>CM055116.1:873617384-874817384 GCA_029206835.1 Rana muscosa | reverse complement strand
GCTGCATTTGCATCCGGATTGGCTCAGGATCCCAAGAGTTTACAGCTTCTGTTAGGCATGGTGGAAGCAGCAATGAAATCCCCTATGAGAGGTGAGTGACATTCATTACACTGTATACATACCATATTCAGTATCTGTTGTCTCCTGTATAAGGACAGAATTCTCTGGATCTTGGGCTAAGCCCTTTTTGCCTTATCTTCCCCCAGTCCAACAAGACTTAATCAGTGGCCAATAAAGGTGCACTCATTCAGCAGAGGATACATGTTGGTCTAGTTTAGCCTTAAGGCTGCATTCACACCTGAGCAGAGCGACTTTCAGGGTTTTTTATTTGAGTTTTTGAGCATTTTTAGAAGTGTTTTCAAAGTGTATTACAAGCGTTTTACAACTTCTGGAATTTTTGTTTAGCCAATAGAAAGCACTAGAGGGAGGAGAGGTGGAGGAGATTAGGGGTAAGGAGCTGCTGTTTGAGCAGAAAACTTGCAACAAAACGCTTGTAAAACGCTAATTTCGGACATTTTCAGGCGTTCCTATTGAAGTCTAAGTCGTGTACTTTTTTGCGCGACAAGCATTTTGCTTCAGGCGACAGAGCGCTCAGATGTGAACAGGGGCCATTGAAATTAATGGGATTTGGCTTGTTGAGTATTTTAGAGCTACAAGCTTCAAGCAGAAAATCACTCAGGTGTGAACAGGGCCTAATGCCGCGTACACACGATCGGAATTTCCGACAAAAAAAACGTGTTTTTTTTTCCGACGGATGTTGGCTCAAGCTTGTCTTGCCTACACACGGTTGCATAAATGTTGCTCGGAAATTTCGATGGTCAAGAACGCAGAGACGTACAACACTACGACGAGCCGAGAAAAATGAAGTACAATGATTCTGGGCATGCGCAGCACTTTTGTGCGTCAGGGAAATGGCTACACACGATCGGAATTTCCGACAAGAACTTTTCTTGTCGGAAAAATTGAGAACCTGCTCTCAAACATTTGTTGTCGGAAATTCCGACAGCAAATGTCCGAGACGGTTGAAGAATCGGCTCAGGTGAAGACACCTCTGGATTTGTGGACAGGTAAGTGTCCTAATATTAAAAGTCAGCAGCTACAGTATTTGTAGCTGTGGACTTTTATTTCTTTCAGAAGAATCCTTGAGCTCTGCTTTAGGGCCTACTTCACATAGACATTTGGTATAAGAGATTATAGAATGCCTCATTCCTTTATCAATTAATGACATACATTTTATAATGCATCAACAACTGTTCTTGATGCCCGTCAGCAATTAGTTATTTAAACCACTGCCTCTAGAATCCTCGCAAATGAACATTAGAAGCTTCTCAAACTCTTCCCAAATGATAAACTGATATTGAAAGCTTTTGTCAAACACGAATATGTGCTAAAATTCCTTTACATTCCCAAGATTATGCAAAGCATTTTGCAAGTGTTTTAAATGTTTCCCAAAGGCTTACCAAATGCTTGCTATTAATGTCTATGTGAACAGGCCCTGAGGGATGACTGGCAAAATGCCCACCAGAAAAGAGAAGGAGGAACATGTTCTTCTTTAAAAAGCAAATTAAACCTGAAAGAGTTTAGTAGAATCAAAATTTTCCCATGTACGTGTTGTAGTAATAGAAAGCACATCTTTTCAGAGCAAATAAATTATCAAAATACATGCCCAGCTTAAGACTAAACGCAGTTTATGGTTAATTTAAAAGACCTTGCTTATGTTGTCAGTTCAGTACCAACTAATTGAATAGACCTGCCAGGAAAACTGCCAAGAGAGCTTTTGGCCGGGAAAACCGGACGTGTGTATGCTTCCTTGCAGTTTTCCCGTCAGGAAAACAGCTGGGAATCCCAGCGGGAAAATAGAGAACCTGCTCTCTATTTTCCCGTCGGGATTCCCGGCGTTTTTTTTTCCTGCCAGATCTACTAATTTCCTATGGGAATCACTGCGAGGCAGTGCCGATGGAGCATACACACGGCCCAGATTCCCGGCCAAAGCTCCATGGCAGTTTTCCTGCTGGTTCTCGGGTTTCCCCTCGGTTTTCTCAGCGGACTTTTTACCGCCGAGAAAACCGAGCGTGTGTACAGGGCCTTAGAGTAGGCTCCTGACACTTTGGGATTGATTTGCTAAAGGCAAACAGGCTGCTTACTTTGCAGGGCCATTTTCCACAGAGCTTAGTGAATGTGGTGGAATTTCACTTTGCAAAGAATATGCAATCATGTGTAGGGAACCCAAATAAAACACATTTTTTGCTTGCACATGATTGAATGATGGAAGCCAGCAGAGCATCACTTCATTCACTAAGCTTGGGGCAAATTCCCTTGCAAAGTGAACAGCCTATTTACGTTTAGTAAATCAACCCCCTTGTCTCTGGAGGACCTCTGTTTTTGAGATTCTGTTTCATCCCTCTAGTTTCCCAGCAACACAAATTTTATAAGATGCAAACAGTGTAAAATTTTCAGTTAAAGCAACCAATAATTCTGCAGCTTAGAGTAGTCAGGACAATGAGAGATGACTTTCGGTTTTGTAAGCTGCTGCACTTTGCTCATTGCTCCATACCTTTAAAAAAAGTCAAAGTTTTATATATACAAAACAAAGGCAGATAAAGAAAACTGCCAAAAGGACCATAATTATGACCCTCCGGGGTATAATTGACCTATCTCAAAGAGATGTCTGTAGACAACAATGTGGATGAATATAAAAAGCTTTTATTAATTTAAAAAATTGGGCAATAAATATACAATATCAAAACCACCTTTCATTACCTTAAAAAGACAACGTTGTCTAAAAAAAAAAAAAGTGGGTCTAGACGCCAAACTCACATTCATACAGTCCTTTCCAAACAAGTCATACCATGTATATAATGGAATCAAATTGAGGGACTGTATGTTGATTCCTCCTAGAAATATCCTTGAGGTGGTATTATAGGCAAGACCACAAATAATTTATAAAGGTGACAAAGCAACCAATCATGAAGGGGATATTTTTGTCAAAACGGCAGTGCAGTTGTATGATCTCACTGCCCCCTATTTTAATAAAATAAACAGTCAGTGTGAACGAAAAGAAGAGATATTATTTAGACTTGGATTTACAGTCAGCAAGATTCCTCTTCTTGATTGTTTCATGTCAGATATTTAATAGATTTTGTTGCTAAGACCTCCGTTTTGTTTCCTCATACGTCTTTGTCATCAACAAGTTTGCTAGATCACATTAGTATGGAAAAAGATGATAGATGTCTGCATTAAGTTTTTTCTTCCACAAACTGTAAACATTTATGACTTTATTTCCATCTATCTATTGTGTCCCCATGTTTACCCCATTCATCTTAGCTTTATTTTTAATCCACCATTTATCATTTTTGCTTCTCAATTGTGGAGAGTTCTTTTATCGTAATACACAGGCTTTCCATCTGCCAGTTGTTGGCAATGTAGTCTGCAGACTTTGTTTCCTGAAGTAGGCCCCATGCAACTATTTTCCATCCACTGGAATGAAGATGATAAATAGACATCACAATAAGAAATTTAGGTGTGTGCTGCTGAACATAGTTTTCAGTCACATTATGTCACAGGCTTTCAAATATTTATATCCTTTTTCAGAAATTATAATTGGACAGCACTCTGAAACTTATAAGGGTTAGTTCACCTTTATCAAACATTTGCCTATGAAGATAAGGGGCGCATCTGTAGATTAAAACAAAAAAATGCACAGCTTTAACCAAAATTGAATAATACCCATGCTATAGGTGTAGGCCATTTATGTACCTCCTGCAGCCTTGGCTGAAAACTCCCAAAATGTGCTGTTGCTAAGTGAGGCCTAGCTATTACTGTTTACCTCTAACATCACAGCAAGCTTTTACTTTGATTCAAACCTCCTCACATGCACTTTCTCTCCCCTGATGGAGTAGCTTTGAACTCTGAGTTTGAGAGCTTGCTCCTGTGATGGTGGAGGTGAGCAGTAAAAGCTAGGCCTCTCTGAGCAATGTCCTTCAAGTTTCCAGAGCAGGCTTCATGAGATACATAAATATTTAAATAGCCTATACCTACAGCAAGGGCATTATTCAACTTTATTCAAAACTGCATAGTTTGTGTTTATCTACAGACACCCCTTATCTGTATAGGTGTTTATTTTTTGAGGAAAATGTGGAATAACCCTTTAATCATACACAGAGTGAATTTTGAGCTGACTGCTGATGAACCAGCTGAAATTCCAGCCCTGGGTGGCTGCCTGTACCCTTTGGTTTGAAAAATTGAAGAAAATTGACAAATGGACAGCATCCAATTAGGAGCAGCCGATGCCGGTTGTCAGAATACAATAGCTAACAGGAGAGGTTCCTCCATCCACGCAAGTCTATAGATTTCTGTCTGCCCCCTTCCCCCAGCAAAGCACTGTGAACAACATGATGGACGTGTGTGCAGGAGCTCCTGCCATCCAGGGCTGCACGATTCTCCCCCCCACGGTTCTCCACCCTCAGCCAGTGTTTCCCTCACGGGCTACGGCTACTGCTCCCCAAAGACCCGCCCCCCCCAGCCCAGTTCCCCCAGCTCACCAGCCGCCGCCGAGGCCATCACCTGCCGCCTTTTCGGCATCCCTCTTCACCCGCAGCCGCCGGCAGGAAAGTCCGCGGCTGCGGCCTAGCTCCGCCATAGGAATCCTTCCTCCTGCATCCTGATCACCCAGCGAGCCCACTTTACTGCCCCCGCTCTCGGAGGTCCCCCCAGCCCCCCCAGTCACTAGCGGGCCCTCCAAAGCAACACCAGCAGCTGCCTGGCCCATCAGGATAGACCGCAGCTTCAGCCTAGCCTGGCCGCGGAGGCCATCTTGGTCCACCCAGCCTCGGGCCTCAACACCTTCTCCCGGCCCCCCTGGAACATATTTGCGCGGTATAACCACCGGACTGCACCCCCTGACCGGTTGATTGCCTGTGGCCCCCACTGGGTCACTCTTAAGCGGCAGCCAGGAGTACGAAATGGAGATCCGGTCTGGTAAGCAGCGGCCATCTTGGTATACCCAGGAACTTTTCCTCCAACACTGACACTCCAAAAAATTTAAAAATAAAAAAAACTTTTTCATTTTTCTCTACTTCTACTGATATTCCCCCCCCCCACATCCCAACGTAACCGGGCTTCCCCAACCTGCATCAGTCACCACTATCTTTCACAAAACTTTTTAAAAACTTCTCTTTTTTCTACTTATTACGGATACCTCCCCCCCGATGTACCCAGCCTACCCTAACCTACAGCACCGACCACCGCTACTCCGCTATCTCCCCAGATCCACACACACGGTCAAGCGTAATGGACGTGTGTGACTGGAGCCCTAGCCTCACCGCTTCACAGAGCAATCCCCACACATGGTCAAGCGTAACGGACGTGTGTGACAGGAGCTCTGACCTCACCGCTTTACAGAGCAATCCACACACACGGTCAAGCGTAACAGACGTGTGTGGCAGGAGCTCTGGCCATCCAGCCATCCAGGACTCATTCTTGGATTCCAGCATTTCTCTCCCCCAGCAAACGTGAACCTGACGACCTGTGGCTTCCCCTGGACCCCACTCTCCCCTAGCTCAGGGCCCCCAGCTCACCATTGCGCCGCCCGCAGCTGCCGACTGCTGCCTGCCGCCATCCGGGCGTCCACCTCTAGACTGCTAGACCTGCAGGACAGACCGTGGCTGTGGCCTAGCTCCGGCCATCCCATTATCCTCTCCCCAATTCTCTTTCCAGCAGGCCCGCGTGCGCCGACCTGGTAAGTACATTGAGGTACCTCCAACCAGTAGAAAGTTGATCCAGGGTTCACCCGATCGCCTCTCGGGGGGTCAGGAAGGAATTTTTCCCCTGCTGTAGTAATTGGCCTATGCTCAGCTGGGGTTTTTCGCCTTCCTCTGGATCAACGGGGGGGGGGGCGGTTAGGTCATTGGGCCCTATTCACCATCACCATCAACTTTGTTTTCCCATCATGTGCAACTTTAAATACTAAGCGGACACCCTCCACAGGCTAAGGAATAGCGCCTCAACATTACCAACCTCCACCCAAAAAATATTACGAAAAGAATAACTGCTAAGGATCAATCGACAATCGACCATCAAAAACACGAAGGCACCACTTCAACTACAACACTTATCGTGCGCCCTGATCAACACCAGATCTGCAGTCAAGCACAGACAGGAAATCCACGACTTCATCACCCAAAAGAACATAGATTGCCTCTTTATCACAGAAAGCTGGCTAACACCTGACTGTAACACCATCCTAACAGAATTGGTGCCTGAGAACTACTGAATCCTAACCGAGCATAGATTAGGACAAAGAGGAGGAGGCCTAGCAGTGATCTTCAAATCTCACCTCTTTCTCATCAAACCGACTCTACAGAACTCATTGCCTTTCATGGAGACACTCACTCTATCTTCAAACAACACCTCAAGACACTATCCACATACTGCTATGCTACAGACCACCAGGACCAAAGACAAATCTCCTCACACCCTTCACCAAATTCATCTCGACATACACCTTAAAAACCAAAAACTTTCTGTTACTCTGGAACTTCAACCTCTGGGCTAACTCCACTCGCCACCTCCTGCATCAACCAACTGGAAGAACTAGGTCTGCAGCAACTGATAAATGCCCCCATGCATGGGTCGGGCCATATTCTTGACCTCATCTTCAAACAAAATATGGACATGAACACATTGGACAACATGCCGTTACCATGGACGGACAACCACGCTATCAAATTTAAAATCACCACCAACACCATCTCCCAAAAACTGAAACACTCAACAACAACATACTGGACAAGATCTCAGAAGAAACTACACTCTGAACTCTTCAAAACCACACTATCAAAAAAAAATAGGAATGTTAAATCAAAACCACTCAACGGAACAAACACTCAACTCCTTAAATTACTACATTACTACAAACAGCAGACACAGTCGCTCCGAAACGTAGAGCATTCATCCGCAAAAACAACTCGGGCTGGTTTAATGACACTCTTATTCTACTGAAGCAAGAACGCAGAAGAGCTGAAGGAGCCTGCAGAAGAAACCCAACAAAGGAAAACCTCACAAACTACAAAGCACTCACTAAGAAATATCACAAAGCAACTTACAAAGCAAAAAAGGAACATTTCCCAAACACCATCAAAAAAGCCCTAAACCTACCTCGTGAAATCTTCAAACTAGTCACTCAGACTATGAACCTGACAATCCCCTCCAGGCTGCGGTCATCCCTGCTGCTTGTGCACCTTTTGCTTCCACACTTTTCCCTTCCACATAACTTTCTATTAATGTGCTTTGATACAGCACTTTGGGAACATCCAACTACCTGCCTAGACCCTCCAGCAAACGAAACCCAAGAGTTCTGTAATGAGCTATCGGATTTTTTTATCAACAAAATCGAAAACATTTGTGAAATAATTCAACAGAAAAAAACAACCAACCTCACTGAGCCAAAGCAAACAGAAGAATTCAATACGAACATTATACAATCGACAAAATTTTCACTGGTCCCGATCACTATCGACACCACCAAAAACATAATCAGAAGCCTCCAAGACAGCACATCACCAAATGACATAATTTCCACTAAACTACTGAAAGAATGTACCGACATTTTAGCACCTACCATAACACAGCTCGTAAATCAATCGTTCAAAGAAGGTATGGTTCCGATCTCCCTCAAGCAAGACATAATGAAACCCCTCCTAAAGAAACCCAACCTCGACCCCAAAGACCCAAACTACCGCAGACCGGTAACAAGCCTCAACACCATCTCCAAGATTATGGAGAAAGCAGTAGTACAACAGCTACAACTCCATTTGGACACTCACAAACTCTTGGACCCACTACAATCAGGCTTCCGTCCAGGCCATGGCACAGAAACAGAATTTCTCAAAATATGGGATGACGCCCTCAAAGCAGCAGATGAGGGAGAATCATGTCTCCTGGTGCTGCTGGACCTCAGTGCAGCGTTCGACACAGTAGATCACAAAACTCTACTCTTTCGCCTTAAAGAAGTAGCAGGAATCACAGACTCGGATCTACCCTGGTTCGCATTCCTTCCTAGATAATCGTTCCCAGACAGTGAAACTAGGAGCCTTCACCTCTGAAACTTGCGCAATTTCTTGCGGAGTCCCTCAAGAATCACCCCTGTCACCCGTGCTCTTCAACATATACCTCTACCCACTCTTCAAAATCATCAGCAAACAGGACCTGTGTTACCACTCATATTCTGATGACACTCAACTTTATTTTCGCATCACCGTAAAAAAATACCAATATCACAGACTAGAAAAATGCCTCACACTGATCGATGATTGGATGACTGAGAGCTCCCTCAAACTCAATGGATCCAAAACAGAACTTTTTCTTCTCCACGCAAACCGAAAGACAAAAGCTAAGACTTCATGGACACCATCCACCATCCTTGGACAGACCATCACCCCAAGCACCAAAGTCAAAAGTCTCGGAGTAATTTTTGACTCAGATATGTCGATGGATGCACAAATAGGATTAGTAGTCAGCGGATCTCACCATCTTCTCCGCCTGCTGCGCAGACTCATCCCCTTCATCCCGGGAGAGGACACAGCAGTAGTAGTCAGAACAATCATCAATTCCCGACTCGACTACGCAAACTCCCTCTACATAGGACTACCTAAATACCAGATGGCGTGCCTACAAGTCGTCCAGAACATGGCAGCCAGACTGGTAACGGGAAATAAACCCTGGGAATCCATCACCCCATCCCTGAGGACCCTTCATTGGCTAAACGTAAAGGATTGGGTCACCTTCAAGACCCTCTGCCTCACCCACAAATGCACACAAGGAAAAGCTCCTCAATATATATGCGAGAAAATAAAACACTACTCACCCAATCGCATTCTCCAATCAACTAACCAAAACCTCCTCCACATCCCCAAGTCCCGCTACAAATCGAAGGGAGAACGAAGATTTGCAGTCCAAGGACCACGGCTTTGGAACGCTCTACCCACAAACATCCACATTGAAAGAAAACCATCGGGCCTTCAGGAAAAAATTTAAGACCCACCTCTTCTGAAGGATCAGGATGACACTGAATGGAAAAAGCACCTTGAGGCGATTTAGTTCGCATTAGTAGCGCTATACAAGTTACTCACTCACTCACTCACTCACTCACTCACTCACTCACTCACTCACTCACTCTGTCAGGGCCTGGACCTTAACCTAGGACCTCTGCTGTTTCTGGCAGTAACTCTTCTTGCTGAGCTATCTGAGATGGTGGACAGCTCCCTGCCGGATTGCTTAGACAACTTTCCCCTAAGTCATGCTTCTCGTGAAACTTGAAATCTTTGCTCCTCCCATGAACTTCCTGATTTAAGCCATGAATATGCTCTTTGTCAGATTATTGTGCTCTCTCCAGGCAATATCTCACTCTTGTCACTCTTGCTGCCGTCCGTATCTTTGTTACCACTCATTATCGACCCTTGGCTTGTTCCTCGACTACACTTCTGCTTGATCCCAACCTGCAACCACTTGTTATCAACCTTTGGCTTGTTTACTAACCACGCTTCTGGTTGATACCAACATGCTATATCTTCTACTGGATCCTGGCTTGCTCACCTCCTGGTAGGGCATTCCTGAGGACTGTGACCTGGTGCTAACATGCAACAGAACCCATCACCACCATCAGGAGCTCTGGTGAACACAGGCTAGTACTTAGAGCCCGCACCTCGGGTGAGCCCACATCATCCGCCAGGTTAACCTACTTATTCACTTATCCAGCTGGTCAGTTGGAGCCTCTCTACTGTTATAGCTACTGGTCTCCAAGCCTGATCCCTGACTGTGACAATTTCTCTCATTCAGCCGTGGGGTTGAAGTAGAGAAATCTTAAAGTGTATGGCCAGCTTTAGAAAATCAGCCCATCTCAGAATGATAATTTTGTTCTAGCTAGGGCCTATGGGCTGAATCAATTATCCTCTCTAAGTTATTCTGGATTGTGTAATATGACAACTGTAATTCTGGACTGCATAATATGACACCAGCCCTGCTGCACTGTGCAATACAATACAAGTGACTACTAGCTTTTCACCTAGTAGATAGGTTTTATAAGCCAGATATTAAAATTGTAGGGAAATATGTTCCATGTATTGATAATGCCTATTCCCTCATCACACAAGTTTTTTTGCTTGTGATAATATAGCTTACTTTGCCACTTTTAGCATACTACAGTTTAATAAATCCATTAGTAAATCTCAGAGCTAGGTAGGGGAGAGATTGCCATCACACATCACGTGATTACCACAGCTGGATCTCTACATGTTCCAACAGATGGACACAAAGATTTTTGCCAAGCTGCAGTTTGCAACTGGCAGTAGGTAGGGTCACATTCTTCATGTTTAATACATTTTATTTTATATAGCTAAGATAGAAATATAGATCCTACTGTAAGAAAATAATTTTTTCATGCAAGAACCATTTAAAGTGTAAAGACTTTCAAGTTTTTCACAGATAGTATTTTGGTTATTGACACAAAGATACAGAGGTGTCTGTGTTTAGCACAATTGCTTATCCTTAGATAATGCTTCCCCTTGTTTCATTAGTATGTCAATTAGTACTAGATAAAATGATGAAAAGGAGCACAAGATGACAACAGGAAGTACAGCAATCGAATCACGTATTGTTTTTTTCTCAGTTATTGTGGACTGGCAGTTTACTTTTGTAGTCTGAGCTTTGCCTGAACAGTTTTCTTCAGCTTTATCTTTACTCATGCAGAGTCATTGACTGGTAAGAGGAGTCATACCAACAGTCTGACATCACCAGTGCTGCAGCTGTCTATCCATATCACTGTGCAAACAAATTTAGGGCTTGATGAATTCAAAGTATAACAGGCTGGATAAATGAACTTCACTTCCTTTACAGGCACACATTGCATTTTTACTACCATTAAACAAACCACACGGCTTATTTATTTTCTCTTCTTTTTTTTTTTCCATCTGCTGATTGCCATTTGATAATGGCAGTACATATATGAGCTTAGCAACCAATCAGAATCCATCTGGAAATGCATTGGTGTCTGTTAACAGTAGTTTCAATTAGTTACTTTGCACATTGAGTTCAACTCATTGAATCTAGTTTATTGAAAAAGACTTCAGGGAGCAGCAAATGGATGATGGTAATACACGTTCATCCCATTCTGTGAATTGTGCTCAAAAAGGATCTATAACAGCTTCATGTGATGATGGGTTTTAGTTGCCTTTATTCAAAGTGACTTCTTTTAGACGTCATTAAAAGGCTAACTTCAATTATAAAAAAGGTAACCTTAACTGCCTCCTATGCCCCCCCCCCAAGACTTCAGTTTATTAGGCAACCTAGCCCAGGAGTAAGGGTCTACGCTGTGCCAGGTGCCATTTTCATTTTGCTAGTAGATAGCTTCTTAGTGATGGCCTATGGGGAAATGCCACACATACAGTAAGCACCACCGTATAGTTTCAGTAAGCACATACATTTTAGTTATTATAGAAACGTTTACTTTGAAATGATTTTTGCTATGGCTTTCATGGTGAAAAAGAGCAGTAAAGAACAATCACTGTGTAGTGCTGCAAAGCAGGAAGAAGGGCCTTCCTGTATAATAAGCAAATATGTTTACCATACTCCCATGTACACACATTTTATTACATACATATGTAGCGCCCCCCTCACTCCACTCTTGTCTTCAGCTCGTCTTTCTCTTGTCTAGGGGTTATCTTAGAGGAGAGGGAGCGGGGACACCACACCTGGCCTCCACCACCTGTGTCAGTGCGGTATAAGCAACGTTCTTGTTTTACCTTTGGGTCAGTGCCGTGCACCTGGATCCTCCATCACAGAGTTACCTTGAACAATGTCTGTCAGGAAATGAGCCCCACACCATTAAAGTCCAACACTCCTTTATTCTTCTTGAATGAACACAATCAGTTGAACTCCCTTGAGGAACAGAACAGGAAAGGAGGTGTGGATGCGAATAGGCCCAGACACAATGCGTTCTCCGCTTTCTTCCCTGAAAGTGGGCTGTGGTCTCCGAGCGAGGGGAGATTTCCCTCCAGGCGGTCTCCGACGAGAGACTCACCCGTCACCGGCAATATGCTGCACCGGGTCTTCAAGTAAAGAGCTCCCCCCAGTCCATTACGCCTTCCGGATTCAGGTACCCACTCCCGGGGTTCCCTAGGATCTCTTTCCCTCGCGGAACTCAGTGTTGGGCACTGAGCTCCAGACCTCCATCCGAGTACCTCACCCCAGGCCAAAGGTGCCTGAGATGGAACACGACCTCCGACTGTCCTCTAGGCCTAGGCCGCCCAGAGGACCGACACGAACCACCGTCCGCAGGCTGAAGGTGCCTGGGACTCCGACCCCGTGACAAAGATGGCCGGTCCCTTTATACCCTCTCCCAGCAAGCACGGCGGGTTCCCCGCCCCACCATACTGCTGCCGAGAGAGGACAAAAAGGAGGCCCGGCACACAGAAATGATTCAACCCCAACCCAGGGCGACAGCGCCACCCACTGGGCCGCAGGGAATTACACATCACTGATGTCTCTGCCAAGTTCAAATTACACCCGGGAAAGTACATACCCGCTACACATACTATTAGATAGTAAGACTGTTTTAAATGATAACCGATATTATTAAAATTATATACATCAAGCCAGTCCCTGTTACATGTATATGAAAAAATAAAAATAAATGACCACGCATTCCCTTGCTGTTTTTTTTAATTACTGTGAAATCTTGAAGTCCACAGAAGTTCAGAAGTTTTTGACTAGTTCACTTCTCTAACAGGTTTGAAACAAGCTCACAGCTGCAGTAGAAGTCATTAACGTATTTCTGTTTTGTTTTGTGGGCTCTGAGATTTAAAAGTGATTTGGGTGACCTTCCCCACTTAATCCGAACACCCTGCTCCCCCAAGAGACCACAACATCCATTCCCCAATCTCCTCTTCTATGTGTGCTCAGCTCTGAGGTTTTCCTGATATAAGCTGTCAGAATCCTGAATCAAATGCCACTTAGCAAATAAAATCCCTTGCAAAGGCAAAAAGCTCTATTACATCCTTAGGAGGGGCCCAGGACTGGTTGTGTCCAGTCATCATAGTGGAATGGTTTGAATACCGGGTGTAGAGGGAAGGTCTTTGTAGTTGTAGGAGCTCTAAAAGACCCCAGGCTTAGAACAGCAGGCCAATCCAATCAATGTAGGGTAGTACATACTGCATCAGTAGGGTTCAAATTAACCTCTTGTAAATCTCATCTGAAGGTGGCTTAAACACAGCTTCAACAAGGAGAAGACTTTAAGGACACAGAATCAGTAGATATTAAGTTATAGGAAGCCTGCAACTTGAAACATCCTTGTTGAATCTTTATCTGCTACGAGGTGATAACAGATGAAAACAGTTTACATGTTTTGGCCATTGGCTTTAATCTTAGAATGGCCGAACCATGTAAGCTGTTTTTATCTGTTATCACCTCATAGCAAATAAAGATTCAACACGGATGTTTTGAATTTCCGGCTTCCTTTATCTTATTTGCATTTGGTGTAAGTGATTAAGAGGACTTGCAGACTTCAGACTTGGATTTATTAGGTCCCTGACGTGAGAGCTTCTACCCTACTTTTCCTTTTTACATTGCACCAGTAATTGAGCACAAACTCAAAAAAATCCAAAGTAGACATAGAGATTCTTGTGGACACGGGGAATGCCTCACCAGAGCTGAGGAACATCCCAGTGAGGATGACCCTATAATAATAAGGGTCTTAGGATCAAGATTACACACATTGGTTGCTTGTAAGGATGCCAGGAAATGCCCTTAGAACTAGTGTGGGTTGAGGTCATCCACTGTGGCAGGATTGTCCTCTGTGTGTGTTTTGGGAAAACATGTTGTACCTTGTAGTGGAAAACAATTGGGCCCAAAGCCAGGCAAGGCCTCACATACTCACAAACCCAAGCAGCTGGTGCTTATGAGGGTCACAGATGTGAGTCACTGTAGGCAGGCAGTGCAACAAGAACAGAGACTGGATGAGCCCATGGTACTTTAGAAGTAGGAGCAGCAGCTGGATGATGCTTCCTGTAGGCCGATTGGTGGGAGAGCGCATGGGCACAACACTCCATCTAACTGATGATGGCTTGAGTCCCAAAGCCTTAACCATTACTGCAATTAAACCAGTAGTGATTGTAAATTTTAAAACAGAATGTGCAACTGTATCACAGTGAGGTAGCTGCTAGTGCTTCAGCCTGACCAGTCTTGGTTACAAGGGGCTCTTCAGAGATACAGGGTCACACCAGAGGTTCTGCCAGGACTCTGGACCCAAACGCAGTACACAAAGGCCACAATGCTGAGCCCAGTGCCCAAAGGTCAAATTCAAGGCTAGCTTGCAAACTTGGAGTCTGGCCTCCAAAAATGTTGCTGAGGATACAACTATTTTTGGAAGTCTTCATTGAAGTTACCAAAGAGAAAAAAAAATATCTACAGTAGACTGACTGAAGTCAACAGAGAAAAATATGAATAATAAGGCAAGCAAAATAATAGTTAGACTGAAGAAAAGGCTTCCAAATTCCTAGGACTCAAGCAAACAGTTAGAGTTGGGGTTGCTTTCAACATCTTATGTTTAGCAATGTAACAACCTCTTGTAGGCAGCAGTATACCCAAGTCCTTAAGGACTTCTGAAATCATATGTCCCTCAACAGGCAATAACGATTTATACATTAATGTCTTGACTACTTTCACATTGTACAAGTATTTATTTTGTAGTAACAGTTTTAAATAGTTTGAACTGGTTTAGGAGGTGGCAGCTTCAGTTTCTAGTTGTAATTTCCTAAAGCTATAAAATGTTAAATTGAAAAGATAATAACCACCGGAGGCAAGCAGACTTGAAAAAAAGGAACTAAATTTAAGGGAAATGCTCAGGATAGGCCCGGTTTGAACAGAACATAAGTTATTACACCTGACATTTCAGTAACTCAGACACCTTACAAACGAATATGATCATTTCTTCAGTATACATCCCTAATTCCCACACCTGATATTTTTTGATAGCATTCAACAATCTGTTTATTGGCAACAGAAACCAGGCCTATTTTTCCCGTTGATTTATTTATTTAGCACTTTGATTCAAGCCATGGACCCAGGCTCATATGAGAATAAAAACAGCTTAGAAAGAAATAGAAAGGCAAATGTTACACGGCAACAAGTATCTCAAGGGCTCTCTACTAGACTCTCTTCCCACATGTGTTTCATATAATAAAGGCTGTGAAGTAAAAGAGTCGGTATAGTGCTATTATCACTTAAAAGAAATATTACAACTATAAATCACGAAGCATAAACTGGGATAACAATGCTGTAATGGCTTTAAGGTCATAATAATAAAGGACGATCACAATGTAAATGGAGTTCAATTCTGTATTGATCTGGAGATAATCAGTTTGAGAATCTCCCTACCTTTCTACATTAGTGTGCTATCTTTTGTATAAATGACTGTGCAGTTTACAGCTACAGTGTCCCTGTCAGTCTCTCGCCGCTTATCACGCTCATGCAGGGACACTACAACATTCATTGCTTAAGGGTTCAGCAAAATATTGATTTCAGCTATTGTATAGACTTGACTTAGCTCTACGGTGCTATAATATCACTGACACTAGTGTTTGTCTGTGTGATTATATAGATTATAAAGCCAATATCACAGTTTTTTCTTTATCCTGTGTGAGGGGGTTAGCTCGGCAGCGGGTGTGTGTGACCCCCGGGATGGGCTCCCCACACAAAAACAGGCCCAGCAAACGGAGGTTGTGGTTTTCAAAATCAAAAAAAAAGGTGCGGTTTATTTTCTATTTACAGTGACAAAACACAGCAAAGCCAAAAGAAACATATAAACAAAATAAATCCTGGTCAACTTGACCTCTGACTAAACATACAGGTTTCCTAACTAACAACTGGGATCAGCCTAGTGCTGTCCTAGTCCCTAAGTCCCTGGTTTTAAATGTCCAAGCAAATAGCCACACAGGCTTTGTCTCACCGCACAGGGGTTCACTCTCCCTAGACAGTCCACACAGGTCTGGTTCCAGGCATGAGCTAACACCTAATGAATCTGGGAGTTCTTATAGAGGCCTAAATGAGCTGACAAGCTTCAGCTGGCCTCATCAACTCCCTGCCTGCACGACGCCCAGCCCTCTCCCTAGAGGTATGAGTCATCCATGAGCCCACTAGCCTTAGCTGGGCTTATACAACTCTCCACCTAGTTGTATAAGTCGGCGTAAAGCCTGAATCTGGGCGAAATATATCTACCCCCCTGGATGCAACCAGGTGACTTTACCTTCCTGCTGTCACATACCCCCCCCTCTTGTTTTAACCTCGGGGTTGGAACACCAGCAATCAGGCATTCATGTACTCGAGACAAAGCATCCACATTCCCCATTTGAACGCCAGGGCGATGCTTTACTGTGAAGTTGAATTCCTGGAGGGCCAGGAACCACCTATTCACTCTTCTATTTGTTTCCTTGTTTTGAGCCATCCACTTTAACGGAGCGTGATCCGTAACCATGTCAAAGTGCCTACCTAGCAGGTAGTACCGAAGGGAATCTAGAGCCCACTTCACCGCTAAACACTCCTTTTCAACGGTGGCGTAATTTACCTCATGGGACTTCAACTTCCTGCTGAGGTAAATGACTGGGTGCTCTTCCCCGTTCCAGACCTGGGACAATACTGCTCCTAACCCCACATCTGACGCATCACTTTGTACGACAAAGTCTTTAGAGAAGTCGGGTGAGTACAACACTGGCTGGCTACATAAGGCTTGTTTCAAGAATTGGAATGCTGCCTCAGCCTCGGGGGTCCATTTAATCATGACCGACCCTTTCCCCTTCGTTAGGTTGGTTAGGGGCACAGCCTTAGAAGCAAAGTGGGGAATGAATCGCCGATAATACCCAGCGATTCCCAGAAAGGCTCGTACCTGCTTCTTGCTGTTGGGACGTGGCCAACTCTGGATGGCCTCGACTTTGTTGAGTTGGGGTTTTATTACTCCCCTCCCAATGGTGTACCCAAGATATTTGGCCTCCTCCTGCCCAATGGTACACTTCTTGGGGTTAGCCGTAAACCCCGCTTCCCGAACAGAGTCCAGGACTGCTTGCACTTTTGGCAGATGTGAGGCCCAATCTGTGCTATGGACAATTACGTCATCCAGGTAAGCCGCAGCATACTTCCGATGGGGCCTCAGCATCTGGTCCATTTTCCGCTGGAATGTGGCCGGCGCATTCTGTAACCCGAACGGCATTCTTTTATATTGGAACGCCCCGTCTGGGGTTACAAATGCGGTTTTCTCTTTGGCCAATTTGGCCAGGGGGATTTGCCAATACCCTTTTGTGAGGTCAAGAGTCGTCATGTATCGGGCTGTTCCCAGCCGGTCGATCAACTCATCTATACGTGGCATGGGGTAGGTGTCAAATTTTGTAACTTTGTTCAACTGACGAAAATCGTTACAAAATCGCCAGCTCCCATCCGGTTTAGGCACCAACACAATGGGACTAGACCAATCACTTTGGGACTCCTCTATCACCCCTAAGTTCAGCATTTTCTGTACTTCCTCCCGTATTGCCTCCCGTCGGGCCTCTGGGATCCGATAGGGTTTTAACTTCACCCTTTCACCGGGCGGGGTAATGATGTCATGCTCTACCCCAAATGTTTGTCCCAGCAGCTCAGAGAATACCTCCTTGTTGTTGGGGTTGTGACAAGGTGGCTGCTATTCCAACCTCAGGAATCACGCAACCAGTTTGAGCTGGTGACCAAGTGTCTGCGACTAGGGACTCTCTATCCCTCCAGGCTTTCAACAGATTAATGTGATAGATCTGTTCGGGCTTTCGCCTTCCTGGTTGTCTGACCTTGTAATTCACTTCACTCACTTTTTCCATTATCTCGTAGGGGCCTTGCCATTTGGCAAGGAATTTACTTTCAACCGTAGGGACAAGTACCAATATCCTATCCCCCGGGGAAAAGGTACGGGTCTTGGCTCCACGGTTGTACACTCTCTGCTGTGCTAACTGCGCTTGGGCCAAATGTTCCTTCACGATGGGCATTACCTGTGCAATTCGGTCTTGCATCAGGGCGACATGCTCAATCACACTCCTGTGGGGAGAACTCTCACTTTCCCAAGTTTCCTTGGCAATATCCAACAGCCCTCTTGGGTGTCTCCCATACAGTAACTCAAAGGGGGAGAATCCCGTAGAGGATTGGGGCACCTCCCTAATAGCAAACATCAGATAAGGAAGTAGACAGTCCCAATCCTTTCCATCTCTATCCACCACTTTCTTCAACATTTGTTTTAGGGTTTTGTTGAATCTTTCAACCAGCCCATCGGTTTGGGGGTGATACACAGATGTACGTAATTGCGTCACTTTGAACAATTTACACAGCTCCTTCATAACCCGGGACATAAAGGGTGTACCTTGGTCCGTAAGCAGTTCTTTACAAATACCCACCCGGCTAAACACAAGAGATAGCTCTTTGGCTATGGTTTTGGCCGAGGTATTTCGGAGAGGGATCGCTTCTGGATAACGGGTGGCATAGTCCATTATAACTAATATGTACTGGTGCCCCCTAGCGGACTTGATTATAGGACCTACCAAATCCATGGCGATCCTCTCAAACGGGACCTCAATGATGGGTAGAGGGACCAGCGGGCTACGGAAATGTGGCATCGGGGCCGACCTCTGACACACAGGGCAGGAGGAACAATAATTTTCTATGTCCTTCATCACCCCCGGCCAATAGAATCTCTGTAATACCCTCTCTCGGGTTTTCTCTGTCCCCAGATGACCTCCAAGAATGTGCCCATGGGCCAACTCCAACACCAACTTCCTGTAAGGTTTGGGCACCACAAGCTGCTCAACGGTTTCTTCTGCCCTTTTTGCCACCCGATACAGTAGGTCCTTCTCTACGCTGAAGTATGGGTAAGTGCAGGTATTATCTGGGTTCACTAACTCGCCATCTATTTTCACTACGTTTTCGCGTGCCTTTATTAGGGCGGGGTCTTTCAACTGTTCTGTGGCAAAGTTTTCCCTGTGAACCTCAAGATCAGAAAACTCCACAGACGGTAGGTTTTCGTCTGAGGAGGTGGGCTCCTCTCCAGTTTCTTGAGTCTCCCCTGCCAATACTGATAAGGGAAATTCCGGAGAGTCCTCACCACTCTCAGAGGAGTTCTGGCTATCACATTCCTGGTACATAGGGGCACCAGTGGGGGGCTCAGGATCATCCCACAGTTCCCAGAACTTCGGAAAATCCCTTCCCACAATGGCGTCATACGGTAACTGAGATACTAAGCCCACTGGATGAGAGAGGGTACCTTTGGGGGTCTCGAAACACACTGTAGTCACTGGATACTCTCGGGTGTCCCCATGCACACAAATAACAGCTACCTTGCTATTCCCAGAGACCTCTGTTTTAACTAACTCAGCCTTTATCAGGGTCACAAGGCTACCTGAATCCAGCAATACCACAACATTTCTACCATTAACACACATTTTGCATAAATGTTTCTCAATTCCTCGAATGGCAGTGCATGCGACTGTCGCACACAGCGACTGACGTCTGCCCGTCAGAAAGTCACACTGCATGGGTTCCTCCACAACCGGGCAATTGGCTGCAATATGTCCCGCTTGCCGGCAGCGGTAGCAAACGATCCTTCTTGCCGCCTCTTGAGCCGCTGATTTCCCAGGCTGTTCTCGCCAAACTTGGGGTAGAGCTCCCACCCTCTCACTCTCTCCACCCTTACCCCTTGGAATCCTCTTATCCGCCCCTGGGGATGGTCTGGTCTTAGGGTGGAAAGTCCGAGTGTCTCTGGAAGAGGCCGTCAGGTTCTCTGTAGCCAAGTATTTCTCCACACGATCCACAAGACCATCGGCCGTCTCTGGGTCTCCATGGCTTACCCAGTTTTGGATGGCAGTAGGAAGAGCTCTCAAAAACCGATCCATTACAACACGTTCCACAATCTTTGGTGCGGACAAAGTCTCTGGCTGTAGCCACTTTCTGCTCAGGTGAATGAGATCATACATTTGAGACCTGGGGGGTTTTCCAAGCTGGAAAGTCCAGTTATGCACACGCTGAGCCCGGACAGCCTGGGTGACACCCAGCCTTGCCAATATCTCAGCTTTTAGCATCACATAGTCTTTTGCTTGGTCAGGCTCTAGGTCATAGTAAGCCTTCTGCGATTCACCAGTTAACAGAGGAGCCACCAGTCCAGCCCACTGCTCCTCAGGCCACTTTTCTCTTTCAGCAGTCCTTTCAAATGTGGTCAAAAATACCTCTGGATCATCCTCTCCAGTCATTTTTGTCAATAAACGACTCACCCCAAAGGACGCGGTATTAGTGGGACGGCTTTCCTCACTGGTCTGCGGACGTTGCTGCATTACTGCTTCCATTTGTTGTAGTCTCTGCTCTTGCTTCTGTAACAGGTCTATGAAGCGGGCCTCAGATTGCTGCTGGGCTTGTTGCTGAGCTTCCAGACTCTGTTGGTGAGCTTGCTGCTGGGCTACAAGGCTCTGTTGATGAGCTTGCTGCTGGGCTGCGAAGTTCTGTTGTTGAGCTGCAAGGCTCTTTTGCAAACCTGCATTTGTCTGCTGTTGATTGGCATTTGCTAGAGCCAGCTGCTTCAGTATCTCCTCCATGCTGGCTTAAAAAAAACTGCCACTGGTTCTCCACCAACTGTGAGGGGGTTAGCTCGGCAGCGGGTGTGTGTGACCCCCGGCATGGGCTCCCCACACAAAAACAGGCCCAGCAAACGGAGGTTGTGGTTTTCAAAATCAAAAAAAAAGGTGCGGTTTATTTTCTATTTACAGTGACAAAACACAGCAAAGCCAAAAGAAACATATAAACAAAATAAATCCTGGTCAACTTGACCTCTGACTAAACATACAGGTTTCCTAACTAACAACTGGGATCAGCCTAGTGCTGTCCTAGTCCCTAAGTCCCTGGTTTTAAATGTCCAAGCAAATAGCCACACAGGCTTTGTCTCACCGCACAGGGGTTCACTCTCCCTAGTCAGTCCACACAGGTCTGGTTCCAGGCATGAGCTAACACCTAATGAATCTGGGAGTTCTTATAGAGGCCTAAATGAGCTGACAAGCTTCAGCTGGCCTCATCAACTCCCTGCCTGCACGACGCCCAGCCCTCTCCCTAGAGGTATGAGTCATCCATGAGCCCACTAGCCTTAGCTGGGCTTATACAACTCTCCACCTAGTTGTATAAGTCGGCGTAAAGCCTGAATCTGGGCGAAATATATCTACCCCCCTGGATGCAACCAGGTGACTTTACCTTCCTGCTGTCACACCTGCCATGACCAGGAGTGTTTTGATACTTCTTGCTTGGAATCCTTTTTTGTCTGTAGTCTCTTACTATTCCTTTAAATGCAATTTTTAAATCAGATAGATACAAAGTGGCCAGGAATAATATAGCAACATGGCCTCCTCCACTTTAAACTGCAATGCCGACCACTGCTAATGTGCGTTTTGCCAGTAGTGTGACCAATCTGAGTAAAGCAAACAATACTAACCTAATGTGCATCAGCTAATAAATAAGCAGTGAACATTTTGGCACCATTCAAGCTATTTAGTCAGTAAATGCTTGGGAGAAGAATTGTGTGACTTGAGGTATGAATTAGCAGCTCTGGTGGTCATAGTGAGAAAAGACTCACATTACATAATTTTTCAAAAAATAAAGATCTGCCTGTTTATAGTCAACCTAAGGAAACCTAGTGGAAAATACTCCAACCTAGTGGAAAATACTCCTATGTTAATTAGCAACTAATAATGTTTAATAATTTACCATGCGAACACAATGACAAGTAATTTTTTTTGTCACTATTGGGCTTTGGTATTGATAGTAATGTAATTTTATTTACTATGTTTTTAAATATGCATTTTGTTTTTTAATATTTCATATACACATGGTAAATCAAGTGGGAGTTTCTCCACTAAAAATCATCCTATCTACACTTTTTGGTGCTGACAACAACAAAGTGCAGGGTGAGCAACTGCCACAGAGGTACAGACTGAGGTGGGAGATTTTAAAGTGTTACTAAACCCAGTAATATGAAAATAGTTAATCTGCCCACCCACAGTGCCCACAGCTTATAAATCTTCTTTTTACATTAAAATACTGCCACTACGTACCTTTTTGGTTGATCTGTATACCATGGTCACATGATAACCTGCAGAGATTGTCCAGAGCTGTGTGTTCAGGTAGGAGGAGATTTCCACTATAGACTGTATACACGCCCACATGTGTGATGTCAATATTTTGTGAACTGGCTAGCTCTGTGAACAAGGAAATACACATAAAAACACAACTGAGTATGTGCAGGTTGGCTTCCCTGCCTGTGTGTTAGCTGGCCTTCCCCAGATAGACAGTGCAGGAGGGAAGGATCTGTCCATATAGGATCAGAGAGCCTTTTTACACAATGCAGAGGATTAACCCCTTAAGTTCCACAGTGAGTATATCAAGCAGACTATTCTGCATATACAGACTGGTTTTACTGTTGTGGGTTTAGTAACACTTTAAGAGCAAATCCTGTAATAACTTATTAATCACAATGGCCTACATATGTATACATTCTAGCGTGTCTAAAGCTTACAAATGTTCCGGTTCTCCACTTGCATTTGCCCTTCTACATAGTCATGTGTACTGTGAAGGAATTATGTACCATTTTCCCTTTATTACCCTGTTTGTCGCACGGATTAGCTATGCACTCACATTATTTTATTGGTGCTTACTGTAGTCCACAAGGACCACTAGTCAGCCAACTTTTAATGAGATCCATGTTAGTTCAGGTAGATCTGTCTAAATCGTGACACTCCTGAATGCTGTGTTTGTCATCAAGCACTTATATCCTAGAAAACAAGAATTGTTAGGGGTCTATAAGGACAGACTTTAAGATCTGCAGAGTTACTATCAAGGAGCAAAGGAGCCTTTAACCATCTGCGCTGGTCGTAACAGCTTATTGAAATGCAACCTTAAACTGAAGCTCATAAAATAGGCCAGTTGCCACATTACAAATTGACCTCTTTTTGACCATTGCTTTTGTTTTGCTGACTTCATTTCTGAAAGCATTATTTGTTAGTGAAAAATATATTTAAGCTGTTAAGGTGACAGGTTTTATGAGTTTGAGAAGAGTGATGCATTTATGAATATGTTCTATGATAAAATGTTATGAAACGGCGAGGATATATTTTTATGTTTTAAAAAAAACTAAACTTTGGCCTTTGTCATACATTAAACTATGATACATTGAGTTATAATTTTTAAAGATGTCATATGTATCCATCATTAATGACTGTTGTTTGCTTCTTCTTTTTTTATCAGAATCTTTGGAACCTACTTACCAACAACTTCAGAAGATGAAACTGGACAAGAGCCCTTTTGTGGTAGTGTCAGTGATTGGTCAAGAACTTTTAACTGCAGGACATCATGGTGCTTCAGTGGTTGTGTTAGAAGCTGCACTGAAAATTGGGACTTGCAGTCTAAAACTGAGGGGTTCTGTGTTTTCTGCCCTAAGCAGTGCTTACTGGTCTCTTGGAAACACAGAGAAGAGCACGGGATATATGCAACAGGACTTGGACGTAGCAAAGACACTAGGTACATCCAAATATTGGTTTGCATTTGTGTTGATCTAGCATGATTAGAATACGTCTTTAAAGCTGAACCACAGGGAAACATCAAATTACACACGAGTATATAAATCCAAGACTAGTATAGAGGCACTCAGGGGTCTTGCAGAGGAGGTAGATCAAAACAGCAGCGTTTTTTTATTGTCAAAATTTCGATGAAGCTCGGTCCATATTGCTCAAGACACTATCACATGGAAATGAACAGACTATGAGTATATATACAGTATAGCAGAGCTGTTTTACTTGCCAAAGAAGTTGTTTATCTTAATTTCTGAGATTTACACAGCCTTGTTAGACAGAGCAGCCAGCCTGGAGACAAATTTTCTCTGCTCCAGCCTGTGATTGGACAGTGAAGGAGAAGCAGCAGACTGATGAGCTCACTTTTGTCTCTATGCTCTTTCCTCCTACAGTGTGTTCCTTGTATACACATGAGCACTGCAGCAAAGGTGATTGGTTCACTGTGCTGGTTCCCCCTCAACCATTTTTTTAACAGCCTGGAGTTCAGCTCTAAAAGATTTGGCTATACATACTTAAAGCCAAATCTGAGAAAACTAGACCCTGGCCAACAGCATCAAACTTGAACAATGGAAAGACACTGGTCAGCACAATCATGCCCATGGCCAGCTGAAGAGATAGTGAGACTCAGCAGCAAAGAACACATTATTGTAAGCTCAGATCTACTTGAACTTGATAGGAGGTAGAACAGGAGGACAAAGAAGGTGGAATTCCCCAAAACACAAATGGGGCACCTGCAGCTCCTTGACTAGGAGTCATTGGATGGGTCACAGCATCACACAGAGTTTCTTCTTGTGGGCATAACCTCACAAAACAAAGTGTTTGAATGTAACTCTTTTCCAGTGTTTACTCTAGCTGAGAAACAAATATATTTTCAGGCCCACATGGCCTGCTTTAAAGAGAGGGACAATACTCTCTATGTCTATTCTGCAGCCTGGGGGCCTTAAACAGGCACTTACCTTTCTCAAAGCCACCATCTCCCCAAGAAAGGAGGAGCGAAATAGGATACTCACTACCAAGCATAATGACACAAAATTCTGTTCCAGAACATTGCATCCCTGTTTTGTCATAGCTAGGTTCAACCCTCACCAGGGTTTGGCCAACTGACAATCAGATAGGACTTTCTATACTCACCCTTGATACGGTACTCTGGAGACTGCAGAACAGAATGGCTGTCAGGTGATATTTTTAGGATCATCTGCGGGTGGAATGCTCTGCAAGAAAAAAAACTGACCAAAGTGAAAAGAAATTCAGCAAGACTGCTAGGGAACACACCTGCATTCAATATATTTTATTACATGATACATTTAGTGTAGGTGAAATAATTCAGAATTCTTTGCTACCTTTGTTTAATATGTCTGTAAATACAAAGGTGTCATTTATTAGACAACATGTCATTGGTCAATTTATTAGCAAAAACTCCTCTCTGCGTGCACCAAAGTCATTAAATCACAGCCTCCTGTTTTACAAGACTTACCATTTCTCAGGATAGATTTTTACATTTTTGAGGGAGAATTTACCACCATTTAGTAACCTCTCCCATCCCACCTTTCTGCTGTGTGGCTATGTAAATAGATTTTACAAGCCATGTATTACCAACATGCATGGCGGAGATGTCAACCTCCAGTGACCCAAGGCAGTGCAATTTGGCTGTTTGTAGCCATTAAATGGCAATTTAATGGGTTAGTGCTGACGTCTGTCAGAGAGACCCGTCTGGAGTCTATAAAACTACTCATGCTAAAATCAGTAAGAGTGACTTTGCGTCAGAAAATCTCCAAGATTTGCTTTTCTCAGCAATACACTCTGACATATCCGCATAATTACTAATTCTCTTTTTGGTTACTTTAGCACTTTCAAAGGGTTTGCATGAATTTTATATTTCCTATTGTATTACATTTTTATTAAATTCTTCATAGTAACCTAGATTGAATACAGTATAACATCCAGTGCTGTGTTTGATTCCATTCCCTTTTCCACACAAGTATAAATAAATAATATTCTAAATTCTGATGATTTGCTATGGAGAACTTCCTCTTTACATGATTATTTTCCTTTCTTTAGCTTTTAGAATAGTTTTGATTAGAAAAAAAAAATCCAGCGCAAAGGCATACATTTGTACGAATCCACTGTGTCACTTTATGATGTAAACAGAAATACCTAATAATACAAAGGAATATTTTTACGTCAATGTAACTGTTAGATACATAGCATCGGTATAATAGCAAAACAGTTACGTCTGGATTTTTTGTGAGCTCCTTTAATAGGATAACAGGTTTTGTGAACGTAATGGTTGTATATCTATCTAAAGGTCTGCAAATCTATACAATATTTAATAATATATACTGAAATCTACTTGCTGATATACACACACACGTAAGATACAAGACCATTCTTTCAATGGAACAGAAAGGAAATTGCCTAACTTGTGTTTTCTGAATAATTCATATTACCACCTATAGGCAATTTGCATGAATCAGAAATTATAATTGGAATTAAATAATATAAAATGTAGTACAAGGTAATTATGAAACGTTACATTTTTGTTGGTTTCACTAGCCAAAGACATTAACTGATAGTCATTTGGAAAAAAACATACTAGCAAAAGATCTTCTTGACACATACTTACTTACCGTAGTAGGCATGTTATACGGGTCATATATTGACTGTGAACTGAACACTAAGCTCATATATAACCATACAAAAAGAGAATTGTAACAAGTAACAGTTTACAGCTTCACTTAATGAATAGTTATCTAACCTCAGTACTGCATTTTAATCTATAAAGTGCACCTGTTCTACAGTAGACAATATGCCTTATGTGATTTCTAATATTGCAATTATGGAAACTTACTAGGGACAAGTAACAAGTAAGCTATAACAGCTTCGATATCTCTGTCATCCTTTGGGAAAGGCTTTGAATATAAAATTACACTTTAAAAGTGTCCCAAAGTTGTCATTATTACAGGATTCAAGAACAGGGTCTACTGTCACAGTCCTGCCCATTTATAGCATTTGTTTTTCTGACCATAATTTCACAATTAAAAATGAATTATTTCCATAGAAAGTTAACAACCTATCCCTGATGCTAAAACATAAAATAAAATGGGTGCAAGACCTCTTTACAGTATGTGGTGGAAATGTGGTATGACTTTTATGAAGGCTTTCAGTGCACTTTTCTTATGTCTAAATAACTGCAGCTCCAAAGCACTTATCACAAACCTTCATACTGGTACAAAGTCCTTTCCGTGAGCCCAGGGAAACGTTCTGGAACCCAGGTGTGTAATTCCAGGTATTTTTCCAAATATTAGCCTATGCCTTTCCCAACTATTATACCACAATGCAGCTCATCTCTTTACTGACCAATAGAGGTACACACGCTTTCTATGTGAGACCCAAGATAAGAGAGCTGCAACTGAAAGCTGGAGGAAGCTAAAGTTGAACTTTACCCATAACAACGTGATAAAAAAATAATGTTCTTTAGCAAGGAAAATACATTCCACATTAATAATTATGCTATCAAAATTAGGGTGTGCTGTAAATTGTCTCCAGCATTGCTCCTTTTTCTTCTTGCTGGAGGCTTCCATTTTGCTGAAGCCCAGAGCCCCTGAACAGCAGTAAATCCTAAAGCTGAACTAAGCCCATCCATTTAATGGTTTCCAAAAAACAGTTACATTCCTGGTATGTCGGGATTGCTAACTGTCACATTTGCTTGTGTCCTCAACCAAACCATCAAACCATCAAATGACTGGTGTCATAACTGATCCCATATGCAGCACCATGGCAGTTACAGATCAAGCAGAAGCAGCTTCCTTGGCTTTAAAGGATAGGAGGTTTTACAGTAATTCAGCTTTAAGGCTGTCAGAAGATCAGGCTCTACAAACTCAGCAGTGCCTAAAAAATGTAGAGCAACTAAGCATGTGCACAGTACGGTGAGACAGTGTAGTACTGGATTATAAACAGTATAGACACTTATTTTTAATGTTTTTCATAGCTATATTTACAAAATGGGCGAGCCTAAAGTGCTCTAACAGAACTTAATTTTCTGACTAAAATTCAACTTTAAGGAAATCTAGAAGTGTTGTTCTCATGGGGCACCCTGGGTACACATATGATACTCTGCACTAGCCTGAAACTATCTGCAGGCATCCTATGTTACCTGTATGTAGGACCTGTATGTAGCTTGCAGGTGGAAATAGGCTTACTTTAACACAGTAAATAATCGGCGACTTGGTTAACTGCCAGCAATACACATTTTATCAGACTAGTGTCTTAACCACCAAAAATATTATCCAGTGTTGCCTTAAATTTAATGTAAACCTTTCCTGTAATCCTAACTCTAAATTTGAGAGCCTCCACAGTGGAAGCACATGCATTATAATGGATAGGCAGAGGGTAGGTGAGCCTGGAGGGAGCCCACCCCTCCTTAAAGGCAAATGGGCACACAGAACACCAAGCACAATGGCAGCAAAGGTGTCCAGTACATCCCCTCACCAATATTTCAACAGTACAAACAAATGGCCACTCCCCTCACCTATAAATGGCCTTTGCAGCTAGGAGCAAATGGAAGGGCAATGCATGCAACACAAAAGCAAAGTATTTCCTGAGAGAAATGTGGAAGCTACCATTGCTGGTGTCAGGGATGGCAGCCTCCAAATTAACTCTGGAAAATAAAACCAAAGAAATTCCCAGCTCAACTTACCGACCAGCCTGCTAACCAACTGAATTGTTCTGTCTAATAATATGCGTTAAAAACAGGGGTTTCCTTGGCACACAATTGAAAATACATGCATAAGCAACAGAGCCCCATCGAGGCACCCCAATATTTTCTGTAGTCCTAACTCTAAATTTGAGAGCCTCCATAGTAGAAGCACATCCATTATAATGGATAGGCAGAGGGCAGGTGAGCCTGGAGGGAGTCCACCGCTCCTTAAAGGCACAGGGGCACAATGTTCCTGTTTTAAATGGAAGCATAAAATAGAGAAAGCTCTAAATCTGCACTGGTACGGAATTGTTTACTTATTATAGGTGATACTACAATGCAGTAGAATACTGTATGTAATACTTTTCTTTGTACTAACAGTTCATTTGTGTGTACAAGCGTTCACTAGATCCACTCTCTTCTTCAGCTCAAGCAGTACTGGCATAACGTCACACTGGATTTGTGTATGGTTTAATGTTTCTCATAAGCAAGCTAACATACGCCTAATTATGAAACATATGGAGAATACGTGGCTATTATTACTGCATGAAGCTTCTAAAACATCATCCACCTGTTACGTTGCTACTTGCTGCAAATACAATGAGATTGCTATTATGTCACCAGCTTTTTCTGTCACTATGTAGCAGCAGCTGCAGTACTTCGTGTCTGTGTTTTGCAATTTCTATTTAGATACGGCTAGCTAATTGAGTTCAGATGGAGAGTGAACAATATAATGGACATTTGGAATATTGTCTGGTTTTTAATATGTATTGTATTGATGCACTCCAGGTGACCAGACAGGAGAGTGCCGTGCCTATGGGAATCTAGGATCTGCATTCTTTTCCAAAGGAAACTTTCGGGAGGCCCTTACTAACCACAGGCATCAGTTAGTTCTCGCCATGAAGCTAAAGGAGAGAGAGGTAAGAAGTCCATTTTTGACAGTTTAAGCAGGCTTAGTGATGAATGGCTGGAGGACTTTGATTTTCTTCACTGTATTTGACATCAGCTCTTGTCACACTTTGATTTGTAGAGCTCAGCCAGCGTTGTATATGACATAGACCACTGAGCATCCTATATCTTGGTGTTCTTCAAAGCGCTATACATTTAAAGTCACATGACACTGTGCTTTTAAACAGACAAGCATGTGATTACTTTTCTGTGTTTTATCACATCAGCTGGAAGAAATGAGCTGTTAAATGGGGAAATATGGGAAAAAGGGCTACATTTACCTTTTTTTGTTTACCTAGGGGCAAATGTAGATTGTGCTAATGCATTGTAGTGCATTACCCCACACTCCTTAATGTGTGGTATGTCACACAATTAAATGCACTGCACACCATTCCTTTTTAAATGGGCTGCCCAATCACAACAACCTTGTGGTAGGTTCAGTATATGTGTCCTTTAAATCAGTGGTCATCAACCCTGTCCTCAGGGCCCACTAACAGGCCAGGTTTGCAAGACAACTGAAATACATCACAGGTGATATCATTTACTGCTCAGTGATTGCAGTATTCTAGTCTGCATCTCCCCAAGGTAATACATAAAATCTGGCCTGTTAGGGGGCCCTGAGGACAGAGTTGATGACCACTGCTTTAAATAATGCATATTTTTGTCTTTATTTTAAATGCTTCGTTGGGCATGTGACATTTGTGATTAAATTGATGGCAATGTATTCCTGACATTTGCCCATTTTTGTCTAGAGATAAGCTTTACCCAATTTTGGCCAACACATATTTTTTATTCAAATTTTTTTTTAAATAAATAAAAAAATATTCTGGCAAAATTTGCTTTGCAAGGTGTTAAAAAGTGTGTTTCCAAAAAAAATCAATGCCATGCACAGCATTTGTCAGTGGATGAATGAAAGAATTCCTGTTATTTACCAAAATGCCCCTACTCATACTATCAAGATTGAAGATTCACTATGGTAGGGTTCGATCAAACGATATTGATTCCACAAATGTTGTATAATACATAGGGTGTATTCAGCTAAAAAATCAGGGAGTATCCCGTGAAAATCCCACTTTGGCAAATTTACATTACTTTTCACTGGACAAATTTCCTAGGCGAATCCTTCATAAACATACCTATTTATTTCCATATTTTTTTTTTTTTTTTTTTACTTTTACAATGATGGTAGAGACTCCCTTGCCAGTATTCAGTGTAGGACCCCCTGTGGCCATTGTCTGTACAATGCCATGTCAGCATCCCTGAGGCTTTGTCAAGAAAAAAACATCTTCTTTGGGTAAACTGTATACAATGTATAATGCAAGGATTTTTACAAACTTTTTTGCAGTTTCATATATTTCTTTGTTCTGAAAAAAATTCTGTTTGTCTCTCTAAAGCCCATCTCAAACTAATTTATTAAAAGGAGAGTCAGCTTTCAATATAACCCTTTGAGCAATCCTAGTGTTGATTTTTTCATACATTTTGCTGCATTTCAAGTTGAAATTACATTGTTTTTTATGTTATGTTCCACATCAGTTTATTTATTTAGTTTATTGTGTTTTAAAGGAAAAATTGAATGTCCAGTTCACTTTACCACAACATGAATGCATAAGTGTTAATGGTTACTTGTCTCTCCCTCTCTTTCGAAAATGTTAAGCCCAAGGGAGTAGCTCACCAAAAATCAAACTCCTATTTCAAGGAGTGCCTTAAAGTTGTAAACCCTCTCATATACCCAGTGAAGTGAATAGCTTTAGATGATACACAGAGATGAAACAAATCCTCCTACATTAGTTTTACTATAGTAAAACAGATACAGTATACTGCAGTTTATCTACAGTCTCCTCTTTTGAGAGCTCCTTCAAAAGTGCTGATTTTAGATAACATCCTTCTGCATTTTTCAGTATAAGAGAGGAGGGGCTAGAGAGTTGCAGTCAGAGGTCGGAGACGCTGTGTAAGAGCTGTTTGGAGGAAAGGAATACCACCCCCCCCCCCCCCAACAGCAGAAGAACTGTGTCCTGAATAAACAAGCTCTGTGCTGAGCTCTCCTCCCCGACACAAAATTATCTCAGGTGTCAGGAAAACTTGTCAGAAGTGGCTTATGCTGATAACAGAGGAACGAAGCACCAGAGAGAAACGACACTTTGAGCTTTGGAGATAGACAAGTAAACACTACAGATATACAGTATGTGCGCTGTTCAGATTTCATGAGTGAGGTTAACAACCACTTTAACTGTCATTCATTCTGAACAATATTACAGAGAATGCATCCAGGTTACCATAATACAAGAAAGAAACATCAAATAGGCAGAGCCCAAGACACCCTGTGCTCACAGTAAGGCCCCATGCACAAGAGACGCCGGTGGCGCAAACTCTGCTGAACACACGTTTTTAAAGGCTGAAACCGGCGTTTAGAAAAAGCCAATTTTTCCGTGATTGCAGCCGCGTTTAGCAGCGTTTTACCGCGTTTGCGTCTATAAGCGTTTCGTTAAGAAACATCATAAGACCCTCCCTAAGCTCAAAAAACTGTATTATTTAACCATTTCAGCCATTCTGTGAGAGTGAGGGGCAGCAGTGTACTTGTATTTAGCGTATCACTTGCCACATCACCTGCCACAAGCTGTGGATTGTCCACTTGCCACGTCACCTGACACGTCACCTGCCACAAGTTGTGAATTTTCCACTTGCCACGTCACCTGGCCACATCACCTGGCCACGTCACCTGCCACAAGTTGAGGATTGTCCACTTGCCACGTCACCTGGTCACATCACCTGGCCACGTCACCTGCCACATCACCTGCCACAAGTTGTGGATTGTCCACTTGCCACGTCACCTGCCACAAGTTGTGGATTGTCCACTTGCCACGTTACCTGCCACAAGCTGTGGATTGTCCACATACCATGTCACCTGCCACAAGCTGTGGATTGTCCACTTGCCATGTCACCTGACACGTCACCTGGCCACGTCACCTGCCACAAGTTGTGGATTGTCCACTTGCCACGTCACCTGCCACGTCACCTTGCCACGTCACCTGGCCACATCACCTGCCAAAAGTTGTGGATTGTCCACTTGCCACGTTACCTGCCACAAGCTGTGGATTGTCCACTTGCCACGTCACCCGCCACAAGTTGTGGATTGTCCACTTGCCACATCACCTGCCACATCACCTGGCAACGTCACTTGCCACAAGTTGTGGATTGTCCACTTGCCACGTTACCCGCCACAATGCAATGCAAGCAATTACAGTTTTTTTTTATATTTTTTAATGGTTTTTCATCATTTGCCATCATTTTTGAGATTTCTAATGTAAAAAAATAGGTCACCTTTAAAAACGCTTATAAACGAAAACACAGCAAAACGCCGGTACTGCGTTTAGCCGCGTTTACTGCGTTTTGCGTCTGAAACGTGGAAAACTTTTGCGTCTGAACCCATTTTTTTGCTTCTGGAAAAACGAGGTTAAACGCAACTGCCTAAAAACGGCAATAAACGAGACAGTGTACATGGACACATAGGATAACATTGAATGTGTTCAGGGGCAGTTGAAAAAAGTGTCCAACTGCCTCTGACGTCGCAGTCCCATCATGCTCCGGGACTGCGACGTCATAAGGGGGCGGGGTCACCGGGTGACATCACCCGGTGACCACGCCCCATGCCTAAATAAGTCGTTGCACGCCGGTCACACAGCATTACAGCGGCAGACCTCATTGTGTCAACATCTCAAGAAGAGAAGAGGGAAGAAGACGATGATGAAGACCGGGCCCCCGCTAGCAAAAGAGCTGGCAGAAGATAGCGGAGGTGCCCGGCAGAAGGCAGAAAGCACCGGAGAGCGGGAGAAGAACCAGAGAGAGAGTGGAGAAGGCACCGGAGAGCGAGAGAAGAACCGGAGAGACCCCCGAAGTTGGAAGAAGACCCCCGAAGTCGGTAGAAGACCCCCGAAGTCGGAAGAAGACCCCAAAGTCGGTAGAAGACCTCAGAAGTCGGAAGAAAACCCCCAGAGCTGCCTAATAAATTACTTTAAAAACCTGTCTAGTGTGTTTTTTCTATTGACACTTTTCCCCCCAGGTGAATGGGTAGGGGTACGATGTACCCAATACTCATTCACATAGGGTGGGGGGGCCGGGATCTGGGTGCCCCCTTATTAAAAGGGGCTCCCAGATTCCGATAAGCCCCCCACCCGCGGGACCCCGACAACCAACGGCCAGGGTTGTCGGGAAGAGGCCCTTGTCCCCATCAAAATGGGGACAAGGTGCTTTGGGGTGGGGGGCGCCCACCGCCCCATGTTGAGGGCATGCGGCCTTGTACGGTTCAGGAGGGGGGCACTCGCTCATCCCCCCCTTCCTGACCGGCCGGGCTGCGTGCTCGGATAAGGGTCTGGTATGGATCCTGGGGGGAACCACCGCAACATTTTTTTTTGGTGTGGGGTTCCCCCTCAAGATCCATACCAGACCGAAGGGTCCGGTACTGTCCTGAGGGGGAACCTCACGCAATTTTTTTTTCAATTTTCGCGGGGTTCCCCTTTAAGATTCTCTGCACACGAGTCGCCCCGCAAGTCGGATCATCTTGATCCGACTTCTGGTGCGACCTCTATTCAAATCAATGGGCTCCCATAGGGAACCATTGATTTGGAATAGAGAAAGAAACGCCGGACGAGGCTTAACACAGCGTTAAGCCTCGTTACATCGCGTTTTTACACCCTTTGCCGGCGTCTGACGTCTTTACAGCTCTAAAGCTGGAGCTTCAGAACGCACTGGTCCTGGATTTTTTTTGCAGCTCAAAAACGTCTATGCCATTTACAGCTCAAAAACTTCATGGTGGGCATGAGGCCATAGGCTAACATGGAGAGACGTTTTTAAGCTGCAAAAAACGCTCATAAAAGTGGCTGTAAAAACGTCCGTGGGCATGAGGCCTTATAATCTGTTTCTTTATCTTTTATTTAAAGAAATCTCTTCAGAAGTTGAAATGTTTGCAAAATGTGTAAATAGTTTAAATGTCCAAGTTGACAAATGCATGTATCCTAAAAATGTTCCTGAAATTCAAACTATGTGCAGATATTATATCACATGGAGTCAAACCTAATTAGATCCTGGGAATAAATTATCCATTTCAGTACAAGGAGTTGATATAGGATATGCATAACGTCATCTGTATGATTTATGCAGCAAATTATTAGCAGTCCTAAAATCTGAAGACATCTGCAGCAAAGCTGCTATGTCATTCAAGAAGGCATGCCATCCTTGAGTATAAATATGCATTCACAAACTTTACATCACCATTCATCCTCCACATGTAGTGCTAGATTTTTCAGGCCTTACTTTCTAGTGAATGAAGTGCATAAAATACTTTTATTACACAATACAGTTAGAAACTAGACACTAGACTGTGCAGTCTGGCCCTAGAAGGAGTCGCCTGACACTGTATAGTAAGGCCACCCATAGACAACAATACTATCTTACATATTGCATTCAATTCAAACACCATGTACCAATTTGCTGAAAAATCATTGCATTCATAGACACCACCAATCTATGCATTGTCAACAGTATTTGCTGCTTACAAAACATATGTAAGGTGTGTATGCTCTTTATCACTTTAAAAAAAAAAAACACATTGTCAATATAATGACCTTTATTAGTCTTTGATTGCGATGCACATAATTATAAAGTATGGAATCACATCACTGCCCAGCACTTAATTAGTTCGGTTTAAGTCATGCTTCGGTGGAGTGATAAAGCAAACATGATTTATAATTGCATTGTGCATGAAAAACAAAGGCAACTTATAACATGAAAACTTGAATCAAATAAGAGAACACCCACTCGTATCTAAATTAAACCCATTAATAATATTACAGTCATTAGCTCATACAGGCCTTCAAACCCCTGTTCTTAGCCCCATATCATTTATTTTTTTGACAGGCTGGGAGTAGAAAGTAGATGATCAGTAGGGATGAGCTTCGTGTTCGAGTCGAACATACGTTCGACTCGAACATCGGCTGTTCGATCGTTCGACGAAGATCGAACGATTTGGGCCGTTCGCGCCAAATTCGAGTGACGCGAACGGCCCACAATGCACTACGCCATCGCAGTGTCATCCAGGCGCTGTGATTGGCCAAGCATGCACTGTGACCCCGCATGCTTGGCCAATCACAGCGCCGGCAGCGAGGAGAGCAATGATTGGCCACAGGCAGGATGCCTGTGGCCAATTATTGCTGAGGGTGTTTAGTACACGCCCCACACTATAAAAGGCCGCCAGCACGGCGGCCTAGTGTAGTGTGTTCCGGAGCAGGGAAAGAAAAGCATAGGCAGGGACAGTGACATTTATTTCTTTCTTGCTTAACCTGGATTCCTTTAGTTTAGGGAAAGAGAAGGATAGGTAGGGAGAGTGTCAGTGTGTTTTACTGTGCGAGTCCTTGTTTCTAGGGACAAAGAAGGAAAGTGAGGGGATTTCTCCTTGTGCTATAGTGTGCTTTAAAAAAACATTTTTTCTAGGGACAGAAAACTGTAGGTAGGGAGAGTGTCAGTTTCTTTCACTGTGCCAGTCCTTGTTTCTAGGGACAAAGAAGGAAAGTGAGGGGAATTCTCCTTGTGCTATAGTGTGCTTTAAAAAAACATTTTTTCTAGGGACAGAAAACTGTAGGTAGGGAGAGTGTCAGTTTCTTTCACTGTGCCAGTCCTTGTTTCTAGGGACAAAGAAGGAAAGTGAGGGGAATTCTCCTTGTGCTATAGTGTGCTTTAAAAAAACATTTTTTCTAGGGACAGAAAACTGTAGGTAGGGAGAGTGTCAGTTTCTTTCACTGTGCCAGTCCTTGTTTCTAGGGACAAAGAAGGAAAGTGAGGGGATTTCTCCTTGTGCTATAGTGTGCTTTAAAAAAACATTTTTTCTAGGGACAGAAAACTGTAGGTAGGGAGAGTGTCAGTTTCTTTCACTGTGCCAGTCCTTGTTTCTAGGGACAAAGAAGGAAAGTGAGGGGAATTCTCCTTGTGCTATAGTGTGCTTTAAAAAAACATTTTTTCTAGGGACAGAAAACTGTAGGTAGGGAGAGTGTCAGTTTCTTTCACTGTGCCAGTCCTTGTTTCTAGGGACAAAGAAGGAAAGTGAGGGGATTTCTCCTTGTGCTATAGTGTGCTTTAAAAAAACATTTTTTCTAGGGACAGAAAACTGTAGGTAGGGAGAGTGTCAGTTTCTTTCACTGTGCCAGTCCTTGTTTCTAGGGACAAAGAAGGAAAGTGAGGGGAATTCTCCTTGTGCTATAGTGTGCTTTAAAAAAACATTTTTTCTAGGGACAGAAAACTGTAGGTAGGGAGAGTGTCAGTTTCTTTCACTGTGCCAGTCCTTGTTTCTAGGGACAAAGAAGGAAAGTGAGGGGAATTCTCCTTGTGCTATAGTGTGCTTTAAAAAAACATTTTTTCTAGGGACAGAAAACTGTAGGTAGGGAGAGTGTCAGTTTCTTTCACTGTGCCAGTCCTTGTTTCTAGGGACAAAGAAGGAAAGTGAGGGGATTTCTCCTTGTGCTATAGTGTGCTTTAAAAAAACATTTTTTCTAGGGACAGAAAACTGTAGGTAGGGAGAGTGTCAGTTTCTTTCACTGTGCCAGTCCTTGTTTCTAGGGACAAAGAAGGAAAGTGAGGGGAATTCTCCTTGTGCTATAGTGTGCTTTAAAAAACCATTTTTTTCTAGGGACAGAAAACTGTAGGTAGGGAGAGTGTCAGTTTCTTTCACTGTGCCAGTCCTTGTTTCTAGGGACAAAGAAGGAAAGTGAGGGGAATTCTCCTTGTGCTATAGTGTGCTTTAAAAAAACATTTTTTCTAGGGACAGAAAACTGTAGGTAGGGAGAGTGTCAGTTTCTTTCACTGTGCCAGTCCTTGTTTCTAGGGACAAAGAAGGAAAGTGAGGGGATTTCTCCTTGTGCTATAGTGTGCTTTAAAAAAACATTTTTTCTAGGGACAGAAAACTGTAGGTAGGGAGAGTGTCAGTTTCTTTCACTGTGCCAGTCCTTGTTTCTAGGGACAAAGAAGGAAAGTGAGGGGATTTCTCCTTGTGCTATAGTGTGCTTTAAAAAAACATTTTTTCTAGGGACAGAAAACTGTAGGTAGGGAGAGTGTCAGTTTCTTTCACTGTGCCAGTCCTTGTTTCTAGGGACAAAGAAGGAAAGTGAGGGGAATTCTCCTTGTGCTATAGTGTGCTTTAAAAAAACATTTTTTCTAGGGACAGAAAACTGTAGGTAGGGAGAGTGTCAGTTTCTTTCACTGTGCCAGTCCTTGTTTCTAGGGACAAAGAAGGAAAGTGAGGGGATTTCTCCTTGTGCTATAGTGTGCTTTAAAAAAACATTTTTTCTAGGGACAGAAAACTGTAGGTAGGGAGAGTGTCAGTTTCTTTCACTGTGCCAGTCCTTGTTTCTAGGGACAAAGAAGGAAAGTGAGGGGAATTCTCCTTGTGCTATAGTGTGCTTTAAAAAAACATTTTTTCTAGGGACAGAAAACTGTAGGTAGGGAGAGTGTCAGTTTCTTTCACTGTGCCAGTCCTTGTTTCTAGGGACAAAGAAGGAAAGTGAGGGGATTTCTCCTTGTGCTATAGTGTGCTTTAAAAAAACATTTTTTCTAGGGACAGAAAACTGTAGGTAGGGAGAGTGTCAGTTTCTTTCACTGTGCCAGTCCTTGTTTCTAGGGACAAAGAAGGAAAGTGAGGGGAATTCTCCTTGTGCTATAGTGTGCTTTAAAAAAACATTTTTTCTAGGGACAGAAAACTGTAGGTAGGGAGAGTGTCAGTTTCTTTCACTGTGCCAGTCCTTGTTTCTAGGGACAAAGAAGGAAAGTGAGGGGAATTCTCCTTGTGCTATAGTGTGCTTTAAAAAAACATTTTTTCTAGGGACAGAAAACTTCAGGTAGGGAGAGTGTCAGTTTCTTTCACTGTGCCAGTCCTTGTTTCTAGGGACAAAGAAGGAAAGTGAGGGGATTTCTCCTTGTGCTATAGTGTGCTTTAAAAAAACATTTTTTCTAGGGACAGAAAACTGTAGGTAGGGAGAGTGTCAGTTTCTTTCACTGTGCCAGTCCTTGTTTCTAGGGACAAAGAAGGAAAGTGAGGGGATTTCTCCTTGTGCTATAGTGTGCCAAAGCATTCCTCATCAACCATCTTTGAAATCCTTGTTTTTTGGACAGTCAGGGAAATTGTCGTTGTGCTATTCTGTGCAAAAGCAATAATCCTCAACCATATTTAGAAATCCTTAAGTAAAGGGACAGAGAAGGACACCTGAAGGTAGCCCTTATTGCTTTTTTCCCATCTCCCTGCAGGCCATCTATTAGAATGTCTGGAAGGCAAACAAGGAGAGGCAGACAGTCAGGAGGCAATAAAAGAGGGCAAGCAGGCTCTGTGTCTGGGGGCAACAGTGCTGGTCGTGGACGCGGTGCATTGTCATCAGCACATGGCCATGGGACACGCTTGTCCTTCTTTTCGGCAGCTGGACATGTTGAGCCACATCATGCCGAAGACTTGGTAGAGTGGATGACCAAGCCCTCCTCCTCCTCCTCATCCTCTCTCACCCAGGCTCAGGGTACTGGCAAAGCAGCTGCCAAAGCGTCCTCTTCCCTGGTATCAATGTCAGACTCATCATCAGTCACTCCTTCCCTAGACCCACCATGTCCTCCTCCTGAGGAGTCCCCCGAACTGTTTGAGCACAGTGTTGGGTACATGCTCCAGGAGGATGCCCAGCGTTTCGAAGGGTCTGATGATGAAACCCAGCTACAGGAAGGCAGTAGCGTGAGAGCAGACAGAGGGGATGCTCAAGAAGGACACCAATCTGGCAGTCATGTTCCAGCAGCTGCAGCATACTGCCAGATTGGCTCCAGTGATGAGGAGGGAGGGGATGATGAGGTCACTGACTCCACGTGGGTGCCTAATAGGAGAGAGGAGGAGGAGGAGGATGAGGAGGAGGCACATCTCCAACGAGGCAGGATGCCCTTTGGTGGCCAGCGTAAGGGCAGTACACCGACGGAATCACACCGCAGAGCTCCGCCTGTGCAGGGCGCTGCCTCTGCCCGTCATTCAAAAAGTTCCTTGGTGTGGGCCTTTTTTGAGGCTAGTGCATCAGATCGCACAGCTGCTGTTTGCAACATATGTCTCAAGCGTATATCGCGTGGCCAAAACATCAGCCGCTTGGGTACCACATGCCTGACCAGACATATGTTGACCTGCCATGCAGCTCGTTGGCAAGCCTACCTCAAAGACCCACACCAAAGAACAAAGCGGACCTCTCCTTGCACCGCATCAGCTGGGATCTCCAACCCCACTATAACTTCAGTCCTCTCTGAAACATGCACTGAGAGGAATGAAGGTGTAGAATTAGGTGTGTCACAGCCAAGTACTTGCGGCCACTCTGCTAGCAGTACACCGACGTCCGATTCTAGCAGGCAAATTTCCCTGCCCCAGCTGCTGGACCGTCGAAAGAAGTTCACTCCCAGCCATCCACATGCCCAGCGGTTGAATGCTAGCTTGGCTAAATTGCTAGCGCTTCAACTGCTGCCTTTTCAGTTGGTAGACTCGGCCCCCTTCCGTGAGTTTATGCAATGTGCGGTTCCTCAGTGGCAGGTTCCCAAACGCCACTTTTTCTCACGGAAGGCTATTCCGGCTCTCTACCGGCATGTGGAAGGCAATGTCTTGGCCTCGCTGGACAGGGCGGTCAGCGGTAAGGTGCATATTACCGCTGACTCATGGTCCAGCAGGCATGGACAGGGACGTTACCTTTCTTTCACGGCCCATTGGGTCACTCTTTTGGCAGCTGGGAAGGATGCAGGACAAGGTGCAGTAGTGTTGGAGGTTGTTCCACCGCCACGCCTCCAAAATGCTACTACTGGTTGTGACACACCTCTCTCCTCCACCCCTTCCTCTTCTTCTTCCTCCATGGCCTCTTCCTGTGGTTTGTCCTATGAACCAGCGGTGCTCCGTAGCCGTTCACGGGGCTACGCAAGTACGCAGGCAAAAAGATGCCATGCCGTGCTTGCGCTGGTGTGTTTGGGGGACAGAAGCCACACTGGGGCAGAGGTCCTGTCTGCTCTGCAGGGCCAGGCCGAGAGGTGGTTGACGCCACGCCAGCTTAAGCCAGGAATGGTGGTTTGCGACAATGGCACCAACCTCCTCTCCGCCCTCCGACAGGGACAACTGACCCATGTGCCCTGTGTGGCTCACGTCCTTAACCTGGTGGTGCAGCGGTTCTTGGGCAGGTACCCGGGCTTACAGGATGTCCTGAGGCAGGCCAGGAAAGTCTGTGTGCATTTCCGCAGATCTTATAATGCCAGTGCTCGCCTGGCTGAGCTGCAAAAGGAGTTGAACCTGCCCAAGAACCGCCTTATATGTGACATGCCCACCAGGTGGAACTCAACGTTGGCCATGCTGCAGCGGCTGTACACGCAGCAGAGGGCCATCAATGAGTACCTGTGCGACCACGGCACCAGGACAGGGTCAGGGGAGCTTGGTTTTTTTTCTCCACGCCAGTGGGGCATGATCAGGGATGCATGCACTGTCCTGGCACCATTTGAGGAGGCCACGAGGATGGTGAGCAGTGACAGTGCATGCATCAGTGACACTGTACCTCTTGTCCACCTGTTGGAGCACACGCTGCGTGGAATAATGGACAGGGCACTTGAGGCAGAACAGAGGCAGGAAGAGGAGGACTTCCTTGCCTCTCAAGGCCCCCTTTACCCAGACAGTGTTCCTTCTGTCCCACCCATCGCACAGGAAGAGGAAGAGGAGGAGGAGGAGGAGGAGGAGGAGGATTGTGTCAGCATGGAGGTGGAGGCTGGCACTCAGCATCATCAGCAGCAGTCTTTTAGGGATGATTTACAGTCCCAAGAAACCAGTGGACTTGTACGTGGCTGGGAGGAGGTGGCTGCGGATCATGTCGTCCTTAGTGACCCAGAGGACTCCGGAGCGAATGCCTCAGCAAACCTACGCTGCATGGCCTCCCTGATCCTGCAAAGTCTGCGGAAGGATCCTCGTATTCTTCGGATCAAGGAGAGGGACCATTACTGGCTGGCCACTCTCCTTGATCCACGGTACAAGGGTAAGGTTGCGGACCTTATGTTACCTTCGCAGAGGGAGCAGAGGATGAGACAACTCCGGGAGGCCTTGCAGAAAGGTCTGTGCAACGCGTTCCCAGAGACTGGGAGGTTACAAACTCCTGGTCCTGGACAACGAGTTGCTGAGGCTTCGGCCAGTCAAAGAAGGAGCGGTGGGGAAGGTGGCCGTCTGACCGATGCGTTCAGACAATTCTTTAGTCCGCAGCCCCAAAGTATGATCGGTTCCAGCAACCATCGCCAGCGTCTGATAAACATGGTGCAGGAATATCTAGGGGCAAGGTCAGACTTGGACACCTTCCCCACCGAAAATCCTCTGGCTTACTGGGTCTTGAGGATGGATCACTGGCCAGAGCTTGCACAGTATGCAATTGAGCTACTGGCCTGTCCTGCATCCAGCGTTCTTTCGGAACGCACATTCAGTGCTGCTGGAGGATTTGTCACGGATCACAGGGTGCGCCTGTCCACCGACTCGGTTGATCGACTGACTTTCATCAAGATGAACCAGTCTTGGATCACCACCAGCTACCACACACCTGATGCTGATATAACAGACTAATTGATTTTAACATGTCACATCCCTTCAAGACTGATGCTGATGCTGAGTGCCTGTGCTGTTATGTTGACTGGCTATCCTCCTCCTCCGAGTCCTCAATGATACGATTGATGATGATAGCTTGGAAGATCATTTTTGTTTATGGGTGCCGCCACCAGTGGCTAAGGCCCAATTTTTCAGCCCCTGTTTTACAGGGGCGTGTAATTACAATTTTTTTAGCAATAATTTGCCATAGGGCTCATTGCTGTGCTCCAAGTACAGTATCTGTGAGGGGTTGGAGTGTTGTGGCACCAGTGCCTAAGGCCCAATTTTTCAGCCCCTGTTTAACAGGGGCGTGTCATTACAATTTTTGAAGCAATACTTTGCAACAGGGCTCATTGCTGTGCTCCAAGTAACGTATCTGTGAGGGGTTGTAGTGTTGTGCCACCAGTGCCTAAGGCCCAATTTTTCAGCCCCTGTTCAACAGGGGCATGCAATTACAATTCTTGATCTAATAATTCACAGCAGGGCCCATTGCTGCACCCACCAAGAGTAACTCTGAGGGCTTACAGTGTTGTGGCAACGCCACCACCACCACCACCACCACGAAAGGCCCAATTTTTCAGCCCCTGTTCAAAAGGGGCATGTAATTACAATTCTTGATCTAATAATTCACAGCAGGGCCCATTCCTGCACCCACCAAGAGTAACTCTGAGGGCTTACAGTGTTGTGGCAACACCACCACCACCACCACCACCACCACCACGAAAGGCCCAATTTTTCAGCCCCTGTTCAACAGGGGCATGCAATTACAATTCTTGATCTAATAATTCACAGCAGGGCCCATTGCTGCACCCACCAAGAGTAACTGTCAGGGCTTACAGTGTTGTGGCACCAGCACCACCATCAAAGGCCCAATTTTTACTACCACTGTTCAACAATTATATGTAATTAAAATTCCTGATATAATAGTTGACAGCAGGGCGTTCCAGCACCAACCAAGAGTAACTGTGAGTGCTTACAGTGTTGTGCCAACACCAACAACTAAGGGGCCTATTTCTGCAGAGTATATACGGCAGGTCCCTACTTTCAAACATCCAACTTACAAACGACTCCTACTTGCAAACGCAAGAAGACAACAGGAAGTGAGAGGAAATCTACCACTAGGAAGGAAAATTCTCTCCTGTAAGAATAAATATGGGAGAAAGGTGTCTCCTCTGTACTGATGCTTTATCAGCAATCCTTGTTTCAAGAAAAACACCACATTTCAAAAACAGTTGTCATTGGGACGGAAAGTGAGGTGAAATGTTCTGAACAGGGGCACAGACAGCAAAACAAATGTTACAGGGGTGATAACCCTTACCTATGTTTTCCAAAAAGTTTAAAAATAGATTTTTGGGCTGGAGCTACACTTCAACAATGTACCTGTTCAAAATTACAAACAGATTCTACATAAGAACAAACCTACAGTCCCTGTCTTGTATGCACCGCCTGTATACGGCTGTTCAGAGTATATAGGGCCTTTTTTATTTTATGTGCGGGGTTCCCCTTAATATCCATACAAGACCCAAAGGGGCTGGTAATGGGCTGGGGTAGGGGGGGGGGTCATGGGGTAGCTATGCCATTTTTCTTAAAGATTTTCATCCATATTACCGGGACCAGACATTACATTAAAACCGCAAGCAGTTTTAAATGGCTTTTTTTTCCTTTAGAAGTGTCATTTTGTGCAGGGACAGTTCTAAACACGGGAAACACGTGGCACTTCACAGGCATACTTTAGACACCCCCCAGGTACGATATTTAAAGGAATATTTGACTTTTTTTTTTTCACTTTATGCATCATTAAAATTACTGCTCCCGAAAAACGACCGTTTTTAAAACTTCTTTTTGCATTGATACATGTCCCCTGGTGCAGAACCCGGGTTCCCAAACCCTTTTTAGGACAATAACATGCATAATAGTTGTTATAATTAGCACTTTAGAATTCGAACGTTCGCATCCATTGTATTTAATCGGGTTCTAATGTTCGTACGAACTTTCGGTCCGTTCGCGGGTTCTGGTGCGAACCGAACCCGGGGGTGTTCGGCTCATCACTAATGATCAGTAAGAAAGCACTGCCACCAAACTCCACATAACCTAATAAGTGGTGATCGGTGGATTGATAGTGGATCAGGGTGACTTTTAAGCAGTAGATCATGAATACAGGGTTCTGGGTAGTTTAACCACTTAACCTCTGGGAGATTTTACCCTTTTCATGGCCAGAGCATTTTGCACTGCGCTATTTTAACTGGCAATTGCTCGGTCATGCAACACTGTACACAAATAAAATTTTTATCAATTTTTTACACAAATAAAGCTTTCTTTTGGTGGTATTTGATCACCACTGTTTTTTTTTTTTTTTGCAATATAGACGAAAAAAGACAGCAATTTTTTGTTTTTATAAAACATATCCAAGAATTATTTTTTTTAATCACATTTCTTTGAATTTGGCCAAAATGTATTCTGCTACATATCTTTGGTAAAACAAAATCCCAATAAGTGTACATTTTTTGGCTTTCTTGAAAGTTATAGTGTAATGACAGTGATCAGTGACTTATAGTGGGACTGTGAAAGTATGGCGGACAATCTGACATTAGCTGACGCTGGCTGGAGGGTAGATTGACTGACACTGATATCAATAGTGACATTAATATAGTGATCAGTGCTAATATTATACACTGTCACTGTACTAATGACACTGGCTGGGAAGGGGTTAAAGTGGTTGTAAAGTCAGAAGGTGTTTTTTATCTTAATGCATTCTATGCATTAAAATAAAAAAACCTTCTGTGTGTTGCAGCCCCCCTCAGCCCCCCTAATACTTACCTGAGCCCATCTTGATCCAGCAATGTTGCAGGAGTGTCTCGGCTGCTCGGGACTCTCCCTCATCATTGGCTGAGACAGCAGCGTGGTGCCATTGGCTCCCGCTGCTGTCAATCAACATCAGTGAGCCAATGAGGAGAGAAAGGGGGTGGTGCTGAAGTGCGGCTCCGTGTCTGAATGGAGACACAGAGCAGCAGCTCGGCTCAGGTGCCCCCATAGCAAGCTGATCGCTGTGGGGGCACTCGGCAGGAGGGAGAGGGAGAGGGAAAACCACTGCACAGAGCAGGTAAGTATAACATGTTTGTTATTTTTAAATGAAAAAAAAACTGAGACTTTAGTATCACTTTAACATCAAGGTGTTTAAATATGTGCCAAACAATGTTTGCTGTGTGTGTTTTGTGGTGCTTTTACAAAGCAATTTTGATGTTTTTTTCTCTGCTTTGCATGGAATTAAAAAAAACAACAAGATCGTCTGTCAGTATTCAGAGCTCTGTGTCGTTTACAAGGAGTTCCCTTATTTTCAGGGATTTCCTCTCACTTCCTGTTTGTCCATGGGACAGGACGTGAAGGAAATTCTCTGCAATGGGACATCAATGACGAAAACAATCTGAACAGGGGTTATAAATTTCCCTTGCTCTATCCAAAATGGGAAAAAAAAGTTTTGCCTATAGTACTGCTTTAAGATAGGATTTGACTGAACTTCTACTTTAAGTGAACGTGTCAGAGAAGGGCTCAGTGGTGATGATCTTAGATGAGGTAGGAGCCAGATTAAAGAGAAGATTGTGACAGTATCAGAATCAATTGCATGTAGTATTTTTTTTATATATGGAGAATGCAATTTAAAGATGAGCAGGAACACCCAAAACTCCCAGGTGGACAGGAATTAGGAATTATGGAGACCTTGATTTTGAAGTATTCAAGTTGTTACCAGGGGTACACCACTCATAATTATTGTACCAATTCTGCATGGGCCTGTCCTTTAAATATTTAGGCCTTGAACACTCAGACATTAAACCAGAGCTCACATCAAGCATTCCTTGACACTGAGTCGAGAAAAAATCCATTGACCTGACAGGCCCAAACCAAACAAGCAGTCAGCAAAATGTTTAGTTTGAGTCATCTGACTGCAGGAAAAGACCAAATGTCCATTGAGTCTGCTCTTTTTTGCTTGTTTTTGATCTTTTTGTCTGAGTATAGACCTATGTTTATCCCAAGCATGTTTAAATTAATTAACTGCTGATTAACTCGCTGCTTCTACTGGATGTCTGCTCCAAGCATGAGCTACTTGTTTGGTAAAATAATTCTTTCTAATAAGGTTAGTTTTGAACTCCCCTTCTGTTAGTTTAGGTTATACTGAATGTAGAGTGTCTGTTCCCTCTTGCCTCTGCAGTCCCGCTCATAACGCTTGCTCTTCTTCCAATATACAATTTCTTGTTGTATCTACAAAAATCTACCTCTGTGTTACCAGGGTCTCTGTAAGAATCCTTCGAAAAAAGATTATTTCCCTCCAGCTGGTCAAATGATTAAATGCCATTGACAACAAACAGTTATTTGACCTACTTGAAAGCTGAAACTTTTGAATTTTTTTTTGGAAACGGCCCTAGGAAATTAGTTGTGTGATTCTGGTGACTTCATCTAGACCACAAGCTGTCCTAAGTATATAAAATTGTTGTCATTGGCATACTTTAGAGAGATTTGTGTAACACATGCATTTTCTTCATGGTTCTTGCTCTGCTGACTGATGTGAATTCCATTCCACTCTTGTGCTTGTTTTTTTTTTTTTTTTTTTACTTTTTCTCCTTTATATACTACAGTAATGAGATTGCTGCCCAACTGGCTTAATTGTTACAAGCTAATGAATGCTTATTCTTTCCACTACCTCTGACAAATATGCAGGGAACTTGGCTCAAAAGTTAAGCCTTATTCCTGGCAGCACAGTGACTGGCTGGCTGTTTCTATATACTCCACTCCACATCCCTTCTACTTTTTCTCATTCAACCATCAGGATATTTTAAGAAGGTGAAGTTTGAGAACAATGCTCTGTGTCTTCTGGCTGACATGGCATGATGGAATTTGTAGTTCAAGAGCTGTTGGAATAGATTACAGAAATTATTGTTATGCAATAACGTAGTTACATACCATTCAGTGCATTAGGAAATAAAATATGACTGGTAAATAAAGACACTTGTGGTGTTTGTACAGAGGGTCAAAAAGACATTGAGATTATTAAGAAAATCACTGTAAAGTGTACACTAATTTACATTTGAACTTAGAAATGAAAGATGTGATTTTTTTTGCAAGTTATGTACAGTAAAACAAAATATCTAGAGGTTTGTGGATGTGTATGGTGTTGAAGTGTTAGGAAAAGTAACATGAAATCTAGGTGTGATGTGTAAGTACCTTTCCTAAAATGTACCTGTTGTCTGTGCCTGTGTAGACATATTTTAAGTATGGGTAATACCAATGATGACCCCTCCTGAAAAATGCTAGATACCTGTTTGTCATCCCTAAAGTGATATTAAAGGTTAAAATATATAAAAATATATATATATATATATATATATATATATATAACATCTTATACTTACTTTCTTTGTGTAATAGCTTTACACAGTGAAGCCCCGTTCCGCGTCTTCCCGGGTCCTTCTTCGGCGCTCCTGGCTCTTCCTCTTTTCTGATTGCCCCATAAGCAAGCCGCTTGCTATGGGAGCACTCGTGCATGCTCACTCACAAGTCACGCTCTGTGTGTCTATAAGACCCACATAACCGGGCTCGACCCTGCCCCTCCTTCACTGGCTGTGATTGACAGCAGCGGGAGCCAATGAGGAGGGAGAGACCCAGGAGAGCATCTGCTCTCGTGTACATTTCTGGATTGTGATTGGGCTCATTTAAGTATTAGGAGGGGCTGCGGGGGGAGCTACATACTGAGGGTTTTTTACCTTCATGCATAGAATGCATGAAGGTAAAAAACCTTCAACCTTCAGAACCACTTTAGTCTTTATGGTTTATGGTTTCAAAATCTAAATCACTGGACTAGAACAAGTGCTCTCATTAGTAGTTATGACTTCACTCTTAGACCAGCCATAGACGGTTCAAATCTCGGCCGTTTACGAACCGTGTATGGGCAGGCTGAATGTACCAAGTTGATCAACTTGGGTACAACCAGCATGCTGGATTTTACTTGCAATTATCGCTAGCGGCTTCTCCTGCACCCCCACCAGGAGAATACAATGGCTCGGCAGGAGGGACTTCCCTGTCAGCACTGTCAACCCGTGGTTGCAGGAAAGAAATTTGCACCATCTATGGCCTTCATTATGTTCAGTCCAGGTAATTAACTGGACACAACTCTACATTGATCTCCACTAGATTCTGGGTTTTGTCCTGAGTGGCTGCCCACCTGCTTGCTGAACACAGGAGGTTGCCTGCTCAATGAATACAAAGCATTCTCTGATTGGATGAGGTGGAGAGGCAGAGTAATGTCACTCTCTGCACCTTGTCCATTCCTAGAATGCTTTGCATGCAGCAGTCAGGGCAATGCAATGCACAACTACTACATGGCGCAGAGTTTAGTAGACAGGTTCATTTAATGTACAACATAGTGTACAGAGTGCATCAGTAAGGAGAATGTATCATAGGACCTCTTAAATTGCTGGTCAGTGGGATGAAAAAAGGTCCTGTACTCAGTGGTGGGGGTGCCCTGAAATTAGTTTTTCCTGTGAAGAAAAAAGCCCTTAGATTAGTGGGAGGAAAAAATGCCCAGTGTTGATGGTCAGGGAGAAAAAATCCATGGTGTGATGACAGGAAAAGATGCCTAGTGCTGATAGTCAGTGGGAGGAAAAAATGTTCCTTGTCTATGATGAGTGGGAGAACAGTATTGCCCAGCAGGAGGTGGTATTAACTGATAGTGCCCAGCATGGGTGGGAATTGGGGGAGAGCATGGATAGGAAGAAGCAGTAGTGCCCAATGGGCATGGTTCCTCCCTGCTCCCCCTGCTGTACTATACAGATCACTTAAAGTCTGCATAGAGCTGGAGCCAGGCGCAGAAACAATAGTTCCACATACAGTGGGGCAAAAAAGTATTTAGTCAGCCACCAATTGTGCAAGTTCTCCCACTTAAAAAGATGAGAGAGGCCTGTAATTGTCATCATAGGTATACCTCAACTATGAGAGACAAAATGTGGAAACAATTCCAGACAATCACATTGTCGGATTTGGAACAATTTTTTTTTGCAAATTATGGTGGAAAATAAGTATTTGGTCACCTACAAACAAGCAAGATTTCTGTCTCTCACAGACCTGTATCTTCTTCTTTAAGAGGCTCCTCTGTCCTCCACTCATTACCCGTATTAATGAAACCTGTTTGAACTTGTTATCTGTATAAAAGACACCTGTCCACAACTTCAAACAGTCACACTCCAAACTACACTATGGTGAAGACCAAAGAGCTGTCAAAGGACACCAGAAACAAAATTGTAGACCTGCACCGGGCTGGGAAGACTGAATCTGCAATAGGCAAGCAGCTTGGTGTGAAGAAATCAACTGTGGGAGCAATAATTAGAAAATGAAAGACATACAGGACCACTGATAATCTCCCTCGATCTGGGGCTTCACGCAAGATCTCACCCCGTGGGGTCAAAATGATCACAAGAACGGTGAGCAAAAATCCCAGAACCACACGGGGGGACCTAGTGAATGACCTGCAGAGAACTGGGACCAACGTAACAAAGGCTACCATCAGTAACACACTACGCCGCCAGGGACTCAGATCCTGCAGTGCCAGACGTGTCCCCCTGCTTAAGCCAGTATATGTCCGGGCCCCGTCTGAGGTTTGCTAGAGAGCATTTGAATGATCCAGAAGAGGATTGGGAGAATGTCATATGGTCAGATGAAACCAAAGTAGAACTGTTTGGTAGAAGCACAACTCATCATGTTTGGAAGGGAGAGAATGCTCAGTTGTAACCAAAGAACACCATACCTACTGTGAAGCATGGGGGTGGCAACATCATGCTTTGGGGCTGTTTCTCTGCAAAGGGAACAGGACGACTGATCCGTGTACATGAAAGAATGAATGGGGCCATGTATCATGAGATTTTGAGTGCAAACCTCCTTCCATCAGCAAGGGCATTGAAGATGAAACGTGGCTGGGTCTTTCAGCATGACAATGATCCCAAACACACCGCCCGGGCAACAAAGGAGTGGCTTCATAAGAAGCATTTCAAGGTCCTGGAGTGGCCTAGCCAGTCTCCAGATCTCAACCCCATAGAAAACCTTTGGAGGGAGTTGAAAGTCCGTGTTGCCCAGCGACAGCCCCAAAACATCACTGCTCTAGAGGAGATCTGCATGGAGGAATGGGCCAACATACCAGCAACAGTGTGTGACAACCTTGTGAAGACTTACAGAAAACGTTTGACCTCTGTCATTGCCAACAAAGGATATATAACAAAGTATTGAGATTAACTTTTGATATTGACCAAATACTTATTTTCCACCATAATTTCAAAAAAAAAAATCTTTCCAAAGCAGACAATGTGATTGTCTGGATTTGTTTCCACATTTTGTCTCTCATAGTTGAGGTATACCTATGATGACAATTACAGGCCTCTCTCATCTTATTAAGTGGGAGAACTTGCACAAATGGTGGCTGACTAAATACTTTTTTGCCCCACTGTACAGCCTGAATCTGTAAAATGCCAAGGTTGAGTTAAAATCCTGGAACAGTCATGAGAAGCCTAGGGGTATGACCACACCTGGTACCACACCTATACCTAGAATAAAGAGCAGCACAGTGGATCCTGGAGTAAGATTGTAAAAACAGGGCTTAGAGGTCAGGGTCATTTACTCACTATAGTTCTCCCACTTTTCTGATCAACCCATTCTAGGACAGGCTTAAAATAAAAATGTAATACAATTTTGGTATAGTGTGGCTTGGTTTTATGCACTGGGTAAAAACACTTTGCTTAGAGTTAAATATCCATCTACAAATAGGCAGTGAGGAGTGAAATCAAAAATTTACACCCATAGAAATCCTGAAGGCGGTGCTTGGTTTTTGGGGTCCCGTACGCGACTAGGCTCCCAAAAAGTCCCACACATGTGGCATCCCCGTACTCAGGAGAAGCAACAGAATGTATTTTGGGGTGTAATTCCACATATGCCCATGGCATGTTTGAGCAATATATAATTTAGTGACAACTTTTTGTACATTTTTTTTTTTTGGTCATTATTCAATCACTTGGGACAAAAAAAAAATATTCAATGGGCTCAACATGCCTCTCAGCAAATAGCTTGAGGTGTCTACTTTACAAAATGGGGTAATTTGGGGGGGTTTTGAACTGTCCTGGCATTTTAGGCACAACATTAGGAAGCTTATGTCACACATCATCCACTCTTCTAACCACTTGAAGACAAAGCCCTTTCTGACACTTTTTGTTTACATGAAAAAAAAATTTTTTTTGCAAGAAAATTATGTTGAACCCCCAAACATTATATATTTTTTTAAAGCAAAGGCCCTACAGATTAAAATAGTGGGTGTTGCATTTTTTTTTTCCACACAGTATTTGCGCAGCGATTTTTCAAACGCATTTTTTGGGGGGAAAACACACTTTTTTTATTTTTAATGCACTAAAAAACACTATATTGCCCAAATGTTTGATGAAATAAAAAAGATGATCATAGGCCGAGTACATGGATACCAAACACGACATGCTTTAAAATTGCGCACAAACGCGCAGCGGCGACAAACTACATTCATTTTTAAAAGCATTTAAAAGCCTTTACAGGTTACCACGTTAGATTTACAGAGGAGGTCTACTGCTAAAATGACTGCCCTCGATCTGACCTTCGCGGTGATACCTCACATGCATGATGCAATTGCTGTTTACATATGACGCTAGACCGACGCTTGCGTTCGCCTTTGCGCAAGAGCAGGGGGGGACAGCGGTGCTTTTTTTTTTTTTTTATTATTATTTATTTGGCTTTTTTATTTTATTTTTAAACTGTGCCTTCCATATTTTATTTTTTTACCATTTTTATCGTTATCTCAGGGAATGTAAATATCCCCTATGATAGCAATAAGTAGTGACAGGTACTCTTTTTTTGAAAAAAATTGGGGGGTTAGACCCTAGATCTTTCCTCTGCCCTCAAAGCATCTGACCACACCAAGATCGGTGTGATAAAATGCTTTCCCAATTTCCCAATGGCGCTTTTTATATCCCGGGGGGGGGACATTCCCTCCCACTGCTTGTAAAAGCAGTCTAGAGGCTAATTATCTGCTAGAATTGCTTTTACATGAAAGCCGGCTGCTGGCTGAAAAGAATGATACCAAGATGATACCTAAACCCGCAGGCATCATTCTGGTATAAACATTCAAAGTCCAGCAACATACCAGTACGTTGCTGGTCCTTGTTGGACATGTATTGTAATCTTTTTTTTCATACAGCCTATTGGCTGAACGAAAAAAAGAGATTGATTGGTGGGTATGCCCACCATTAGAATACCTCCCTTCATCCACCCACTTCTAATGATGGGCATATATGCCGAAGCATGGGGGCATCCTCCCGCAAAAAAGTTATGCCGCGTACACACGGTCAAGCCTTCGTCGGAATTTCGACCGTATGTACGCGGCATAAAAGGTTATGCCGCGTACACACGGTCGGACTTTTCCACGGGCAAGCCTCCGTTGGAATTTCGACCGTATATACGCGGCATTAGGAGCAAAATCGCTCCTCCGCCCCTGCTGCCCCCATGCTTCGGCATATATGCTCTTTTTTTTAACTGTGGTGGTGAAATCACCTCCTACAGCGTTGGAGTCACGGCTTTATGTATCGTGGGAGCAAACGCTGTTGCTGTCAAGATAAATAGATCCGCGCTGCAACTGAATGGCGTACCTGCTAAGCAAATGGTGGTTAACATTAAAACAAAGTAACATTACAGTACAACAGTAAGACCTTACCATGCCATACCTGCAAAGCAAATACCAAAACAAAACCTAGTAAAAAATAAAAAAATGTTTTAACGCAACCTGTGCCTAAAATATATATATGCCGAAGCATGGGGGCATCCTCCCGCAAAAAAGTTATGCCGCGTACACACGGTCGGAATTTTCCACGGGCAGGCCTCCGTCGGAATTTCGACCGTATGTACGCGGCATTAGGAGCAAAATCGCTCCTCCGCCCCTGCTGCCCCCATGCTTTGGCATATATGCTCTTTTTTTTAACTGTGGTGGTGAAATCACCTCCTACAGCACTGGAGTCACGGCTTTATGTATCGTGGGAGCAAACGCTGTTGATTGGCGCACCTGAAAACAAAAAATTACATAGCTGAAAAGAAAGCATGATAAAACATTGCAGAATAGAATACAGTAAAAAAGAGCAGAACAATAGAGAGAAAATAGAGAGAGAGAGAACAATAAAACGACAACTATTTTTGGTTTTTTTATTTTATATTTTTTTTGTGTTTTGTTTTTTACGTTTTTTTTTTTCTTTTTTACACTTTTTTTGTAACTTTACAACTGTAATGGTTCGGGTCTCTCAAAATGTAATGGCATCTTGGGAGACCCTGTGTAAGTGTGTCCTTGTCTGTGAAATGCTGTACCCTACGCTAAAACTTCACTTTTGAGTGGTAGCGTTCAAAACATTCACCTTGGCAAAGACCAGGCTTGTCAGGACAGAGTGGACAAAAACTACGGGTGTCACGCCTAAATCCGCGCTTGCTACAGACACGACATCTTTTTTGGGGGTGGCTTTGGGTAGGGGTACTCGGGAGGACATACGAATAATGCCTCTCATGCAGCCGGCTTACTGCATTTGGTAGGGGATGGTGAGGTGCAGAACCGCCTGGATACAGGAGTTCTGTGACTATCTCATTCTGGAATTTTAGAAGAGATAACGTCCCGCCTGAAGCTCTGTATAGCACATGAGCGTTCAGCAAAGCCAATTGGAATAATGATAGAGACACTTTTTTGTACCAGCGTCTCGCCTTACGGTCAATTAGATACGGCGCCATCAACTGGTCGTTGAGGTCCACCCCTCCCATATTTTGGTTGTATTCGTGGACACAGAGGGGTTTCTCCACAACACCAGTCGCCGTACGAATTTGGACTGTCGTGTCTGCATGAAGGGAGGTAAGAAGGAAAACATTCTTATTGTCCCTCCACTTCATAGCGAGCAAGTTATTACACTTCAAGCAGGCTCTCTCCCCCAGCCTAAGACGGGCATCTACAAGCCGCTGGGGAAAGCCCCGGCGATTAGGTCGCACGGTGCCACATGCTCCAATCTGATGATCAAACAAGTGACTAAACAGTGGCACGCTCGTGTAATAATTGTCCACATACAAGTGGTACCCCTTTCCGAATAAGGGTGACACCAAGTTCCACACTATCTTGCCAGCGCTCCCTATGTAATCCGGGCAGTTGACCGACTCAATCTGACTATCTTTTCCCTCATAAACCGTAAAGTTCACTACATAGCCTGTTGCCCTGTCACAGAACTTGTAGAGCTTGACCCCGTATCTGGCACGCTTGCTGGGAAGGTACTGCTTGAAAGACAAGCGGCCAGAAAATTTAATCAGGGACTCATCAACGCAGACAACTTGATCGGGAGTAAACAAGGCTGCAAAACGTTCGTTGAAGTGGTTTATGAGGGGCCGAATTTTATAGAGCCGGTCGTATTCAGGGTCCCCACGTGGACGACAAAGTTCATTGTCGTTGAAGTGCATGAACCGCAAAATCTGCTCGTATCGTGCCCTGGACATGGAGGCAGAGAACATGGGCATGTGGTCAATTGGGTGCGTGGACCAATAAGCACGCAATGACGGAAATTTATGTGTGCCCATGTTGAGGGAAAGGCCCAGAAAGGTCTTAAATTCGGAAACCGTAATTGGTTTCCAATTTCTGGCAATTTTAGGCAACTGGGGGTTAGCGGCGATAAATTGACCAGCATATAAATTACTCTGGTCCACAATAGATCTATAGAGATCTTCCGTGAAAAACAGCGAATAAAAATCAATTGGAATAAAATCAGCTGTTTCCACCTGAATACCGGGTTGGGCAGTGAATGGGGGAAGTACGGGTTCTGCAGAAGTGGTGGGGACCCAATCAGGATAGGCGAATTCTGCAGGAAGGGCAGTATGGGCACGACGGGCCTGCCTTTGTCTTCTTGGTGGCAGCGGGACACTACTTGTGCTTGCCACCTCGCCAGCTTGAACTGCACTTATGGGACTCGCCACGTCACCAAGTGTTACTGCAGTGCTGGATGTACGTCCAGGCTGTACTAGGCCGCTGGTGCTTGCCAGTTCACCAGAAGGAATAGCGGCGCTAGTACTACTCTGCTCCATGATACGAGAGACCTGCGGTTCTTGCTCCTCAACAACCTCAGAAGATCGGGATCGGGTACACCTGACCTTAGCAGGGACCTCAACTTCGTCGTCAGAGCTATCTGACGTGGGGCCGCTGACATCACTGTCTTCTACGGGAAGATATTCTGAGCCTGAATCTGACAGATACGTGACCTCCTCTTCACTATCTGTCATGCTCAGAATCTCGTAGGCCTCTTTACTAGTGTACCTTCGCCTTGCCATTTTGGGCTCTAAATTTAGGGGTACACTAGTAAGATTCACAGGAAAAAAAGCACCTGACTGTCGTCAGCAAATATATCAAATGCTACAAAAAAACTGTTAGCGATCGCAGGGATCAGGCCTGTCTCTGCGAACGCTGCAGTTATGTGTGTTGTGTTTGGTAAGTGACAGTGATCGATCGATACTGCACTTGGGTGGGCTGGGCTGGGCTGGGCTGGGCGGAGGGGCTAAACGCAGGCGCTAGCAGGTATCTGGGCTGATCCCGCTAACACTGCGTTTTTGGGAACCCTAAACCGCTGGGGATGCTAGTATAGATCTGATCAGATACTATACCACTAAGGGGGGTGTATGCTTTGCGCGTGGGTGTTAGCGTTACTGGCACTAACCTAACACTGCCTGGGGCGACGCAGACCCTCTCTGGCGCTAAAACCTAATTGATCTCACCCGCCGGGCGATCAGGGGGGTTAAACCTTTATTGGGTTATATACGGCGGGTGCCCTGATGCTATAAAAAGCAAACTAATCAACCAGCGTCACCCGTAACCTTTATATGGTGATCACTGGTGAAAGGGTTAACTAGGGGCAATCAGGGGGTTAAAACCTTTATTAGGTTAAATATGGGGGTACCTGACACTATATAAAAACCTGACGGGTAACCTAAATAACTAAATAACTTACTGGCTAACCAGTGACACCAGTGACGCTTATACGGCGATCACTGGTGAAAGGGTTAACTCTAGGGGCAATCAGGGGGTTAAAATAATATATGGGGGTACCTGACACTAATAAAAACCTGCGGCGAACCTAAAAAAAAATAACTGCCTATCTAAAACACCAGCGACACGAATACAGCGATCAGAAAAACAATCGCTTAGTGACGCTGAAGTTAGGGGGTGAAAGGGTTACCTGGGGGGTGATCAAGGGGTTAAACCTTTATTAGGGGGGGTTAGGGGGCTACCCTGGACCTAAAGGGGCCTAATCCTAACTGCCCTGCAACTTTTTACAATCACAGATGACACTAAATGCAGTGATCAGTAAAATAAATGATCACTGCAATCAGTGACACTGTGATTGGGGGCTTTGGGGTGACCTGGGGGGTGATCTGGGGGTGACTGGGGGGTGATTTGTGTGCCTATGTGTACCTAAGTGTCAGTGGACTGTTGGTGCACTAACCTGCTTCCTCTCTCCTCGGCGCCGGAATCGAAAAGACCGCCGCGGGGGAGATGACATCACTTCCTCCTGCCTGTGTTTACATCACATGGCGGAGGAAGCATTTTCATTGGCCGGGAGCGATCGCGAGGGGGGGGGCGGAATCGAGCGGCCGCCCCCTCATGCCTGATCGCTCCCGAACACTTAACGGCCGCTCACTGCAGTGAAGGGGGGTCCGGATGGACCCCCCAACTGCACAAAGGCGATCACGTAGATCTACGTGATTCTGCCTGTCGGTGCCATTCTGCCGACGTAAATCGGCGGTGGGCGGTCGTTAAGTGGTTAAATAATGTTTTATTTTTATTTTTTTCAAAATTGTCAGTTTTTTTTATTTTGGAAAAATAAAAAATGCAGAGGTGATCAAATACCACCAAAAGAAAGCTCTATTTGTGGGGAAAAAATTAAAATTTTTATTTGGGTACAGCGTTGCATGACGCGTAACTGTTAGTTAAAGTAACACAGTGCCGTATCGCAAAAATTTGCCTGGTTGTGAAGGGGGGTAAACCTTCCAGAGGTCAAGTGGTTAACGATCCCAGAGCTGTAAACAACATCCTGGCTGTCATGCTGACTCAATAACTTCAATACGTTCACTAATCTAGAACAAGCCGATCAAAGGATCTGTCTTCACTTTGACTTTTCTTCTTGCTTGTCCCAGCTCAGAGAGAGTTAAAGCCAATGGCAATGGCAGCCTTTTCTCTCAATACAGGTTTTCTCTACAATTAATATCTGCTTGTTGTTGTTGCTCGTAGTTGTGACTAATATTTTTTGAGTCTTATAAGACCAATGGCCACTTGACTTTTAAAAATCTGGAAACTGGAGGAGACAACAGCAGAAAACGCCTTGTTTCAGCTTAGCAATCCCTTCACACACAAACACATGGCTTTAATAGACTGAACAAGATCTGTGCGTTTGTGAATATAAATGTGCTGTCATTTAAAGAAACACCAGGAGTACAGTGGAAAATGTAAAAAAATAAAATAAAATCCCCAGCAATACAATGAGATATAATGACTTTCACAGAATAATGGAAAGAGCCAATGGCAGATTCGATTTCATAAATCTTTGTTTCTCTAGCACTAAGCTACAAATACCTATTTGAGGCTTCACTGCTTTATCGTCAGCAAATCCAGGCTTGGCAAAACAAAAGCAAAAATAATGGTGTAATATGTCAACACTCTCAAAGATTCTGAATAATACTGCCATGATCTGCTGTCTCATTCCACATATTTTATTTGCTTATTAAAAGCTCAGGAATCTCTAGATCATTGGCGAAGGCTATATTTTTGGTTTGAACACAAGGTGCACCTGCTTTATTTTTTCTCCTTGTAAGTTGTCAACATAAAATGTTTGCTTTTCTTGACAGCAAGTCATGCTATAATATATTAACAAGAATAACTGCAGAATCAAGTAAATCATTTTTTGCCATGTATTGTATACCAGCCAGGTACTATAAGTTAGGTAACATTATCTATGCTGGTCAGTGATAGCAATCAATCAGGAATACATACCTGGCAAAATTTCCAAATGATTCCTGAGTTACAATGTGCTGCAGATTGACAAAAGTCAGCAAATTTCCACTTCAATAGAGGAGTGTAGATGACAGTTCAGGGGCTGCGTCTGATCTGCTTTGTGTTGCGCTTCTTTGGACGCAGCACGTCCTATTGAGGTACATTTGAACAGCAGGCAAAGCAGCAAAGTCATTGCCAGATTCCATGTTTTCCAATCCAATGCATTTGTTTGAGCAGTACTACTTTAAAGCAGAGCTCCAGTCCCCCCCCCCCAAAAAAAAATTAAAATAATTAAGAGTCAGCAGCTAAAAATACCGTGTGTCATATACCAGGTGTGACCAGACTGTGGATTGCAAGAGAGAACCAAAACGCATGTAAGTGAATAATAATTTATTAAGGAAAATGAATATGAATAAACACACCCCCAAATCACAAACTGTATACAATAAACCCACAACAAGACAGTGACTTAAAAACAGCAACAGACAAACAAGCTAGAGCACTAGAAGGGGTATACCAGAATCATTAACGTTAGCCAGACCAGGGTCATCAACGGGAGATCAGCAGATGGGACAGGGAACAAACAGGACTGGGAGAGGATGGATGGATCAGGCTGCAGGGTAGAGGTAAAGGTAACAGGGTAACAGGAGGGACAGGTTTAGGATAGGCTCGGGATCAGGATTGGGATCAGATACAGGCTCGGGGTCAGGTACAGGTAGGCACAGGTTCAGATAACAGAATCGCAGAAGGACGATACCAAAGCAACTAGAGAGTGTGAGTTGCCGGGTATTTATACACATCTCCTGCAATCAGGCTCAGGTGACACCTGATCGCAGGAGATAATGTTGGCTCAACACTGCCGAAAAACACCCGCTGGTGGACACCGGTACTACGGCCCATGGATCTGACAGTGCCACCAGCAGGTGAAGTCCTGTATTACAGATCCTGGCTGCAAGAAGACACCCGCTGGTGGACACTGGTACTGCGATCCACGGGACCAACAGCCCCACCAATGGGTAAATCCATTCCTGACACTGTAGCTGCTGACTTTTAATATTGGGACACTTACCTGTCAAGGCATCCCGCGATGTCGGCACCTCAGCCGAATTTCCGATCACCTCTCAGGTGCTGCCGCCACCATTTGTGGTCAGGGAAACCGTCAGTGAAGACTTTCTGCCTCACAGCTGGTTCCCTTCTGCACATTAAGGAAGGTGGATCTGGAGAGCCGCACTCCAATATAAACACCTTTATTGTATAAAAAAACAAAAGTTTAAACAACAGCAGGGTACAGGGTAGATAACTGACGCGTTTCACACTCTCAATAGTGCTTAGTCATAGCTAGTCGTAGCTATGACTAAGCACTATTGAGAGTGTGAAACGCGTCAGTATCTATCCTGTACCCTGCTGTTGTTTGAACTTTTGTTATTTTATACAATAAAGGCATTTGTATTGGAGTGCGGCTGTCCAGATCCTCCTTCCTCATTGCTACATGCTTAGCCTGCACCTGCTGATTCCACCCTGAGCAGAGTGTCATTCTCAACACACCTACCTGGAGTGGTAACCTTTTCTCTTCCCTACTGTGCATGCGCAAAGCCTGCTGCGCTTTCTAACTGGCCCGGCGGCAGAGGAAGGAGGAGGGGGGCCGAACTTCCAGGGGACCTCGCCCCAGCCAGGTCTCCCAGAAGTGGGAACGGGTACTTGTTAAAAACAGGTAACTGTTCCCCCCTCTCCTCCCATAGGTGCCAAATGTGGCACCAGAGGGAGGGAGGGAGCAAACAAGTGGAGCTTCCACTTTTGAGTGGAACTTCGCTTTAAATTGGAAATAGCTGCATTTGCCAAGAGCGGTAATCTACAATAATTCTAAATGTGCACTCCTTGTTTTGCCCAAAAAAAAAAAAAAAATACCTTGAAATGCAAACGGGGCACATACCCTAACTTCTCAAAGCTTACTTTTTCTTGGTCAACTTGTACAACTGGGAAAAAAACAAGGAACACCGCTCAGGTGGGTGAATCCAGATAAATAAATAAGTGAGTTGAAGGACTCGTCTTAAGGGTGCTCGCCACAGCTCACCCACCGCACAAACTGCAAAAATTAAGAAACAGCAATGATTAAGCACATGATACTGTGTGAACCATGTCTGCTTTGATGCCTTGATTGTCGTTTTTCCTGGTGTGTGTCACTTGGATGGATTAATAAAGGACTCATATTCATCATCTTGGAGTGCAGCCGTTTTTTCCTTTTTGTAACTTATACGACTGGCAACATAAAAAAAAAAAAAAAAAAACATGAATGGACATAACAGCATAGGCGAAGGAGGGAAGACATCCTTCTCAAACAGACACATCTAAATTAAACAGAAGACATATACTGTATGTAGTTTGGGGAAAACCCCATAATTGCCAAAGAAGCCAGGACATGTGTCTCAAAGCTTACATTTTATATCCAGACACAACTATATGAAGATGAGAGCGGGTTTTTGCTGACTGCCGCACACCTCGCCCGCCTCATGTTGTTAGCAAGTAAGAGCAGCCTCAGCTTAATGTATGCAAGCCTTGCCCCCTACATATTTCACCCTGCCCTCCGGGGTTAATCAGGCCCCAGGGGTGGATTGAAACACATTGGGGGTATGGCTTGGGTGAATTGAGCTGAGGCAGCTCTTACATACTAACAGTGAAAGAAGATAATTAACATATAAAGTATAAATCAAAACAATGTCCAATAATAAAGTGACAATATGATGAATGTCCAATATGTCCAATATTGGATTGTTGCAATGAATATTTAGGAAATCCTCCACCAACGTATCTTGCCTTCACCTTATGTAAAAAAACAAACTCACCGGACTGAAATGCTGTCTAACATATAGAACAGCTAAATGAGCTCATTACTGATATGACACTTCTCAAAAGGATTATGTACAACGTCCGATTAAAATCAGTCAGGTAGTAACTCTCTCCAAATTACATCTCATGAACACCAGCGGAAATGACCACTCCCATCCAATAAGACGAACCACCAATATCAATGCTCCTGATGGCGCACATGGCACAAAACAGCTGTTGAGCCTTGTGCCTTATATGCCTGTGGTCCTGCCACCACTCTTCCACAGATTGGCAGCATCTGATGTAAGTTTTCTGATACCAGCGGCATATGTCTGTGTATTGATTGCATATAGATTTCATTGTTTTTAAAACATTTTATATTTATAAACAATATCACTAATAAATACGACACTATACGTTTTTCCTTTGATATTTGTGGTTCGTCTTATTGGATGGGAGTGGTCTTTTTCTCTCGTGTCCATGAGATGTAAATGGAGAGAGTTACTACCTGACTGATTTTTATTGGATACTGCACATATTCCTTTTGAGAAGAGTCCTATCAGTAATGAGCGCATTTAGCTGTTCTACAGTATATGTTGGACAGCATTTTGTTCAGGTGAGCTTTCATTTCATACATAAGGTGAAGGCAAGACACGTTGGTGGGGAATTTCATAACTATTCATTGCAACAATTCACTGTTGGACATTCATCATATTGTCACTTTATTATTGGACTTGTTTTGATTTATACTTTATATGTTTATTATCTTCTTTCAGTGTTCACGGGTGATATAACTTCAATATTTTAGTGTGGCATTTCTTTCTTATGTATATATGATACAGTGTTTCTGTATATCTACACTAATTGTAGGCTGCTCTTCGCATACCAATTAGTGCTGACATACACAATTTTATTTTACTTGCTAACAACGGGTCGGACGAGGTGTGCGGCAGTCAGGAAACCCCTTCTCATCTTCACGGCATGCTTCAGGTCTGGATAAATCCTTCCCCAGCCTGCACCCTCACTAACTAGCGGCATTCATTCTATGGGACTTTGGTGGCCTGAGCGGGGGCCCCCCTAAGTATAAAACCAGGGTCACAGACACATCTATATTGCACCTGTTCTCTCCACTTCTTTTTGGAAACTATCAGATTCAAACCTGTCTTGAAGGTTTAAATCTGATTAGTGTTGAACAAAGCAGAGAGATAGGAAGGACAGATGCAGGAAGCAGACGTGCCAACCCAGCATGCTAGGTATTTCAGAGAGTTGGTCTTTGCAAAAGATCTTCTGGTCAAATACAGCAGGTGTTCTGGCACTGTAAAGGTTAGATGTGGCAAAATACCCTTTGCTTATTACAAGTTTAGTTTAAGGATATTAAATCAGAACTTAACAATATTTGAGCACCATAAGCTGAAATACATTTTTAATATTCAAAGCAAACCCATCCATTCATGCCTCCATGCTTTTTTTTACTTGGGAAATCACTTTGAAAAACACTGCCTAACATTTCTAACCATAGCCATCTTGAGAAAGGGCAGATGATTCATGTAGCATTTATGTCCCGCCTTTAGCTCAAACATACAGGCAGGATGGTGTGCCTAGCTGAGAAAGCCCCTTCTCCAGATGAAAGAAAAGAAAATGCCCATGAAGACTCTTGGGATGTATGACTTTATTTTGGCCTAGGCCAGAAACCAGGAAGCAACCAAAGAAATGTTTAAAACAAGTAAATATTATCTAGCTTGCCCTAGTGTGGGATCTGCTTGGACTTATTATAGACTCACATTATACTCTCATGAACATCGTTCATAGCAGATTTGGTATAGTGACCAAACCATTGTGCTTATAATCTCTCAGTAATTGGTATCAGCGAGTACTTGAGGAAAAGTATCGGTACTTGTACTCTAGCCCTGTACACACGGCCGAGATTCTCGTCAGGAAAAAACGTTGTTTTTCCTGACGAGAATCTTGACAAGAAACTTGTCCCGGCCGAGTGTACACACGTACGATTCAAAAGAACCGCCGTTCTTTTGAATTGCACAAACACGGTGACATCATCGACTACGAGGAGCGTGCGCTCGTCACATTCGATGCCGTCGCCGCCATCTTGCTACACCCTATGCCGCTGCATAGGAAGCTACCGCGCATGCGTCAAAGTCATTTCGAGCATGCGTGGGTTTCCACGGCGACAGGTAAGTGTACACACGCTCGGGTTTCTCGTTGAGAAACAGGCCGACGAGATTGGGAGTCTTTTTTCTCGTCTGGGAATCTGGGCAGTTTTCTTGACGAGAAAACTGAAACCCGCGTACACACAGCCGGTTTTCTCTGCAAGAAAGCTCTCCCGGTTGTGTGTACGTGGCCTCAGTCTTAAAAAACTGTTATCGGTGCAACCTTAATAACCGGCACGGATAATTGTTTTTTATTCTGTACACTAATGACCTGGATATATCATTCCCATTGCTTTTAAACTCTTCTCAATGCATGTATGGCAGTGCACCACAATGCACAACAGTGAACCGTTTATGCATTGCGGTGCAGCTTGTTGAAAAAAAGCTATATTTGTTTTTTGGAGGTTGTGGGCTGCCTTAACGCCACACACAATAATGTGCAAAATACTTTACAATGACTTGACGTTTTATGCATTTGAGGTCATTGATCTCTCTGATGAATGCTTGCGTTATTATTATCAGTCCAGGTTTACAAGAGGGATCCATATTACTTCTTCCTCTGATTATTTAAATTATTAATGCTCCTTTTTTGACAAACCAAAACAAGAGCACTGTACAGAAAGCCCAGCATTCGTATCATGTGACCTATGACGGACAGCTGAGAGGGAGTACGGTTCTGAAATCACAACCTCCTGATCACTTCAACACAAAGCATGCAGTGAAAGAGACAAGGTTATCACATTCACCATGTTATCCGTCTTACTGCTTTTAATTAAAAGAGTAAAGTGAAAAGGAAGTGAAAGCATTATATTAAAATAGATTCTCAGGTTAATATCAAATACAGGGGAAATGACAGGATGAAAAAATAATCAGCTGAAGCAGAAGCTTGTGGAAAAGGTTCTTTTGTACACCAAATCTTTCCTACCGACACTAATTTAAAACTGAATAGTAAAAATAAATATTCTAAAGGCGCCTGGAATTATATTGGTTTATTATTTGAAATACATGCTTTGTTAACGTGCATAGCTTCCGTATGAGTAGCACTGCATTAACTTATAGCCATAGTCCCCAGCAAAACTTCCGTATGAGTAGCACTGCATTAACTGATAGTCAGCCATAGACCCCAATATAGTATACTGGTTAGCAATGTGTTTAGCAGACATGTATAAGTTTAATTTACATGAATGTTGGGGTTGGCTGATCGGGACGAGTGAGGTATTAAGGCAAATTTTTTCAAGGGAAAGGTTGGTCATGATGGTAATGGTGGTGGAAATCCTAATGATGCTGTAAGTCACAGGCATCAGAACTTTCTATAACCAATTGTCTTTTTTTTGGAAGGTTTCATTTGGAACTTGGCTGGTGCTATTTGTAAAGTCCATTAATCTGTATGGGACCCGCTTCAGTCAATGTACACAGTTAACACTTTACCTAATGGAAAACCATAATGGGTTTGTCTTTCATTGTACCCTTGGTCAGAGATGTTCAGAGAGAGATAAGTGATGGGGATGAGACACTTCTCCGACTCATTCACTTGTGTGCCTAAATTTCAACATTAGCCAATTTACAGTACATGGGGAAAATGAGCATAACTTGGCAAATGTAGTTATATTAACATGGATAGTTTTATATTTACTGGACTCATTTTTTTTCTTTCAATACTGACCTTGCTAAACAAATAAAATAAATATACCCAAAATTTTTATATAGAGATTTTAAAGCTCTGAGAGTACAATGCTTTATGAACAGTTATTGTTACAAGCAATGTGTACATTTGAATTATGTTCAGTGGGTTGTGAATGGAGCCTAGCACAAACAGAACACGGGAATATGGGAGCCTTTCTCAACCTTTTTCTTTACACCAGAGGAACCCATATAATATTTTTTAAGACGCTTTGGAACTTTTACTAAAACCAATTCATCAGGGTCAATGTCAATGATAAGAATGCCCCTTACCTTGGTAGTCAGGGAAGAATACTCTCTTTACAGCGGTGGTCAAATTGCCACCTTTACAGAAAGCTCAAAAATAATTGGTGGCTTCTGGCTCTACCAAGTGGTGTTGGTCCTGGAGTCGTGCAGGCACCCTCAAATGGGAGGTCAATCAGCCGCAACTCAAGGAACCCCTAGCCACTTCTGGACAAACCCTAGGGTTTCATGGAAACCTGGTTGAGAATTGCTAGATTATGGCATATACTTATGTACTCAAAAAATTCAGGGGGCTAAGGCACTGGATTAAGACAATTATTAACTGCCTTAATATAACACCTATTGGTATGGAAATGGAAAAAGTATGAAAAGTCTATTTAGTTGAGAATAAAAAAAAGCTGATATTTATTATGCCAGCAAAACTGTCTTTTATAGTTGCACACATTAAAACAAAGCATTTGGATTTCAAATTTACATATTTATTGACATTACATATACTATATATAACCCTTACAAGAAAATTATACGTTAAAACAAAAGTGATTTGATGGCTCACACACAAAGCATAATAAATATATTTAAAAAATGCCTTTTCAAATTCAGACACTTCATGTTCATGGCTTAAGAGACTTAAATCTTATGTGGTAAGAAAGTGTCACTTTGTATTTTGCGCTTGATGGAATGACTTGAATGTTCCAATTTTTTGAACAACATTCTATATCAGCAAGCCACATGAAAGAGTTCCTGAAGAATCGGTCTTTAATTAATTGTATAGGCAAGTCATATGCTCCAGACTAAAGCAGATTGGTTTGGTTAATAACCTATTTTTGTTTTTTTCAAATAGGACATTGATCTTTTTTTAGTAATTTTACTAAATTGTACGGAGGTTGCCTTTACTGAAATAGTATAGAGGCTGCCTTGGCTGACCGCCTTTCAGTAAATACTCATTGCCAGGCTGACATGCTAACACAATACTTTCTGAGGCACTGACCTGGAACAAGTATGCATGCTTATTCTGTGTAAGTGACTCGTAAAATACAAAAACTAGAGACAGCCAAGTGGCTAGAGTGCAATGGCAAGCCCTTATGTTCACATATGGGTCCAGTTTAAAAAGCAGTGATACCACACAATGTCCTTACCCCTGACACTTTCTGTTATAGATTGACCATTCAATATATCTTATTATTACTTTTCTGAAACTATTTACATGATCCTATGTTAGCATATGTGGCTAAACTTAATTTACATGGTGCCCTAGAGATACGTGCACATACCCACAGTAGCCTTCCTACCATGTATAAATGCCAGATAGTGTTAGAGCTCCTTCCATGCATATTCCTTTAGTGAGTCCATCAAGACAAGCAAAGCTTCAGAATTTCCTGGTAGTACTTAAAGTGGAAATTTACCCTAATACTAAAATCTCTAAAGCTACAGGCATCAACAATCTAAGACTAACTTATCTAGCCCTGTAAAGAAGAAATCGCTATACATACATTTTCTGAAGCTGCTCCAGACTGGTCTCCAGCGGCGGAAGCTCTGCAGAAGAGACAGCCGACATAGGCTGGGAAATGCCTGGGAAGTGACGTCACCCATAAAGTTACTATGTGGCTTCTGTTGTTGGCTGCCTCCTCTGCACATGCCTACACAGAGAAGCGGTCGCTGACAGCTTAGCGTTGGACCGAACCGGATCGGCTTCAGAAGAGGTATGTATAGTGATTCTTCTTTACAGGGCTAGATAGGTTAGTCATAGATTGTCGATGCCAGTAGATTTCGAGATTTTGTATTAGGGTGAACTTCTACTTTAAGCCTGCTTGGCCATTCCTGCCTGATGCCCATACCTAATGGACTACAAAGCTGCCCATCATAGTGACTATGCATTCGGAATGTGTTGGAACAGGGCTTAGCGGTACACTTCAACATTACTTAAAAGTGTCAGAATGCCCAGCAATCATCTATGACCGGAGGGTTTGGAAAGCCGATGTAGGTATATGCAGGCATCTTAAGCAGTTTACTCCCCCCTTTACCCCCAGTGACAGAATTGCTTTAATTCTGTAGTCAAAGCTAAACCTCTGAAGACAAGATTATTTTCTGAATTGAAAACATCAGGGAATGCATAGATAGCAAAAGGATTATATTTGCAAAACAGGCACTAAGGGTCTGTTTTGCAAATATATTCATTGTGTATGAAAATGGACTTTTACTTTAAGCACCAGTAGAAATGCTTCCAAACTCATTTTGGCAGCCATGTTCTGTGTTGTACACAGTATAACAAAGTGTTATACATAAAGGTTATAGAATGCACAGAAACAGCTGTTACAAGTCTCAACTATGAACATTTGGCACTGGGCATGTATAAATTCCCACTTTTCTTTCTAACATTCCTCGCTAAATGTCACAAATAAATATTTCCGATGGAATGCACAGCATCACAGCATAGCCTATAAGAATACCATGTGGATTTAAAAATAGAAATACAAAGTTAAGTGATTTAATATGTTTTTTTGCTGTGCCCCTGGCGATCAAGTTCTCAAATACTAACTGACGTGGCATTTGAATTCTTGGCTTGAAGATACTAAGCAGAAATGCTTTTCTGTCTCCTGGGCTGTCTCTCATATCCGAGGATGTACAAACAGCAAGAGGACTTATGGGAAAAAGGAAAGGAACAATATTAAAATGAGTGATTACACCACACTGTTTCAAGAAGACGGTTACAACTCGGAATGTGCTGCATGCTGCAGAATATATCGGAAATTCATTTTGTACTTTTACTTTTCAAAATAAAGAACTTCATCAAAATATACCTCAGAGCCATGCAGAATTCCAGACATAAGACATATAGAAATAGGAACTTTTAATAACCCTCAATGTGGTTATAAATCAAATGTCACTGCCTGCTCAGATCAATGAAAGTGGTATTTGAAACCCTCAGGGTATCATGTAATCAGGGCATTGTTTTGTATCGGTTAAAAAAAAAAATTCCAAAGCATTCGTTTCTTTTTATTCTTTGCTTTACCAAACCAAAATTTGTCTGGCACAATAAAATATTAAATAAACGTATAAGCCATCCTTGCAACCAGTCTTAAAGCAGATATGAAAGTGTTTACATAAATCCATGTTAACATATTAGGATGCATACCTAAAGAGTAACAGAAGGTTTTAAATATTTACCTTCCATGGAGAAACTGCTGCTCCAGTTTCCCTCTAGTGCTGCTCACACAAGCAAATGCCTAGACATTTGCTTTTGTGATCTATTTGCTTATGTGAGACAAAAAGCCTTGAGCATAACTAACTAAGAGATTCCTACTAATACACTGCTAGACCATCAACTTTGCTTTATGTTAACATTTGAATGTAGTTGTGCTTTAAGAAGTCCAAAGGAGTGAGTTGATCAAAAACTGCCCCTAAACTGTATGCATCATACCTTCAGGCAGTTTTATGCATCCCCAGAGCACCCCAGAACCTGGGACCATAAACTGTGACCAGAGGCAGGAGCACCAAAAGTATGCAAATAGCAAACCATGAGCTTGCATGGTTACACTTTGGCCTTGCCCCTCCCATCCCTCTTTCCTCCCTACTAACCACTGAGGTCACTGAAAACAGTTAGTAGCTAAAAGATGGGCACAGGGGTGGAAAGCAGAAAGCTGGAGCACAAGCATGCAAGCTCTAGTTACAATTTGTATAAAACATCACTCCAAGCATTGGGGTTCCCAATAAACCAAGGATGTAAGGAGGAACCCAAAATGCCTTTTGTACAAAGAAGAGGTAAGTTTATCATTATTCAGATGCTTTAAAACCTAACTACATTACATCTAAGCACCACAAGCCAAAAACGCTATTTAATAAAATTTTTAAAGCAAGCTCCACCATCCATCCGTGTCTCCATGCTTTATTTTGCTGAGAAATCACTTTGAAAACCACCACCTAGCTGTCAGGGAGACAAGGGTTTCCATGTAAGCGCCCAGCGCGCACGTATGTGTACTAGCGCTTTTAGACACACACCTGTCACTAATACTGACGTCAGGGCTCATACAGAGGTTCATTGCTGTTTGGTCTGCAGCTTCTGTTTTGTATCCTGCTTCCTGTGTGACCTCTGATTCTGATCCAGCTTCTAGTTACCTGTGATTGTCTGCTGCCTGTTCTGATCCGGGCTTCCCTTCGATTCTTATCCTGCCTGCTCATTCTGTCTGCTGATCTTCTGATACTACTCGGCTTGTGACCTGACCTCTCTTCTGCCTACCGTATATGCCTGGTCTGCCCGATTGTTACCGACCCGGCCTATCTGACCCTGCATCTCGCTCATCCAGCCTTCTACAGCTCCCAGCCCTGCAAGCCTGCATCTGGTACTGCTCTGTGGTTCATCTCAGCCTGCCACCAGTCAAGCATCGTGTCAGCTCATCTACTCTCTGCCTGCTTACCACCGCTATTACACAGACTTTTGAACCGTTCACAGGCACTCATACCCCACCGTGCTCCTGTGGCTGCTGTATCACTATCAGTAGTCTGTGAGCCAGAGTTGTACGAGAGGTCTTCCTCTGCACATCATGCTCACATCCCAAGGTATGTAACAGTAACAGTACCAAACAGCCATGTCTGAGCCTGCAAGAGGACCCTCTCCAGTGGATGAAATATGTCAGCACCTTGCTGCACTTAAACAAGAAGTTAAGTTGCTGCAGGAAGGATACGTGCATCTGGAAGAGCGGGTACAGTCCCTGTCCACTCCAACAACCACAGCTCCTGCATCTGAGCCTGCCTCCTCCACCACCCAACCTGAGGCATCACCCAGCCATACAGTAATGATGTTACCCCCTCAGCCCCGAGTACCTACTCCTGAGAGGTTTTCCGGTGATCAGAGTAAATTTAGAGCCTTCCGCAATGCCTGTCAGCTCTACTTTGATCTCCAGCCACATACTTTTTCCCTGAAAACCACCAAGGTGGGATTCATTATTTCCCTCCTCCAAGGGGAACCGCAGTCTTGGGCCCACCCGCTGTTAGAAGAGAACAACGCACAACTAAACACCATGTAAATGTTCTTTGACGCCATGGCACTGATTTATGATAACCCACAATGTACCACCACTGCTGAAGCCGCTCTTCATGCACTTCAGCAAGGCCGCAGAGTGGTTGAGGACTATGTCACTGATTTTAGACGCTGGAGTGCAGACACCAGCTGGAATGACACAGCCCTGCATCATGAATTTTGTTTGGGTGTCTCTGAAACTGAAAGCCTGAAAGATGAGCTTGCTCGGGGTGTCAAGCTCTTTGGAAAGCCTGTCTTCCCTGACACTAGCATTTTGGCCGTGGCCATCTTGAGTGACTGCAGATGATTCATATAGCTTCTTCTTCCCTGAATCAATATGCCCTTAGCTCATGCATGCAGGCAGGAGGGTGTGCTCAGCTGAGAAAGCCAGTGCTCCCCTCCTGGAGACTCCTGGGATATATGAAATTATTTTCCTAGGCCTAGAAACCAGGAAGAAACTGAATAATGTAAAAAAGTTTAAAATAAGTAAATATGATATACTTACCTATCTATTTACTAATGCTAGCAGCACAAGGATAATAAATAGTCAATGTTGATTGTGAGAGTGAAGTTCCACTTTAAAGACTGATCTACCCTCACTTAGGGTCCAGTGTTGGGTTTAATTTTGGTATTGTAATTCGTACTGCAGGGGTTCATATGAAGTTAGTTCAGTGAACTTTTTATGCCATCAAACAAATGTCATGGCTCCATTTACCCTAATTCCCTCTATGTAATCCCGTTCATAGAGCTCCTCCAGCATTCAGTAGAAGGGTGCTTCCTGCAGCACATCCTATCTAATGTTTTCTCTCTCTCTCTCTGCTTGCTATATTCACAATTATATATATATATATATATATATATATATATATATATATATATATATATGTATATATATACTTCCATGAAACAGAGGTTTAAATCTGATTACAGAAGTGAATGTGAGCAACTTTGTTAGTGCATACTTTTTTACATTAAAGATATCTTATTCACTGTGCTGTGTAAAAGCCACCTACCACTCTAAAAGCCTGAAGTGGCAAATGAGAAGCAGGAAACAAACCATACACATTTTTAGAAAGTATTATTTAAAGGAGAAGTACAGCCAAAGCTCATTTGGTTGTACCTCTTCTGTGGATCACAGGAATGCAGTTCATTCTGCACTCCTGTGACCTGGTTTCAGCAGACAGAGGGCTGAAGCCACTGTCGGCTGATGTCACAGAGCCAGTCCAGGCTTGGGCAAAATCGTGACAATGAAGTTGGGATCCGCCCACATGCTTGGACCGGCAACTGTCTCAGCCTCTATGTGAGCTGCTGAGAGTCTGAGCCGGCCGCTTTAGCCTCCTCCACAGCCCAGCACTCCAGTGAGCGAGGGGGAGGTGGGGCAGAGCAGAGAACCGGTAACTGACAGTCACTAGCTCTCTGCTCAGGGAGTTCTGAGAACCCAGCGATCGGCGGTGTTTGATGGCTCAGTACTCAGTGTTAAAACCGGCAGGGGACAGACCGATGCTGCATCCACCTAGGTAAGTATGATTCTTAAAAAAAAAAGAAAAAGAAGCAATACTTCTCTTTTAAGCAGCCCATAGATGGAGCAAATTTCTTTCTTGCAACCAACATGCTGAGCCATTTTCCCGGCGGAGGGGGGGGTGGGGCATCCCTGCCGGGACTAGACAGTGATTATTGCTAGCAGCTATACATCTGCCAGGCTGTTTGTACCCAAGTTGATTGATCGATCAACTTGGTACATTCAGCTTGCCCATATATGGTTTGAATCTCAGCCGCTGAAGCGGCCGAGATTTGGTCTGTGGCCGCCCTTACTTATTAATCACCCTACTAGAGCTTCTGACAAAGTCTACTACTTACTACTGATAAGTTCTGGGCAGGCAATGACTATTCAATAAATATAAGTCTGCAACAGACCTTTTTAGGATCAGGAGGGCAATGGGGAAGTGGGGGGGCGACGACTTGTAAAATCATGTTTTCATTTTTAACTACCTGCAGAACGCCCACCGCACATTTACTGGGTAGGACGGCCGCTCTGTGCCAGATCACGTACCTAGTACTGTATGTGATCTGACACTTCTGGGTCTGGGGCGCGCGCTGCCAGCGCCCCACTCCCGCTGTTATCACACAATATTTTCCAATGTGCGACACCAGCATGCACCAAGCACCCATACGTGAATATGCTTATAATTGAGCAAGATCAAAAGAGCCTATATTAGATACTTATGATAAATAATTACGTGCAAAATAGTTATCTTGTACTGAGTTTAGTGTTTAAATAAAACCAGCCACTGGAATTGAATATGTCATTTCAATTTCTTTTAAAAATGACTTTGTATCCAAACAAATTCTCTTTGCCCAAAGAGCAAAGAAATGGAAGTCATAAATTATTGTAATATCATGATAATTTGCCTCCTTGTTTCCCATTTATGTAAAATAATGTTTGATGAGCTTTCATCTCTGAAAGCTTCAAGTGACATGCAGATATAAAATGTGTAAATAGAAAAGGGCATTTGAAAACATCCTTTAGCTTCCCAGAGCAAAACTGTAGATTAAAAAATGGAAAAGAGTGTCAGCGATAGAATTGAGAGAAGCAACACGCTATTTATGTGTTACCATCTCAAAGGTTTGCAACCCCAGGTAGCCATACGCCCAAGGGATTCACTTTGACAGTGCAAACATACTCTATATTTTTCAGAATGCAATTAGTATGCATTTTATTTGATGTGACAGTAAAATAATTGAAATATTAAAACAGAGTGATACCACAATGGATGGCATAATCAAATTATATAATGTCTTCAATCTTCTTCTGCATATTAGATATTGTAACCTAATATGCTCATAAAAGAAATCTAGAGTTATGATATAATTTATAGTTTAATCATGCAGACACTGCCAGTGCATTCTTATCAGACACCCTTGGGCAGCCTCTTTCTTGTTTCTGCAAAACTAGATCTAGCATTATGGATCCTCAATGTTGTTATCCATCTGCTGCAGGGAAATTGCACTTATCAGCTATACAGTCGTGCTCAAAAGTTTGCATGCCCTGGCAGAAATTGTGAAATTTTGGCATTAATATTGAAAATATGACTGATATGCCCAAAAAAACCTGTCTTTTATTTAAGGATAGCAATCACATGAAGCCCTTTATTATCACACAGTTTTTTGGATTCTTTTTAAATCATAATGATAACAGAAATCACCCAAATGGCCCTGATAAAAAGATTACATACCCTGGAATGTTTGGCCTTGGTACAGACACAGAAGGTGGCACACACAGGTTAAAATGGCAATTGACTTCCGGGCGCTAGCGGGGGGATTTTAACCCCTGCTAGCGGCCGAAAAAGGGTTAAAAAGCCTGCAAAAACGCATCTTTGCAGCGTTTTGCGGGCGTTTTGGGGGCACTATCCCATTGAAATCAATGGGCAGGGGTGCTATAGGAGTGGTATTTTTACCGCTCCTATCGCGCCTCAAAGATGTGGCTTGCAGGAGTTTTTTTACCCTCCTGCCAGCGCACCGCTCCAGTGTGAAAGCCCTCGGGCTTTCACACTGGATACAATGGAGCGGCTTTTTCAGGGCACATTGCAATAGCGCCTGCAAAGTGCCTCAGTGTGAAAGGGGCCTAAGAAGGCTAGACACTGAGCCATGAGGAGGTAGAAAAGAACAGTCAAAAGACCTGCATAACAAGGTAATGAAACTTTACAAAGATGGAAAAGGATATAAAAAGATATCAAAAGCCTTGAATATGCCAGTCAGTACTGTTTAATTACTTATTAAGAAGTGAAAAATTAGCGGCTCTTTTGATACCAAGCCAAGGTCAGGTAGACAAAGAAAAATTGCCGCCACAACTGTCGGAAGAATTGCTCAGGATACAAAGAAAACCCACAGGTAACCGCAGGAGAAATACAGGCTGCTCTTCAAAAAGATGGTGTGGTTGTTTTTAAGGAGCACAATTCAACGATACTTGATGATTGAACAGTACTGACTGGCATATTCAAGGCTTTGGATATCTTTTTATATCCTTTTCCATCTTTGTAAAGTTTAATTGTTTTGATTGTTCTTTTTTACCTCCTCGTGGCTCAGTGTCTAGCATGCTTAGTGTATCCTTGTGAGAGCTAACAAACTCAATGACTATTTATACACAGACACTAATTGCGATTTAAAAAGCCACAAATGTGGGAAATTAACCTTTAATTGCCACCTGTGTGTGCCACCTTCTGTGTCTGTACCAAGGCCAAACATTCCAGGGTATGTAAACTTTTTATCAGGGCCATTTGGGTGATTTCTGTTATCATTATGATTTAAAAAGAATCCCAAAAACAGTGTGATAATAAATGGCTTCATGTGATTGCTATCCTTAAATAAAAGACAGTTTTTTGGCATAATCAGTCATATTTTCAATATTAATGCCAAAATTTCACAATTTCGACCAGGGTATGCAAACTTTTGAGCTCAACTGTAGGGAGCTTGCACTGGCCCTTACTATCCACTTCCAATCTCCTACATTATGAGAACATGTGAAAACTAGCTACTGTAGCATGTGACATGGATCCCATGATCTCTCTTTAACTGCCATCAACCAGCGAAGTTTCGTTTCTAAAGGAAATTCCTCTTTCTAGTTGTGTTGGGCTATGGAATTTAACATCTTAAATTCAGTGAGGCTTGATTTTCTAAAGGAAAATAGTCTGTTCATGCTGCGAGAGAACTTGCACTTTGAAAGAGAATTATCCCCGCAGCTTAGTCAATGCGGTGAAACAGCATTTTTTTCTTGCACATGGATGATGGAAGTTAGCAGAGCTTCACCTTATTCACCAAGGTCTGAGGAAAATTCCTTTTCAGGCTGGATTCACACTTGTGCGTTGCGTTTTTGAGCTCCGGAGTCTTTGCCAAGTTTTCAATCAGTCGTTCAGCGGTTCCTTTGCATTTTAGCTGCGGATTTGCTGACCTGGGAGAGGAGAGGGAAGTGTACAGTGGCTGACCGCGATCTCGTCGCTGTTATCATGAGGGGGAACTCCACGCCAAATTTTAAATAAAAAACTGGCATGGGTTCCCCTCCAAGAGCATACCAGGCCCTTAAGTCTGGTATGGATTTTAAGGGGAACCCCTACGCCGAACAAACGGCGTGGGGGTCCCCCCAAAATCCATACCAAACCCTTATCCGAGCATGCAGCCCGGCCGGTCAGGAAAGGGGGTGGGGACGAGCGAGCGGCCCCCCTCCTGAACCGTACCAGGCCGCATGCCCTCAACATGGGGGGGTGGGTGCTTTGGGGCAGGGAGGCACCCTGCAGCCCCCCCCACCCCAAAACACCCTGCCCCCATGTTGATAGGGACAAGGGCCTCTTCCTGACAACCCTGGCCATTGGTTGTCAGTGTCTGCGGGCGGGGGGCTTATCGGAATATGGGAGCCCCCTTTAATAAGGGGGCCCCCAGATCACGGCCCCCCACCCTATGTGAAGGAGTATGGGGTACATATCGGCCGGTTTTTTATTTAAAATTTGGCGTGGAGTTCCCCCTCATGATTCATACGTACTTTGTTCAGAACGCAACACATCTGCGAATCAGATGCGTTCCCATAGAACATAATGGACAGACAATTTGCACCGCAATGCCTAGAAAACGCACACGTTTTTTGGGCAATGTGCAGTGCGAGTGCATTGCACATATGTGAACCAGTCTCATTGAAATCAATGTATTTTAAAATGTTATGCGAATTGGATGCGGTGTAAGCCACAACCAATTCGCATAGGTGTGAACCCGGCCTCAAAGTACAAGTTTCCTTGCAAAGTAAACAGTCTATTTGCCTTTAGTAAATCGACCTCACTGTTTACTGCTTTGCTGAATAGGCCAGTTTGAATGTGTTCTCCCCATTAATTAAAGCAAGGAACTGAAATACATGAAAAATGGTTCTACTATGAATTATCTTATTTTATACTCTTGGGGGGAGGTCATCGCTTCCAAAGCAGGTTTTTTAGTTAGGGGTGAACACTGATGGCATGAATCACCTGGGGATGTTTTATTTTTCATGAGACTCCAGTGGTTTGGCTGATGTGGTTTATGTGTTTCATAAGTACTTTTTGACAACCTATAAATATGTATAGGAGAAGGGAGAGCTGGTGAAGTGTTTATGTATAGCGAATATCACAAGGCGGTTGAAATTTGAGGGCTTTGTGTGGCTGAAGTGCCAAGAATTTGTTACCGAGCCACTGTAACTGTGCCCTGGTTGACCAAATTCTATTTTCCCGACATTAGCAGTGTTCCATTGACTGTATGTAAGGCCCTGCAATTAGGAATACAGTGTCCTTCTCATTTTACACATCTATTAGCTTATAACGTGCCATATACTTTTATTTTGCAGAAATATCACAGATAATGGACTGTGTGTGGGTTTCGCTCGCTTTGGTAGTTTTTCATAGACAACATGCTGTTATTTATTGGTTATTAATTTATTTCATGCCTAAAATGTGGCTGTGCTCAGCATATATATTATAGACTTCAGCTTGTGTGGTTCGGTGTATTGGTTAATTACAGTATACAAAAATACTTGTTATGGTGGATGGCACTTTGGCTTTCCACTATATTATAATCAACATAAAATCTTGCAAGCTTTCTTTTTTTCCACATAGTACATGGTGTTTTCTAGGGCAGAGAGCACTGTGGTTATTATATGTTTGTATACTTACATCTCATTTCTGTTTTTAGTCTGTGCAGTAGACAGTTTTAAAAAAAATCAAATGCTGCCAAATGTTTGCCAATTGTACAATTTGAGAAATGGAGGGTAGAAAATAATCTGTGCGGGGGGCGCATGCGCGACGCGATGCAGGAAGGACGTGCCTGAGCCGTGCTCCGTGAGACCCGGTCCTTCCAGGCCAGCTACCCAGGGCAATTTGCACTTATTCCCGGCTACTTCACCCAGCACCCCTGTGGGAAAGCTCTGTGCATGCCAATCGGCAAAAAACAGCGATATCGGCGCTCTCAAAAGTGCCTCACCAACCTTCTCCTGAACATGGAACAGAGAGCCTGCAAGACTCCTCAAGATGGCGGCGGCAGCAGCACTGAGACACATGTGTCTCATGTTAACCACATCCCAGCAGCTTCCCAGGGGAACAGTGAGTACAATCCCCCCCTCACTAAAGCAGACCTAGATGCTAGCCTCACCACTATTTTTGAGAAGCTAGTGGAAAAAATTGAAAAGGAAGTACATAATTCTACTGCGGCCCTCTCACTTGAGATAGCCAGCATAGGCAACCGCACAGACAAACTTGAGGCCAAACATGATGAGCTCTCCCTGGCCCACAATGATTTGAGAAAAGACCATGAGAATCTTGCAGATAACTTTGCCTTTATGCAGGCCCAAGTCGAAGATTTAGACAATAGAAACAGGCGCCATAATATAAGACTGCGTGGAGTTCCTGAATCCGTCACAGACTTGGTGCCTGCAGTCACAAAAATCTTTCAGGACCTCCTGCCTGGCAAATCCTCCACAGAGTTTCTGTGTGACAGGATTCACAGAGCTCTCCGCCCCAAACCCACTCCAGACAAGCCCCCCAGAGACATAATTATGTGTATGCGTGACTTTCTCGTCAAGGAGGAAATAATGCACGCTTCCAGAAACACACCTAATATCACTTTTGAGGGTAAAAGACTGCAGATATACCCTGATATTTCCCCAGCCACGCTGGACAGGAGGCGTAGGATGAAAGAAGTTACTAATATACTACAAGCAGCAAGAATCAAATATCGATGGGGTTTTCCATTTAAACTCTCTATCCCTCATAATGGTACGACTTACACAGTATATAACATTATAGAGGGTAAGGAGCTGCTAGTGAAACTGGGCCTTCTTCAACAAGACCCCCCGAATCGCCCCCCACCGACTCCCAGACCCTCTCCTATCTGGTCTACCCCCTCCACTAGAAGAAATCAGAGAGATCAAAGAAGACTCTTTCAAGCTTACTAGAATCAGAAACGTGATCTGGAATTTTCTCAGCCCTCTACAGCCCTCTACACACCACTTTAATCCTCATCCTTTCCGAGGCCAAGGGAACACCATCAAGTAAGATTGGACCGATACATCGAGGGATGGAGGAGGATCCAGAAGAGGGGAAAAGAGGAAAAGGAAGGGGAAATTTTTTGGGGAGAGGAAGAAGAAGGAAGAGAAGAGAGAAGGTTTTTTTTTTTTTTTTTTTTTTTCTCATAATACTTTCACCATCCCTGTGCTATTATAAGGTACTGTACTTCAGCATGGATATCTCCTGGCAAAGTCCCCACTTATGGCAACTCCCTCTTCATGCAGGCAACTGTCTGCTCTTCTTCTCATTCGACACCAGAACGAACATTATTGCTCAGTTCCTTTTTTTTTTTTTCATAAAAAGACAGAATTTGCATGGCCCTTTATACTCATATGTTCTTAGACATGTCTATTATCTTCTTATGATATCCACATAATCCATGCTGCTTGCCTGGGTTTGAAAGAAATTGGGTTTTTTTTTTTTTTCTTCTCCTTCCCAGAATATGTTCACACTAATCTCTTGAAAATGCTCTCAGTTTCTAACTGGCTGGTTCAGCCGCTACGAAAAAGGAGTAAGGAATAGAAAGAAAAAGGACAGAAAAAAGAACATATTGTTTTTCAATAGGCCTGGAGCTTCCGTCGTCGCTAGATTGACCCCCACTCCTGCTGGCAGGTCAGGTGATCTCTCCATTATATGGTGGGACCCCAGGCTTGTATAGCGGGATTAGGACTTTTAGTCCTACCATTTTTTCAATTAACTGTTTTTGTGGCAGAATTTCTTCTGTCCCCACGTTTATACATGTTATCTTTGTATTCTCAGTTCTAACGGCCCTTAGGGCACACTTTAGAAAAATCTCAAAATTTGGAAATGTTAAGGCATTAATATCTTCTTGGTACAGTATTCTTATATCTGAAACTATAGTTTACTTTCTTACAGCATCTGGAACATTTGACTTATGCTCACTTCCATATATTCTCAACGTATTGCAGTACAAACATTGGTTTAACTCCATTCACCTTACAAAATACTCACATGAGATCAATATACAGTGGTTTCTTTCTCCCCACATCCATACAGAGGGGGTCCCCCTTAATCATAGCTACACTATTCTAATATATAATGGGTCTTAAAATATTATCCCATAACGTCCAGGGTTTCAACTCTCCCCATAAAAGGAAAAAGGCTTTTCTCCATTACAAAAGATTGGGCGCAGACATCCTTCTCTTACAAGAGACGCATTTTGCGGACTCTAACTGCCCTAAGTACTTTAATAAACCCTACAATCAATTTCACTACACTACTTTTGAAAACAAAACACGAGGAGTGGCGATATTTATACGCAACTCAATCATTTTTGACATTCAGTCAGTTCACAAAGACGACAATAGCAGATTTATCATTCTTAAAGGCACTATAAACAACCGTGAAGTTACAATTGCATCTGTTTATGCACCTAACACCTCCCAATCAACATTTTTCACTCATTTTTTTGAAACCCTGGACCGTTATAGCTCCCCTCATCTTATTGTGGGCGGGGATTTCAACCTCTCCGCCCACCCAGCATTGGACAGAAGTAAGATCTCTCCCTCTTCACAGGCCTTTTCGAAATCTATGAACAGATCCATTAATAAACTTCAACTAGTGGACTCATGGCGTGCTCATAATGTAGGAGTAAAATCCTACACACACTACTCCCATCCCCATGATAGTTACGCCAGACTTGACTACATCTTTTGCACCCCCATCATCTTAGCCAATTCCTCTCAAGCTCTTATTCATCCCTGCCCATGGTCTGACCACAATATCACATCCCTGGAAACTTCATGCATAGGCCTCTCCACCTCACCTTTCAACTGGCGATTAAATGATTCTTTTCTTACTAATGCCTCTAACACACAGGCAGTGATCACCCATATTGAAAATTACTTCAATGAAAACATAAATGACGAAACCTCTCCTACAACTCTGTGGGTTGCTCATAAGGCTGTCATCCGCGGTCACTTGATTAACCTAACAGCTACCAGAAATCGAGAGAGACTCGCAGATATTAGATCTCTCACCAAAGATCTAGAGCATCTATATAATAAATTACAAATCTCCCCCTCTCAGGATATCACTTTACAGATACAATCTAAAAGGAAAGCTCTAGACCTAATTCTCTCATCTAATACAGAAAGATCCCTCAGGTTTTCCAAAGCAAAATTCCTATCACATAGTAACTCAACCTCGACCATGTTTGCTAGGAAACTTAAACAGGACTGCAGACCCACACACAATTATAAACTACGAGACACGAAGGGTAACATAGTCACACACCCAAAAGAGGTCTTGAAGATATTCACCAACTACTACAAAAACTTACTCTCAAATCCCAGTGGCCCTCTTGATCAAAACTCGAAAACCTGGTTAGATAATATACAACTCCCCTCCCTAAACCAAGCACAAGCTGACTCTCTTAAAATACCATGTACTGATGCTGAAATAACCAATATTATCAAATCACTCAAAAACTCCACAGCCCCAGGCCCAGACGGCTACACATCTTCTTACTACAAAAAATTCTCCTCCCTCATATCCCCTCACCTTACCAAACTCTTTAATTTCATCTTAGAAGGAAATCACTTCCCTGATGAGATGCTACTTGCCAACATGTCCCTCATCCCCAAACCCCACAAAGACCACACCCTCCCCCAAAACTTCCGTCCCATTTCTGTTCTAAATAACGATATAAAAATCTTCGGTAGGCTACTTGCAGATAGACTAGCTAAGGTTATTTCCCCCCTAGTCCACCCCGACCAAACTGGATTTATTCCAGGTCGTCAGATTGTAGATAACATAAGACTTGCCACCAATATAATTCAAGACGCCAATCTACATTCTAGCAGAGTCTGCCTCCTTAGCCTGGACATCCAAAGGCCTTTGATAGCGTCAGTTGGCCTTATCTCAACACCCTTCTCCCTAAATTTGGTATCCCACACGAATTCCTTCAGGGCTTCAATGCCCTCTATCATTCCCCACAAACACGTATAAAAATCCCAGGAAACAATTCAGACTTTTTCCCTTTAGGCAGAGGCACAAGACAGGGCTGCCCCCTATCCCCATTATTATTTGCCTTAGCCTTAGAACCTTTAGCTCTATCCATTAGATACAATAACGATATCAAAGGCTACCCCAAACTACAAGACGAATACAAAATTAGTCTTTATGCGGACGATTCCCTAGTGTTTCTTACAGAACCTCTCACATCCATTCCCATTTTCTTAAAAACACTCGACCAATTCCACAAAATTTCAGGTCTTAAAATTAATACCAATAAATGCTCAGCCCTCCCAATTAATATTCCTCAAGATCTCCAAACTCTGCTACAAAATAACTTCCATTTCACTTGGTGCCCAAAGTCATTTAAATATTTAGGAGTACATATCTCACACTCCCACAACCTTCTATATAAATTTAACTATATTCCCCTCTTCAATCACATCTCCACCCTACTTAAAACTTGGTCCTCTTACCACATCTCTTTTCTCTGAAGAATATGCGCAGTTAAAATGTCTATAATACCCAAACTTCTATACTACTTTAGAGCTCTCCCCATAAACATCCCCAAATCTAAAATAACTCGTATTCAAAGACAAATAAACAAGTTTATCTGGGCAGATAAAAAACCCAGACATAGTTATATCCTTGCACATAGACCTCAGCCAAAAGGTGGTTTGGGCCTTCCAAACGTCTGGCTTTATTTTATCGTAACAAAGCTTTCTCAAATGAGCCAGTGGTATACTCAGAACTCAGACATCCCATGGCTCAGATTTGAATCCTCTTCCATATTACCATATCACCTGCAGGGTATCCAGTGGTCCAATTCAATCCTATATCGAAACCTCACTAAACACAATATCATAGTTGCACACCTTTACCAACTCTGGCTTAAAATCAAAGATACATTCACTCTTTCCTCCTCTCCCCCACCCCTGGCATCATATGTAGGTGATGCTAGACTTGGTACTGCCTTTAGAGACAGATCTCCTCTCTCACCTTGGTTAATGAATAACTTGACCACACTAAAATCCCTACAATCCAAATGGAAATTCATTTCGTTTCCAACATTACAGGAAAAATTTAACCTACCCTTATCCGAACGGGTACAATATGAACTAATTAAATGCTTCTTTCTTAAGTATTATGCGCTCTCAACAGATACCTCTAACACCCTTTTTGAAAAAATATGTATCTCTTCCCCCAGAGACAGAGGTCTCATCTCCAATTTCTACCAATACCTCAACAACTGTACACTACAAGATAAATCCAACTCAATGCTCAGTTGGGAATCCGACCTTGATATCTCCATCTCAGTTGAGGAGTGGAACACCATGTCGAATAACCTTCGCTTAAGCAATAAAGCAATTGCTTTTAGAGAAACTCCTTTAAAACTCTTCACTAGATGGTACCTTTCTCCTACCAAGCTACATTCCTTCTACCCCTCTATCTCCCCCTTCTATTTTAGAGGCTGCCCTGAACAAGGAACGATCCTTCATATTTTCTGGAGCTGCCCGCAAGTGAACAGGATTTGGCTCACAGCTCTGGATAGGTTTAGAGATTCCTCTGGTCACACTATCTCCCCTTCTCCTCAATTATGTCTCCTTTATGGTAAACACCCTAACATCCCCAAACCCTGCCTAAGACTGCTCCACTCTCTATGTAGCTCCATTCAATGGATGGTAGCCTTTAATTGGAAATCACAAACACTACTCTGGTCCCAAGTACTCGACAGAATGGAGCTGCTCAAACTCTCAGAAAAAATCTTCCATACCCTAAACGACTCGCTACACATATACGTACTAAAATGGTCCTATTGGGATATCCCTATCATAGACCAGATCCCCATCGGATAACCCAAAAAAAAACAAAAAAAAACAAAAAAAAAAACAACAACACACTTGTCCCCTTCTGCCCCCCCCCCCTAATCATTACACCTTCCTCTCATCTTCCTGCATCTCACATCCACATACATAGAGAATATCTTCTATATGCTGTATCCATACAATCAACGCTGTATCCTACAATATCTACTGCATTATATTTGTCATAACCTTACATGCACTATTTTCTTGTAACTGCCTTATCTATTTTTTTCCAATAAACTTTTGTAAACAAAGAAGAAAATAATCTGTGCACTTCTAATGTATTTGTGTGGCTGTTCTTAAATTTTGGTTCCATGTGTATGTACTGTATATGCTTACCCCTGTTGAGTCTGCAATGGTCCATCATAACTTATTCCAATTTACTACGGCTATGTGTAAAAAAATTCAGTTTTTCCTTGCTTTTGGCTTAGCAGACATCCTGCATTGTGAAAAGCCAAATCTGCGAGGGATTGAAACAGAATCTGATTTTTTTTCATGTGTAAACTTGGAGCACCGCTCAAAGCTGGAGGATAACAGGGGTCTGTCTCTACTGATATTCAGAAAATGGGAGCAGGCGTCAGGCACTAATTCAGAAGTGTAGGCATATGTGAGATAAGACACCCCTCAAACTGACCCAGGGCTTCGGATATGGATATGGCTGTATATGGCCTTAGCCAGTGCTGCTCTGGCCAACAACCTATTTCTGTGTCTCTAAGGCAGTGTTTCTCAACTCCAGTCCTCAAGGCGCCCCAACAGGTCATGTTTTCAGGATTTCCCTCAGATGAAACAGCTGTGGGAATTACTAAAGCAGTTAAACTGATCAAATAACCTGTGCAAAACAATGGAGAGCCTGAAAACATGACCTGTTGGGGCGCCTTGAGGACTGGAGTTGAGAAACACTGCTCTAAGGGAAGGAGTTTTTTCACCATTACTGACCACCTTCTGAACATGCCTGTTTCCTTGCTGTCAATGTCATCCAGTGGTTTCAATACCCCTTGGGTCATTACCTGGAAGAAGTATGACGATTAAGAAAATACGTTTTAGTCTATGATACTTTGTGGTGGGGCTGTCACGGCAAGTAAAGCATATATAATAAATGTTTATTTATCATTTATCATCCCAAGACTCGCTGCCCAGCCTGAGATCCCAATGGTGCTCGGTGTTTATCATAATAAGATTGAAGCTCCAATATTTTCCATTATCAGATTGGAATGGTGCACCATAGAAAATGTATTTATTAAATATTTCTGTATATTTTTGTTCCATCATCATTAACCTCCATACATTGTCCAAGGTAATAATGGTACTGATACTGCTAGCCCCAAAGTTCACAACAAAAAATTTCCTCCTACAGTATTTGTATCTAGACACCACTGTAAATGTGTATTTGGGGGGAAACAATTATGATGCATTATCTGTTTTACCAAAATAAATTGGTCAATCCTGATGAACTTCTCAAACGTTTTCATCCTACACATTTTATGACATCAGTAGAATATCCCTGAATGATGAAACCAGTCTACCGTACTTACAGGGGGGGGTGTGTTGTGTCTGGCATGGAGGACCTCCTGGAGTCCTGAAAATGGAAACTGTGAGGTTCTCAGTTGGTACTTAAAACGTGGGTTGATTCAACAGTCGCTATAAATGCTGCACTCACGACTTCTTAGTTCATGCCGTCTAAATGAGTTATCTGTCCATCGCTTCAACCTGTAATAAGTGCCAGGAGCTTTTGCTGTTGAAAGCATCTCCGTTACCCTAATAGGCAGCAGCAAAGCATTAAACATGAGGAATAGCTAGATCTGTGAAGCAAAGCACAGCATGATACTGTGACAGATGCCAAAGAAGGAGGGGAATGTCAGCTGTGAGGGAGAGATAAAGTGCTGGTAGAGAGATGATGTAAAACGTGTTCATTGGTGCTTTTAATCATTACACTTACACTGAAAGCACTTGGCTTGCAGTTGTAGGGAAGTGCTCCAATATGGCCCATCTGTTTTGCATATATTACATTAAACCCAAATAGGGGAATTTTTACAACATAAAATGTTAAGTGAAAAATAGATTAATTACATGCCATAAATAGAAGTACATCATCTTGTTTCTCTTAACTGATTATATATATTTTCCCTGATTTCTATAGATAGGGCTTCAATTTGGACCTTGTTTTTAACGTTCTTGCTGGAGTCTGGCTGTTTTTTAATTTTAAGTGCTAGTTCACACCAGATGCAGTTCCGTGTGCAATATGTTTTGCATTGTTACATGTTAAGCCGTGTATACACGATCGGTTTTATCGATGAAAGCAGTCCGATGGACTTTTGTCATCGTACAAACCGATCGTGTATGGGCCCCATCGGTCTTTTTTCCATCGGTGAGAAAAAATAGAACATGTTTTAAATTTATCCGATGGAAAAAAAAAACTATAGCAAATTCCGATCGTCTGTGTGGAACTCCATCGGACAAAAAACCCACGCATGCTCAGAATCAAGTCGACGCATGCTCAGAAGCATTGAACTTAATTTTTCTCGGCTTGTCAGAGTGTTTTACGTCACGGCATTTTGGACGATCGTTTTTTTGACTGATGGTGTGTAGGCAAGACTGATGGAAGTCAGCTTCATCGGATTTCCGATGGAAAAATCCATCGGATTAGAATCCATAGGAAAACCGACCGTGTGTACAGGGCTTAAGTCTGGTTGAAAAAAGACACAAGTCTATCTAGTTCAACCAATAGAAGGATAATAAAGAAATATATATATATAGATATATATATCTATATATATATATAAAAGGAGGTGCATAAAAAGGGCCAAATTGCACTTCTCGGCGCTCAGGCCTCGTACACACGGCCAAGATTCTCGTTGAAAAAAACATGTCGTTTTTTTCGACGAGATTCTTGGACAAGAAACTTGTCCCAGCCGAGTGTACACACGCTCGTTTCAAAGAACCCGCGGTTCTTTGAAAGGAGCGTACGCGGTGACGTCATCGACTACGTCGAGCATGCGCTCGTCACATTCGATGCCGTCGCCGCCATCTTGGTATACCCTACGTATGCCTAAGAAGCTACCGCGCATGCGTCGAATTCATTTCGAACATGCGCGGGCTTCCGGGAGGACAGGTAAGTGTACACACACTCACTTTTCTCGTCGAGAAACATGCCGACGAGAATCTCGACGAGAAAATAGAGAGCAGGTTCTCTATTTTCTCGTCGAGGTTTCTTGTCGGTTTTCTCAACGAGAAACCCGATAGCAGCGTACACACGACCGATTTACTCGGCAAGACCTCTCTGCCAGCAAGTTTCTTGCTGGTTCTTGCCGAGAAAATCGGTCGTGTGTACGAGGCCTCAGGTGCTAAATTGCAATTCCTGATGAAAATTCCTTCAGCTAGAAGCAGCTAAAAGAATAATAGGAATAAGATGAACAGCTAAACAAATACCAGAGTTGGTAAAACTATGATAAAATAGTATAGTATAAAACAGCAGCTATTTAAAGTATATAAAAATGAGCGAACTCATATATATATATATATATAAAGAATAATAAAAATATATCAAAAACCTAAAACTCATAAAAGTCCATATGATAAAACAGCGCTTAAATATGGATAAGTGTCCAGATACACATGAAGCATTTGAGTGATGACTTAGCAACAGTCAAAATTAAAGTGATGATTTCTTCTTTGGATACAGTCTTTAGTGCACCCTACACCAATCCCAGATCTTCACCACAAGTGAGGCACGCTCCCCCTCTGGGGTACAAACTCACCAAAAAGATGAAAAAAAATAGGCATTCAATCAATGGGTAATCTCACTCCAACCTCCGTCATCACCACCAGGGCGCCCTCTGTTGAAGTCAATGTGTGACGAAACCGGTCAGAGCGCGTCTACCACAGCGTCTCTGCAATCAGAAAGTATCGAGTGCGCTCCACGGCCAGCTGTCCCATACTAGGAAGGAAGACTGCAGTGCCACGCTTGCAACGCGGGCGCCCTCTTGGGACAGGATAGTGGTGAATACACTCTATATTTTATGTGCTTTTAACAAGTGAATGAAATGTACGTGCATTTGAAACAGGGATTTTGTATTGGGGGTTATTTTCATTAAAGCAGTATTACACTATATAGTGTCTTTGTGTTCCTATATGTTCACCTGAGGATTTTAACCCATGCTACCCTGGTGGTGATGACGGAGGTTGGAGTGAGACTACCCATTGAATGAATGCCTATTTTTTTTCATCTTTTTGGTGAGTTTGTACCCCGGAGGGGGAGCGTGCCTCACTTGTGGTGAAGATCTGGGATTGGTGTAGGGTGCACTAAAGACTGTATCCATAGAAGAAATCATCACTTTAATTTTGACTGTTGCTAAGTCATCACTCAAATGCTTCATGTGTATCTGGACACTTATCCATATTTAAGTGCTGTTTTATCATATGGACTTTTTTGAGTTCTAGGTTTTTGATATATTTTTATTATTCTTTATATATATATATATATATGAGTTCGCTCATTTTTATATATTTTAAATAGCTGCTGTTTTATACTATACTATTTTATCATAGTTTTACCAACTCTGGTATTTGTTTAGCTGTTCATCTTATTCCTATTATTCTTTTAGCTGCTTCGAGCTGAAGGAATTTTCATCAGGAATTGCAATTTAGCACCTTAGCGCCGAGAAGTGCAATTTGGGCCTTTTTATGCACCTTCTTTTATATATATACAGTATATATATATATATATTTCTTTATTTCTTTATTTTCCTTCTATTGGTTGAACTAGATAGACTTGTGTCTTTTTTCAACCAGACTTAAGCCCTGTACACACGGTCGGTTTTCCTATGAATTCTAATCCGATGGATTTTTCCATCGGAAATCCGATGAAGCTGACTTCCATCAGTCTTGCCTACACACCATCAGTCAAAAAACCGATCGTCCAAAAGGACGTGCACTAAAGACTGTATCCATAGAAGAAATCATCACTTTAATTTTGACTGTTGCTAAGTCATCACTCAAATGCTTCATGTGTATCTGGACACTTATCCATATTTAAGCGCTGTTTTATCATATGGACTTTTATGAGTTCTAGGTTTTTGATATATTTTTAATATATATATATATATATATATATATATATATATATATATATATATATACACACACACTGTACATGCAATCCAATATATACAATCCTATACCCACAGTTGATCCAGAGATAGGCAATAAATCCCCTAAGAGGCAATGGGATATTCCCTGGATCAACTTTACCTATAAATATTAGTATCCAGTTATATTATGTACATTTAGGAAGGAATCCAGTCCTTTTTTAAAGCAATCTTCTGAACTGGCTAGAACCACCTCTTGAGGGAGTCTATTCCACATTTTCACAGCTCCGACTCTGAAGAAGCCTTTTCGTATTTGGAGATGAAATCTCTGTTCCTTCAGACATAAAGAGTCCCCCCTTGTCCTCTGTGATGACCTTAAAGTTAATAACTCAACACTAAGTTCACTATATATACCGCTTATGTAATTATACATATAGTGGGAGGTGTGTTCAGATAGGCCTAATAGATCACACGCTTAGCGCCAATTCAATCCCACAAAATGCTGAGAAGCATCAACAAAACCTTATATAGAGTATCTGTTGACCAAACACTCTAAATACTAAGCAGCTGTTTAAAATTATAGAAATATAAAAAGGGTGGTAAAAGAATAAACCAGTGCAGAACCTGTATCATTAATTTACACAAAACAGCGCTGAGATTAAAATAAGTAAATACATAAAAAGACTCGTGGACAATGCCACTAAATAAAGTCCAGTACGTGGTGAGGTAATATAACCAGTTCAGAGTGATAGGTACCCTGCTGTGAGATGACGTTCCAGTTTTGAGTTGCTGATCCATCTGCTTACTTAAGGCTCATTTATATCTTGCCTCTGGTAAGTTTGAACCCCTGAGGGGATTAATCGTCACGTGGTGGATTGCCAATATTATGTCTTTTGTGGTGGAAGGTGCACACTTGGACTGTTGCTGATATCTACCTATCACTCTGAACTGGTTATATTACCTCATCACGTACTGGACTTTATTTAGTGGCATTGTCCACAAGTCTTTTTATGTATTTACTTATTTTAATCTCAGCGCTGTTTTGTGTAAATTAATGATACAGGTTCTGCACTGGTTTATTCTTTTACCACCTGTGGGGGGGTTAGCTCGGCAGCGGGTGTGTGTGATCCCCTGGATGGGCTCCCCACACAAAAACAGGCCCAGCAGACGGAGGTTGTGGTTTTCAAGATCAAAAAGGTGCGGTTTATTTCTCTATTTACAGTGACAAAAAACTCAGAAAAGCAAAAAGAAACATAAACAAAATAAACCCTGGTCAGCTTGACCTCTGACTAAACATGCAGGTTTCCTAACTAACAACTGGGATCAGCCTGGTGCTGTCCTAGTCCCTAAGTCCCTGGTTTAGTAAATGTCCAAACAAATAGCCACACAGGCTTTGTCTCACCGCACAGGGGTTCACTCTCCCTAGACAGTCCACACAGGTCTGGGTCCAGGCATGAGCAAACACCTAATGAATCTGGGAGTTTTTATAGAGGCCTTAAACGAGCTGACAAGCTTCAGCTGGTCTCATCAACTCCCTGCCTGCACGACGCCCAGCCCTCTCCCTAGAGGTATGAATCATCCATGAGCCCACTAGCCTCAGCTGGGCTTCATCAACTCTCTCCCTAGTTGTATAAGTCGGCATAAAGCCTGAATCTGGGAGAAATATACCTACCCCCCTGGATGCAACCAGGTGACTTTACCTTCCTGCTGTCACATACCCCCCCCCCTCTTGTTTTAACCTTGGGGTTGGAACACCAGCAATCAGGCATTCATGTACTCGAGACAAAGCATCCACATTCCCCATTTGAACGCCAGGGCGATGCTTTACTGTGAAGTTGAATTCCTGTAGGGCCAGGAACCACCTATTCACTCTTCTATTTGTCTCCTTGTTTTGAGCCATCCACTTTAACGGAGCGTGATCCGTAACCATGTCAAAGTGCCTACCTAGCAGATAGTACCGAAGGGAATCTAGAGCCCACTTCACCGCTAAACACTCCTTTTCAACCGTGGCGTAATTTACCTCATGGGACTTCAACTTCCTGCTGAGGTAAATGACTGGGTGCTCTTCCCCGTTCCAGACCTGGGACAATACTGCTCCTAACCCCACATCTGACGCATCACTTTGTACGACAAAGTCTTTAGAGAAGTCGGGTGAGTACAACACTGGCTGGCTACATAAGGCTTGTTTCAAGAATTGGAATGCTGCCTCAGCCTCGGGGGTCCATTTAATCATGACCGACCCTTTCCCTTTCGTCAGGTTGGTTAGGGGCACAGCCTTAGAAGCAAAGTGGGGAATGAAGCGCCGATAATACCCCGCTATTCCCAGAAAGGCTCGTACCTGCTTCTTGCTGTTGGGACGTGGCCAACTCTGGATGGCCTCGACTTTGTTGAGTTGGGGTTTTATTACTCCCCTCCCAATGGTGTACCCAAGATATTTGGCCTCCTCCTGCCCAATGGTACACTTCTTGGGGTTAGCCGTAAACCCCGCTTCCCGGATAGAGTCTAGGACTGCTTGCACTTTTGGCAGATGTGAGGCCCAATCTGTGCTATGGACAATTACGTCATCCAGGTAAGCCGCAGCATACTTCCGATGGGGCCTCAGTATCTGGTCCATTTTCCGCTGGAATGTGGCCGGCGCATTCTGTAACCCGAACGGCATTCTCTTATATTGGAACGCCCCGTCTGGGGTTACAAATGCGGTTTTCTCTTTGGCCGACTTGGCCAGGGGAATTTGCCAATACCCTTTTGTGAGGTCAAGAGTCGTCATGTATCGGGCTGTTCCCAGCCGGTCGATCAACTCATCTATACGTGGCATGGGGTAGGTGTCAAATTTTGTAACTTTGTTCAACTGACGAAAATCGTTCCAAAATCGCCAGCTCCCATCCGGTTTAGGCACCAGCACAATGGGACTAGACCAATCACTTTGGGACTCCTCTATCACCCCTAAGTTCAGCATTTTCTGTACTTCCTCCCGTATTGCCTCCCGTCGGGCCTCTGGGATCCGATAGGGTTTTAACTTCACCCTTTCACCGGGCGGGGTAATAATATCATGCTCTACCCCAGATGTTTGCCCCGGCAGCTCAGAGAACACCTCCTTGTTGCGAAGCACAAACTCCTTAACCTCCTGTTGTTGGGGTTGTGACAAGATGGCTGCTATTCCAACCTCCGGAATCACGCAACCAGTTTGAGCTGGTGACCAAGTTTCTGCGACTAGGGACTCTCTATCCCTCCAGGCTTTCAACAGATTAACGTGATAGATCTGTTCGGGCTTTCGCCTTCCTGGTTGTCTGACCTTGTAATTCACTTCGCTCACTTTTTCCATTATCTCGTAGGGGCCTTGCCATTTGGCAAGGAATTTACTTTCAACCGTAGGGACAAGTACCAATATCCTATCCCCCGGGGAAAAGGTACGGGTCTTGGCTCCACGGTTGTACACTCTCTGCTGTGCCAACTGCGCTTGGGCCAAATGTTCCTTCACGATGGGCATTACCTGTGCAATTCGATCTTGCATCAGGGCGACATGCTCAATCACACTCCTGTGGGGAGAACTCTCACTTTCCCAAGTTTCCTTGGCAATATCCAACAGCCCTCTTGGGTGTCTCCCATACAGTAACTCAAAGGGGGAGAATCCCGTAGAGGATTGGGGCACCTCCCTAATAGCAAACATCAAATAAGGAAGTAGACAGTCCCAATCCTTTCCATCTCTATCCACCACTTTCTTCAACATTTGTTTTAGGGTTTTGTTGAATCTTTCAACCAGCCCATCGGTTTGGGGGTGATACACAGATGTACGCAATTGCGTCACTTTGAACAATTTACACAGCTCTTTCATAACCCGGGACATAAAGGGTGTACCTTGGTCCGTAAGCAGTTCTTTACAAATACCCACCCGGCTAAAAACAAGAGATAGCTCTTTGGCTATGGTTTTGGCCGAGGTATTTTTGAGAGGGATCGCTTCTGGATAACGGGTGGCATAGTCCATTATAACCAATATGTACTGGTGCCCCCTAGCGGACTTGATTATAGGACCTACCAAATCCATTGCGATTCTCTCAAACGGGACCTCAATGATGGGTAGAGGGACCAGCGGGCTACGGAAATGTGGCATCGGGGCCGACCTCTGACACACAGGGCAGGAGGAACAATAATTTTCTATGTCCTTCATCACCCCAGGCCAATAGAATCTCTGTAATACCCTCTCTCGGGTTTTCTCTGTCCCCAGATGACCTCCAAGAATGTGCCCATGGGCCAACTCCAACACCAACTTCCTGTAAGGTTTGGGCACCACAAGCTGCTCAACGGTTTCTTCTGCCCTTTTTGCCACCCGATACAGTAGGTCCTTCTCTACGCTGAAGTATGGGTAAGTGCAGGTATTATCTGGGTTCACTAACTCGCCATCTATTTCCACTACGTTTTCCCGTGCCTTTATTAGGGCGGGGTCTTTTAACTGTTCTGTGGCAAAATTTTCCCTGTGAACCTCAAGATCAGAAAACTCCACAGACGGTAGGTTTTCGTCTGAGGAGGTGGGCTCCTCTCCAGTTTCTTGAGTCTCCCCTGCCAATACTGACAAGGGAAATTCTGGAGAGTCCTCACCACTCTCAGAGGAGTTCTGGCTATCACATTCCTGGTACATAGGGGCACCAGTGGGGGGCTCAGGATCATCCCACAGTTCCCAGAACTTCGGAAAATCCCTTCCCACAATGGCATCATGCGGTAATTGAGATACTAACCCCACTGGATGAGAGAGGGTACCTTTGGGGGTCTCGAAACACACTGTAGTCACTGGATACTCTCGGGTGTCCCCATGCACACAAATAACAGCTACCTTGCTATTCCCAGAGACCTCTGTTTTAACTAATTCAGCCTTTATCAGGGTCACAAGGCTACCTGAATCCAGCAATACCACAACATTTCTACCATTAATACACATTTTGCATAAATGTTTCTCAGTTCCCCGAATGGCAGTGCATGCGACTGTCGCACACAGCGACTGACGTCGGTCCGTCAGAAAGTCACATTGCATGGGTTCCTCCACAACCGGGCAATTTGCTGCAATATGTCCCGCTTGCCGGCAGCGGTAGCAAACAATCCTTTTGGCTGCCTCTTGAGCCCCTGACTTCCCAGGCTGTTCTCGCCAAACTTTGGGTAGAGCTCCCACCCTCTCACTCTCTCCACCCTCACCCCTTGGAATCCTCTTATCCGCCCCTGGGGATGGTCTGGTCTTAGGGTGGAAAGTCCGAGAGTCTCTGGAAGAGGCCGTCAGGTTCTCTGTAGCCAAGTATTTCTCTACACGATCCACAAGACCACCGGCCGTCTCTGGGTCTCCATGGCTTACCCACTTTTGGATGGCAGTAGGAAGAGCTCTCAAAAACCGATCCATTACAACACGTTCCACAATCTCTGGTGCGGACAAAGTCTCTGGCTGTAGCCACTTCCTGCTCAGGTGAATGAGATCATACATTTGAGACCTGGGGGGTTTTCCAAGCTGGAAAGTCCAGTTATGCACACGCTGAGCCCGGACAGCCAGGGTGACACCCAGCCTTGCCAATATTTCAGCTTTTAGCATCACATAGTCTTTTGCTTGGTCAGGCTCTAGGTCATAGTAAGCCTTCTGCGATTCACCAGTTAACAGAGGAGCCACCAGTCCAGCCCACTGCTCCTCAGGCCACTTTTCTCTTTCAGCAGTCCTTTCAAATGTGGTCAAAAATACCTCTGGATCATCCTCTCCAGTCATTTTTGTCAATAAACGACTCACCCCAAAGGACGCGGTAATAGTGGGACGGCTTTCCTCACTGGTCTGCGGACGTTGCTGCATTACTGCTTCCATTTGTTGTAGTCTCTGCTCTTGCTTCTGTAACAGGTCTATGAAGCGGGCCTCAGATTGCTGCTGGGCTGCAAGGCTCTGTTGATGAGCTTGCTGCTGGGCTGCGAAGCTCTGTTGTTGAGCTGCAAGGCTCTTTTGCAAACCTGCATTTGTCTGCTGTTGATTGGCATTTGCTAGAGCCAGCTGTTTCAGTATCTCCTCCATGCTGGCTTAAAAAAAAACTGCCACTGGTTCTCCACCAACTGTGGGGGGGTTAGCTCGGCAGCGGGTGAGTGTGATCCCCTGGATGGGCTCCCCACACAAAAACAGGCCCAGCAGACGGAGGTTGTGGTTTTCAAGATCAAAAAGGTGCGGTTTATTTCTCTATTTACAGTGACAAAAAACACAGCAAAGCAAAAAGAAACATAAACAAAATAAACCCTGGTCAGCTTGACCTCTGACTAAACATGCAGGTTTCCTAACTAACAACTGGGATCAGCCTGGTGCTGTCCTAGTCCCTAAGTCCCTGGTTTAGTAAATGTCCAAACAAATAGCCACACAGGCGTTGTCTCACCGCACAGGGGTTCACTCTCCCTAGACAGTCCACACAGGTCTGGGTCCAGGCATGAGCAAACACCTAATGAATCTGGGAGTTTTTATAGAGGCCTTAAACGAGCTGACAAGCTTACATAGTTACATAGTTACATAGTTACATAGTTAGTCAGGTTGAAAAAAGACACAAGTCCATCCAGTTCAACCGTAAAAAAAAATTAAAAAAAAAAAAAATAAATAAACATATATCGTACAATCCCATATACCCAATTCTATACCCACAGTTGATCCAGAGGAAGGCAAAAAAAAACCAGAAGAGCATGATCCAATTTGCTACAGCAGGGGAAAAAATTCCTTCCTGATCCCCCGAGCGGCAATCGGATATTCCCTGGATCAACTTTACCTATAAATGTCAGTACCCAGTTATATTATGTACATTTAAGAAAGAATCCAGGCCCTTCTTAAAGCAATCTACTGAGCTGGCCAGAACCACCTCTGCAGGGAGTCTATTCCACATTTTCACAGCTCTTACTGTGAAAAAACCTTTCCGTATTTGGAGGTGAAATCTCTTTTCCTCTAGACGCAAAGAGTGCCCCCTTGTCCTTTGTGTTGACCGTAAAGTGAATAACTGAACACCAAGTTCACTATATGGACCCCTTATGTATTTGTACATGTTGATCATATCCCCCCTTAATCTCCTCTTCTCAAGAGAGAATAAATTCAGTTCCTCTAATCTCTCCTCATAGCTGAGCTCCTCCATGCCTCTTATCAGTTTGGTTGCCCTTCTCTGCACTTTCTCCAGTTCCCCAATATCCTTTTTGAGAACTGGGGCCCAAAACTGAACTGCATATTCCAGATGAGGTCTTACTAATGATTTGAACAGGGGCAAAATGATATCTCTCTCTCTGGAGACCATACCTCTCTTAATACAAGAAAGGACCTTGCTCGCTTTGGAAACCGCAGCTTGGCATTGCATGCCATTATTGAGCTTATGATCTACCAAAACCCCCAGATCCTTCTCCACTACGGATCCCCCCAGTTGTACTCCCCCTAGTATGTATGATGCATTCATATTATTAGCCCCCAAGTGCATAACTTTACATTTATCAACATTAAACCTCATCTGCCACATAGTCGCCCAATTAGACAGAGCATTGAGGTCGGCTTGTAAATTGGCGACATCCTGTAAGGACGTTATTCCACTGCATAGCTTGGTGTCATCTGCAAAGACAGAAATGTTACTTTTGATCTCAGACCCAATATCATTTATAAACATATTAAAAAGTAAGGGTCCCAGCACTGAACCTTGGGGTACACCACTGATAACCTTGGACCATTCAGAGTAAGAATCATTAACCACTACTCTCTGAATTCTGTCTTTTAGCCAGTTTTCTATCCATTTACAAACTGATATTTCCAATCCTGTAGACTTTACCTTACACATGAGCCGTGTGTGGGGAACTGTATCGAACGCTTTTGCAAAATCCAAGTATACCACGTCCACTGCCACCCCTCTGTCCAAGGTCTTACTTACCTCTTCATAAAAAGAAATCAGGTTTGTTTGACAACTTCTGTCTTTCATGAATCCATGCTGTCTGTTGCTTAAATAGTTTTTTTCCAGCAAGAACTCATCTATGTGGTCTTTTATTAATCTCTCCAGTATTTTCCCAACTATAGAAGTTAAACTAACAGGTCTATAGTTACTTGGTAAACACTTAATTCCCTTTTTAAATATAGGCACCACATTGGCCCTGCGCCAATCCAGTGGTACTATTCCTGTCATTAATGAGTCCCTAAAAATTAAATACAGCTGGTATTAAAGCTTCAGCTGGTCTCATCAACTCCCTGCCTGCACGACGCCCAGCCCTCTCCCTAGAGGTATGAATCATCCATGAGCCCACTAGCCTCAGCTGGGCTTCATCAACTCTCTCCCTAGTTGTATAAGTCGGCATAAAGCCTGAATCTGGGAGAAATATACCTACCCCCCTGGATGCAACCAGGTGACTTTACCTTCCTGCTGTCACACACCCTTTTTATATGTAATTATACATGTTGATCATATCCCCCCTTTAAGCAGAGTTCCAGCCTGTATTAAAACAAATTAAAAGTCAGCCCGCAATGTCAGCACCCGAAGCCGACCTGTCCATTGGCTTTGGGTGCAGGCGCCAACATCCTTACTACTGTAAAGGTAACAGGAAGTGAAGCCTTATGGCTTCACAGCCTGTTTCCTGCTGTGCATGCGCGAGTCGCGCTGTACTTTCTGAATGGTCTCGCTGTCTTCTGGGACCTATGTGTGTCTCCCAGAAGGCAGCGGAGGGAAGGAAGAGGCGCTGTAAATGACATAGGTCACCGCGGCACTCTTACACAGAAGTGGAAGCGAGTACCTGTTTTTGACAGGTATCCACTCCCCCCTCCCTCCCGAAATGTGGCACCGGAGGGGGGAAGGTAGCAGATAACTGGAGCTTCCACTTTTGGGTGGAACTCCGCTTTAATATCCTCTTCTCAAGAGAGAATAAAACCAGTTAAGCTAACGTTCCTCATAGCTGAGCTCCTTCATGCCTTTTACCATCATTATATACCGTATTATAATATGTGTTCTGAAAGCTGGTTTATTAGTCAGATAGTGTACACATCAACCAAACCACCAGCACTTACTATGTATTGCCTTCATTCAAATCTACAAAGAAGAATCCTTTGAAGGTGGTGCTGCCCCTAATGGGAGCTTTACTTACTGTGCAGCGTGTCTTGTAATCTGAATTTACTTGCAAATCTGCTGCTTCACAGTGTCTCTCCCTAGAGTAGCATGCTTTTGGCTTCCTCAAGGTTTACAAGGGTTTAAAAGAGTAAGAGTATTCACAGGTGTTTTCATAACTGCCCTTGATTACTCCGGTTATCATGTATACACAACACATTTTCAGCACTACACTGGCTTTCTCAGTTGGAGGCCTTAGTCTGTAAGATTTTACAGGGCCTTGTCAAAGATTTATATGTTTCTGTAGCATTTAGAAAACCCCAGGTATAACATGCACCTTGTATTCTAACAGCAGATTGCACCATTTAATGGTTTGTAATATGCATAAGTAATACAGTTTATGGACATTCTCCTGATAACTTAAGTGTAGATTTCTAACATTATTAGATATTTAATTTCAAAAGACTTAGACTAATACTACTAACAGGAATGTTGTCTACTCGCAAGTTTTGTGTAAGTATTACGATTAAGTTCAGTGTACTAAAACTATTATTTAAGATGGATTAGATATATAAGATGTGTTTAGGGTTCATTCACATGCAAGTTAAATGGGGGCACCATACAAGCCAAATGGAGGTATTGTGCACGACCCATGGAAATAGTTTTAAGATGGTAGTGACATTTTTCTGACATGTATATCATATGAACGCTGCAAATAATGACATGCCTGGGAGAAATACACTACGTGACATTTAAAGACTTCCACACCAAAACACACGTATTTTCTGTTCTTTCTATACTTCTTGGTAAGTTTGCTATTTTATATCGTCTAGTGTCTATTTTTTTTTTTTTTTGTGTAATGCAAAACGTTTCAGCCTTTGCAAATTTTATTCATAATTTTATACATAACCCCAAAACTGATTCTGAAGAAAAGTGCTACAAGAGGCAGAAAGACAAATCAGATTGATGGACTATAAAGAACACTGGACTATAAAATCATTCCAAGATCTTTCTTGTATCTGTCTGGTGAACTGGTTGAATGCCACTGCTTGCCATACACCGTTTATCAGACTCCCTCAGGAAATGCTGTGGATTCAGATATATCTTTACCTTAGCCATAGAAATGAATTACGGTATCTACTAAGCTTTATAGTCTCACATCATCAGTCTATATTACTGGTTAACACCACATTTAAATACATCTCTCGGTAACTTTGCAGATTTGCATGAATAAATTCCTGACATATCATAATATAAAGCAATAGTGTCATTTTTCCAAAAAGAAAAACTACCTTTTTTTTATTACAAATCCATCACTCAACTTCAGGCAAATTACTGCACCTAGGCCAAAATGATGTTGTCAGTCCGCTGAAATCTGAAGCAAGTATAAAGCCTGGTACACACAGCATTTTTTTTCCCCCGTTCAAACCAGTGGGCTGAATGGAAAAAAAAGGAAGAGCTTGGGAGGAGCTGCTGTACTAACTATGCAATTTTAGTACAACAATTTCCCTCACTGAGCTATTGTGTTCTGACAGGGGGACTGCCCCTGCTATAGCGCCTGCAAAACGCCTCAGTGTAAAAGTAGCCTAAAACATTGCCTTGGGAATGGGGTGTGAGGGGATTTTAGACATGACAAAAGGCATGAAACATTTGTTATTATAAATAATGTTTTATTGCAAATTATAGCAAAGGGCAATGAAAAGTTAACTCTTTGCTTTGGGTTGCATAACTCCCCAGTGTGATGAAACATTTCTCTACTGCAAGTTTAAAGCCATTACGGGATAATGTGCGGTGCAAGAAGTAGAACAATATTTTAGTTGGAAGCAGATCCATGGCTCTATTTATAGTCTTTGAATGAATCTAGCTAGGAGCACCACCCCTATATTTTGGAAACACACATCTTCATTTTTAGAGCTTGGTTTATAATAAATAATGATATACTGTGAAGAGCCCTACTATTTCATTGAAGGGTTGGTTTTCCACATGTACAGCAGCTTGGCTCCTCTGATCAAAATATAAGAAATCATTATAAAGCCGGATTGTAATTGAAGGGGACCAGACCTGTGATTGAAGGGGAGTCCACTTTACTATGCAGCAGGTGTCTCCCAGATCCTTTTTTTGCAATTATTTATTCATTTTTTCCGATAGGGGCACAGTAAGTATTGCCATTTACAGGCAGATGGCTGTTGCTTATAGCTCTCATTGTGTCTTATTGCTAAAAATCATTATGTAAAATAATGACCTGTATAGCGTAGCAAACTGAGCCTGTATTTAGACGTGAAAAATAAACTATACACTCCAAGTAAAGAATATTTGTTTGCCTCTAAGTATTGATCTAAAATACACAACCTTCAATACTGGCAGCAAAAATGTATGCTGTTTCCAGCAATTAAAAGAGCCAGGTACAGTACTGCCATTCATCCCCTGCAAATAACAATGGCCTTTTCACATGTAAATGTAAAGGTCTCTTGTGGATGCATGAGTAAGGAAAGCTTGTGTAGACAGTTAATGGATGTTAAGGTACATGACAGCTGTCTCAAATCACTTCAGGTTATCTCTTTGACCACCACTAAGGTCTTCAGATAGATCCTGCTGTGAAAAATAATTGCCTGTTTCTTCAAGCCCCTACATTAACTGCTCAGGCAGTAGACCCAGTTCCATCTCTTTGAAAGGAATGGTAAATTTCCTCTTAATTGGGTAAATATGATGATCAATACCATATATCATTTACACTACAGTGCTTAGCTATGGATGACAATTTTCAATTACTCAGAGACCTGCTTTCATGGTACTGTGTCATTGAATAAACTGTTTTATATAGATGGCGAGGAATATAATAGTGGAATATACAGTTCTACGGACACTATGCCAGTAAAGGGTGAATTCTGCTGCCAACTGATTTCTCATTGAAGACTGTTTGTATTTCATGTAATGCTTTAAAAGCTCTTTTCACAGCATCTTACTGTTTATACACCAAACAAACCTTGATGGATTAAGAGAAAGTACTAGCGCAAACATTGTCTGCTAGCTTTAGACAGAACTCTCTGGAGAAGTACTTTAAAACTGAAGATTTGATAGAACCAGAAAAGTGGCACCCTACATAAGCTTGTGATCTAATATGAAAGTAGTGTGTGCTTTTGTTGCATTCTCATATCTCGCTTATAAAGTGTGTTGTATTTTTAAGTTTTATGAACCAATGTAAATAAGTCGCCATTGTAAAAAGAAAAAGTCAAACACAAGATCATTGATATGAGTTTGCAGGATTCATGAAAGCCAAGTTTTTTCAACTTCCGTGGACAAGCTGATAGAAAATTTGCATTTATGTTCTGAATGATTCCGAATCATTACCCTTTCCCAACTTTCCATAAATGATTTTGAAATATTATCATCTCTTTAGTTTCAGCAACACATATAACTTCTTAATGAATGTCATGTTGCTCATTCAGTTCGATGCAAAATACAAACAGCAATCAGTCACAATGAACTCTAAATTACTGAGCTGTCCTCAGTTACCTAAAACCCATAAGTTGTGGTTTACAGCATTTTGTCTATCATTATTTGCTGTGCTTTATTGAATTTGTCTGTGCCAATGCAAAGAAGACATACATGCACATTCATTGACTGATTGCTTGATTTATTGACTGATTGATAGAAATTAGGGGCTTCTGGCTCCCATTGCTGATTGACTGAAGGGAACCGGGGAGCTTCTGGGTCCCATTGCTGACTGGCTTGAGGAAATTTGGGGGTTTCTAAGTCCCATTGCTGATTTGCGGAGGGAAACTTGTGCATTGACCAAGAGAAACCAGGGGCTTCTGAATACCAGTGCGGTCTATATTTTATTAAAACTTCTAACTATATTTCAATTGAGAAAAGACTACATACTTATTTAATTTATGCAGACAAAGCACACTAAAACGTTTTGTTTTTGAAAAAAAAATGCTTACCTGTTGAATATACATTTTTTTAGAAACCCTGCACTAGTTTGAATAATTACACTTGTAATTGACTTGCCCATAGCATCCTCATATTCCCGTATAATACTCCTAAAGGATCCAAGACAGACTGTTACAAGAATGTCAATGGCTCTGCTGTGCAAGATGAAGATTATAGGCAAGTTCCATTAGAGATCCAAGGCAGAAAAATATTAAACATCTCCATGACAATATCCTATGGTGGGTTCTTCAAGTCTACTACCTTAAGTGATGTCAGCTTGTGACTTCAGCAGAGGTGCTTAGTGTTTTCCACACCCAATCGGTAATAAAGTGAGAGAAGCTAGGCTTCTCCCGCTGGCTTCTCTTTTAATTAATTTATCTTCTCTGCAGGCTGCAGCCTAGAGGGAAAATGAATGATTTAAAGATATGCAGACATTAGAATACTGTATAGCACATAGCTAGCATCAGCTATCTTACAAGAGAGGTACACAATCATTTCTGGAAACTTGTAAGCAGTTACATCCCATTAGTCTCCTGCATGTTCTGGGAGACCAGCCCAGACTGCTCAGAGGGGAGAATTCTTTTTCCTGTAACCTGATGTAAAAATATGCTTTACTCCTGTCATTAGTGTACAAATGCATGGTGTGAATTCAGCGCTATAGACCATAACTTCACTTAACGTACTAATTTAACCTTTCACTAAGTAATATTATTCAGGAGACAGAAGAGTTGACACATCATTATAGAAACAAAGAAGACAGAGGTTCATCAGTAAACAGTAGTAGAAAACTTGGAGCCTTGCTGTTTTGACCAGTTATAATCAGTTTTTGGTTCTAAGATCAGATTTAGAAAATGAGAAAATGCATTGCTAGCAATACTATTATCCTTGGCAGTCAGTTGAATCAATTACCGTATTTATCGGCGTATAACACGCACAGGCGTATAACAAGCACCCTAACTTTAAGAGGGAAGTTTCAGGAAAAAAAAAATCCACAGCCCCCTACGTATAACATGCAGGCACAGTTTACCCTCTATTTCCAGGGTAAAAAAGTGAGTGTTATACGCCAATAAATACAGTATTTCCATAACATATAAGCATGTATGCACATACACACAGATGTTTATTCAGCCATGTCTATGGTAAAACCGAATTAACAAATAACATAGCTGCTTGCTCCCCTGATAAAATTGCTCTATCCCATAACTTACCAGAAACACCATATTTTTTTGAATCATTATGCCGTGGCCTACCCAAGATCTGGCAATATTTTAGGCAGACAGCAAAGCTCTACTGCTGTTGTTTTTTTCTGAAAGCCATAACATCGAATAAACTCAAGTTAATGCAATAGCAATATTAAAACAGTTTAATGTGAAATTAAATCCTAAAAAAATAATAACTGCTAATTTGTAAGTTACCTCTGTCAAAAACTGTCATATAAAGGCACATCAAAAATACTCATGGAAAGTATGTCACCATATTGTAATACCAGGCACACACTTTGCATAATGTAAAACATCATTAATTTTCAGAAAAAAAAACAAGAGTAACAGTTTGTAATTCTGGGCCTGACGTTGCTCTGTGTTACCATGTGTTAAGAATAGTATTTAGAATTTATAGACAATTACTGTATATACTCGAGTAAAAACCAAGTTTTTTAGCACATTTTTTTTTGCTGAAAATGCCCCCCTCGGCTTATACTCGAGTCTGTGTCCATCTTCACATTTGTGCACCTGATCCCAGCCACATGTGGCAAAGATGTAGCCCCACTCTTCCTCTACAAGTGTGCAAAGTTTGTTGGAGCACCGATTTTTCAAAGCTGGGCACCCCTTCCATAGACTCCCATGTTAAACTGTAATTTCTCTGGTGATTCTGGGGACCCGGTACCGGCCGGCCCATAGTCCACTGGACACCGAACTTGGCACACATGTAGCCCCACTCTTCATCTACAAGTGTGCAAAGTTTGTTGTCCAGGGGACCTACGGACGAGGAGAACCGTTTTTTCAAAGCCGGGCACCCCTTCCATAGACTCCCATGTTAAACGTCAGTCTAGTTACACAGCGCAGGAGATCAGGTAAGGAGATTGGGCACAGTGAGGCATGGACACAGTGAGGCATGGGCACAGTGAGGCATGGGCACAGTGAGGCACAGTGAGGCATGGACACAGTAAGGCACAGTGAGGCATGGACACAGTGAGGCACAGTGAGGCATGCACATGGACACAGTGAGGCACAGTGAGGCATGCAGATGGACACCCTAGGCTTATACTCAAGTCAATACGTTTTCCCAGTTTTTTGTGGTAAAATTAGGTGCCTCGGCTTAAGATGAAGTGAGAGGATATCTTTCATCTGTGAGGAAAATCCCCTCTTTGACCATTGTCATGGGAACAAATGTCCACATTGGAAAAATTGTCCTCTATTCCTGGATTTACTCTCAATTAAATTCCCGGGGACATTGCTGATCAGAGCAATTCAAGAAAGTGGATCTTCCTAACGGGGGCTCCATAACAGGGACCAGAGTTCCAACCCTTCACCACTATATCCAAATCCAAAAACAAAGTTTTGCCTTTAGCTAAACTTTAAAGCCCAACTCCCTTGCAGTGGGGTTGATTCCACACTGCAAGGGTTAATAACTTGTTTCGTCTACAGGAATGGAGAGTCAATTTTACTTAGCTGACCCTCTCTTCCCCTAGCAGACGGTGCCCCCCCATGATCCATTGGTGGACTGTCCCTCAGCGTCCTCACATCCAGTTCAGGGCTATGGACCCTGTTCTGGTCTTGATGACATCTGGACTCTAGACTAGTAGAGCGTGGGGGTGCGCATGCTTCGGGGACTGGTCTAGCTGTGGGGAGGAGATAAGTACCGTATTTATCGGCGTATAACACGCACCCTAATTTTAAGAGGGAAGTTTCAGGAAAAAAACTTTCCACAGCCCCCTGCGTATAACACACAGGCACAGTTTACCCTCTATTTTCAGGGTAAAAAAGTGAGTGTTATACGCCAATAAATACAGTAAATCTTCTTTAACTGTTACCCTACACATAAAGAAGCAATTTTACCTTGGCAGTGTACGCAAAGTCCCACTGTAAGAGATATTTTTTTATTTGCCCAGAGGTGAAATTTAATAGAGTCCAAATTGTACTGACTTGCCCAGGTGACCAACACTAAATGCAAGTGTGGCTGGAAGTGTACAATTTAATTGCACCTTTATTTTATATCATTGAAATGCATTCAGGTGCATCAAAACAAAAGCTGTTTAAGGTCTTAGGCCTCGTACACACGGCCGAGATTCTCGTTGAAAAAAACATGACGTTTTTTTCGACGAGATTCTTGGACAAGAAACTTGTCCCGGCCGAGTGTACACACGCTCGTTTCAAAGAACCCGCGGTTCTTTGAAAGGAGTGTACGCAGTGACGTCATTGACTACGTCGAGCATGCGCTCGTCACATTCGATGCCGTCGCCGCCATCTTGGTATACCCTACGTATGCCTAGGAAGCTACCGCGCATGCGTCGAATTCATTTCGAACATGCGCGGGCTTCCGGGCGGACAGGTAAGTGTACACACACTCACTTTTCTCGTCGAGAAACATGCCGAGGAGAATCTCGACGAGAAAATAGAGAGCAGGTTCTCTATTTTCTCGTCGAGGTTTCTTGTCGGTTTTCTCGACGAGAAACCCGATAGCAGCGTACACACGACCGATTTACTCGGCAAGACCTCTCTGCCAGCAAGTTTCTTGCTGGTTCTTGCCGAGAAAATCGGTCGTGTGTACGAGGCCTTACAGTTTTCTTTCTTTCTAAAACAGTCACCACCTGAATAGTAAAACCCATCTCCTGCCAACGGCTGCAGAGTTGGATCCTTGCTATCTCTGGGGAAGCAGTGGTCTTATTGCAGACGTTCTAAGCACCCCCTCCTGAGTCAGACCTATAGTCAAGCAATTGGCAAAGCTCATACTTCCCACTGATTGGACAGCTCTAGCTCTGACTTAGTAGGGGACCTCTGCAGAGAGATCAATGCTTCCCCACAGAGAGCAAGGGTCCTGCTCTGCTCCATGCTGACAGTCTTTTCTACTCAGGCTGTTGCTGCCTTCTAAATAAAAACTTGAATACTGTACATAGCACACATTTTGTTTTAATCCACCTAGAATGTTTTAACTACCGTATTTATCGGCGTATAACACGCACTTTTTTCCCCTTAAAATCATGGGAAAATCGTGTGTGCGCGTTATACGCCAATACTCACAGATCCCGGCGATCTCCGCTGACTGAGCGGAGCGCATCGATCGCCGCCGAGATACACATAGCCGAGGGTACTCGGCTTTTCTCGGCTCCGCTCACAGTCACGCCCAGTCCCGCCATTGGACCTGTGTTATGTCCATCATAGGGCGGGACTCGGCGTGACTGTGAGTGGAGCCGAGAAGAGCCGACTAGAGCCGAGTACACTCGGCTGTGTGTATCTCGGCTCCGCACAGTCCCTGCGTTCTCGGCGGCGTTCGCCCCGCTCCGCCCAGTCTCAGCGGCAATCTCGGCGGCGCCAATTTTGAAATTCGAGCAAGGCTGCAATGAAAACTGGGGGCAAGGCTGCACTGGACACTGGGAAAAGGCTGCAATGGACACTGCTGGCAAGGCTGCACTGAAAAGGCTGCAATGGACACTGGGGCAAGGCTGCAATGGACACTGCTAACAAGGCTGCACTGACAAGGCTGCAATGGACACTGGTAAGGCTGCATTTAAATGTAAGTTTTTTCCCTTAAACTTCACTCCTAAAAGTTTTTTTCCCTAAAATTCCCTCCTAAACTTGGGGTGCGTGTTATACCCCGGCGCGTGTTATACGCCGATAAATACGGTAATTTAAACTAAAGTTAATTTGTGCTTTTTTTAAATCATAGAACATTGTATGAAAACTTTCTAGAGTATTCATAGAATGATGTAATGAAACAAGTTCATCAGAGTATAGAGCAGGTGCATGAAATGAGATAACACCGCCCAAACAGAAGGGCAGGAAAAAGATCACTAGACAGAAACTAATTGCAATTGTATGTTCCAAGTATAGAAAAATAGCAACTTAAAGTCTGAATAAGTAAAGTTCACATTTGGGCTTTAAAGAAAGTGAACGAAAGCTAATTTTGTGGATTCAGAAGAAAATACTTAATTTATAAACACATTTCAATCATAATTCGAATTAAAAAAAATAAAGGTAAACAAAAACTTCCATCCTATTTTTAATTTTCTCATATTCAAGAACATACATACAGTATGTTTAACATTTTCAAGGTAATACACAGTAACAGTTTTGGGTGCAGGAAAAGGGATGTAAAGTGTTTTTTACCTTCCCTATTATCAAATGCAGGATGGACCATAATGGTTTATTGCTCATACCACTGGACTTACAGTACACCAGTGGAGCAAGGTCTTCAAACTGCATGTAGGCATGTACATGGTTTTGCCTGCTCTCTGTGATCTCTGTTTTTGCTAAGATAAATTTCATATGAAGTTTCTAAAAAAGTGACACTCAACAAAGGGCAGGAGCTGCCCATAGACAATCCTGGCCATGCACTAAACTGCATGTACATGTAATATACTTGAATATGACCAAAGTTGGGTGGACATATGTGTATGGAATAAAGGAAAAAATCAACATAGCCAGCTGAGATTTTGTACAATTGTTCATGAGTGCAAAAGTATAGCACTTTATGTAATGTTTTAGAGTTTATATAATATTTAGTAAAGGAAGAATATGAAAAAAATACATGAATTTCTGTAAATGATTCCCTACCTGCACTGATAAAGCTTCTACTCCACTCCCATTGCCTCCATTGCCTTGCACTCACACAACCTTGTCTCAAAATACCAACCAAACAGTTTTCTTCGCTGCTCTGAAGACCTCCTGCTCTCTAACTGCCTATGTCACCTTTTTCCATGCTTGCCTCAAGGACTTCTCCCGAACCTTTACCACCCTCTGGAACTCAAATTAGAATGTCAAATTCAAAACACGGGTGGTATAAAGGTGCCACACCCTATTAGTTACAATCACATAAACGGTCCGCCCGTATGAAAGTGTCCTAAGGCGGTAGTAAACTCAGACCATCTGCACCTAAATTTTAAAGAAGGAACAGTCTTAAATGATTTTAAAAAATTGCGCTGCAAACTAAAGCCACATTGGATGTTTCTTACTTTTATTTTCCTAGTTTAAGCCTCTGCTCTTTTCCGGGTGCAGCCGCTGCCATATTAAGTGTTGTCTTCTGTGTCCGAACTTCCGCCCTTTCTCCTTCTCCCTGTCCATAATCTCGCGCATGTGCAGTAATCATTAAGCCGAGCCTCATTTTCACTGCTTAGTCCCGTGCTGTGCTTGCCAGTTCTATCTACCCCTGTGATGTACTGAGACTCAGACTGTCAATGTAAACTGAGTCTCGCAGGATCTCGGATGCTGGGCAAGGGAAATGACATCAGGAGTCAGCACAGGGCTTCCAAATTTTCCGGCATGCTCTTCTGCTCCCGGAAAAATCGGAAGAGGTGCGCATGCTCAACGCAATTGACATCCTTCTAATATTTTCTGTTTCATTACTTGTAAAAACCTATTCGATTAAAATGCCGCGTACACACGATCATTTTTCCCGTCTGGAAAAATTTCTTTTTTTTTTTTTAACAAGAAAAGCGACCGCGTGTGGGCTTTTTGTCATTTTTCCCGACGGGAAAAACGGCATTAATCACGACGAGAAAAATTAGAACATGCTCTATTTTTTGTGAGAAGCAAGAGAAAGGGAGCCGCTCAGGTGTGGGAATCCTTCAAATCACCTCCTCCCAGCAGACAAAGGTGCAAGCAATGCTATTGACAGAAAACAGGAACGAAAAAGTCTTCTGGACTGCAGCACTCAAAAATAAAAGCCTTTATTTTAAAATAAGGAATCCAAAATGCACACTGTACAACGGTACACAGGTCAAAAAAAATTTTGGGCTGACATGTTTCGCACTGTGCTAGTGCTTATTCATAGCTATGAAGTCCAGAAGACTTTTTCGTTCCTGTATGCTCTATTTTTTCTCGTTGTGATTCCCGTCGTTTTTTTCCGCGGCAGTTTTCCCATAGGGAAACACTGCCACGGAGCCCACGCACGGTCGTTTTTCTCGACCAAGAAAAAAAATGTCGGGAAAAACGGGCGTGTGTAGGGAACCAAGCCGTTCCCTCTTTTTTCCCGTCGATTTTCTCGGCGGTGTTTTCACCGTCGAGAAAATCTATCGTGTGTACGCGGCATTAGTGGTTGTAGAGCCCATAAAGTGAAGTAAAAGGGATCAAATGCTAAATATTGTGATAAGTGATTACAAAGGTATTTTTCTTTTAAATAACAAACATGTTGCACTTGTTTGCTCTGTGCAGTGGTTTTGCACAGAGCAGCTCCCATACTCTTTTTCTGGGGCTCTTTCTGCTCCTGGCCCCTCCCCCATCCAAGTGCCCCCATAGCAAGCCGCTTGCTATGAGGGAAATTGTGCAGGCTCGATCCCAAGCCAGGTCTGTGTGTCCATTGACACAAACAGCATGGCTGAGCCCTGCCCCTCGCTCTCTTCTTACAGGCTGTGATTGACAACAGCAGGAGCCAATGGCTCCCGCTGCCTCCACATCCAGTGAGGAGTGAGAGAAGAGAGAGTTACTGCTCTCGGGCACAGTGCTGGATCGAGATCGAACTCAGGTAAGTATTGTGAAGGGGGAAAGGGGGGCTAAACGCAGACGTTTTTTTTTAGCCTAATGCGGAGAATGCATTAATGTAAAAAAAAAAGTCTGAAAAAAAAAAATTGAACGTTTTTACTTTTGCAACAAAAATAAAAACCAGATACCTCTGGTCCTAGCAAAAGATGACGCATAGTCTTAAAACTCAGAATATCAGACCTTAGTGAAGGGTTCTAGACATTTATATGCACATGTATTTTAAGTAAATGTGGTAAAGGGCAATTTTGTAACACTAGCTAGGATCACCAGTCTATCCAAGGAAACTTTAACTTTAGTTAATGTCTGGAACAATATGTATGTAATGGTTTTCATTTATCCAGGTCATGGTATAGTTTGGAACATGGTCTGGAACAACTATTTGTTCTTTAGCAGCCTTCTCTATCAGCTATCATATTACAGAATAAAGACTTTAGATGGGCATTTTCCAAACAGCTTAACAATGTGTGATATAATAAAAGTTTAATACATTCAGATGAGGAGAAGAGTTCAAGATCCAGTACTAAGATGATAGAGTAATTGATCCAAAACTAATGGTAATCCTAACATAGGAAGACTCTTAGTGATTTGTGGAGAGAGACGGTGCTTTACACACAGACAGTTTTGGAGATGGTGGCAAATTGTCAGCTTGATAAATGGAAAGTTGGGATAAGCTGCCTATTTCAACTATGTGCGAGAACTACAAGTGATTATTCACAGAAGAAAACGTGCTGTCTCCATTAAAATAGCTCTGTGCTTTCTATATGTCTAGGATCTTGCAGCTCTGGCACAGTCAGAGTTCTTCAGTAGAATTGTGTGTGCACAACACAGTTATTACAGTCCTTTTTTATGTTATATCTGCTAGTGTGTGCAAAAGTAGAAAAAAGCTATTTTAAAAATGTTTTAATTATTAAATAAAAAAGTAAAATAAAATAAATAAAAAAACAGCAGCTACACATACTGCAGCTGCTGGCTTTTAATAATAGGACACTTACCTGTCCTGGAGTCCAGCGATGTCGGCACCGCAGCTGATGTTTCCATCAGCTGTCGGGTGCTGCCGCCACCATTACAGGTAAGGGTACCTGGCAGTGAAGCCTTTCGGCTTCATGCCAGGAACCCTACTGCGCATACACAAGGCCCGCTCCTCTCTCCTACTGGCCCGGCAACAGGGGAGGGAAGAGGAGGAGGAAGCCCCAGCCGTGACATCAATACCCTGCGGCTGAGGCTCCCGGAAGTGGGAAAGGGTACCTATCAAACACCGGTATCCTGTCCCTCCTCCCTCCCCGGAAGGTGTCAATTGTGGCACCGGAGAGGCGGAGGAATCAGATGAGCGGAAGTTCCACTTTTGGGTTAAATTCCGCTTTAATACGATTCTACTGTACAGTGCCTTTCACTAATCTAATGTATATGATCACCCTCATTGTAATATGAAGTATATGTCAATTCATACTTTGATAGCAAACCGAAATTTGGCCATACATGGATCGAATTCCAAAATAATTTTCATAACTAAGAATTTTCTTTCGAATTTTGCACCTTTAGTGGGCCGCAGCAACGGCTGATTTTCATGCAGCCATCGAATTTGAGTGACGGGGCATGTTGAAAATTTTAAAAAAATTAACTATTTTCTAATGGGATTGGAGAATATAATCCAAAAAGAAATGCCATGAGGGCAAGAAAATAAAATGCCTGGAAGAAAAGAAGATTCCCGGCCACAAAGCTCTTTTCTGTAGCAACATGAGATGAAATTGAAGGCTTGGTTGGTCGAATTTTGAAAGCAGTGGTGGTACCATTGGATCACAAAAGGCACAAAATTTCTGATTTTCGAAAGAAAATTTATTCGGAATTCGACCCATGTATGGCCTGCATTACTGGAGGTTTACAGATTTTCTTAGAGGCTAACTTTACTTATAACAAGGGGAAATTATCAAAACTGGATCAGATGTGCATGGCAACCAATCAACTTCTACCTTTCCTTTTTAATGCTTAACCGAACAAGCTGAAGCTAGACATTGACTGGCTACTAGCACAGCTGCTCCAGTTTTAATAAATTTCACTGATGTATTCATCTTTATATGTGTTGGTTTCCCCATTAAATACAGTCGGGCCACACTGTATTTGGGTGTCTTAATAGATTTGCTATTATATGCAGTGTTTTTAGACACTAATTAGGTTTCTTTCTAAATACAAACTTTCTTGAGTGCTGGGGAAAATTTGTATTTAGAATATAGTTAATGCTCACTTCCATGTTGCACCTCCTAAGCTTGTTATAAAGCTGGCTATATACTATTAGGTTTTTAAATGAAAATTCTTATGTAAATTCCCCAATATGTTCAAAAGCTTGACGAAAGTTGCTCGAAAGTAGTCAGAGATTTTATTTGCTTTTAACACTCAATTTTTGAATAAATGTACTTTATCAAATGAAAACCACATACACTGTTAAAATTTTGTTCATTTGCATCATGCTCCTTCAAATTTGCTTGTCACTATGGTCGAAAACGTACATCAATTTGACCTCACTAACCATTAGAAAACCGAACAATGTTCCTAAAATGAAACATATCTAATGAAATTCTACTAGTGTAGACCCAGCTTAGGTTAAGTGCAAAACCACTATTAGTGTTTCTTTATGTTAGTGTTATGTCAGACGATGTCAATATAGGTTTATGTAACTGTATAGTGTATTGTTCACACTGACAGTCCTTGCAACTTTTTGTTTTTGCAGCATTACGTAAATTTATGATGATTATAATAATATTATTCTGCTTTTGCGTTGAAACAGACTGGCATTGTTGACTTTCTTCTGAAAAATGGCAGTTGCCTGGTTGTCCCTGGCTTTAGTATCTTCAGAGTCACTGACCAAGAACAAGTATGCAGCCAATAAATCAGAACTTATCAGTCAGTAATTCCACTGAATTTGCATAAAAGCCAGGCAAATAACACTTTCAGAAGTACAGGTCAGCAGTTGGAGCCATGATATTTCTCTGAGCACAGCCATTCATACATGGTCATATAATGAGTTCCCTACTGGAAATTCTTAGTTATTCAGGTTCATTACACTTACTAGAAATGATGAGTTCCTGTCCATAAGTCCTACAAAATTCTCTTTGTCCTTTCCTCTTCCACATGTATTGTTGAGCAGTAATCAGAGGAAATAATTTGGCTCCCATGATTCAATGGGTGAACAGCAACACCGAGCTGATGTTACTTTTGCTACAATATAATGGTTAGGGTTGGCTTGCTATTTCCTGAAGCTTCCTGTGTATGCCTAACTAACGGATTTTGAGGCTAAACATGAACTCTGTGAGTCAGGTTTCCCAGTCTTAGTAAGAGCCTGCAATTAAAGAGGACCCCCACACACACACCTCCTTCCCAATTTATTTTTTTTAAATCCTTTCTTACCTTTTATTGCAGGGTTAACTTAAAAACATGTACTTACATGTGCAGCAAATCCAGGTTTGTCCTGTAGTGATCTGCCGCTGCATGCCTAAACCCGCATTGCAATTTTCTTTGATTACGATATCAGCACCATCATTTTCTTCTGGGTCCTTACAGCCCCTGATGACATATTACTGTGCATGTGCAGTGGGGTTAATTTAGTAAAACTGGAGAGTGCAAAATCTGGTGCAGCTGTGCATGGTAGCTTTTAACATCAGCTTGTTCAATTAAGCTTTAAGAAAAAAACTTGACGTAATTGTAGCCGTATTAGTGCAATTGTGACAGAGAAAATTAAGTACTGTCCGTGATACTTTTTTTATTTGCACTAACATAGAATTTTTCAGGACAAGCTTTCGGGGTATGTCCCCTTCTTCAAGGTCCAAGCAGTACTGATTCACAATTTTTTTAGCAGAATGTTGAAACAAAACAAGAAAAAAAAAAAAAATCTCAGAGGGAAAGGAAAAAAAACACATACAAATCAATGGTAATAAAGATAGCAGCAGAGTTAGTGAGATAAGACAGAGTTAGTGAGATAAGACAGAGGGAGAGCTATAGACTTGAGGGGGGAGATGCTAGTCACAGAGGGGGTCATAAAACCTTAGTATAATGGGTAAGGAAACCAATATCTAAATTTAGGCCATTCGTTTTTGTGTTAAAAAGAATTATCATTCTTAGTTCAAATGTTTTCCTTTCCTGGATAGTTCTGAAATTCCCTTTAAGAACTAAAACATTGAGGTCTTCTATAGTGTGGTCTGGTTGTGAGAAGTGATGTCCCACAGGTGTGCAGAAACTCTCTTCTTTATGTTCCTTGATGGTATGTCTGTGAAAATTCATCCTCGCTTGCAACTTCTGTCCTGTTTCACCAACATAAGATCCTTTGCCACACCTGTTGCATTGGATGAGGTACACAACATTACTGGAGGTACAGTTGTAAGATCCCATGATGGTGAAGGTCCCATTTGTGTGTGTGACACTTTTGGATGGATTGATCTGGTTGCACAGTTTGCAGCGTTTTTTATTGCAGGGTTTGCTTCCATTATTTGTGACTTCATAATCAGAGTGAAGTTTCCTGCTGATTAGTTTGTGTCTGAGGTTGGGTGGTTGTCTGAAAGCCAATAATGGGGGTTGTTGGAATATTTCTTTCAGAGTTTCATCCTCTGTTATAATGGGCTGTAAATCTAAAGATGTAAATGTAAATGTAAATGTAAAGAATATTTTCACAGTAATGAAAGGAATCCTAGGACAATAGGAGGTGATAAAAAGAAAAAGAACAGCAACTTCACACCTCCACAAGGACGCAACCCCAAACTGGATACCTATATTGACAGCTTCAGGCTGCGAGTAACATCTCTGATATCCACCCAGCAAAAGAAAATATTATACAACCTTTCACCACTGGAGCGAAGAGCTGTACACGATCTGCGCAAGAATCAGGCCATAACCATCAAACCAGCAGATAAAGGGGGAGCAGTCGTTGTGATGGATACAGACAAATATATACAAGAGGGTCAGAGGCAGCTGGCAAATACTACTTACTACAAAAAACTGGATTATGATCCGACCCAGGATTTTACTAAGCAATTAAAAGGTCTGATTGCGACCATACCAAGCCACCTGCATTCAGAACTCATCAATGCGATTCCAGATAATCCAGATATTGGAGACTTCTACATGCTGCCCAAAATTCACAAGCCAGGAAATCCAGGCAGACCCATTATAACAGGTATGAATACACTTACCGAACATATCTCAGGCCTTGTAGAAAACATGTTAAAACCGTTAGTCATGAACACTACTAGTTTCCTGCAAGACACCACTGATTTTCTGAACAAGCTTAACAATATACAACAATTACCACCAAATACACTTCTAGTCACTATGGATGTAGAATCTCTGTACAGTAACATCCCTCACAAGGATGGGTTGGCAGCATGTCACAGATTCTTATCATCCACACCAAACCACAAATACACGGCTGAGGATGTTACACAGCTCATCGAATTTATTCTTACACACAACTACTTCACTTTCAACAATGACATCTATCTCCAATGTATGGGTACTGCTATGGGAAGCAAAATGGCACCCCAATATGCAAACTTATTTATGGCTGACCTGGAGGACAAATTCCTGAACAGCATACAACAAAAGCCATACAGATATTATCGCTATATTGATGATATCTTCATGATATGGACTGAAGGTGAAGAAAATCTAAACCAATTCTTCTCATTGATCAACACTTTTCACCCATCTATCAAACTAAAAATGGACTATTCGAACACACATGTCAACTTCCTAGACACTACAGTATACATCAGGGATGACAAGCTTCACACTTCCATATACAGAAAACCGACTGACCGATGCAGCTATCTTCATAGTTCCAGTTTTCATCCCCAACACACTAAACGAGCCATCATACACAGCCAGGCCATCAGATACCACCGAATTTGTTCAGACCCAGAAGTCAGAGATAAACATCTCAGAACACTGGCAGGCTCTTTCCAGAAGAAAGGATATAAAGACAAAACCATCAACAACAGCATAAACACAGCCTTGAAAACCCGAAGAGAAAATCTCCTCCAATACAAAGAGAAAAAAACAAATAACCGAGTACCTCTAGTCACCACATACAACCCAACACTAGAAGGGATCAAAAAGATAATCAAAGATTTACAGCCCATTATAACAGAGGATGAAACTCTGAAAGAAATATTCCAACAACCCCCATTATTGGCTTTCAGACAACCACCCAACCTCAGACACAAACTAATCAGCAGGAAACTTCACTCTGATTATGAAGTCACAAATAATGGAAGCAAACCCTGCAATAAAAAACGCTGCAAACTGTGCAACCAGATCAATCCATCCAAAAGTGTCACACACACAAATGGGACCTTCACCATCATGGGATCTTACAACTGTACCTCCAGTAATGTTGTGTACCTCATCCAATGCAACAGGTGTGGCAAAGGATCTTATGTTGGTGAAACAGGACAGAAGTTGCAAGCGAGGATGAATTTTCACAGACATACCATCAAGGAACATAAAGAAGAGAGTTTCTGCACACCTGTGGGACATCACTTCTCACAACCAGACCACACTATAGAAGACCTCAATGTTTTAGTTCTTAAAGGGAATTTCAGAACTATCCAGGAAAGGAAAACATTTGAACTAAGAATGATAATTCTTTTTAACACAAAAACGAATGGCCTAAATTTAGATATTGGTTTCCTTACCCATTATACTAAGGTTTTATGACCCCCTCTGTGACTAGCATCTCCCCCCTCAAGTCTATAGCTCTCCCTCTGTCTTATCTCACTAACTCTGTCTTATCTCACTAACTCTGCTGCTATCTTTATTACCATTGATTTGTATGTGTTTTTTTTCCTTTCCCTCTGAGATTTTTTTTTTTTTTCTTGTTTTGTTTCAACATTCTGCTAAAAAAATTGTGAATCAGTACTGCTTGGACCTTGAAGAAGGGGACATACCCCGAAAGCTTGTCCTGAAAAATTCTATGTTAGTGCAAATAAAAAAAGTATCACGGACAGTACTTAATTTTCTCTGTCAGAAAAAAACTTGAAAGCTGATTGGTTTCTATGTACAGCTGCACCAGAATTTGCACTCTCCGGTTTTAGTGAATCAACCCCAGCGCGCTCTATATATTCCTGTAACCTATCGAGATCCATGACATTGGTAACCCAGGAGACTACAGGCAGTTGGGGCTTCGTTATTCTTGCTTAGGCATGAAAGGCGGAAGCGCCATCTTGATATCGTAAAAAGAGGTATTAAAAAAATATTCTCCACTCATGTGAAAGGAGGGAAAATTAACTAAAATATCCAAAGGACAAAAGGAGAGCGAAGGTCCGCTTTAAGAAATATTCCTATATAGGGAACATTTTTAACAAAGCTTAAAGTGGATGTAAACCTGAAAAAAAAATTTTTTAATGAAGAATTCTACCTGGTACAGTAGAGGATGTCAAGTAATCTGTGCCCAGTCTTGCCACAAAGAGTTAATCCAGCTCTGAGCAATACTCTTGTCTTTTTTTAGTAAGATAAAAAATGACACACATACAGTGGGGATCGAAAGTTTGGGCACCCCAGGTAAAAATGTGTATTAATGTGCATAACGAAGCCAAGGAAAGATGGAAAAATCTCCAAATGGCATCAAATTACAGATTAGACATTCTTAAAATATGTAAAAAAAAGTTAGATTTTATTTCCATCATTTACACTTTCAAAATTACAGAAAACAAAAAAATGGCGTCTGCAAAAGTTTGGGCACCCTGCAGAGTTAATATCTTGTACTGCCCCTTTTGGCAAGTATCACAGCTTGTAAACACTTTTTGTAGCCAGCCAAGAGTTTTTCAATTCTTGTTTGAGGTATCTTTGCCCATTCTTCCTTACAAAAGTCTTCCAGTTCTTTGAGATCTCTGGGCTGTCTGTCACGCACTGCTCTTTTAAGGTCTATCCATAGGTTTTCAATAATGTTGAGGTCAGGAGATTGTGAAGGCCATGGCAAAACCTTCAGTTTACGCCTCGTGATGTAATCGCCCGTGGATTTTGAGGTGTGTTTAGGATCAGTATCCATTTGTAGAAGCCATCCTCTCTTTAACTTTTCTGAAATTTTATTGAATCCATTTTTCCTTCTACTCGTGAAATGTTCCCTGTGCCACTGGCTGCAATACAACCCCAAAGCATGATTGATCCACCTCCATGCTTAACAGTTGGACAGAGGTTCTTTTCATTAAATTCTGTGCCCTTTCTTCTCCAAACGTACCTTTGCTCATTCCGGCCAAAAAGTTATATTGTAACCTCATCGGTCCACAGAACTTGTTTCCAAAATGCCTCAGGCTTGTCTATATGTTCATTTGCAAAGTTCAAACGCTGATTTTTGTGGTGAGGACGTAGAAGAGGTTTTCTTCTGATGACTCTTCCATGAAGACCATATTTGTACAAGTATCTCTTTATAGTGGAATAGTGTACCACAACTCCAGTGTCTGCCAGATCTTTCTGGAGGGATCGTGCAGTGAAACGTGGGTTTTGAATTGCTTTTCTCACAATCCTGTGAGCTGTTCTGTCTGATATTTTTCTTGGTCTTCCAGATCTTGCTTTAACTTCCACTGTTCCTGATGACTGCCATTTCTTAATTACATTCCGAACAGAGGATATTGACATCTGAAAACGCTTTGCTATCTTCTTATAGCCTTCTCCAGCTTTGTGAGCGTCAACTATTTTCAGTTTCAGTTTTCTAGACAACTGCTTAGAAGAACCCATGGTGCTGATTGTTGGGGCAAGGTCAGATGAGTCTGGCCATTTAAAACCTTTGAGATTAACATAACCTGGTCTTCCCAGACGATGATTGAGAACAGTCCACAACACTGGCAGGTCTCAGCTTTGCAAAGGGGGCAGTGCATGCTATAAATTCTGCAGAGTGCCCAAAGTTTTGCAGACACCATTTTTTTGTTTTCTGTTTTTTGAAAGTGTAAATGATGGAAATAAAATCTAACTTTTTTTGACATATTATAAGAATGTCTAATCTGTAATTTGATGTCATTTGGAGATTTTTCCATCTTTCCTTGGCTTCGGTATGCACATTAATACACATTTTTACCTGGGGTGCCCAAACTTTCAATCCCCACTGTAAGTTTGTGTCGCCACATCCCCCACTGCTGTTACTAACATGTGATTTCTTTATCTCATGAACCACCATGAGAGAGAGAGTGCGTTACGATTTTTGCTTCACATCCCTCCTCTTTTCTTCTTCAGCTCTCCCAGGATTGGCTGCTCCACAACTCAGCATGATTGGGCATGCTGAAGTCATGTGGTGCCTTTCCTGAGTTTTGACTGGATATTAATGAAAACACAGGAATAGGAGAGTAGGAGAGTGTAGAGGTAGGTGGGGAGTCTTGTGACATCACGACTCCGCCCACCAAGCTTCGGCAAAGAGACCCACCCACCGATTACAGAGTTTTGCGGGGCTCCTACTGCTGAAGGGAGTGACATTTGCAAGGTAGGGATACATGCAGGAGTCTTGCATGTATATATACATGAATACTGTGCCATTAGTTTATACTGGGTGAGTGGTGGGTTTACATCCACTTTAACACAGGTATCAGCACACAAGCATTCCCAAAAGTACTTATTATGACTTCACATGGCTTAACATTCAAATCTGAAACATAGGTATAACCATGTACATTAGTGAATTTGCCTTTGCGCTTCTGTGAACCCCATTTATCTTTAATATATTGGATAGGATACCTCTTTTAAGTAAAAATCTATTAGTAAAGCAGTAAATTAGTGTGGAATTGGAATGCCATATTTTGTTTTTTAAAAATGTCATGTTTTACCGTACTGTATGTAGGCTTTATTTATGCATTAGCTTGTGACATTTAAGAAATTATGCTGCCTAATAACACTGTCTAGATTAAGCCTGGCACTCATAGCCCAGCAGATACACAAGAGGCACATTTTGATGTATTTTTTTCATTAACTTGCAAGTACAAAGGTAGATTTGTCAGGATCACAGAGGTCCCTAGTGTTGACAGTAGTACGATTCAGTCCCAGAAGTGGTGTCACTGAGATAATGGCTAAACAAGGTAAAAAATGAGGTCTGCTGAAATGAATTGCTTTAGGAGCCACTTGGTAGCAACATAATGTCACCTGGCTCTTTATATTCATATATTCTCTGGCTTAACTGCAGTGCTGAGTTGGTGATGTGCAAACATAGGTTTTGGTCACTGGTGACATGACCCTTTCAGTAATCATTTGCCCAGCATTCACTTTGCCATTGTGGGTATAGCAGTAGGTTGATGATTCAGTGATAACAAATTTTCCAAAGGATTGAAAGTCTGACCTTGACCACAGAATTCTTCTAGGCTGGTGAAACATGTATTGTGCTATACTTTAATGTCGGGTAAATCACAAGTGGCATGACTTGGGAGTTTGAATTCACAGTGGTAATCTGCAACGTGTCTGCCAGTTGTTATTTTGTCATTAGGAACTAAAGATCTGCCTCTGCCTGTTCAGCATAAAGGGAACCTGTCAAAGCAGAAATACTATACTCATTAACACTGGTTTAATCTGCCCCTTTGAAATTACTCCCAAGCAGTAAATCACAGTACAGATCTATATGGTATCTGCTTACCTGAATCCATTTAAGCACATGTAGAATTCCTAAGCCCTGGTAAAGGGGGAGTCTGTTTGACCCTTGAAACATGTTGGCTTTTTTTTCTGCTATGAGCCAATTATATCATTAAAAGCTTTGAACTCTTGAAAGTGTGTTAGATGCTCTCATCAAACTGTATGTGAAGGAAGAAATTTTGGGGAAGCCACTGTTACCCTATTTTTGAAAATACTGAAAGAGTCATGCTTATCCTTACTTTTTATTTAGTTCGACAGTTCGAATCTTCAGCAGGAACCGGCTGAGATTTGAACCATGTATGGGCAGGCTTTATGTACCAAAGTTGATTGATCGATCAACTTGGGTACAACCAAAGTGCTATATTTTATTTACACACAATCATTGCTAGTGGCTGGCATAGCCACTAGCAATAATCACTGTCTTCTCCCGATGGGGATGTCTTCTCCTGCCCACCCGCCAAGTGAATACAGTGGCTAAACAGGAGGGATTCCCTGCAGGACATACATTTTCTCTGTGTATGCCTTAGTCTATGACCTGGAAAAAAGCATCACATTTGAGGTATACATGCTTATTCAAGGTCAGTGACTTTCTAAGTAGTAAAGCAAGGATCAGGATGGCTGTCCTGGAGCATTCACCTTAAAAAAAATAGTCAACATTAGCAGTCTTAATATACTTAACAGACTTTTTTTATTTCAATGTTTCTTTCCAGGCTTTTTTGGAGGCTAAGATGAAGGCTGCGGTGTAAAATAATTACTTGCAGAATCTATGTATGTATTCTTTGAGAAATGAAATTATTGTGTGCTCAGTGGCAGTATTTATTTGTCTACGCGTAGAAGGCATTCAGCAGCAAGATATCTGGTTGGCATTTCAGTCTTTAAAAATGCACATGTAATTTCGCATACTACAGAAGACTATAAATGAAGTTGGTAGGAATGTTTGATATTCTATGAACAATGAAGGCTTTAGACTATTTTGGAAAAGTAATAGTTGGTCCTGCCTTTCGTGCCTAACAAACATCCACTTATGCCAGTTGTTATATTAGCATTTGCATAGTTTGTATATTGCAAAGGTGGTAGCAGGGCCATGGAACTTGTCACGGTGTTGACCAGTAAAGTTGCAAGTAGCTGGATACCTCTTAATGTGCTATACCCTCTCTAGTCTCTACCAGATGAAGAGCAGTAGAATTTAAACAGGTCTAGGGTTTACATATACAGTATTGCAAATGAAGCATGCTTTTTTGGTGCATTCAGACTTTATTTGACATTGGTATTAGATGCTTCTTCACTGGTGAATCTGACCTGTACTCGACCTGATGGTTACCCATATTTGACCACATTTTTAAGCTCTATCAAGCAGCTTCTAGCAGCATTTGCATTTCTATTGAATGCAACTAGAACAGCGCCTTAAGCCGTGTACATACGATCGGTTTTACCGATGAAAACAGTCCGATGGACTGTTTTCATCGGACGAACCGATTGTGCATGGGCCCCATCGGTCTTTTTTCCATCTGTGTGAAAAAATAGAACATGTTTTAAAATTATCCGATGGGAAAAAAAACGATAGCAAAATCCAAATCGTCTGTGTGGAAATCCATCGGATAAAAAACCCACGCATGCTCAGAATCAAGTCGACGCATGCTCAGAAGCATTGAACTTCTTTTTTCTCGGCTCATCGAAGTGTTTTACATCGCCGCGTTTGAAACGTTCGGTTTTTTGACTGATGGTGTGTGGGCAAGACTGATGGAAGACAGTTTCATCAGATTAGAATCCATAGGATATCCGATCGTGTGTACAGGGCTTTAGTCTTTCAGTTTGAGTGCTTGTCATAGCCTGTTGGTCTGTATTGCGTATACCAGTAGTAAAGTTATCACAGTTTTCTCTGTGTTCCACTTCCTGGGCTTATAGGAGGTACCGCTTTTTACTTTACTATTGTACTTACACTTTTATGGCAGGCTATACACAGCATGTGCAGCTACCTGGGTGCAGGAGAGGACTGGGAAATTTACACTAGGCATGAAATAGGCCTATAACTGCCAACCTTCTGATGTAAAGATAAAAGTAGGTGTTTCTAAGCTGTTAAAAACCAACTGAAACCCAACTTAAGAGGCTTTTGTTGTCATCTTTGTGTATCTTTGAGAATGAATAACTTCACATTAAAATCAGAAAGAGCAAGGGCAGAGCCTAAGAAGAGCTATGACTATATAATAAGATCTGAATTGGGGAAGAATTGGCCACAAAGGCAAGAGGTGGTTGAGGAGGGAGAGGTCTTGTAAGGTCTCAAGAGAGAAAAGGGGGGGGGGCGGTTTGATTTGTTTTGGGGTCATTTTTCTTGTTTTTTTCTGGGAAGGGAGTATGAGCTATGGGAATCATCTATGAAATAATGTGAAAATGAAGTGCAGATATGTGCATCTGTTTTGTAACTGTATGTTTCTTTGAATTTATACCAATAAAAAAAGAGAATATAAAAAAATCAGATAATGCAGTGAGTGAATGTATGTTTCAAAAACTCATTTACTGCTTAGTAATAATATGTAAATCGTTTAAATCAGATCTCCACTGCATCTAAGCACCACAAACCAAAAACACTATTTAATTCATTTTTAATATTCAAACCTAACTCCCCCATCCATCCATCACTCATCACACATGCTTATCTTTGTTGAAAAACAACCCCCTAGCATTTCTGGCCGTGGTCATCTTGACTAAGGGCAAATGATTCATGTAGCATTTACAGTGGGGGATTTATCTCCTCCCTATAATGATCATCAAAGTAGGGGGACACTGTATTGACCACAGATTATTTGTGTAAGGAGACACTGCAATTTTTACTGTTTATTAGATTATATATCCTGGACTTTCCAGCTGCCACCAACTTGGAAATACCTATTAAAGAAAGAGAAAGCTTCATAATATGTCTGCAGATATGTGATGACCATTGTCTTATACATTATTTCTTTGGAGGACAACAGGATAGTTTTTGGTATACAAATGTTCGCAGAAATTGTTGGAACACTTAAGCTGGAACTAAATTTCTGTCTGAATACAAAGAGCGGATAATGCTGTTGTTCATGGACTGTGTAGGAATGGCACTACCATATCTATTTTACAACATTATGAGGATTATGACACACAGAGACTGAAAGGAAGGGACTTTGCGGACATCATGTCAGCTTCATATCATGTTTAACCTCTTCACTCTGGCTGCATGCATATATATGCGGCCAATTACAGTATTCACATGACCTTAATTCCTACCTCCGGGCTCGAAGAGGTGGACGCTTTTACACATTTCACCTACATTGAAAGATTAGGCAGATAATACATATAAAGCCTCGTACACACGGCCGGTTTTCTCTGCAAGAAAACTGCTGGGAGAGCTTTTTGCAAAGAAAACTGCCGGGAATCTCAACGAGAAAAATAGAGAACCAGCTCTCTATTTTCTCGTTGGGATTCTCGTTGGCCTGTTTCCCGACGAGAAAAACGTGCGTGTGTATGAGGCTTGTATGCTTACCTGTCCGCAGGTAAGCCCGCGCATGCTCGATGAGACTTCGACGCATGCGCGGTAGCTTACAAGGGTAGTGTAGGGTGAAGCAAGATGGCGGCAACGGCATCGAATGTGACGAGCGCATGCTCGTCGTAGTCGATGACGTCACCGCGTTCTTGCCATTCAAAAGAACGGTGGTTCTTTTGAATGTGCGTGTGTACACAGGGCTTGGCAAGAAAAGCTTGCCAGGAATCCCGTCAGGAAAAACTATGTTGGGATATGGGATTCTCGCCCGTGTGTACAGGGCTTTATACTGTTAAAATGTCATTTCATGAAAGGTCCACTTTAAGTAAATAGTTTCTGTATGTTTTTTGGTTTCATCTGTAAATCACATGCCACTTATTGTAAAGATTAAAACAACAAACCAAGAAATATATATTAAGGCTTAGTAGAAAATGGATCTGCTACTACAATTGTTCTGGTCAATAAGCACAATTTCATTTCTTTATAGTTTACATTCCCTTGCATGGGAACTGAGCCAGAAGGAAATGTTGGCAAGCATGTAGGAGGTCTATAAGAAGTACTAGATGCAGTTTATTCATTTAATTATAGAATGCATAGCAAGCAAAGCGTTTTCATGTTAAAAATAAATGTAATGCTTGTAGGAAATGTAGGCTTTTGTCATTCTCTTTGTTTTCAAAATCAGAAAATAATGAGTGCACGGTACCAGGAGTAGTGTTGCAAATTAGTATCTTACGATAATTCATTGATTTACTTGTATAGTATGTGCAGTGATTACAGCAGTTAGCAGTACTATAATGCTAATACTATGAATGCACACAATCAGACTCAGTGATTACCAGATAACTGGACTAATAACACATATTAAACTTAAAGGACCACAGTTACAACAAAAAATATTGTATTTTGCTAACTCTATCCTATTATTGGCAATAATCAGGCTGGCAAAAGTGAACCAATTCCCCCGATCCACAGAAGCGAGGTGGATAAAGGAATCCAACCCGCTGTGTTATTGTATTCTGACAGTGCAGATTCTTCCACTGTCAGAATACACTGATCAGCGCTGCAGGTGATTGACTGTAGTGCTAATTGAAGGAAACATTTCTAACAAGCAGGCTCAAGAGAAGTTGATCAGTAGATCGACTTCTCTATAATGGGATCAGATATAAGTGGATCAAAATTCAGACGGTTCCTGCTGACTTGGGCGTATTTCTATCCAATCTATGACCATCTTAATAGTATTTAGTAAATTATTATTTTTTGTATTTCACGTGCCTTTTACTTTAGCTAGTTTAGCCAAGTTGGGTTATATGGGCTAGTGGTGTGCTTTATATGCAGTCCAATCCAGGTAAAATCTAGCTGGTTAAGGGAATGAAAATATGTTTATAGGCTACTCCAGTACATACACCACCTGACTGACATGGGGAGATAAAAATAAATTTTCTAGGACGAGGCATGGGATCATATTTATGGCAACCCCAACATAACCTTACACTTAACTTCCCCTTATTACGCGACCGCTCCGTTCTGATGCTGGGAATAAATTGGCACACCTAGTACTTATGGATTAGAGGGGACATGTAACTCATTCACCTTATCCATAGTGACAGCATGCTTGGTGATTTGCCACTGAAGCACACGGCACAGTCACATGGAAGTTTTCAGCCCTATTTAAGCTTTAATCACAACCCATCACTATGAGTGGCCCAGAAAAAGATCATGAAGCAAAATAAAAGTACGTTTTTGCAGCTGGTGGGTCTGCTATACTAATCTGGGGTATTTGACAGCTTTTTTTAATATCTCTCATGTTAGCTGAAAAAATTCAAGGGGTTACATTTCTGCAGCTAAGAAACAGTCTTGCATATTCATGAACAGCCCATCCTGTTCTCTGTAGCGTAAAACATGTTTACCATGCTGCCAAAGAAACTTGCACGTAGGGAATATATATTGCACAATATCCGCACAATTTTTCTTATTTGGCTTACATTTTCATTGCTAGCTTGAGTTGTGTGCTTTTCCAACTTATGCTTGCATTGGCTTAGGATGGCATGCCCCATCTTGCATTTTACATAATCCTAGACTTAAGTAGGATTTTCTTTTTCATAATATATTACATGTAATTTAATTTTCTGAAGACTATGCAAGTCTCTTAGGCATTTAAAATCTTATTGCATCAATCGTCTTTATTAGCTGTGTGATCATTCTGGGCATAGTTCATTCATACCTATAACTAATGTCATCTTTATTTTAATATTAATGTTAGTGTAGCTTGTCTTTTTAAATCAAAACCTACGGATAGTATTGAAAGATGGATATATTGAAAGCTAGCCAGCAGAACTGACCTTATCATTCTACAGTCTTCTAGAATTTCATCATGAAGAGATGTGGTCAAGTCTGGGAAAATATGACTAATTCAAGTTCAGCTCTGGCCAACATTTTATTTTATTGTGCAGAGTAAGGATTTTATTGCCATCTGTGTTCCTACTGGGGAAACCACCCCCTACTTCCTGTCAGTACAGGAAGTAATGGGGGTCTTCCCAATGGGGACAAAGACAAAACCAAGAACAGATTTTTAGTAGATTGGGGAAAGTTTAAAACTTCTGACAATGTTTTTATTCTTTTTTGTGCCTTCCAGTCCCATCCACATGCTTATCAAAACGAATAAGGTCAGTTCTGCTGGCTAGCTTTCAATACATCCACATTTCAACACCATCTGATGTGTCCAGTAGTATGAGTGGTAGTAGTTTTTAGTTTAGTCATCTCAAAACACAGGCGTAAAAGTTAATTCTTATACATCTCTATAGTTTTCAGGCTGCTTAGTAGCTGCTTTCAAGAAAAGCTCCAGAACAATGGTGTAGATAGACTTCTACACTTTATTCCTTTCATATAAATATAAAGCACTTACAGAACTGTACAAATTTATGTTGTTATGCAGTAAAATCTAGTAAAATCTAGTGGTTCTGTTTGGATGTGGAGGGAAAAGTTACAGTTTAAGCAATGGTACAGACATAGTTTCACCCTCAGTTTTTTTTTTTTTAAGTCTTTGTGAAGCACAAGGTCACCTTCCGATTTGGAATTACTACCTGCCAGTGGCACACGTAAAAATCTGCCATCAATATAATAAGTGGAACTGGGAATGTCATTGCAATACTTTATTTATTGCCTAAGCCATACTGAAATTTTACGTGGTTTCATGTTCACTAAGAATACAGAGCTAAGATTGCACTGCATATCTGCCACTTGTGCTGTGTTCTGTGCACTATTAGCCTACAAAAATATACTTTTTTTTAGATACGCAGTGAAGTTATAATATTGTATAGTTTTTAAATTTTAGAGTTGGGAGCTATCCAGTCTTGTAATGTAGAGTTCAAATGAAAGACAGGGATACCTAATAGCTTAGCTAACATTCTGGACATTACCTGTCCATAAAAAACTGTACTACTGTTTATAAGATTGGCTCTTATTGTGCTGGTATCTAAGATCTACTCATTGGGGTTGAGTTACTAAGGAAGTAGAGCCTGTGTACCCAACTATATGGAAGAGAAATAAAAACAATGCATTGTTAATGGCCAATTATTGGATGATTGAAATGGACACAGTTTCACCTTATTCATTAGACATAAACCATTTACTTTGCTATGGGAACTGTCTTTATTCCTATAGTAAATCAATCCATTGGCTGGCTGGGTGTATATAGGAGTGCTTAATAATTGCTGGTAGCAAAATGACAGTGATTTTCAGATGGTTCTCTGAATACTCTTATCACCAAGCAACGGTAGTACTTATTATACTGCTTTGTTCAATATTTAATATAAATGCCCACTAAATGTCTTGACTGGAATTATCAATTGAAGTAGCAATGTTTTAGTCTGCATATCTAAAAGTGGAACAGAATGGGTAATTGGCCAAATGATACTATAACTGCAGTTTATTAGAAGCAATAATGCAAAACAGATTAAGGATGGCAAAAAACATGCATACACTGCAGAATAATGAAATCTGCACAAGTACAGACTCTTCACAGCAATGTCTCTGTGAGTCAGGGTAACATGGGGCTGGATAGCATGGTCTCATTAAGACTCGATAGAGTCAAGCTGAGAATCGCTACTTCAGTAAAACAGTACAGAACACCCTTACTGTGGTTAACTCTGGTAACACAGGTGAATGGCTGGAATAATCCCAGGTTCAAGAAGGAGGCACAATCCCATTGGAACTGCAGTACACTGGTAGCAATGGGGAGGTGCTTCCCACAGTAGCTAGGTCTCCCGGAGAAGCTGTGTGCTATTAAGTTCCTGCTTTGCTGCCTACATTCTGGCTCCAATGGTGGAGGGCCTCTTATTTGGCAACAGATCACTTGCCCAGCTACATTTGAGTCACCAGATGTGGCCTCTCAGAGGTGCTGAGGGAGGTAGGCTTGTCTAGGATCCCAAGAAGTTGTAGGAATGGTAATAAAGGGCATGTGAATAGGCTAGGTGAGTAAATGAGCTCTCAGCTACAAATGCTTGTGTTTGGCATTCTGGAATTGGTAAAAGACATGGCTGGTCTGGCAAAACCTCAGCCATGACACAGATTTGATTAGCACATTTATTTGCTACTACATGAAAAAACTGACATAAAGAGGAAAAACGAGGTACAGAGGGTATATAATGAGTTGAGTTACAGAGAAGATCAAGCTTAAAACATAACTGCCTTTTTTAAAATTTTATTATTATTTATTATTATACAGGAGGTTGGAAATTTTTATGGAGGTTGAGATAGGAAAGCTGATTGGATGTGGGGCCAAAAGGAGAGTTCATAGTCCAGGATAATACCTAGTACCCTGGCATGCAGGGATGGGTTGATGGTTGTGCCATTGCTCTTGACAGAGAAGTCGGGGGAAGGGGCACATGGGGGAGGAAACATTATTAGCTCGGTTTTGGACAGGTTGAGTTTGTGGAGGTGATATTTCAGACTGACATGTGCCTGAACTATTTTATGTGACACAAGATTCAGGAAGTAATGTACATACTCTTGAAAGATATAGTCACCCTTGCTGAGCTATACAACTACATAGCATATAGAGAGTAACTGCACTCTCAATGCTGCGTATCCTATATCACAATCCCACTTCCTGCTTGCTCTTTAGACTGCTAATTAACATAACATCCATCCAGAGCTTTCCCCTCCTTTAAAGCCTGGTACACACGGGCCGAATGTCAGAAGACATCGGCCGGTCCAAAAAAATACGTCCGACATTTGGGCCATGGGTATGACGGTCTGCTTGACAGAAGCAGGCTTCTGTCGGACAAGCATGCTGAAAAAACAGCAGCCAACCGACTCCCGATTAGCTCTCTCAGCCAATTGAAGACATCGCAGATTGGAGTGTTCTGGCGTGGGGGGCGTTTTCCAGGGGGGGGGTGTCTCCCTGTCAGAACACAACAGCTCTGCGTGGGAGATCGCTGTACTAAGTTCGCAAAAACTCATAGTGTGTACCAGGCTTTAGCCTACATAAATATCTCCACCTCCCACCCATTTTCTTAACAAGTTTGCTGTCCTTGCAAGCCTGATGTCTGCTTTTACAATGATTTAGGTTTCAGGTAATAACAACAGTTGAAAAACTATTGATTCCCACAGGGAATGCATAAGTGAGTTTTATATAGTTATCTGGAGTTGCTCTTTAAAATAAAATGTACTCCATAGGCTAGTTATCAACACTTTAGTTCCACAAGTAGTTGCTAAGCATAATTCTTTAAACAGTTAATTGAAAATTTTAATGTTGCATTGTAATAATTACAATTAATTTACAGTAGGTAAATGCTATTTAAAGCAACACGCATTCATATCGCAGCTTCACACATTCCAGGTTTAATTGCTGTCTCTGTTGACACAGAGGTTAACCAAATGGTTTACATGAATTATTCATGGGTTGCACTGATTATTATGGCATAATTTTTCCACTAAAATACAAACCAACTGAAGCTGAAATATATGCTCTTAGCAGTTGCTGACAGACTCATTTGGAAATTTTCCTGCATGTTTTCCAGATTTTTTGCTCTAATAATCACTATCTTATGGAGAGACTCATATGTATGGATAATCCATACACAGATGATGTATTGCCCTTGATGACTATGTAGGATATCAATTTGAAGAGCTATCTGAGAGCTGCATGTGGATGGCTTGCTAACATACATGATGTTAGCTATCTTGCAAGTATCTAAAGATTTAATATAAATGCATTTTAGAAATAGAGATAGAATGAATAAGGAAACGGCAGGTTACAATGTTCTTCAGCACTGAAACACATTTTAAAGGGAAAATTGCTTTATATCATAATTTAGGTTTTTATCTTAATGTCATTTAATATAGCTTTTACATTTTTACATGCATGCTCATTCATATTTCTGTTATTGTAATAAATGTAGAGATTTGAAGATTAGCCACTACAAGGAGCTATTAGTGGATCAATGCTATTACTCACTTTTTGTTTAAAGCTGCTCCAGAAAAAAAGAAAGCTAAGTACACAGATGGAATATATGTATAAGAGCTGATTTGCCTGCCAATGGATTTGTATTTATGTCCATTCAGTCCTGAGATTACACAGCCCTGACCAATAACACAGCCCTGGCAAGGAGTGACGGAGACCTGGTCTTTTTCTGCTGTAGTTTCAGTTTCGCTTAGAGGTCCTCTCCTCACTCCCACCATGTGACTGCAGAGTAAAAGGTGAACCTCACACTGATGGACTAATTTCTCTGTCACTATGCTGTCTCCCCCTATCAGTAAGCTCCTTTCACTGCAGGACACCAAACTGACTACTTGTACTGCTTTTCTCTCCCCCTCTCTGAGCTTTTTCTGTACAGACTGTGCAGTAGACAGAAAAAAGCCAATATCTAGTTCACTCAGGCCCTTATATTAAGCTCCCCTCTTTTACTTATATACAAAAATAACCCCGAAGTAGTAAATGAATGAATTAACTTGACAAATGGATCTAATGTTTGTGCTATTTTCATTATTATTCATTTCATATCCCAAGAGTGGTTACCTAAAATTACACTATTAGCCGTACTGTGTAAATATTCTGCTAAGAGACAGCTTATACAAAAGATAGCATCTGCACATTTCAGATAGTCACACTTAGGAACCATCACTAGAACCATGTTGTGGAAGGCATACAGAGTTATAATATATATCAGTTCAAGCTGCAATGCAAAAATCAATGCCTACGCCAACCAGTCAAAATTCTTCCACTGCTCTTTTACAACTTCTTAGTCCATTTTGGTATGGGCTTGGTATCATTTTTTTCAGCCAGTGATTGGCTGTTTAGTAAAGGAAAAGCTTCCCAGATCACTTTCACACGGGCTGTCCGATCAGGTCCATTTGTCAGTTTTTCAGGCAGACCTGATCTGCTGACATCCGCCGTTATCCAACCCAATCCTGTCCGCAAAATCCAGATGGATGGTAGTCCTATTTTCCATCCATCTGGCAGATCGGATGGGATCAGATGAAAATGGACAGGCAGTCCTTTTTACCCGATCTCCCCATAGAGGAGTGCAGGACTGGGTCTTTCTCCGCTATGCTCAGTAAGCGGAGACGGTCTTGTCATTCGCCTGCTCAGCATGGATCAGTAGAGCAATCCCCCGCTGAGCAAGCGGAGTCCATCAAACGGAGGCACCCGTGTGAAAGGGGCCTTACAGTAGTGAGGAAGGCAGAGCCCCCCCTTTCTGTGGTTGCTGACAGTAGTTTCCAGGCTCTCCTGTTTCCCTGATGAACCCAAGACTGTGGATGACTGCTCCATCAGCTAGAGCAAATAGAGATCGAGGAGCATCTGTTCCTAAACCTCCTCTGCAAGTAATGAAGCCACAAGCAACAAGCATTTCGGCACTTCCACTTTAAGTTTATTCATTCCCCAGCTACTGTAGCCAGGGAATCTGCTAATCAAGAACTATTTTTGCTTGATTAGCTGAGGTGCAGAGACCCCTATCTCTCAATAGATAAAACCTGTCACCTAGCCTCCTTATAATTACAATAAAATGAAATAAAAAAAAAAGAAAAAAAAATACTTTGGAATAAATAAAAATAATAAAAAAAAATTAAAGACGCATAGAGCTTGCATGTGTATGTAAACAGCAATTTTTAATGCTGCAAATGTTGTAGTTAGAGCAATAATTCCACGACCATAATTCATCATTCCCTGTAGAGACTTTTCAAGTGTCACCTATGAAAACATTTAGGTGTTGTTGCTTTTTGTCATTTCACAACTTTGAGTCTTGACATGTTTGGTATCCATTTACCCTACACAACCCAGTCTTTTATTTTTTACCAAAAACTCTGTATTATTTTAAGTTTGTTTGCACCAAAATTAATTGTAGTGTATTTTTTTCTTCAAAAAAATTGTGTTTAATAAGAAGCTGTGCAAATACCGTGTGACATAAACAATTTTCAACTGCCACTAGACTTGTGCACAACGGAAAAATTAGTTTAGTTTCGGTTCGTTTCTTTTCGGTCCTGTTGATTCGTAATCATTCGTAATTTTGCTAGACGGGATTTTTCGTGTTCGGACTAATTCGTAGTTTCGCAAGCGACATTTTTCGTAGAATTTTTAGTTGATTTATAATTCGTACTTTCGGTAGAGTACATTGTTTTTCGTTGATTCTGGACACAACTCCTACTTTCCGTAACTTTTTTTGGGTTCGTTGATTCGTAATTTTCCGTGTCTCTCTCACAACGACGCTGCCTATTATGCCTAATGTGCTTCGAATGGCTTTGTACTTTTCTAAATACATAGCGGTTATTTGTAACGATTCAAAATCTCGTATTTTACTTTCGTTTTTTACATGCGGCTATAGGCTCCGCCCCTGTACACCATTTTGAGAGGGAGTTCAGCACGGTGAGGGAGAAGCAGAGAGCAGAGCAGAGTGTTATTGTGCTTCGAATGGATTAGAAATCTCGTATTTTACTTTTGATTTTTACATGCGGCTATAGCCTCCGCCCCTGTACACCATTTTGAGAGTGAGTTCAGCACAGTGAGGGAGAAGCAGAGAGCAGAGCAGAGTGAGTGTTATTGTGCTTCGTATGGATTCGTACATTCGTAACTTTTTCATAACTAATTATGCCGAAGACATTCGGGGATTCGCTATTTGCGGTATCATTTATTTCGGATTCGGTTTTATTCGTAATTGCTTTGTTCGGAAATTCGAATGCTTCCGAATGTCCGAAAGTTGCTAAATTCGGACGAATTTCAATTTGTTACGAAACAAATTGCACAAGCCTAACTGCCACAATTGTATTCTACAGGGCCTCTGCTTTCAGAAAATATTTATAATACTTGGGGGCTTAAGGTAATTTGCTAGCAAAAAATGCTGATTTTAACATGTGTATGAAAAATTTAAAAAATTGCACCCATCACGAAGTGGTTAGTGCATTCAGCAGCTTACACTTAGTTCTACTTACCATATAAACTTGTTAACATGTAAGTATGCTTAGGGAAAATTGGTCCTTGCACTCAGTAGGACCCTTCTTGATATCTCCAGGGATTCCTTTTTCTGGTAAATGTAATAAAACTGAGTTGGCAGAGAACAGCACTTAAAACTTTATGTGCAAATCCTTTATAAGAGATAATGTTAGTTTTAGGTAATGCCAAATAAATATTTCATCATGAATAGTGCAGCTTTGACAGTATGGCTGTGATAAAATATGTTACTGTAATGCCTGATCTCTGCCTGGCTACAGGAGGAATGTAAAGGAAACGTACATAATGTATATGACCTACACAGTCACTTTTCGTAAATAATTTCATGCTATGTACTTTCTATTTTGTGCTTCAAGACACAGAAATCCATTAATACATGTGATAGTGGTTCTATGTCCATGGCCCCATTCCTTCTTACAGAAGTACAATTTCACTAATCCTTCCCAGTCTTCGCTCAGACCTGCTGTCTCTTCACAAGCAGCTAATTCTTGAAATGGAATTTAAGAGTAAAGGGAATTATTTATTTTTAAGATAAATGACATGAAACTCTACTGCTCTGAAGTAGACATGCGATGATGTCACAGCGGCAGCTGGCTAGGCTCTGTAATGGTGCTGGTATTTTACAGTATGTGTTACTCCAGATTGCAGATCCCATGGAGGTATTTTACTAAACGGGGATCAATTTACCACCAGTGAGCAGCAAGCTCAGGTTTGCTATGTAAGGTAAGTACTATGTATGGATAGAAGGAAGGAAAAACATACAGATATGTATCCTAATTTGAAGCATACACGTGTTTGCTGTAATAACAGCACTAACTAATTTATATTTGTTGAAAAGATATGACTACAGAAAATAATCTGATTGTTAAGAGATGAAAGGGCATTCATTTTGGACCAGCTAAAGCAAAGAGACATCACTAGATCATGTAGGTTGGATATAAGTAGACCTAAAATGCATGCATGCAGGCAAGAGACATTTTAACTCTCAGGACTAGATAGTTGTTAGAAGCAGTGGAATGGGGCAGCTCTAGTTATCCTTCCCTCACACCTATTCAGCAGTTTGCTTTTGGAAAAACTACTATTATGCCCCATACACACGATCGTTTTTCATGCCGTTAAAAATGCCATTTTTTAAAATGGCCATTAAAACCGATCGTGTGTATGCTCCAGAGCATTTTTAACGACGTGAAAAACGGCCATTAAAAATTTCGAACGTGCTCTATTTTTTCACGTCGTTTTTCATGTCGTTTTTTTTAACGACGTGAAAACGATAGTGTGTATGCTTTTACGAGGTGAAAAAACGCGCATGCTCAGAATCAAGTATGAGACAGGAGTGCTCGTTCTGGTAAAACTAGCGTTCGTAATGGAGATAGCACATTCGTCACGCTGTAACGGACTGAAAAGCACGAGGCTGAAAAGCGCGAATTGTCACTCAACAAACTTTACTAACATGAAGGGTGGCGCCATCCGAATGGAACTTCCCCTTTATAGTGCCGTCGTACATGTTGTACGTCACTGCGCTTTGCTTGAACGTTTTTTAAAATGATCGTGTGTACGCAAGACAGGCTTGAGAGGAAACATGAAAAAAAACGACGAGAAAAACGTTGGTTTAAAAAATGGCATGAAAAACGATCGTGTGTACGCCGCATAAGATGCTTTTTATACTCACATAAGTTGGCCGACTGTGTCTCTCACGAGTACCCCTTCCGGGATGTACAGCCGGTGAATCCAGCACTGCTGTTGACCAGTCATCTTTTCCCAATGTCATCTTTCCACTGAAGTCTTCTGAGGACACAACCACAGGACAACCAATAGACATTGTCTACGTCACCCAGACAGTGACATAGACACTGAAAGAAGGACTTTTCTTATCTGCAGGAAAGAAGATAGAAGACTCAGGAGTTGGATCATTATGTGACTGTGAATTTTGCTGTATATCCTGGACATTTAGATTTTTTTTTTATTAACCTACAGACTAGCTAGGGTTGGGTGGAGAGTAAGGAAGAGGGGAAGTGCCCAAGTGCCTATAGTTCAGCCTTTACCATTAAAAAGCATAACCAGGCAGGTTACAATAAGGTTCGCCAAAGGGACCTAAAAAGTAGTGCGTGTACAGCTTGTATAACAGTGTAAATTTGCTGTCCCCTCAAAATAACTCAACACACAGCCATTAATGTCTAAACCGCTGGCAACAAAAGTGAGTACATCCCTAAGTGAAAATGTTCACATTGAGCCCAAAGTGTCAATATTTTGTGTGGCCACCATTATTTTCCAGCACTGCCTTAACCCTCTTGGGCATGGAGTTCACCAGAGTTATACAGGTTGCCACTGGAGTCCTCTTTCACTCCTCCATGATGACATCACAGAGCTGGTGGATGGATGGATTTACAATTAGGCACATTGCGATCGGTGCTACAGAATCTGTGAATCTGCAGTTTTGTGGTTTCATATGGGAAAAAAAGCTTTGTTGGAAAATACGTGTCCCATTATTTGGCAGCAGAATTTCTAACAGAAGATGCAGAATTAGGCCTCGTACACACGACCGATTTTCTCGTCCAAAACAGTCAAGAAAAGTGCCGCGAGAGTTTTTTTGTCTAGAAAAACGTTCGTGTGTATGGTTTTACGACGAGAAACTTGACGAGAATCTCGACGAGAAAATAGAGAACCTGCTCTCTATTTTCTCGTCAGGATTCCAGATTTCCTCGTCGTGTTTCTCGTCGGCCTGTTTTGTGACGAGAAAATGGTTCGTGTGTATGCTTTTACGACTCTTCCAAAAGCGCGCATGCTCACAAGCAACTATGAGACGGGAGCGCATCTTCTGGTAAAACAAGCCTTCATAATGGAGAGAGCACATTCGTCACGCTCATAAATATTTCATCGTTTAAATGTTCTGCATTGAATTCTTCGTTAGAATGTTACATTAATCAAAACGAGAGACCTTCTTTTGCTGCTGATATTCACACAGAGTTCTGCCTTATTTTTAACTTTTTTCATGCTGCTCTTTATAAGATTTATGTGTATTATATCGTGCAAGTTTTTAGGAATAATTTAAATGGTTAGATTTTTCAAAATGATGTTAATTATAATTTCTCAATGTTTTGATAGCGATCTCCCATTTAATTTTCTAATCTATATTTTTAAAATTTCACACCATGTTTTTGAGCTAATCAGATTTAGTTATTCTTTTGGGGGGGTGATATCTGTGCCTTTTATTGTCAGTCAAATGTATCTGCTTACTCCAAAGCTTGTTTTTTTTTATTTAAAAATACACATAGTCAAGTATGAACTTAAACAAAAAACACATTTATTCATGTTTATAAATTAAATAAAGAGAAGGCAGCGCTGGAGAAGCTGCTGCCATTTGTGCATCCCAGGGACCCCAGAGCACACAGCAACCCTGTGTGGACACTAAAATTGGGAGCTTGAGAAGGCCCACATTTCAGAACACAATCTGATGCTGGCCTCCCAGAGGTCAGGAACAGCAGCAGGTGAGATATATGTCCCAAGTGTGTGGTACTACAACAGGCTGCCTTCTGTCCGACCAGTGCGACCACAATGAAGCAAGGCCATCACTTCCTCTTCTTCCTGGCAACCTTTCCTGCAGCCTTTCCTGAAGCCTTTCCTGAAGCCTTTCCTGCAGCCTTTCCTGCAGCCTTCCTTCTTCGTTTAGCTGGAGGCTGGCCCACTGGAGGGGTACTCCTGTCAGGAGGAGGAGGTGGAGGTGTAGCAGAAGGGGGTGGGGCAGAAGAAGAAGGTGGAGGTGTAGCAGAAGGGGGTGGGGCAGAAGGTGGAGGTGTAGCAGAAGAGGGTGGGGCAGAAGGTGGAGGTGTAGCAGAAGGGGGTGGGGCAGAAGGTGGAGGTGTAGCAGAAGGGGGTGGGGCAGAAGGTGGAGGTGTAGCAGAAGGGGGTGGGGCAGAAGGTGGAGGTGTAGCAGAAGGGGGTGGGGCAGAAGGTGGAGGTGTAGCAGAAGGGGGTGGGGCAGAAGGTGGAGGTGTAGCAGAAGGGGGTGGGGCAGAAGGTGGAGGTGTAGCAGAAGGGGGTGGGGCAGAAGAGGAAGGTGGAGGTGGAGGTTGAGGTTGGGTCAGTTGGGCCACCTCACATATGGCGGTATTGGGGGTAATTTGCTCCATCACCCCCTTGTTGAGCAAGGTGATGAGCAAGGGTTCGCATAGGAGGCGTTGCTCCATGCTCATCACCTTGAACTTAGCCTCCACTAGGCCGGCAATGGCCTCTTCAGGGGATGTGGGCTCCTTGAGGGTGGCATGGGCCTCTTTAATAAGGGCCATTGCTGCCTCACTGGTGGTCCTGTCCCTCCTGCCTCTTTTGTGAAGCCTGATGGGAGGCACCTGGGATCTGGTGCTTCTCCTTTGCCCTGCCACCTCCTGTCTGCCACTGGGCCCTGCCACCTCCTGGCTGCCACTGGGCCCTGCCACCTCCTGGCTGCCACTGGGCCCTGCCACCTCCTGGCTGCCACTGGGCCCTGCCACCTCCTGGCTGGTACTGGGCCCTGCCACCTCCTGGCTGCCACTGGGCCCTTCCTCCTCCTGCCTGACAGTTTCCAGACCCTCCTCCTGGCTGATTTCATCCTGTGTATGAAAAAGAAACATAGTTTAATATGTTGGTTTAATCTTTGCATCAAACTTTGTAATCCTGATGGAAGCAATTAGAATGTAAATGCATAAATCCTTGCTTTAAATTTACCACTACATCAGCTTGACTATTTACCACACAATTAAGTGCAGAATAATGTCTACAGATCATGATTTCACTTGTGTAATACAAAATAATGTATGTTTCTCATCCTGACATATTTGGGAAACATTAATTTTATCCCACTACATTTTCAGTTAATACTATACCTGGCTCCAGATGGACAAATCAGGATCATCCAGGATGGCTGCCTCCTCTTGCTCCAGAGAAGGCTCAGGTTGGCTGCAGGGAAGTCTGGGGGGAAGAGTGGAGAGTGATGGCCTTGGCTCAATGTGGTCATCCAGGAAGGACATCCTGCTGTAGTACCACAAAATCGGGACATAAACATCATCTGCTGCTGCTCCTGACCTCTGAGAAGCCAGCACCTTAGAGCGTTCAGTCCTGTAGGTACCTCTCAAGCTCCCAATTTTAGTGTCCACTTGTTTTGCTGTGGCTGTGGGCACCTTGGTATGCACAAATGGGAGCAGCTTCTCCAGCGCTGCTTTTCTCACCCCTTTTTTTTTATGGATGGGGTTTTTGGTCTCCCACAGAGCCGGCAGCTCCCTTACCCGGTCAATAAATTCCGCCAGGAACTCTTTGTCGCTAATAAAGACATTCATATTGTATCTGCAAGTAAAATAAATTATATTTAAATAATGTGAGGCAAACAGTCTAACCTCCTTCACATCCTAGTCACCATATATATCCTCCACCAATCTCAAGACAGTATAGGCCAACAATTTTTACAAGTCTCACAAAATCACATACCTTCGTTCGCACGTCCGTCACTTGAACTCCTCTCTCCGCACACCGAACGTACTATAGTCACATGTGTGTTTGCTATATACACACCACGCATGCGTCCAAATTCGAACACGTCGCTCCGCACACGTCGCCCGCCCATGACGTTCTAACTAACATCTTTTCCCCGCCCCTTCTCTTTCGGCGCGCAGACAGATATGGCGGAGTTACAGCAGGTGTCTGATAATTCCGCAACTAGCGAAGAGACAAGCCCGGAGACCGAGGACACGTCACGATCAAGGAGGAGATTCAAGGCATCGAATATGTCTTTTGCGGAGATGGCTGAGATGGTGGACATCTTGGTCAAGGCTGATTATGATGCCAAGCATGGGCCGTATATCAAACCAAATAGAAGGAAGGCCAAAATCCTCACTAAAGTTGGTGAAACGCTCAAATGAGCAGCTCAGAAAGAGGTGGTCAGACCTCAAACTGAGGGAGCCAGACCAGTTGAGGATCATAAAGAGGATGCTCGCTAAAAGTAAGTAAAATGACGACCTTTCTGCTATTAATCTTTTTAGAAACTGTCATTTTTTTTTTTTTTAGCATATTGTACTCCCTTCCAAAATGTAATATTTTGAACTAGGTTGGGCACAGTAATCGTTCGTTACGTTACCGACACTTCGTTCGGCCACTATCCACGGTTTTGGCTTATTTAAGACCCCCAAAAGTAATTAGACATCTGCCATTTTTGACCAAGTATTGTGGATAATTTTTAAGTCTAGATGATGTGTTTGTAAGGAGAATGAAATGCAAACTTTAATCAGTGTAAAGGAGAGGACACTCAGCAGCTGCTTCCACATCTGTACTTTGGAGCACTATAGTGTGGGCCACCAGACCCGCCTTTTTTGGGTGTCCCACACAGGTGCATCAGAGTTTATTTGTGGTGCCTCCATGTCCAAAAAATTACATCCAAATGTGAATACTAAACATATTTGGGGTCATAAATAATGCATTTTTCTTTAAATTCCGCACAAACACACACTTGTACCCCACTTCCAAACAATTTATCCTGTTTTAAGTTTAACAATGAGATTTTTACAGTGTGATAAATAGACCTTTGGTTTTATTCTCATAGGGGAGAGAAGCCTGGGAGGAGGACACTCCAGGGAGCACATGCACCCCACAACTTCCAAGCAACCCCAAACTCCCAAAGATCCACAACCGAAAGATGTGCAGGAAGTTGAGGTGGAGGAAGGAGAAGTGCAGGAAGGAGAGGTGGATGACGTTGTGGATCTGGTCACCACAACAGGTCAGTATCTGACACCACAGCTTAAGGTAAGCGAGGTAGGCCTGCAGAGTTTGATTAATTTTTTTTTATGGTTTTTAGGGGATGGAAATGTTGTGAAGGATAGCACACCGTTCTCTGCTGACAGTGCCCTCCGCCTCATCCAGCAAGTGATGGAATGTAGCACGGAACTGGACCTAATTAAACAAAGAATCCATGTGATGGAACAAACATTTAAAGACATTCTCGATGTTTTGGGGAGAATTCAATAAGCCATCCAAACACATTTGTTTTTACATGTTTGTTTTTATATTTTTTCTAATTTTTTAAGTAACAAAACAGCCAAAAATTGAATATGCACACAGTGTGTGAACATGTGCTATCTGCCATCAGGGGATATCCATGTACGTCTTTTGTGGGTGCAACCCCTTCCTCGTATCAAAAGTCGGTGAACTGAGGAAGGGGATGCACCCCCAAAACACGTCCATTGATCACCCCTGATGGCAGATAGCACATGTTGACAATAGGGATCAGGATTGTAAACTTCCTATTTGCAAAAAAGTAAAAATGTGTGCATATTGAATTTTGGGCTGGGCAAGGGGTGGCAGGACCCCATATTAGGACGGGCACATAGAGACATAGTTTGTGTAACTGAATGTCTCAGATTGCTCAGAGGTATCCAATGTTGTCATTTTAGAAATGCAAGTGGTATTTTTGTATTTTCACAAGCCAAAATTTGCCGGGTTGTGGCCAGGCCAACCCCAAAGTAAAACAAAAAAAAATGTGCAGAGAGTAAAATTTTTGACCACAAACAACGTGTAGCTTCTTTTTATAATACTCTCTAAGCTTATTTGGTTCTTTTGTAAGGTAACATAGTGAAATTGGTTGTTATTTACTAAAGTAAAATACACTTGCCACTACAAATGCACAAAGACAAACTAGGAGACAGGAAAGAACAAATAATTAAAGGTTTAAACAAGATTTTTATTGGGATACTTAGACATAGGCTGGCATAGGAATTGCCCCCCTACCCGTGAAATACTCCATGTATTTGTCACGAACCACACGGGCATTTTGGGGGGGCAAGCCAAGACGGGCAGATTCCAGGCCCGGAAGGGGATTTGCAGGGGAAAGTCCAGCCTCTGGCAAAACTGAGGCCATATAGGAATGTGATTTTTGGCTCAGAAAGTTGTGTAGCACACAGCAGCATAACACTACATAGTTTATTTTGTAGTCCGCCAAGTGGATGGAAGTCATAAAAAGGCGGAACCGGCTGGCCATTATGCCGAAGGCATTTTCAACGACTCTTCGGGCCCTGGCCAGCCGGTAATTGAACACACTCTTCTCTGGGGTCAGGGTCCTCTGTGGAAATGGCCTCATAAGATGCCGTCCGAGTCCGAAGGCTTCATCAGCCAAGAAAACAAAGGGGAGTCCTTCAATATTCCCTGCATCCGGTGGCAATGCAAGGTCGTCACTCTGGAGACGGAGGGCAAACTCCGTCTGGATGAAGGATCCCCCATCGGACATCCGGCCATTCTTCCCTACATCAACATAGAGGAATTCATACCATGCTGACACCACCGCCATCAGCACAATGCTATGAAACCCCTTGTAATTGTAGTAGTAGGATCCAGAACGGGGTGGCGGCACGATGCGGACGTGCTTCCCGTCTATGGCACCACCGCAGTTGGGGAAGTCCCACCGCGTGGCAAACTCCAATGCCACAGTCTGCCATTCCTGTGGTGTGGAAGGAAGCTGTGGAGTGAAACAAGATGAAATAATATTAGAAAAACAAAGGCATACATTACAAGGAAATTCTATCCCAAAAAATTAGAGACCAACATCAATCAAATTATACGTTTATTAAGGTGTGTAAAAAAAGTATAATGGAAGGCTCATTTATCATATTCATCACCCCCTCTGATGGGCCATTACTAAATTATTTTGGGGGGGGGAGATGTGTTTGGCCAAAGGATAGCATTGCAGTGGCGGTGCGTCCAGAGTGGGCGCTGGAGCACTGTCCCCTCTCTCCTGTGCCCATCACTCAGAACAATACATAGGTTCATGCGTTGCATGAACCTATGTATTGTCTATGCCGCCCACTATTCAGGTGGATGGCCTCTTGTAAAGCGACCGACATATGAATAATTGCGTCATTTAGGGGGTTAAAATTGCAGAGCAGAAACAGGTATTAAAAAAGTCTTGCAAATTACAACCTGAGGGATGTAATTGGCTTCCTCAAAGAAAAATCGGGGACGCAAGGAGGGGGGCATTCCTTGTGTAAACACTGACAGGCTGCTCTGGCAATCATGTTCACCAAGTCTGTTTAATGGTAACATGATTGGCTGATGCAACATGAAGGGAAGGAGAAGACATCAAGGACAGAAGAAGGATGGCGCTGACCACAAGAAGGTAAGTGCAGGGCTGGGGGGAAACTGGCTGCATTAGAGGGGACTAAATGGCTGCATTGGAGGGGACAACTGGGGGCGTTTATTAGGCAACAGAGCAAAAAAGGAGGAAGTTTATTTCCGAAATTGGGGTTGGAACCCCCCAACATTTGGAGCAACAGGCGCCCCTGCTGGAAAAGTTAGTGAGGGGAAATATTTAGGGAGGAAAAAAAAGGGGCAATCTAAAGCTTCCAACATGCATGGGGACAAAGGGGACATTCTCAGCATATTACAATCATGGTAATTAGGGAAGGATGAAAGAAATACAATACATTAGCATACATGTAATACATAAAATGTGATGTTAAGGGAGAAAACTTACCCTAATATAGTCCTCCTGCAGGACTTGTATAATAGCAGAACAGGTGTCTGGGATTATGAGGCCCAGAGCCTGGGGGGAGATGCCTGTGGTGAACTTCAAGTCCTGAAGACTTCTCCCTGTCGCCAGGTAACGCAACGTGGCGATGAGCCTCTGCTCAGCACTGATGGCTTCCCGCATAACGGTGTCCTTCCTGGTAATATAGGGGGACACCAAAGCCAACAGTTCCTGAAAAACGGGGTCAGACATCCTCAGAAAATTCCTGTAGTCCTCAGGATTATTCTCGACGATCTCCCGCAGCAGAGGCATGTGGCAGAATTGGTCCCGCTGGAGCAACCAATTCTTGGTCCATGAACTCCTCCTCACACCATTCATGGACTGGTCTTGGTCCAAAACAAGCAGACCAACACCAAGCGCACGCACAGCACGAACTCGACGACGAGAACGTCCAGGCGACATGGCTAGGAAACGGTCGTCTAATCAGAACGTACAGAACAGAACGCACTTTAGAACAGCAAGGCCTATGAATAACGAACTGAAATTCAGAAACGAACAGGCAATAACGCACTGTAAAACAGATACGACCTGCCTAGACGCCCTGAAAGTCAAGATACGAACCCACAAGCACAAACTGAACGGCAGAAAACGATCTGAAAAGTACGAAGACTGAAAAGCGCGAATCGTCTCTTCCCAAACTTTTACTTCACACGCGGTAACACGAGATCAGCAAAAGCAGCCCAAGGGGTGGCGCCAAGAAAAAAGATCTTCCCCTTTATAGTGCCGTCGTACGTGCTGGACGTGAGCGCAGAGAACCACGAGGAAATTGGAAAATGACAGTGTGTACGCATAGAAAGCTTGACGAGAAAATCGACAAGCTTAACAAGAATCTCGTCGAAAAAAACGACGTGTTTTTTACGACGAGAAAATCGGTCGTGTGTACGAGGCCTAAGTATTGAATCTACAGACATTATTTATTGCAGCTATGCCAAACTAGTAAATAGTGACACATACAGTACACATCTCTCAGCTACTTTTGATGGTGCCTTATAAGCTTTACAATTTAATTTAATGTTTATATTTTAATAACATTGCTTAAATCCCAGGTGCATTATATACTTGTCATAAACTGCACGTCAATCAAAAGCTGTCCTATTTATATCTGTTTTCAAGTTTTTAATGTTGGTGTTTGCATAGTGTTTGTGTACTGCTTTTAAATACAATACATTTTTTTTTAGTTTTTCAATTACATGGGGAAGGATTAAAACCTCCAGTAAATTGTTATTCCTAATCCAATAGGTCAAAGAGAGCACCAAATGAAAAATCTAAGGCCCTTGCTACTTTTACTCTGAACACCAGCCTTGACTTGTCTGTAACAGCCTCTGCCTGCAGGGCAGAAGTACTTTTGAGTCCATTTTACATTCTTCCATTTGACCCAGTGCTGAAGAAGGGGGGTGGGGGGATTTACTGTGACCCATGAAATACATTGGATGTTCTTTTCCCTGTTTGTTGTAACCGGTTGAGCAAAAAAGACTTTCCATGTGGCATTTTCTTTGACCTATTACAATTGGATTTCTTGTGTCCCCTCCTGAGGATCCTCGTCTTTATGATGAACTGCTGAATACAGGCCAGTAATGATTTTGTCCACATTTTGATTGAACGTCTGTGAACACCTGTATCCAATGCCCCTCTACCACTACCGTTGTTTTTCCTGTTTGTGTCCTTATTGGGGAGATTTTTACCTATTTCCTACTTGTGACACAACAAAAGGTAAATTTCAGTTGGGACAGCAGCAATAGCCTTACATAAATTCTAACCCTTCATTGATCTACTAACAGAAGTGCTTCTGTTCTTGTCATTGTCCCCAGTGGACAGATTTTACCCAGTTCCTGACTGGTGAGACAACAGAAGTTAGGTAAAATCTCCCAAATGTGGGCACAGACCTAGATAAAAGCACAACATGTGTAAAGCCCTGTACACACGATCGGATTTCCTATGGTTTTTAAACTGATGGATTTTTCCATCGGAAAACCGATGAAGCTGACTTTCATCAGTCTTGCCTACACACCATCAGTCAAAAAACCGACCGTTCCAAACGTGGTGACGTAAAACACTCTGATGAGCCGAGAAAAATTAAGTTCAATGCTTCTGAGCATGCGTCAACTTGATTCTGAGCATGCGTGGGTTTTTTATCCGATGGAGTTCCCCACAGACGATAGTAATTTGCTATTGGTTTTTTAACCATCGGATAATTTTAAAACATGTTCTATTTTTAAACACCGATGGAAAAAAGACCGATGGGGCCCATACACGATCGGTTTGTCCGATGAAAACAGTCCATCGGACTGTTTTCATCGGTAAAACCTATCGTGTGTACAGGGCTTGACCCTTCACCATTCTCTCCAAATCTTAAATTTTTTTGGAAGTTCTACTTTAAACATGGTAAATTATTAAGTTGTTTCACAAGGTTCTGGGGCTCTGTCCAGTGACATAAAAAACACAAAGAGAACAACTAAAAAGAAAAACAAAGTCTTTGCATGTCCCTTTCTAAACATGAACCCCATTTCTTAACCTCCCTGGTGGTATTCCCGAGTGTGGTTCGGGGTGAGATTTCAGTACCATTAGCGGTAATCCCGAGCCACACTCGGGATTGCATTGCAGGATCCTGGTGCAGGTTACTTACCTTGTCTCCAGGATCCTGCGATGTCCCCCCGATGTGTCCGCAGGCTGTGTCCTCCGCCCGATGCCTCTGTGTGCCAGGCTCCTTTTCCTGTGAGTGTCGCGATGCACGGGGCGGAGCCTGGCGGCAAATTCAAAAATGACAAAATTCATAATACATACAGTACACTGTAATCTTACAGATTACATTACTGTATGAAATTATTTCATATCCCATTTGTCCCTAGTGGTTTGTCCAGTTCCCTGCATGTACTTTTATATTATAAATACTGTTCTTTCTGCCTGGAAACTTGAGATTGTCCATAAAAAACAAAAAGTGTCCCTTTATGTCAAAAGTGGTTTGAGACCAGCTAGAAAACAGCGATAGTCAATAAGAACACTTGCAGAATTGAGCGATAGTGAATAGTGGGGAAATTAATTTTATCATAATTATTATATTATTATTTTTTAATTATTTATAGTTATTATATTATAATTTATGATTTTGTGTTTCAAACATTATCATACCCGGGATGTCTACTAGATTCTTGTTTGGACAGATTTAAGTGTGTTATTACTAAGAATTACAGGCCTAAAATATAAAACACCAAATTTCCATGCAAAATAATGGTACTGCTTTGCGCATCAAAAATCTGACATAATCATACCGCCAGGGAGGCTACGAAATATGAAGGCATAGTCAGTTGTCAGTGTCCTTCCATATACTGTAAATAAAAATGGACTGCACTGCAGAATATGTTCTTCATAACTTGGTTTCACACTTTAGCCTCTCTGGCCATTGAGGTCCAAAGACATAACTGAAAAAAATAAAAGTATCCTAGATGAACAATGCATTATGCATAGCCTTTCAAGTAAAATACCATGGTAACAGTATTTTGAAAAGATGTAGAATCCCCCAAGAAGGGATTATTTAAGCTTTCTAAAACGTAATCGTAAAATACTTTCAGGTTGAAACCGTTTTTTTGTAACTAGCTTTCTTGTTCATACATCACGGGACACAGAGCAGCATAGTCATTACTATGTGGGTTATATAGAATTACCTTCAGGTGCTGGCACTGGCAACTTCCAAAACAGGAAGTACCCTCCCCTATATAAGCCCCTCCCATCCGGGAGTACCTCAGTTTTTTGCCAGTGTCTAAGGTGTTGGCCAAGGTTAACATGTATTCATCTGGGCTTGTGTACAGGTTCTCTGGGCCTTAGCAAGCTATTCCGGATCCGACCAAAAAAAAGCTTCATAGCTAAACGGTCGGTACCCGGGCCTTGCAGAGAAGAGCAGGGTTTTGCCTGTAATGCCTCTCTTAGGAGGGCTGGACCCTGGGATCCAGAGCTCTGGTCATACCCAAAACCAAGAGGCTATCTGTGCAGGGTGCTATACAGGTCCAGGGGAGTGGAATCCTTGGGAACCCGGTCCCTGAAGGTCTAGTACAATGCCTGCCGTGAGAGGTGAAGTTTGGGCTTCTGTGGACCAAACAAAGTCCTGCGGCGGGGAAAAGGTAAGTGGGGGCCCCTCAGGAACTTGGTTCTATTGAGGGGACCCCCAAGCCTAATATGTCTTTCTGCCTGTTACCTAAAGGGTATTCCCGCTAATAGCTGTATATGCCTAAGAAATCCTAGAAATGTTTTTTCATAAGGGAAATTTAAAAAAAACTGTAAACCTGGAAATGTTTTTTCATAAAGGAGGTTTTAAAAAAAAAAAAAAAAAGACAAAGGTGCGGTACCTGTGTTTGTCCACTAGAGGCCGCTGTGGAACGTCTTTTTTCTTGGGACTATTCCTTCCATGGTGAAAGTCCAGGCAGATGAGTGAGCTCTCTATCAGGGAAGCTGCATTCCTCTGTCATGCTGCCAAGTAGTTTCCTTCCATCCCTGAGTCCTGGTGAAACAGGGACCCTGGCTCCTCTCCCTACATGGCGCCAAGAGCGCACACGTGCACGCGCGCGCGCGCACACATGCTTTCCTTTTATAAGGTTTAGCTTCAAAAAAGGGGGCGGAGCCTGGCGGATGACGCGCTCTGTGCGCCCAGCGCTTCTGCGCATGTGCGGGCGTCCCAGCAAGATAAAAGGACTCAGTCCACGCTGCTTGCTATGGACACAGAGCATGAAAAGGAGCTGGTAGCATGGTATAGGGGCTTACAGCGGGCGGTTGATACAGGCATCCCCAGAAAGACGCATTAGTAGACACCCACTGATGTACATAGCAGCAAATTGCATTAGACTATTTCAGTAAGGGGTGTATTGCGGCTGGAATACCTCAGCTTTGAACTAAGGAATATGCCGCCTAAAAAACTCCGAGATATACCTCTCAGGAAGTGTAGGGGGTCTCCATCGGGCTCTGAGGATCTGGAGCAGTCATCTGCACCCTCCTCCCCTGAGAAATCAGAGGTTAATACCCATAAGGAACCCCCGGGAGTGCCAGATACTGCGGCTGTCCTCAGTCCACCTGCTCCTGCATATATAACAGAGGAGGTTTTTTCCTCAACTCTGGAGGGATTGGAGCAGAGATTGGCTGCATTGATCGCTTCTTCTCTACAGGAAAGAAAGCGCGCCAGATCTCCATCACCTCCATTAGAGTGCCTGTTGGCAGAGCAACAGTCCCAGGAAGGGACCGACCTACCTGAAGGGGATCAGGAGGAGGTTAGCTTTGTTTTTGAGGAATCGACAGTAGATGAACCATTTTCAGCATCACAGACTGAAAGATTGTGGGTCCAGACCCTAACTGACATGGTTCGATCTGCATTTAAAATGCCTCTTGTTGAACCATCAACTACTGCTGTCTCCTCATTGGGGTCGCTAAAAGCTCCCCAGGTTAATTGCTCCTTTCCAATACATCCATTATTGGAAGGACTTATATACCAGGACTGGGAACATCCTGATAAACTATTTGTTCCGCCTAAAAGGTTTCCGGTGATCTATCCCATGGAGGGAAAGTTCACCCAGAGATGGAATGTTCCTACGGTGGATGCAGCCATCTCTTCTGTGAACAAATCACTGACATGTCCAGTAGATAATGTTCAAATGTTCAAAGATCCAGTGGATAAAAAATTGGAATCTTTATTAAAATCTGCTTTTTCCACAGCAGGGGCTGTTACACAGCCAGCAGGGGCAGCTATTGGGGTCTGCCAAGCTTTAAAGGATCAAATGAAAATGGTCCTGAGGGATTTGCCAGACCAGCAGGCCCAGGCTCTGGCTGATCTGCCTAGAGCATTATGCTTTGCGGTTGACGCCATCAAGGATTCTATCCATCAGGCCTCCCGCCTCACGCTGTCTTTGGTACATATGCGTAGGCTTCTGTGGCTCAAAAACTGGTCTGCTGAAGCTCCCTGTAAGAAGCTCTTAGTTAGCTTCCCATTTCATGGGGAACGCCTTTTTGGCGAAGACCTGGATAAGTATATCCAGAAGATTTCCAGTGGTAAAAGTACTCTCTTACCGAGTAAAAAGAGGTCTAGGGGTCCATCTTTTAAGAGGACTACCTCTCCTATCCCTGCGACGTCTGCTACTAAGCAGTTCCGACGGCCTCCTCGGTCAAACTCAGGAGGTAAAAATCAGGGACAGCCACAGGGTAATAAAAAGCCCTGGATCCGAAGAGGTACTAAACCAGCCTCCAAGTCAAGCCTATGAAGGGCTGCCCCCACTCAAACGGGTGGGGGGAAGACTTCAGTTGTTCGCAGAGACCTGGCGGGAGACGATCAAAGACAGATGGGTGCTCTCCGCAGTAACTCTGGGATACAAGTTGGAGTTAAAAGAGTCTCCTCCATCCCATTTTATGTGGTCAGGCATGCCAAGAGACCCTCTGAAAAGAGGGTCTCTCCTATTGGCGTTAGAACAACTATTGCTCCAAGGAGTAATTATGGAGGTTCCTATGGAAGAGTGGGGGTTGGGTTTCTACTCAAACCTTTTCACAGTCCCGAAGCCAAACGGGGACATAAGACCCATATTGGACCTAAAGAGTCTAAACAAATTTCTAAACGTCCGGTCTTTCTGGATGGAGTCGATCCGATCGGTCACCGCTGCCCTACAAGGGGAGGAATGGTTAGCCTCGATCGACATCAAAGATGCTTACTTGCATGTTCCCATCTTTCCAGGTCATCAAAAATTCCTACGCTTTGCAGTAGAAGGGTGCCATTTTCAGTTCAGAGCCTTACCATTCGGTCTGGCCACAGCACCACGAGTGTTCACAAAAATTCTGGCCCCACTGTTGGCCGATCTAAGAACACGGGGTGTAACGATAATGGCATACCTAGACGACCTGTTGTTGATGGACCACTCAGTTGCCAAGCTAGAAGTGGTAATTGTCGATACAATCAAGTATCTAGAATCTCACGGTTGGGTCATCAACCTGGACAAGTCAGCCCTACAGCCAGTGAAAAACCTGGTATATCTAGGGCTACGGCTGGATTCAGACCAGAGAAAGATTTTCTTACCTCTAGACAAGGTATCCTCTTTGAGGGCCTTGGTCCGTCTGCTTTGTGCAAAAAGACAGCCGTCCATACGCCTGTGCATGAGGCTGCTAGGAAAGATGGTAGCATCATTCGAAGCTGTGCCATACGCCCAATTCCACTCAAGGAATTTACAAAGGGCCATATTGTCAGCCTGGAACGGAAAAGTTCAGGCTCTAGACTTCCCGATGGCTTTGTCCCCTTCCGTTCGGAAGAGTCTCTGCTGGTGGTTGATCCCCCAGAATCTCCAGAAGGGAAAACCCTTCAGCCCGATATCTTGGAAGGTGGTCACTACAGATGCCAGCCTTATAGGCTGGGGGGCAGTACTGGAGCAATGGTCTCTCCAGGGCAGATGGTCAAATGTAGTAAAAACCCTGCCCATCAATCTCTTAGAGATACGAGCAGCCCGGTACGCTCTAGTAGCCTGGACATCCAGACTCCAAGGGTCCCCTGTCAGAATTCAATCAGACAATGCCACAGCAGTGGCATATATCAATCATCAGGGAGGCACCAGGAGTCGTGCAGCCCAGAGGGAAGTAAGTCACATCCTGGAATGGGCAGAAAAGCATGTCCCATGTATATCAGCTGTCTTCATTCCAGGGGTGGAGAATTGGAAGGCGGACTTTCTGAGTCGCCAACAGTTATGCCCAGGGGAATGGTCCCTTCATCCCGAGGTCTTCCGAGCAATATGTCAGCGGTGGGGAACACCGGATGTAGATCTGCTAGCATCCAGATTCAACGCAAAGGTGGACAGATTTGTCTCCCGGACAAGGGATCCCCTCGCTTGCGGCTCGGATGCTCTGGTGTTCCCTTGGGATCAGTTCAGACTGATATATGCATTCCCTCCGCTACAATTGTTGCCTCGACTCCTTCGCAGAGTCAGGTTGGAGAAGAAGCCGGTGATCCTGGTGGCTCCAGTGTGGCCCCGAAGGGCCTGGTACGCGGAGATCATCAAAATGTCTGTGGGGAGTCCTTGGACCCTTCCACGTCGTCCGGACCTGCTTTCGCAAGGACCGATATACCACCCTTCCTTACTAACTCTAAGTTTAACGGCCTGGCTATTGAATCCCACATCCTAAAGAAGAGAGGTCTCTCTAACTCTGTGGTATCAACTATAATCAATGCCAGGAAGCCTGTATCCAGGCAGATCTACTATAGAGTTTGGAAGGCGTACATCACTTGGTGCGAGGCCAGAAAATGGCATCCACGTAAGTACGTTATAGGCAGAATTCTGGACTTCCTGCAGTGGGCTGTAGACAGGAAGTTTGCCTTAAGTACTATCAAGGGCCAGGTTTCGGCCTTGTCAATACTATTTCAAAGGCCCCTGGCTATGCATTCACTTGTCAAATCCTTTATGCAAGGTGTGACTCGTATTATTCCACCGATTAAGGCTCCCATATGCCCATGGGATCTAAATTTGGTTCTGTCGGTTCTGCAGAAGCAGCCATTTGAACCTTTGCGGCACATTTCCTTGGTTCTACTCACCAGGAAATTGATATTTTTAGTAGCCATATGCTCGGCTAGAAGAGTGTCGGAATTAGCCGCCATGTCCTGTAAAGAGCCATATCTGGTTATCCATAAGGACAGAGTAGTATTACGTCCTCACCCAGCCTTTCTTCCTAAGGTGGTATCGAGGTTTCACTTGAACCAGGATGTGGTTCTTCCTTCTTTTTTCCCCAAACCAAGCTCGGTAGAGGAAAAGTTATTGCATTCTTTGGATGTAGTAAGAGCAGTTAAAGCTTATCTAAAAGCCACTGCTCAGATTCGTAGAACGGATTCTTTGTTTGTTCTGCCGGAAGGCCCCAGAAAGGGTCAGGCAGCATCAAAATCTACTTTAGCCAAGTGGATTCGACAGGTCATAATACAAGCCTATGGCTTGAGAAGTAGACCGCCTCCGTTCAAAGTTAGGGCGCACTCCACGAGAGCAGTTGGAACTTCATGGGCAGTGCATCACCAGGCCTCCCTGGCGCAAATTTGTAAGGCCGCAACATGGTCTTCAGTACACACGTTTACTAGGTTCTACCAGGTGGACGTTAGAAGTCAGGAGGATGTCGCCTTTGGGCGCAGTGTGTTGCAGGCCGCAAAAGATCCTCATGCCTGATGGTGCCCAGCTTATGTATGGTGTATCCCCCCCCTCATGTGGCATTGCTTTGGGACGTCCCACATAGTAATGACTATGCTGCTCTGTGTCCCGTGATGTATGAACAAGAAAGTAGGATTTTTAAAACAGCTTACCTGTAAAATCCTTTTCTTGGAGTACATCACGGGACACAGAGCTCCCACCCCTCTTTTGGGGACACGTATTGCTTTGCTACAAAACTGAGGTACTCCCGGATGGGAGGGGCTTATATAGGGGAGGGTACTTCCTGTTTTGGAAGTTGCCAGTGCCAGCACCTGAAGGTAATTCTATATAACCCACATAGTAATGACTATGCTGCTCTGTGTCCCGTGATGTACTCCAAGAAAAGGATTTTACAGGTAAGCTGTTTTAAAAATCCTACTTTTTAGTCTTCATGTTTAGAATCTCATTTCCATGGTATACTAGATGAAAGATGGGTTAATTTTGATAAATAACACAATTTTACATTTGAGAGTACATTCATAAAAGTCTCGTTCTCTGAGGGTCCGAGGCTTGAGAAATTTAATTGAAAATTCAAAAAACCTAACCAGATTTCCCCACTTGTAAATAAAGAAGTATTTGTGAGACTCTTGGCTAGGTCGAAAATTGCTCAGCCATAATTTAATTTAAATAGAAGCCTATCACTTTACCCCAAAATAAGCAAAAATAATATTGATTTTACAGCGCTCTAAGTCATTACAATTTGTCAGCTTTTATGTTGTAATTAAATTGCCTCGGGGAAGCCTAGTGTAGTTTTTCAATTTCGGAAGCTGGTAAAGGTAGTGTGTCTTGCCAACTTCCGTATCTAATTAGCTATAAATTGTTTTTTATAGCTAATCTGTTACTGCTTCTTCTTGAAAAAGAAAGATTGTTTGTTTATTAATCTCTTACTTTCCTTAAACAGAATGCACCCAGATTTATCCAGGAAAATGGTGGCTTGCTTTTTTTGTGCTATGCGCTATAATTTATTGCATCTTCTTACTGCTACAGAGTCTGCTATGTGTCTTCTTGACATATTGTGTATTCTTCAGAAGGGAAATACATAGAGGAGAACAATATTGGGTACTTTATTGTTCTAGTATGCACTTAGAGACCACAACCACTCTTTGGCTGTGCATATGTAAATGAAAACAAAGTAAAAAAAAATTAAAAATACATAAGTCTACATGAGGAGTCTTCAAACTTTCTAAACAAAGGGCCAGTTTACTGTCCTTCAAGCTTTAGGGGGGCCGGACTGTGGCCAGCAGGAACAAAAAAAATAAAAAAATTCTGGCATCAGTGCGAGGAAACAGTACCCCATCTTTGGTATTAGGGGGAGTTAAAGTGCCCCATTGTTGATGTCCGTGCGAGAAATAGTGCCCCATTGTTGATGTCAGTGGGTAGAATAGTGTCTCATATCAGTGGGATGAATAATGCCCCAAGGGCCAGATAAAGGCAAGCAAAGGGCCACATTTGGCCTCCAGGCTACAATTTGGAGACCCCCTGAACTATATTATTCTTATTTGTGAGTTCAAAAATTTAGAATTTTTCCTAACCTGTAGAAAAAGAATAGGGGATGAGCGGGATCCTTTTGCCACCTGTAACAGGTAAACTAAGTATCAATACCAAACAAGATTACCTCCACTATATTTGATGAAAGAACTATGTGGACATAATGCTGAACCTACAGTAAGATTTGGGGATTTTCATTATTGAAGAGTATCATGGAAATGTTTAGCCAACCTTTTATTGTTCTTCAGTGTCAATGCACACATATCGTATGTCATCTACAGATTTTTTTCAAAAGGCAAAACATTTTAGATGTCAAAGAATTTCTTACCAAAGTGCAAATATCACATTTCGATTAGTGACATTTAAAGGGGTGGCAAAGGTTCATGTTTTTTTCACCTTAATGCATCCTATGCATTAAGGTGAAAAATTATCTGATGATTGCCGGCCCCCCAGCCCCCCGTTTTACTTACCTGAGCCCTGGAAAGTCCTGCATCACGAACGCGCTCTTCCTTTGCTCGGTCTTCTCGGCTCTTCATTGGATAGATTGATAGGAGCGCAGCCATTGGCTTGCGCTGCTGTCAATCAACTCCAATGACGTGAGGGCCGGGGGCGGGGCTGAGTCCTGTAGTCAGCGGCTATGGAGCTGCACAGTGGAGGTAAGTATGACATGTTTGTTATTTTGAAAAAAAAATATTCAAAGCTTTAGTATCACTTTAAGGTCTAATCTACGTAAATATAAAATGAGGTGTAGTGACGTTTCTAAGCCCATATTTACACAAAAGATGACCCTTTTTTATTTTTATTTCCCCTGTGTTTGATATACGTTCACTTCACACAGTCTTTTCATTTTATTTCAATATTTTTAAAAATGTCTGATCGGTGATGTTGTTTTTGCTCTTCACCTCTTCTTTGTTGATGTAGAGACCACGCTGGTACTCTCTGCTTCAATAACACTATAAATCAGGCACATCCAGTATGCCCTTGTATGAAGCTGGGTATCATTCTCATATCATGTGGCAAAAAAGTAACCGAGGGGGGGAACAGGAACTAGGAGCAGCTCCAGGTTGAAGTCTTTACATATTCTTAACAAGCAATAAATGCGCTTTAAACAAACTCTCACTAAAATCAACAACTGTAGCTACTATGGAGTATTTCAGCCTCAAATTTAACAGGAGAAGCACTAACGATGTTAACGTTGTTTTCTTGGGCAGCTTAGCTTTTCAAATTTTATTAGCCCTGAAAACTTTACACATATATGTATAAATGGCATTGACTACTCCTTTGCAAACCAGCTTGCATTTTAAAGCCTAATTAAAGTCACAGAAATAGATATTAAATCAAATAGACGTAGTACTAACAACCACCAAATTTCTCTTATGCCGCGTACACACGACCGTTTTTAATGTCATTGAAAAAAACAGCATTTTTCTCGACATGATTCTTCTCAAGCCTGCCTTGCCTACACACTATCGTGGAAAAAAATGTTCGAGTAAAGCGCGGTGACGTACAACACGTACTACGGCACTATAAAGGTTCTATTCGGATGGCGCCACCCTTCATGTTAGTAAAGTTTGTTGGCAGACGATTCACGCTTTTTACCAGAACGAGTGCTCCCGTCTCATACTTGATTCTGAGCATGCGCATTTTTTTTCACGTCGTAAAAGCCTACACACGGCCATTATTCATGACGAGAAAAACGACGATGTGAAAAACGACGAGAAAAATTAGAACATGTTCCAATTTTTTCTTGCCCATTTTTTACGTCGTGAAAAATGCTCGGAAGCCCACACACGATCATTTTTAATGACCATTTTAAAAAATTGCATTTTTCTCGTCATTAAAAACAGTCGTGTGTACGTGGCATTAGAGCAGTTTTGCAGGACATCTAGATATGACTGTATAGACCAATAGGTACCAAAGATAGACCTAGTGCACTTAGTAATTAGCTCTCAGTAAAAGACATGGTCATATACCTCCCCATTGGAGTGGAATAACAGAAAGCTCACTTTCACTAAGTGAAAAAGGTATTTTGAGCAATTTCCAAGCCAAAATCAATCACAGTTCATAACAAGCAGAGGTACAGGACCATAAAGAGACACAAATCTGTGAGACTTCAGTCAGACTTTACGTTTTCTTGCTTTTGTTACATGAGAACACATTTTTTTAGTCACTCTTGAGAACATAAATTACCAAACGATCCCTCGGAACACGGGGCTTTGTTTTAATTATTTAAAATATTATCTGAAATAATCATTTCTTTTTCATTTTACTGAGACATATTCATTGCTTCTACATAAAAGGCATAATTCCAGCTACTTCAGTTTAATTTTAGTGTTTAATTTTTATTGTTAACTATGAAAAAGGCAAGATAAGCTCTTCACAGGGCCACGGATTAAGAGTCCAATAAAACATATTTCTGGAAGAAATATTATACTTTTATTAATAATAATCAAGCTCAGGAGTGATCATCATCTTCACCGTTAAGGCTTTCTTAGGAGAAATTGTCTCATTCTAGAATTCATCTTTTTTATGGGCATATTTTCAGTATCTTATAGATTAAATCCCTTCCTGAACAGGCTAGTCATCCAATGTATTACTATATATCCTAACATGAGGCAAACTGCAATTATAGGATGGCAGCTGTAATGGGTGGAATTTCCGTTACAATGAGCAATGGGTTGCAGGCTTTATATTTCAGCATTACTGAAAAGCAAAAACACTTTGCCCTTTATTTAATACCAAAGTGCAAAGAACAATAGTGTGCAGTAGCCCATGACTACCAATCAAAAAGCAGCATTTAGCAGTTTAATGTGTCCATACAAACAGAGGATGAATTCTGATTGGTTCCTACAGGTGACTGTGGATAACACAATGCACAGCGCCCTTTGCACTCTGTTTTTTTTAAATTAAAACTCTGCCCATTGATGCATGCAAGCATCAATTTCTTATATGATCATGTAATTGATTTACTAAAGCACCTTACCTTTTGATTAGTTCCTGATGTCAAGGCAATATCTGTGTACAGGTAAACCAATGTTGGGATCCCAGTGGAGGAAGGCTTAGTCTTTGGTGCAGATGGTCCTGATGCAGGAGAGGTAAGCATGCAAACAAGGAATTTACCTTAGTTGAGGCTTATGGTTACAGGAAGAGTTGGGGTATAGAGAGGGTTAGGGTAAGGGGCTTTAGCGTACGGCATTTCTTCTTGCGGAATAAAACTACAGGCATTACGTTTAAAATGGAATTCTATTTAATAATCAGATTTTTTTCCTAAGTACTTCTTATTGCATACATTTTATCTAAAGTACTTCTATAACTTTTACTGACAGTACCTTCTAAATATATGTACATATCATTAACAGATCCCTTATGTTTTTGAATCTGAAAAATATACCTGCTAATGTGTAGTTTGTATGATTTATTATCTTTTTTGGATATTGAAACTTTATTTCACAAATTTACCCCTTTGAGTACATTTACCACTGTTTGATAAACTATGGCTTACTACTAAAAATATTCCTAAGTTTTCTAAATGTAATTTCTCTCTCCTGCCTTGTTTCTCTGCTAACTGTCACTTCTGACATGTTTCCTGACACCAAGAGGTAATAAGGTGACAGGGGAGGGAGCTCCAACACAGCCTGTGATTGACAGCCTCAGCTCTGTTCCTGTGTTCTATGTGAAGGGGGGTGTTTCCCTTCCCTCCAATCAGCTCTCAGCTCTCCTCACTGAGATTTGCAGAGTGTAAATTCAGATCTCGGCCCCCTGCTTTCTGAAAGCTCAGACACGCTGTATAAACTCTGGACGTTGAACAGCTGTAAAGAAGAGATGACTGCATATAAACAGGTCCAACTTATGTAGGAGGATATGTTTCATCTCTAGGTATCACCTGAAGCTAGTCACTTCACTGGGTATATGTAAGGGTTTACAAACACTTTAAGGTGGCCCTGCTTGGGTCATCATTTAATAAGAGAATCTTAACATACAGATGACAGTAGTCCACAGTGATCACCAGAAATCACAGTTTATTTGCCTGATTGCTTTAAATTGATAGGTGCTTAAAGTATATCTGAAGCCACTGTTTTATGCCGTGTACACACGATCAGTTTTACCGGTGAAAACAGTCCAATGGACTTTTCTCATCGGACAAACCGATCGTGTATGGGCCCCATCGGTCTTTTTTCCATCGGTGAGAAAAAATCGAACATGTTTTAAATTTATCCGATGGGAAAAAAAACGATAGCAAATTCCGATCATCTGTGTGGAACTCCATCGGACAAAAAACCCACGCATGTTCAGAATCAAGTCGACGCATGCTCAGAAGCATTGAACTTAATTTTTCTCGGCTTGTCGGAGTGTTTTACGTCACGGCGTTTCGGACGGTCGGATTTTTGACTGATGGTGTGTAGGCAAGACTAATGGAAGTCAACTTCATCGTATTTCCGATGGAAAAATCCATCGGATTAGAATCCATAGGAAATCCGATCGTGTGTACAGGGCTTTAGTCTTTGATATTTTGTGTAAATTTAAAACTTTACCGTTTGTGTGCCTGCTGGGGAGATTCATCTTCTCTATTTGTCCTGGTGGCAAATAGATGATAAATCCAACATTTTATACAAGACCTTGGGAGAAGCTTTCTAATGGGGACAGCTGTCTAAGAGGGAATTTCCCATTTTTTGAGGGAAAGTTTACTTAAACTTTTTTCATGTTTTGCCTTTAAATATTTGATTGGAAGACAACCTGGACTGTATTTGTCATATGACTTTATCAAATAAGCCTGCAATTCTTTCTTTAATGCAAATAGCAATATTAGAATAAAATGTCCCTCCAAATACAGTATATGTTGTGGTTTCTATGAGCTTATAAAAGGTCAACTCCACTTAAAGGTCAATGTCACGTCTATTTCCATTTGACATAGTTGTTGGAAAGTTGAATGATGGTGTCACACTCTCTAGAGCGTTCATTGTGTAAAATAAATGTATAATGATTTAATGAATACAGACAGTGACAGTGACAGCGATATTTAATAATGGTCCTGAGGGAAGGAAAGAGATACAAACTCCTGATGGAACATTTATTCAATGGTGTTTCAGTCCAGCAGTGCCCATCCTAAACTGAAATATCCTTTTTGTGTGGCATCAGTGTTTGCTGTTTTTTGCTACTATGTAATGATAATTTTGTTGCTGTATTACTTATGCTATATTTCTATTTTATTCATGATTCTATTTTCTTCCTTTCATAGGCAGCATCATCTGCTTTAAGCAGTTTAGGTCATGTCTACACAGCAATTGGTGACTACCCCAACGCACTGGCAAGTCACAAGCAGTGCGTTCTCCTAGCTAAGCAATCCAAAGATGAACTGTCTGAAGCACGAGAGCTGGGAAATATGGGAGCGGTCTACATTGCAATGGGAGACTTTGAAAACGCAGTCCATTGTCATGAACAACATTTAAAGATAGCAAAGGACCTTGGCAACAAACGGGAAGAAGCCCGGGCATATAGCAACCTTGGCAGTGCCTATCACTATAGAAGAAACTTTGACAAAGCAATGTCATACCATAACCATGTCTTGGAACTTGCACAAGAATTAACGGAAAAGGCTATTGAGATGCGAGCCTATGCAGGCTTAGGCCACGCTGCACGCTGTATGCAAGACTTAGAGAGAGCTAAACAATATCATGAACAACAGCTAGGCATTGCAGAAAGTCTCAAAGACCGGGCGGCTGAGGGTAGAGCATCTTCAAATTTAGGTAAGATTTGTGAATTCATGCTTCAACTGAGTTTTAAATGGAATAACTGGTGAGTTTCTAAGTCATTCAGTTACTACATAGTCACAGTTACAGAAGTGTGTATATTATAATTACTTGCTATTTAACTGCAGGAGCTGTGATTTTAAAATTCTTATAAAGTAAATTTGTGTGTGATGAAATTTAGTGACAAAGACTAGAATATTGCAGATCATATCAAAGCTAAACAAGAAGTTACAGAGTAGTTAAGGAACCTAAAAGTAGCATAATATGATGGTACTTTACAAGTGTAACATTTATGAAACCAGACATCTCACATCATATGGGCCTAGGGCAAACTGAGTCCTCTGGTAATCCATCGACAAAGATGACTGTAAATCGTTTGGTTGTATTCAAGAGGATTAAAAAAATAAAAAAGATTGGTTTAGTACGGTAGGAGATCCCAACACCTCTTCTTCCTTGTAGATTGAAAATTACCCAGACACTGTATATAAAGGTGATCTGTAGTCACCCCACTACATTTTAATTTGTATTTCTAATGCTGTATTTGAGAATATGTTTGCATAGTATGTAGGGCAGGGGGGATATCTGCGGCCACCGTGTGGAGAGGCCCCTGCCAGACAGTGCTGTGCAAGCACTAACTCACCCCATCTCTTATCAACAGCAACATTACATATACAGTACATACCATTGCCAGTGTGTTTTCCTGAACTCCCCTTCTGAACAGTAACCTCTTTCAGCAGAAAGCCTAGGGACATTGTAACCTTGTTTTCTCACTCACAGTATTGCATAAAATTTAAGCTAGAAATGCTGAACACATGCTGCTCTTTACCAGCTCACCATATCTCCAATTGACACCACATCATGTACACATGTGAAAAGCTTCACTTCCCTGACCCAATGACCAGAATTACAGGACATCATATGCCACAGCAGGCTCCACAATGAGACTGAGCCAAAAGGTGGGGGACACATCAAATACTAGTCCTCCAACCACCATCAGGGACGCCAATCCAACCACAGTCACTCACTTTCTTTATCAGCTGGTTGCCATGTTTTCTATAAAGGTGTCCCAACCCAGAAGTCACAAGTATTGTTCACTCTGATATGCTTAACCACAAAGGTTAATCTGTTCCGCTGAATCTGCAGGAGCTCAAGGTCCTTAACCCAGAGGGTTACACTTTATTCTCTCCCTTAACACATTACTTATCAGAAGGTAACACAGACAACTCTTCCTAAATAAAAGTCCTCTTTATTTGCAGAATGGACAAATTTACATTAACGTTGCACATCATTCTTTATACATCCTCCACATACATGTGCTATTGATAATAGACTTTTGGCTGTGTGATTTCCTTAGATGTTGATTTGCTGTGCTGCTGGAATACTGTAATGCACCATCTTTAGCACGTTATAACATTGGTGCATAGAGAACTTGTGCAGCCCATTCCTGAGATGGAAGATTGACAATAAACATTGGAGTCCATGACATGGATACCCTGAAGACAGGCCCATTGGAGGGAATGTGGTAAAGCTGAAAAAAAAGCTACATCAAAGCACTTGATCCTCACTCTACTACTCCCATATCGGACCCCCCTCATGATGGGTCCCTTGTGTGTGTGTGTGTGTGTGTATATATCCCCAAAAGACAGGATATGACACATCTGCAGGGGAGGAAAGTCATACAGACCCAACCACTGCAGCATCAACCAGAAATATTTAAAGTAACAGCATACCAGCAATAATTAATAGGTGCAAAAACATAGTAAACAGCAGCATACAGTAGACATCTGACTACAAGGGGCTAATTCTAAAACATAAATTGAAACCAGTAAACCAGTATGGCTGCAGTTCAGCTTTTCTGGTCACACTAAAATACCAGTTTCACCAGTTTTTATGGACAGAAATCTATAATTGCTGATCTCTGTCCTGAACAAATAAAAAAAAAAAAAGCATTGGGAGAGGAAACCAGTGTAAGGAACATTTGTTATGTCATACCAAGGTGCACTGTTTCAGCAGTTAAAAGCTGCTTAATATGAAAGGAAAGTTGCACTTTGCAAGGGAATTTTCCTAGAGCTTAGTGAATGAGATGAAGCGCTGATGACTTCCATTGGATATTCTCTGCAAAGTGAAATTGCAACACATTTTCTAACCAAACTGCCTTTAGTAAATTAACCCCTAATTATCTTAGAATATATCATATTGAGGACCTTGCTGTATTTACTATGCAATGTTAGTATACTGTTTTCCCCGCTGTGCTGTTGTGTTCTGACAGATGGATCGTCTCTGTGCTTGTCCTGTGTAATTTGGCCCCCTGTATCACCTGTAATACCTGGCTGATCCTGACAGTTTCTACCCTCCCCCCTGTAAGCTGACCATGATATATCAGGGCTGCTGAGCCTTGACCCCATTGTCAGTGTACGTGCCCCCATCTTTGGCAGCCTGCTCTATGTCTCCTGTGTCCTCTCTTCCATCCTCTCCCCCTGCTCTCCCCCCTCCCCTCTCTGCCTGTCAGCTCCATGTCCGCACTGTCCCCTCCTGTCCTGCTGCTCAAATTACTGTTTATTTGTAATACAATCTCCGTTTTATACTGTAATGGCCCCCTGTGACTGTGCTGTAAAAAAAATAATGCTGTATTAATGCCTATCTCCTCTCTCGGCCTGACAGATGCAGCGGGCAGGGCCGCCTCTTTCCTCCTCCCCTCCTGACTGACGTCAGAGGAGGTTCCCCGCTCACTGCATCTGTCGGGCCGAAAGAGAAGAAAGGCGGCGGGTCACTAAGCACGGATCAGCGCTCTGTAAACAAGTTATATACAGCATTATTTTTATAAAGCACAGTCAATGGTTACGTTAGTGGGTTAACAACCACTTTAACTGACATAGTATCTATTGACCATTTACTCTACTTATTAGGCCTGCAGTATAGTAATACTGAGGCTAACCCAGCATGCATCACCTGCTTTAGACACATAGGTCAATGTACTAAAACTGGTGCACACAGAATTTGGTGCAGTTGTGCATGATAAACAATCAGCTTCCATGTTTTATTGTCAAAGCTTTTTTGAACGAGCTGAAGTTAGAATCTGATTGGTTAGTATACACAGCTGCACCAGATTCTGTGTGCACCAGTTTAAGTAAATCCCCCCGATAGAACCTGATATTTAATGTCCTAGTATACTTTGTAAAGCAAAGCTACTGGCTATTATATTGCAGAGTTATGTAGATTACTAGCTCCCAGTCTCTGCTTGAATAGGGCAAAAGCGTGTTTTACATGTTTTGCTGACTGTATTAAATTCAAAGATTTCATTATAATATTTGCACAATTGGGTGCATTTAGAATAGGCTTCTAAGTTATAGAAATCTCATCCCCGTCATCTAATTATTATGCATGAGTTTAGCAAATATGGTACAAATGAGATGACTATTAAATTGGATTCAAGTGCGTTATATATTATTTGGTTTTGCCACATGCTATTGATCAAATGGTGCACAGTGGTATTCGTGCAATGTAATAATAGACGTGTCTCAAAATATTAGTAGCACAGTGATTTTTATTAGTAGCAGCCTTTGTTTTTCCGTTTTAGCTCTCACAAATTCCAATTCTAAAGGGGATTACTGTGAATTGTATGTATGTGTCTGTGTGTGTGTGTGTCTGTATTTCTGTGTGTTCAATGCTAATTGTAAATTCTACAGTGTAATTACTTGCTTTAATGTTCTTCATTATTGTCTTTATTTTAATTGCTGTTATGGTGTTCTCTTTATAATTTGCTCTTCCAAGTATTTTACTGTATGAATTAAACTATTTAAACATTTATAGAAAAGAGCAAAATTAAAAAAAAAAACATATTATTCTTATTATTATACAGGATTTATATAGCGCCAACAGTTTGCAACCTGCTTTACAAAATAGTAGTACAAAATAGTAGTAGACCTTTATATGTCCACACAGCAAGATAACTTTAGCTAACCTAAACTTGGGTTAACCTACCCAAAACCAATAACTCATTTATAGGGGAGAGCAGTGAACGGAATTGTAAAACTGGCTTCTTATATGTCTCCAATGGAGAGATCCCCCTTTCTGATTTCCAAGCTCTACTGTTCCCAGTAGATATGGAGTCCTACTCCTCCCTCTGAAGCCTGAGATGTTTTTCTAGTGGGTACAGAAGGTGGATGGTTCTGGAAATTAATTTTCATGATTCAAACAACCATTTTTGATCAGATATACAGTAAGAACCCATTTGGTTATTTTACCCACGCTCATTTGCCCAAAGCAAACATCTAAGGTTTGAGGTGGACTGGAAAGTTTTGGTCATGCATGTTTATAGCCAGGGTTGAAAGCTGTGTATATTTCTAGTGTGCAGGGAACAACAGAAGAGGCTTTGCAATGAATACATGTGGTCATTATACTATCTATAGTTTGTCTGCTATGAGAATATTCTGTGAAAGACTGAGAATAATACATATTCGCCAAGGAAAATGAATGTGTGTACTCTCAACAGGGAAGGATCAAACAAAAGAAAGGTCTGCATCTATCAAACCTGCCTGAAAGGCAAAATATAATGTGTTTTCACTGCGCGCATTTTGTAAAGCAAATGGATTTTGGATGTGGCTATCACAGTTTTATAAACATTATTTTTTACAATATGTGCTTATTTTACTTTAGTCTCTGTACATTTAGGGACAAAAAGTTTAAAACAGAACTTCAGGAAAATAAAATATTGACTAATTCACACTACAAAAGAGACCTCCTGGAGTGATTCACCGCTTGGGAAGCTCTCCGTTGCTGGATGCAATAGGGGGCAGTGCTGTGCGTGATTCAGTGCATCACACGGCTAATTTTTTTTTTGTTTTGCACAAACTTTATTTCAAGTGTACTAAATGTACACTTCATCCATGGCAATGTACCTCAGTGCTACACTGCCGTACATTGCCATGTGATTCAACATGGTGCGTTGCGATAAAATGCAAAATGCCTGCATTTTATTGCAGCATGCTGCAGTGCAGCCCTAGGTTGTGTTGCAGTATGAATGGTCCTCTGTGTCCTTGTGTTATCAGGCTTTCTACAATGCAGTAAAACCCCTGTCACTGCAGTATGTATGAATTCACCCTAAAGCCCTGTACACACGATCGGATATCCTATGGATTCTAATCCGATGTTTTTTTCCATCGGAAATCCGATGAAACTGTCTTCCCTCAGTCTTGCCCACACACCATCAGTCTAAAAACCGACCGTTTCAAACGCGGTGACGTAAAACACTCCGATGAGCCGAGAAAAATTAAGTTCAATGCTTCTGAGCATGTGTCGACTTGATTCTGAGCAAGCGTGGGTTTTTTATCTGATGGATTTCCACACAGACGATCGGATTTTGCTATCGTTTTTTTTCCCATCAGATAAATTTAAAACATGTTCTATTTTTTCACACCGATGGAAAAAAGACCGATGGGGCCCATACACGATCGGTTCGTCCGATGAAAACAGTCCATCGGACTGTTTTCATCGGTAAAACTGATCGTGTGTACACGGCTTTAGTCTATTCGTCATGTGCATTCTTCCTTGACCATAATTAAAAATTAAATAGCTGCGCTAACCCTCCCTTATAGTGATTCCATATGCATGAAATTATCAATGTGCAAATAATGAGGTGAATAAAATGCTAACAGTCCATAAAAGTGCAAACGGTGCTTTAAATAAATAAAGTGCTCCAATTCTTGACCAAATGTGTTCCATGCTGACAACAACAACATTTGTGTCCTATCACCACTCCAGTGCCCTCTTAGGACCGAACTCACCACAGGTTGTTGACCTCCTGAGTTTACACTGAGGTAGGTCAAATTATGCTCAATGTTCCTGGTCAGGCTCTCATGGTGGGTCCACAGTACCGCAGTACTGAGACAAGGCGTCTAGCCACAGCTGGGGAGAAGAGCTGCAGAGAGGTATGAAGACTTGACTGAAATCGCTACCACCTCAGAAGAAGCTGGTTGGTCATCTGCGGCTCTTCTCCCTGATTGTTCCTAACCACCTCGTTCCCAGTACTGCGGCACTGTGGACCCACCATGAGAACCTGACCAGGAACATTGAGCATAATTTGACCTACCTCAGTATAAACTCAGGAGGTTAACAACCTGTGGTGGGTTTGGTCCTAAGAGGGCACTGGAGTGATGATAGGACACAAATGTTGTCAGCACGGACCACATTTGGTCAAAAACTGGAGCACTTTATTTCTTTAAAGCACTGTTTGCATTTTTATCGACTTTTTGCACTTTATTCACAGCATTATTTTCACTTTGCTAATTTCATGCATATGGAATCACTATAGGGCAGGGATAACAAAGCTATTTTAATTGTGTTCTATGGTTGTGATAACACAATTTAGTTAGCAGCAGCTTCCCAGTAACATTCACCACTGGAGTATTGAGGTAGCGCAGCTTAATTTTAACACTTATTCTTCTTTGAATCTTGGTGTGCTTTGTGTATTTCTTCCAGATCCGTGCAGTAATCCAGTGTACCTTGGTTTCTTTTGTACAGGAGCGTCCTGTAATAAAGACCAGTCACTGCTGCTCCCTATCCTTGTGCAGACTGACTGGTCTTTTCTCCGCCCCCTCTTGTAGTTTTCTGTAGGCAGTCTGTAGTGGGTGGTGCCTTTTGGGGCCCTCCCACAGCTCTTCTCTCTATACAGACTATGTACAGTACAGTGATGATGTCACTGCTACATTTACAAAGTAAAGGCATTTGGTGCACACAAAGTGGATTTTTATCCTTTGTGGCTATTGGGAAATATATTTAAATGAAAGTTTGTGTGCTCAGCTTTAAGTTTTGGATAGACTGCTGAAAAGTTGAAACATCTGTCAGGATTTTATTGCTGTCTGTGTGTCTCAGTGGGAAATTTCCCGTTACTTCCTCTTTCAGAGACATAACAGGATATGACTATGTAACAAAGCGCAAGTTTTATAATTTCTATAACTTAAAATATTTATGTATTGCTCCATATTATTAGCAATCAATAGATAACTATGGCAGTTACAATATCTGCAAGGGAAGGCCAGGCACAGCTGGATCTGTTTTTTTGTGTCTTAGCAGGAATTCTGCATACATTTTAGCATAAATTGCTATGTAAATAGCTTCTTTTTTTCAGTCTTTTTGTATTCGGCATGTGACTGCAAAGCTACAGCTCCTCTGTGTAAATGTGTAGCTGGTGTGTGAACTCTTTCTCTAACCGGCATAGCCTGGAGTTATGGAATCCAGTGGGTGATGTTACTGCTGTAGGTGATTTAACCCCATTGTCAGCCCTGGATATTAACATAGAGAAGCTGGGAAATTTATAGGAAAATATATGCAAGACCATGGGGAGGCAGAATTTAAAGTTGATTATTTGTAAGCCTTTCTTTCTACTTTAACTTCAAAGAAATGCAGACATTGTTTTTTGTCAACCCAATGCTCAAACATTTTAAAATGCATAGACATCAAACTCTCATTTAAAGCTGAACGAAACCCTTCTATCCTTTGCAGCCAATGAAGCTGCCATCTTTGCTTCTGTTTGATCTGCAGTTGCCAAGGTGCTGCACATGTGATCAGTTGTGACACCAATCATTTGATAGCTTGACAGTTCAGTTTAGAGCACAAGCAACTGAGACAGTTATCAGTCAAGGCATTCCTTGAATATATCTATTTTGGGAAACTGTTAAGTCTATGAGTGTAATTCCACTTTCAGTGAGTGCGATATCATTGAGAATTTTAGCAATCATAAACCAGTGAAAATGTCGCCAAACTCCAGGCTAAGCCAATATTATCTGAGTACAAGAGGTTTGTGTATCCTTACTTGAATCTGGGTGTGCTTTGTTTTGTTTTTTTGTTTTCTATATCTGTAAGATAATTTAACATGAAACTTTGCCTCTGTGCGGGAGCCTCTTGTAATAACAGCGCCGGAGCCCGCAAACCCGGAAATAACTCCGGGAGACATGTCGCCGGTCACAGCAGTGTACGGGGACTGCTGCAACAGCTTCAATCTAAGGTAAGTATTTCATAATGAGCTAGTATGCGATGCATACTAGCTCATTATGCCTTTGTCTTGCAAATTGTTTATTTTTTTTATTTTTGTGAGAGTTTACAACAACTTTAACCCCTTTAAAAGGTTTATGGTTTATGGTTAGAGTACCTTGAGGTTGATCTACTAAAGACAAATAGGCTGTTCTCTTTGCAAGGGAATTAGCACTTTACAAGGGAATTTTCCCTTAGCTTAATGAATGCAGTGAAAATTCACTCTGTGATTTATACCCAAAAATTCCCTTGCAATGTGAACAGCCTGTGTTCTTTTAGCAAATCAACCCCATGGAACCTGTAAAATACAGCATGTTTTGATATGTTACATTTTACACAAATATATAATAAAATGAACCACATCCTAAGGAATTGGAAGATTCACCTAGTTTTAAACTACAGGTGGTTTTATTGATTGTTAGGCAAATTCCTTCATTATTCAATTCACTTGGGCGTTCAAGCATCACAAAATAGGAATAATTAACAGAGGCATTTCATTTTCTGGTTAGTGACCCCGAAAGCACCTTAGCCGTTTTCAGCTGACAGAGTGTGGTGGAAGAGGATATTACTCTGTGTATTACTGTTTTGTGTCTTCACTAGATCAATGTCACTTATCTACACTCACTAAAAGACCACACTTTACTTGTACAAGCCTATAGGTGCACCCTTCAGAAATACAAAATCAGCAACACAAATGCAGTCAATCAAAAAATAAAATACAAATCAATTTGCCTGTCATTTTACATGGAATTAGTATATCTTGATTAGATGATTTGCAAATCTATGCAGTTCTCTGAAAATCTCTGTTCAGTAGAGGTCATAGAGGAATTAAATTGTTCTCAATCACCATACGTAAAAATCACCTCATTGTTAACAGCAGACTCGTTAATATTGGTGGGGATTAATATGGCCTCACTGTGACAAAAAGGGCAAAGTCATGACTTTCAATACACTTTCATCATTACAAATATTCATATATGTGTTTCAATGATGTATTCCTCTTGGTTATTTCCAAAGGTATGGGTACATGTAAGGTGGAAAACCTCTGAAATTGGGATTGTATAAGCAACAAAAAACAAATATATAGAAAAATATATAACTGTATTACAAAATCATTATAGGACAAGATACATTGTGTGTGAAAACATTAAAAACATGATATCAATCCATAAAGAATGAAAACAAAAAGATACAATGCCAGAATTCATAACCCCCAGAAACATCTGGGGACCGTCGAACAGTGGCTATCCAACGCATTTCAAACTGTTAAGAGAAAGTTCTTCTTCAGGAATATTTAGTGTATCTTTGTCTACAATGGATCAAAAAGAAATCATTAAGTACAACAAATATTGAATCACCTTTCCACACCCCAAACGGTGTAAATAGGAAAACGGTGACTCACTTTATTACATTCTTTACAAGTATGTACAGTCCCATAAAGACCATAGTGCTGACATTGGTTCCTCCTTATCGATCCCTTTGTGTGCTTTCAAAAAGTCCCACCTCCTATGGGAGACCAGGATAATTTATCCAATGATCTGGCGTTTTTAGGGTAGTCTAGTGAAGCAAAAGAATAAGAAAAATATTCTCAGTTTCACAGTTTGGAGATGACAAAAAGGGGGTGAGCTATGGATAAACTCTAATAGGTATACTTACCCCATATTCATAGAGATGTCCAAAAGAAATCCTAAGGTTCCATGGAAAAAAAATCCAGCAGCCTCAGATAGATTAGCTTTTTAGCACCAAAGACCAGCAACCTCAACATATGACTCCTCAGCTCACAGCCGAGGAGAGGAATGACGCCATGGAATCCCCCTGGCATCCTTTTAAACCCCTCTGCTGCATCCCATTGGTTGGATCCGAACATGTGATCCGACCAGCTGAGCGGTGCGTCTTCCGTGTCCATAGCGATGCGGCACAGCCGCGTCATCAGGAAGTCAGATAGAACTGGCTGCTGATTGGTGGAGATTAGGACACGTGACCCCACCCACAGAGCGGTGCGTCACTCGTGTCCACGGCGACGCGGCATACACAAAGTGAAGCCGCGTCGTGCCTGGGCCAGATAGGTGGATTATGCTGGCTCCAGGATAGGTCCTGCTGCACATGTGACTATGCAACGCTCGAGTGGCGAGCATATACACAGACACCATGCGCGGCATGAAACACCCTAGGTGGGACAAGGCCAATGGTGATGTGCGCAATCCTGGGAAACCAAAGGGGGGGTGAAGGGGGGGTGAAGGGACACAGGGACAGGACCAGCTGGGGGGAGCAAGGCAGGATGAAAAAGGGTGAACAAAGATGAATCACCCAAAGGGTTGAAGTCCAAAATCTCACCCAGATGGTACGAAAGGGGGAAAGGGGGAGATATACATGGACCAGGGACATGTAACCACTGGTGCCAATACCTCCCGGGTAGGCCCAGGAGTAGAACAAGGGCCACAGCACGCAGGCATATGCCCCCCCCGGCACCGGATAGGATGGAGGGACAATGGGCAAACATTACAGAGGGAACGGAATCTATAGGAGATAGCAACCATGACACATGTGGAATGCAGATACGAATATATAATTCTCAAAAAAAGAGCATCAAAACAAAATTATTACAGTAACCCAAAAATTGGTAAAACCTGTGTGCCAAAATACTAAAAAACTCACATCTCCACATATAAAGCAAAAGGAGAAAAAAACTGTAGAGGATGGTATACAGTATATGAGGAGTAGTGGGAAAGAATATAGTAAAAAGCATCCAGAAGAAACAGATCCCCAGGATCCCATTTCCCAGAATGGTCATGTGGATACATGTCAGGCGAAAATAACTATTGTTCCTCCCAATAACATCAATTTCCACTTTTTTAATCGGTCTTTCCTGAGCTATAGCCTTCCAAAAAGCGTCTAAAGCTCTCAATTTCATTCAAACCGGGAGGTGTTGTGGCTTTAAGGTACCTAATCCAGCGCATCTCGCGCTGGAGCAGGACCTTATTCCAATCCCCTTCCCTTTGAGGAATGTGAATCCTCTCTATCACTGAGAAGATAACCTTCGGCATTCTATACTTATGCATTCTTGCAATATGTCTTCCCAGAGGAAGATAGAGATTCCCTATTCTCATGCTGTGCATGTGTTTCTCTATCCGCTTACCAAGTTCCTGACGTGTTTTCCCTACATAAAAGGCCCCACATTGGCATCTCATGAGATAAACCACGCCCTGCATTTTGCAGTTGGCAAAATGCCTGAGCGTGAATCTCTCTCCATTGGGTAATGCAAATGTGGTCCCCCCACCAATAACTGGACACTGAGAACATGAGCCACAAGGGTAAGTCCCAAAAGTTTTGCAGGGATCTTTCCTTGCATCCCCCTTGTACTCACTTTGTACCAACATTCTTCCAATAGATCCCGCTTTCTTAAAGGTAATTTGAGGTTTAGGGGTTACAAACTTTTTTTAAATTGGATCATCTGTAAGGATAGACCAATATTTATTAATGACTTTTCTGATTTTCAAATGTTCGTTTGAATAATTCATGATAATTCTGGAGACATTTTCATCCTTGTTTTTTCTCTTGTTGGATTTAAAGATCAAGTCCCGTCTCTTAATACCCTGAACCCTATTGAATGCCTTCTTCAGGCATGTCCTAGTATAGCCCCTGGCAATCAGGCGGATGCCAAGTTCATCAGATTCCCTTTGAAAATCAATGTCAGAGGTGCAATTTCTTCTAATGCAAAGAAATTGACTATAGGGAATGGATTTCTTGAGTGCTGTGGGGTGGAAACTCTCCGCATGTAACATTGTGTTACCTGCTGATTCCTTTCTATAAAGTTTGCTGGTGATCTTGCCCTGAGTATCTTTGCATATACTAATGTCCAGGAAGCTAACTTCCTTCATATTTCATATCATATGACATTGTAAAAAATAGATTTGGATCATTAGTGTTCATTAGTTTTAGGACTTCCTTTAGATCATTTTCTGATCCATCCCAGACTATAAAAATATCATCAATGTAATGCTGACACATAAGTATGTGGCTAGCATACAAAGATGCATTGTCCCCCAAAAGAAAATCTTTCTCCCACTCCCCCAGGTACAGGTTGGCATATGAGGGTGCGCAGCACGTGCCCATAGCCACCCCCTGCACCTGGAGGTAGTGCTACTGCGACACAACATTTTCCTGTTCAAAGGCTCCAAAAATGATCTAAAGGAGGTCCTAAACCTAATGAACACTAATGATCTGAATCTATTTTTTACAATGTCATATGATCTGAAGAAAGATAGCTTCCTGGACATTAGTATATGCAAAGATTCTCAGGGCAAGATCACCAGCAAACTTTATGGAAAGGAAACTGCAGGTAACACAATGTTACATGCGGAGAGTTTCCACCCCACAGCCCTCAAGAAATCTATTCCTTATAGTCAATTTCTTCGCATTAGAAGAAATTGCACCTCTGACATTGATTTTCAAAGGGAATCTGATGAACTCAGCAACCGCCCGATGGCCAGGGGCTATACTAGGACAAGCCTGAAGAAGGCATTCAATAGGGTTCAGGGTATTAGGAGACGGGACTTAATCTTTAAATCCTACAAGAGAAAAAACAAGGATGAAAATGTCTCCAGAATTATCATGAATTATTCAAACAAACATTTGAAAATCAGAAAAGTCATTAATAAATATTGGTCTATCCTTACAGATGATCCAATTTTAAAAAAGTTCGTAACCCCTAAACCTCAAATTACCTTTAAGAAAGCGGGATCTATTGGAAGAATGTTGGTACAAAGTGAGTACAAGGGGGATGCAAGGAAAGATCCCTGCAAAACTTTTGGGACGTACCCTTGTGGCTCATGTTCTCAGTATCCAGTCATTGGTGGGGGGACCACATTTGCATTACCCAATGGAGAGATATTCACGTTCAAGCATTTTGCCAACTGCAAAACGCACGGCGTGGTTTATCTCATGAGATGACAATGTGGGGCATTTTATGTAGGGAAAACATGTCAGGAACTTGGTAAGTGGATAGAGAAACACATGCACAGCATGAGAATAGGGAATCTCTATCTTCCTCTGGGAAGACATGTTGCAAGAATGCATAAGTATAGAATGCCGAAGGTTATCTTCTCAGTGATAGAGAGGATTCACATTCCTCGAAGGGGAGGGGATTGGAATAAGGTCCTGCTCCAGCGCGAGTTGCGCTGGATTAGGTACCTTAAAGCCACAACACCTCACGGTTTGAATGAAATTGAGAGCTTTAGACCCTTTTTGGAAGGCTATAGCTCAGGAAAGACCGATTAAAAAAGTGGAAATTGATGTTATTGGGAGGAACAATAGTTATTTTCTCCCGAGATGTATCCATGGCCATTCTGGGGAATGGGATCCTGGGATCTGTTTCTTCTGAATGCTTTTTACCATATTCTTTCCCACTACTCCTCATATACTGTATACCATCCTCTACAGCTTTTTTTCTCCTTTTGCTTTATATGTGGAGATGTGAGTTTTTTTTGTATTCTGGGACACAGGTTTTACACATTTTTGGGTTACTGTAAGAATTTTGTTTTGATGCTCTTTTTTTGAGAATTATATATTCGTATCTGCATTCCACATGTGTCATGGTTGCTGTCTGGTTTCCAATATCTCCTACAGATTCAGTTCCCTCTGTAATGTTTGCCCATTGTCCCTCCATCCTATCCGGTGCCAGGGGGGGCCATATGCCTGCATGCTGTGGCCCTTGTCCTACTTCTGGGCTTACCCGGGAGGTATTGGCACCGGTGGTGACATGTCCCTGGTCCATGTATTTCTCTCCCCTTCCGTACCATCTGGGTGAGATTTTTGGACTTCAACCCTTTGGGTGATTCATCTTTGTTCACCCTTTTTCTTCCTGCCTTGCTCCCCCCAGCTGGTCCTGTCCCTGTGTCCTTTCAGCCCCCCCCCCCTTTGAGGGCCGGCCTAAGTGCCATAACATCTGTTTGCCCTTTACCAGCATGGCGGTGTGCGTACTTCCTGGTTTTCCAGGATTGTGTACATCACCATTGGCCTTGTCCCCCCTGGGGTGTTTCATGCCGCGCATGGTGTCCGTGTATATGCTCGCCACTCGAGCGTTGCATAGTCACATGTGCGGAAGGACCTATCCTGGTGCCAGCATAATCCACCTATCTGGCCCAGGTACGACGCGGCTTCACTTCGTGTATGCCGCGTTGCCATGGACACGAGTGACGTACCGCTCTGTGGGTGGGGTCACGTGTCCTAATCTCCACCAATTAGCAGCCAGTTCTATCTGACTTCCTGATGACGCGGCTGTGCCGCGTCGCTATGGACACGGAAGACGCACTGCTCAGCTGGTCGGATCACATGTTCGGATCCAACCAATGGGATGCAGCAGAGGGGTTTAAAAGGATGCCAGGGGGATCCTATGGGGTCATTCCTCTCCTTGGCTGTGGGCTGAGGAGTCATATTTTGAGGTTGCTGGTCTTTGGTGCTAAAAAGCTAATCTATCTGAGGCTGCTAGATTTTCTTTCCATGGAACCTTAGGATTTCTTTTGGACATCTCTATGAATATGGGGTAAGTATACCTATTAGAGTTTATCCATAGCTCCCCCCCCCTTTTTTTAAACTCCAACCTGTGAAACTGAGAATATTTTTCTTATTCTTTTGCTTCACTAGACTACCCTAAAAATGCCAGATCATTGGATAAATTATCCTGGTCTCCCATAAGAGTTGGGACTTTTTGAAGGCACACAGAGGGACCGATAAGGAGGAACCAATGTCAGCACTATGGTCTTTATGGGAATGTACATACTTGTAAAGAATGTAATAAAGTGAGTCACCGTCTTCCTATTTACACCGTTTGGGGTGTGGAAAGGCGATTCAATATTTGTTGTACTTAATGATTTCTTTTTGATCCATTGTAGACAAAGATACACTAAATATTCCTGAAGAAGAACTTTCTCTTAACAGTTTGAAACGCGTTGGATAGCCACTGTTCGACGGTCCCCAGATGTTTCTGGGGGTTATGAATTCTGGCATTGTATCTTTTGTTTTCATTCTTTATGGATTGATATCATGTTTTTAATGTTTTCTCACACAATGTATCTTGTACTATAATGATTTTGTAATAAATTTATATATTTTTCTATATATTTGTTTTTTGTTGCCTATACAATCCCAATTTCAGAGGTTTTCCACCTTACAAATTTTCAGGGATGATGGCAACTACATGCATTGATATATGAGTTGACATAATTTAAAAGGTATAAGTACATCTTTTTTTTAGCTGTTGAGCTGTTTTTTAATCCCTGTTCTTTAAAAAGAGGAACTTGTCTTTTTGATCAGTGGCATTGCAATTTCTGTTTCGTTATCAAAATGCAACATGTTGTACTGTTCACCTGCATTAACTTTGTAGCCAATAGCAAACAAGTAAAATGTAGGGTCAGTTTTCATTCCACTCCAGGCTTTGTTCAATAGCCAGTGGAAAAGTTACTTGAAAGTAAACTAATGAGTGAATGAAAATGGTGACATTATAACTTATAAGAAGGATTGAAAACAGGCTGAAGGAGGATTATGGCTGCAGCAATAAAGTGTTGTATTTCTTTTAGCCTTCAAGTAGTTACAGCAAAACTAAAGGCAAAGTAGGGGAGGCTATAGCCCCTCTCAGTTTTTGTTTTTTTCGGGGAGGGGCAATCTGTGTCCCATTGGGGATATTTCTCTTCACTTCCTGTCACATAGCCAAAACAGGAAGTCAAAGGAATTCTCTTCAAAGTGGGGGAATATCTACTTCTTATCAGAATTAGTGCCCCATTGAAAATTTCCCCTTCTATTCCTATTCTTGTGAAAACCCAAAAATTTTAATTTTCCTTTTCTTTCACCCTGATAACAGTCACCAAGACAAATAGAGAGTAAATCTGTCACGTACCTGGTGGTGGGGTCTGAAATGCAGAGGTAGGATTATCTTACCCTATCAGGGCTCCTGAGCCAGATGTGTAACAGGAAGTGCCAGAGCACAGAGTGGCATGAATGCTTGACAGATCTTCTGCTGGCAGGTGCTGATGAGTTGACTGTGCATCCCAGAGACATCTGGAATAGCAGACAGGTTGGGCACCAGCAGGCAATCTTGGCAGCAAGTCAGGCACAGGATAGTGGGCATGGGTACAGGAGGAAAGTCCTTTAGCAGTGTCAGACAGTCCAGGTTATCCACTGGCAGGCAGATCAGATGCAGACAGAAGGCAGAGGAGTAGTCAAAAATCCAAGCCTGGGTCAATAATGGTGGAGCAGAGACACAAGGAGCAAGCAGAAGTGTAATCCAGGAGACAGACCAGGGGTCAGTGCAGGCAGCGTTCATGCAGGGTCAGAGGCAGATGGATTTAGCAGCAAGGTCATTCATAGGAACGGGTAACAGGATGCTCAAGAAACATAGTAGACCAAACAGCAGGGACCTACTGCAATAGTCCAGCCTGCCTGGCTTCTGTGCACACTGCGCACCCATACACAGAGTACGAGCTAGGGCCATAGTGGTTCTGCACTTGCACATTTCCTGACAGAATCATTTCATATACCCATAGTAGTCTCTTGCAGTACGTGTAAAGCAGAGCTTAGATTGGGAAATTAAGTAAAAGAACAAAGAAGCCAAATAGCTGTGCAGCAGTGTTCACACATCAACAAATAACATTCCAAAGTAGTAGAGAGCATAGTGAGAGAGAGAGACAAGCTCATTAATATGTTGCTTCACCTTTCACTGTCCAGCCACAGGCAAGGTAAGAAACATACTTTTAGGAAAACTTGACTTGACTCAAAATATGCCTTTGGACTCTGCAGAAGTCTGTTTGCAAATGCTTTCTGAATGTCAAAATGGTATTCTTTCTCTGAGGACTAATGTGACATTGGTACTGACCCATTTATTCCCTATGGGTGGGCAGATGTAAGTGAACTTGAATCCGCCTATACCTGCCCACCTCTAGTCCAGTCAGTTAAAGTGGACCTGAGTGCAAACTTTTTCTGCTTGGTCCAATGGACCTGAATGGACCTGAAAATGGGCCAATATAGGCAGATGTAAGTCCTGGAACCATAGGGATATATTGCTGTCCATTTTGATCCATGTAAAAATAAAAAAAGGATAAAAAAGTGGACAGAAGGACCGCTCCCTGTGTTAGGGCCCTTAAAGTTCTTGAAATTACCACTTTTTGCAACAAACAAATTCTCTGTAGCCTTATTTATACTCTACTAGCACAACTTGATAATTTAGTGCATGTGAAAATAAAATCGAATTTAGTTATGAAAATAAAAAAGAAGGTCCTTATTTGCTGAGACCCCATTGGTTATCAATATTTACAGCAAATGTTCTCTTGCACTGAGGTCCTGTGACTTACTATATGCCTTCAAAGTCGATTTCAGAGGGAAACAGCAGTATTTTTAATTTTTAAGCAGATTTGTTGGAATGGTACTTAAAATGGAATCTCTGGTGAATTGTAGAATTGGAGATGAACAAATAAAAACAGTGTGCAGCTGTTGGTGTGATCTAAGGGGGATATGATATTGCTCTGTGAATCTGAAAGATGAATGTAAAAAACTAGATGCGTGTTGCAAGTTCTCAGACCTGTACAACAGGGAAATCTGGATTTGTACCAGAAGCCATGTGCTGTCATCATTGGGAGAGCAGATGGCTTCAGAGATTTCTGGCATGTAGAATACTGTTCTACCTTGTTTAATGGCTTTAGGGGGATTTGGAAAATGGCTAATAATTGGCTTTCTCTGGAGTCACTGATATACATTTAATTGGCCTGTATGGTAATTAGGTGTCTCCATATCAAATGACTGTATTACATACAGGTGACATAAAATAATAATTAAGATATTAAAAACATATTTTTTCTTTCTTTTTATTTCCCAAAGTATATCAAAAAGAAACAAGTAGCAATGTTAGTGTTGTAATTAGAGTTCGAAATTAGGATGAGGATTTGGCATGAAATAATTTGGGTGACAGTTAGGAAAGTGTTTGTACAAGCATTCTAATGCCGCGTACACATGATCGGAATTTCCGACAACAAAACCGTGGATTTTTTTCCGACGGATATTGGCTCAAACTTGTCTTGCATATACACGGTCACACAAATGTTGCTTGGAAATTCCGATCGCCAAGAACACGGTGACGTACAACACTACAATGAGCAGAGAAAAATCAGGTTCAATGATTCCGAGCATGCGTCAAATTGATTCCGAGCATGCGTAGGATTTTTGTGCATCGGAATTGGATACACACGATCTGAATTTCCGACAAGAACTTTTGTTGCCGGAAAAATTGAGAACCAGCTCTCAAACATTTGTTGTCGGAAATTCCGACAGCAAATGTCCGATTGAGCCTACACACGGTCAGAATATCCGACTAAAAGCTCACATCGAACATTTGTTGTCGGAAATTCCGATCGTGTATACGCGGCATAAAGATTAGTTGATGATAGTTTCCCGAGGTTAAGGTGAGGTACAGAATTGGGTTAAAGTATTTCCAGCATGAGATATTTTTCATGCTAAGTGCATGCTTGCTGAGTAATGTATAAGTGTAACACTTACAGGTATTTATCACCACTCACAGAGATCTCAGTAGTCACCCTGTCTTTGTTCAGGCAATTTTCGGTTTTGGCATCTACTTCCCATACTGAGATACTGGCACAGAGATGACACAGTTGTGTAAATCCCTTGGTGCACGTGCAGCTCTTGGCTGTATTCACAAATGTCTAACACAGATCAGCCTGCAGCTGAAGCAGCTCACCTTTGGGCTCTTTTCGCATAGGCAGACTCCGCCAGCAGGTCCGCCTGCTCAATGGGGAATCTGCCCACTGATCCCCTCTAAGCAGGTGAAGGACAGGTCCACTTATGCAGAGCGGACACAGACACAGCCTGCTTTCCTCAATGGGCGGTCATTTGTAAACAGACCCCCTGTCTGTTTACATCCAACTGTCAACCTATCTGTCAGTTATATGGGGAACGGATCCCCCACCCATCTGTTTTTAGCGGATCGGATGTCAGAGGGTGTAAACGGATGTTCATCTACATCCGCCGCTCCATAGAGGGCAATGGATGGTCTGATCGGCTCTGTCTAAAAAAACTGACAGGTGGACCCAATAGGTCTACCCATATGAAAGCAGCCTTTTACTCACTATAAAGTTACAATGTTGCAGTCTGATCACTGTGGTAGAGGAGACTGAGGAAATGATTCCTCATGCCTGCAGCAGAATGATGGCTTCATCTTAGCCTAGGAAGTTCAACAGACTGGAGCACAAGGATAGCCTTTTAGTAATACAGATTTTTTTTTTTTCAAATGATACTGTATATTAAGACATGTCAGATATGGATTCCTGCAGATTCGTAAAGTTCCACTTTAAGGAACAAGATTGGGTTAAGGGTTGAGTATCATGCTTAGGTTTAGTTTAAAGAGAATTAGTAATATCTTTTGTGTATCATTTATTTTTTAATAATCAGTAGTAGCTAAAATAATAAAATGCTTAGAAATATTGCTTCTTTTCATGTAGTAGGGCAAATAAAAAGATTACAAACTCACATTTTGCATTCTCTTTTGAGCCAGCAGCTAAGGCTTTGGGCTATTTGTCAAACATGTACTATTTACAGCCTGTTGAAAAAAGTATTACACAGTATATAAAAGTATTAAACAGTATTTAAAAACAATTTACAGTCACTGCAGTTCAAGCTGCAATCTACACACAGAAATTAATGACTCGTCAGCAGTGACATAGCTGTTATAGTATGGCTCAGTCCAAACTTTCAGTCATACCAAGAGGTCCACTGTTGTACTGGCTGCTTAGATAAACCTGGGTGCTTCCTGAATCCTTTTTTCATGTATTAAATGTTTTTCACATTTTTACTTAGGGGTGTGTACTCCCTTTTGTTGCCAGTGGTTTAGACATTAATAGCTGTGTGTTGAGTTATTTTGAGGAGACAACAAATTTACACTGTTATACAAGTTGTACACTCACTACTTTACTGTAGCGGGGTCTCTAAATTTAGGTGGGACACTCAGGTGTGTAAGTATGGGAATAGTGGACCATTTGTGCTCGTGGAGGATTGGATGGTGTAATAATCTCCTTGGCCTCTGGGTGGCGGGGTGCCGGGAGGCTCAAGGTAGATTTACCATTACAGTGCTACCCTTTTTGTCCCTTTCTGGAGATGGTACGGCGAGGGCGGGGAACCTGCCGTGGTGTCGATGGGAGGAGATAAAAGGGGGAGACGCCCTAACCACGAGGTCTTGAGGAGGATCTTCTTCACGCGCCCAGGCACCTTAGGCCTGGGTGCGGGCGGTTCCGGATTCGGGCCCAGGCGCCCTAGGCCTGATCGGAATGGAGTTGGAGTCCATCCCAGGCACCTTCAGCCTGGGGTGAGGTACTATACTAGGAGGCCTGGGGTCCAGTGACTTCGACTGTATCCCGCAAGGGTGGAGAAGTCCGAGGGTCCCTGAGGTGGATGGGGCCCATGTCTGAGGTGAGGAGGCCGGGGAGGTTACCCATTCGGAGAGTCTGGAGCAGCATCAACCCAGTGACGGATGGGCCTCTGGTAACTCCCTTGGAGGGACATCTTCCCCTGATAGGGGCCGCAGCGCAGCGAAGGTACTCCTATCTACGTTCTCTTGAGTCGCTGGTAGAGACTCTCAAGTTCTAAGTCCTTTCTAGCTAATGCTATAGTAACCGCTGGCGAGATCGCACTGGTTTAGCTAATAACCAGGATAGTGCCTCGACCTGCTCATTCCCTGTATCAAAATGTTATCAAGTCGCAACCAGTTGGCTACTGAAGCACTGTTTATTGTGAGATGTACAATAAAGCAAGAGTTGGACTGTGATCGGTGTGTGGAACTCTGGTTAATGGGAGCAGAGGGAAGTGTTGACACAGCGGGACTTGATTCTAGACAAAAGCACATAGGCCCGAGGAAATATCTGGTACTGGTCTTCACCTCACCCACAACTATGGGGAGGACATGGGCCATAGCGCATCTCACCCTGTCGTGTGACATACCCCTAGACAAAGGAGACGGGGTGAGGCCGCTACATTACATTGTAGCAAAGTGTAATTTTTTCAGTGTAGTCACATGAAAAGATATAATACAATATTTACAAAAATGTGAGGGGTGTACTCATTTTTGTGAGATACTGTATGTATATATATATATATATATATATATATATAGCCAAGCATTCATTTTCAGAGTCAAATTAGGTGTTAAATGTAGGTATTAATGTTAATTAGGTAGCAAGCTAGTCTTCAGGTCAGGATGGTGTCAACTATCAAGTTGGTTAGAGGTTTCAGCCATGTCCACTGGTAATTGTCCACTTTCTGCTTCTGTCCATGTAAGGAAGAAGTTATAGGCAAGTAGAAAAGGGGTAATGCAAACTGGAGCAAAGAACGGTGGAACAACCAGTCAAATTATTTATGTCTTATGGCAGTTGATAATTTATTAAGGACAGCAGCTTTTCTTTTTCTTTGTGTCTTCTGTTGTTTTCATAAAGCACCCCCATGGGCTCTACTTGTCAGATCCAGATCTTCCACCTCTGTGGTAAATCTACAGCATACTGACAGATAGAAAAGTGTAAACACTTATGAGAGATGATCACTGGATTGTTTTTTTTTGTTTGTTTTTTTAAAACAATAAATTAGCAAAATATTATCAATGTAAGTTTCACTCTATTAACCCTCATCCCTCCCTCCTTTCCCCCCTCCCCCTTTACTTTTTCTCATATTAGTTTTTTTCCTATTTTCCTTTCTTCCATTTTTACACATTATTCAAAGTTTATTTTTGTTTTCATTTATTTTCCTTGTGCCATTTTTCTTACTCACTTTCCCTCTCACTCTCCGCTTTACAGGGGTATCCCTATTTTTTCCAACCACGGGTTCCACACCTTTTCAAACTCTCTTGTGTTCCCTCTCTTAATATATACTACCCTCTCCTTCCATATTGTTGCGGTGACTATATTAGCCCATTCTCTCACTGAGGGGGGGTCTTCTGCCTGCCATCTTTGCGCTATCAATTTTCTAGCATGAAAAAGGCATCTAAGCACTGCTTTTGTTATGCTGATCGCTCTGCTTGTTCCCTCCTCTAGTCCCAAGACACATATTCTAGGGTCCATTTCTATTGTTGTCATATATGTCCTATTTATACTATCCAGTACCCCTGTCCAATACCTAAAAAATTTCGGGCACCTCCATAGCATGTGTATCAGGTCCCCTGTGTCTTGACATCTGGGACACCCTGCATCTGCTCTCCACCCAAAGTCAAACAGCCTTTTTGGTGTATAGTATGTCCTATGTAATAACATTAAGAATGAAAATTTCTGGGCCGGTGAAACAGATACATGGTGTCCACTCTCTAGTACCTTTTTCCATTGCCCCCCGGATATGGGCCCCAGATCTTCCTCCCATTTCCCTCTGCTTTTGAGATGTTCAGGAGCTGTAATACTTCCTTTGCATAAGTGTGGGTATATTTTGGATGTACGGCCCCCAGTCTCACTCTGGTTGCCCAATCTCTGAAAGATAGGGGATTTATGCCAGGTTGGTCCCTGTCTATCAAACTGCATGTCTAATGCATGTCTAATTTGCAAATATCTGTAAAATTTATGTTTAGGGACATCATATTCCTCTCTAAGTGTAGCAAAAGTTTTTAGGATTTCTCCCTCATACAGCTGGGCCAACCTAGTTATCCCCTTCCCTTCCCATTCCTTAATTTTCCCCATCGGCTCCAACTCCTGAAGATTCCTATTATCCCAAAGCGGTGTATATTCTGTCTCTCCTTCTAATCCCCCTATTGCTTTCACAGCTTTCCACACCTTTATTACCATCTTGACCGTAGGGGATTTGTATAGAAATGAATTTGCCTCCAGTGCCTCCATCACCAACTTGTGGGGTGACCCCATTGTCATCAGCCGCCCATTTGTATCCCCTCCCATCTCTGGTCTCATTCCTATCTGCTGCAGCTGTGCTGCCAGGAAATAACACCGTGGGTGCGGTACCGCCATGCCTCCCTCCCTTGTTGACAGTTGCAGGGTCTGTAGTACTATCCTCGCTTGGCCTCCTTTCCATATTAATTCTCTAAATAGTGTATCAATTTTCTTAAACCATTTCTTATGTATCCATGTTGGTGTATTATGCAATACATATAATAATTGTGGCATCCACAGCATTGTGATCAGGTTACATCTCCCTGGATTGTTAGTGTGGTTCTAACCATGATTCATCCAAAATGAAAATATTATTTTTGGATGTAGTTTTTCATAACAATGCGTGTAAATTTAGGGTAACGCTAGCTGTCAAAGGACGGTTTGGGAAGGGCTCTCATTACTGAAGTTAGTATTGTTGCTAGTATCATTAGTGGTTTACATTGACTAAAAACTGAGGATTTATAATGGTTTGGAATAAAACAAAAGTGGACATCTGCAGATCAACAGATCAGATTCCATGGAGTAACATTTGAAGAGCTTATTACTGCTAAACCCATGGTGCCCAACCTTCAGCCCATTGGCTCTTATTGTTCAGCCCTTGGGGCTCTTGAAACAGTTGTTTATATTTTACTTACCCTAGTGATTACTCGGATCAGTGAAAGAATTATATTTTTTAGATTCTAGTAGCAAAATGGTTTGTTTTTTTCTTTCAATTATCTCAGTTTTGTGTGTTGTCCATCCTTTGAACATCCCTTGATCAAAGAGCTATATGTTTATTAAAAGAGAATTTGGTAGCAAGCCCCATCCCCCGCAACAAGAAATGTGCTGCTCGTCATTTGTGTAATTATAATTGTAATCTGTTTAATGTAACTGTTCATGGGTACATCACACAAAAATGAAAATATACTCATCAGTTGTGAAACTTAGCTAGTATAGTTCCTGAATACCCCCAGTTACGAATAGATTAGAGCAAACTATATACAGTGGTTGTGCTTGGGCTGTTAATTACATAAAACCAATTATTATTTCTGTCTGATTTTATTAACACTGGGATATGTGAGAGTTTGGTGAGCTAAATAACCCCCCACCCATTTTTCTTCATTGAAGAAATTTGTAGATGTACAAATGGGGTGGTAGGGGTAGACCTGTATGGTATGTTCAGGTTGAATTACACACTTAAAATGTAAGTATACTCTTCAACCCAAAGCAAAAATGTGCTATATTGACGCTTATCAGTCCTTAGATGTAGCTGTATTTTTTTCTTTTATTTTCACCTGGTGATTCTGAAAGTAAAACGCTTCCTAAGGCAACAGTGCTCACTTACCATACTGTATTGCCATACCTTGGGAGGAAGTGATCTGTAGTCCAAAAAGGGAACTGAGCATGGCTAATAAAACTGCTGAGATTTCAGTGCAGAGCAGACATAGTGCACACTTTTGAGCTCAAGCTCACTGGATTTCTCGCAGGATTTATTTTTTGTATGCACTTGACAAACTGATATAACCTAACACCTCCAAAGGTATATTTATTGGTGCAATTAAGAGAAGTTAATTGTCAGGTTATACATATGCTTTAAGAACTAATCTTACTCTGGCCTAATTATTCCAAAATGAGGGGAACGGTTGACTACTGCCTTGTTAACAAAATAAAAATAATTTCATTAGCAAGAATATATTGAAGAGCAAGTGCCATGAGACTTCACCATTCAGTGACAGCTCCGAGTAAACCACAGTACTGTAACATTAAGAAACCTTCTACGTTTTTATATGACATATTTCCCCATAAAGTTTCTTGTAAATGGTTACTCTCTTTCAAATTAAAACTTTCCAGCTATAGTTTTACTGCATATTGCCTGAAGGAAGCTGTACAATCAAAACATAAAACAGCCACTTTTAATACTATAGACCAATATCTGTGTTTTTCTCAGAAGGGTCTCTAAATTCAGTGTTTCCACAGCCTCTACATAACAATTAGTGGGCTAATTTTTTCCAGGTTTCCCACTGACTAGGGATGAGCCGAACACCCCCCCTGTTCGGTTCTCACCAGAACCTGCGAACAGACAGAAAGTTTACGCAAACTTTAGAACCCTATTAAATACAATGGACTCGAACGTTCAAAAAGTGCTAATTATAAAGGCTAATATGCAAGTTATTGTCCTAAAAAGTGTTTGGGGACCCGGGTCCTGCCCCAGGGGACATGTATCAATGCAAAAAAAAGTTTTAAAAACTGACGTTTTTTTGGGGGCAGTGATTTTATAATGCTTAAAGTGAAACAATAAAAGTGAAATATTCCTTTCATTTTCGTACCTAGGGTGTGTGTATAGTATGCCTGTAAAGTCACGCTTGTTTCCCGTGCTTAGAACTGTCCCTGCACAAAATGTCATTTCTGAAGGAAAAAAAGTAATTTAAAACTCACTCGCGGCTATAATGAATTGTCGGCTCCCGGCAATACATGAAAAAGTCATTGGTAAAAAAAAAAAATTGTGGGGGTCCCCCCAAATTCAATTACCAGGCCCTTCAGGTCTGGTATGGATATTAAGTGGAACCCTGCTGCAAATTAAAAAAAAAATGCGTGGGGTTCCCCCAAATATCCATACCAGGCCCTTCAGGTCTGGTATGGATTTTAGGGAGTTCCCCATCAGGTTTGCCCCCTCATATGTCAGACCCCGCCTACGTCATTGGCTGGGCGGACCTAATGGGGAACTGCATCCACAGTGTAATAAATGAATAGACCCGCCCCTTCTCACGTTCCGCATCTGGTCCGCTTAGCCTCCGCAGTGTAATAAATTAATAGACCCGCCCCTTCTCACGTTCCGCATCTGGTACATGCAGAAAAAAGGCAGATGTAACTTCTTCCTATTTAAGTGACATTGAATAGTAAGAGGGAGGAAGGAGTTGCCTGTAGTCACTCTTAAAACTCTTCAGGGATAGGTAGATAAGGTACTCTTACCAGCTAAGATGGACACACATGTCTTACGACAGTGGGTCAATAAAGCTTGAAATCCTAGATGATCTAGATCCAAGGCTGTGTGTGGAGGATGGTCCGGTGGATCGAGGTATTGGGTCCTCAGTTCTCAGCTGACGAACACCGCAGGTACAGCAAGGTCCCCTCAGGGTCAGGTCAGGACGGATATACACTGGGGTAACTCCTCACGGGCTCCTTTATGTAATCTAGTGATATCTCCTAGAAGAACGAGGAGATATCACTAGATTACATAAAGGAGCCTGTGAGGAGTTACCCCAGTGTATATCCGTCCTGAACTGACCCTGAAGGGACCTTGCTGTACCTGCGGTGTTTTTCAGCTGAGAACTGGGGACCCTATACCTCGATCAACCGGACCATCCTCCACACACAGCCTTGGATCTAGATCATCTATGATTTCAAGCTTTATTGACCCACTGTCGTAAGACACTTGCTGACCGTAGGACATCCATGGACCTCCTCAGTTCGCAGTGGTTTACTGGGATGATGCCTGCACCTGCAGGTCCCCGCTCCTGTCACCATCTTTCCAGGGCTTTGCCATCTGATCGCATAGCCTGTGAGCAATGCGACCGCTGGCAACTGGTGCACAGCATAGAGATAGAGGAACTGATATTGTTCCGCCCTCTCTGTGACCCCATCTTCACTTCCGGTTCCACCTCTCTGTTTACCTGGCCATCACCAGCCAGGGAAGCAGCCGATCAAACCGATCTGTGTCTGATCAAGTGCATTGAAGGCCAGAGGAGAGATTTAGGGTCTAATAGACCCCAGATCTCTCCATAAAGTGGACCTGTCACAGCCCATTCTGTCACAAGGGATGTTGTTCATAGCAATAAAGTCAATACAAAAAACAAACAAAAACATAGTCAGTGTATAAAAAAAAGTTTGGGATAAAATAAATAATAATAATAATTTTTTTTTAAAGCGTCCCGTCCCCCTGTGCTTACGCGCAAATGCGAACGCATACGTTACTCCCATACGCATATGTAAACAGTGATTGTGATTGCTCCAGACATGTGAGATATTATCGTGAACATCAGAGCATGAGCAATTATTCCTGCACCGGACCTCCTGTGTATCTCTAAACTGGTAACTTGTAAAGGTGTTTAAAGCATCGCCTATGGAGAAATTTAAGTATTGTAGTTTGCTACCATTTCCTGGGTGGACGCAATTTTAAAACATGACATATTTGGTATCTATTTACTTGGCGTAACATCATCTTTTATATTTTGCAAACAAATAGGTATTATATTGTGTTTCTTTGCAATAAAATTTATTAAAGTGTATTTTTCCCAACAAAATTGTGTTTGAAAAACCGCTGCACAAATACTGTGGGAAAGAAAAAATTGCAACACCCATAATTTTATTCTATAGGGCCTATGCTAAAAAAAAAAAAATACACACATATATATATATATATATAATATATATAATGTTTGGGGGTTCTAAGTACATTTCTATTTGGAAGAGAAGTGTCAGAATTGGCCCAGCTGGCAAGTGGTTAAATATGTCCCGTAAAACTATATGTTCTTGTAGTGAGACTGTAAGTTAGGCTTTAGTTTGAATGAAAAGCAAATGTTTTTAGGTGATTTCATCTTTTGAAGAAAAATATTAATAAAAAAATAAAGTGTAACACACATTAACCTTGTAGTTATCAGCTACTTGGTGTATACGTCCTGCTGTGATTTTATCTGGATGTGACTGCTGCTTCTTATTAAAGGGACATAGGTCAATTGTGTAAGAGCACAAGTATGTTTTCTGAAGCCGTTTTCTTCTATAATCTTCTTACCTCTCCAGAGTTTGTGATGTAGTTAATACTCAGCGGAGACCGTGGTGTACAAGTGCTCGACATAGGTGCCTTTAGAAGAGGTTAAGGAATTGTCAGTAATGCAAAGCAGAGATTGTCCTCTCCAAGACCGATAACTCTTGTGTTTCATGGCTTGTAGATATCACAAATGGTTCTAATTGTTGGGTGCTGACATGTTCTACCAGTTAGTATAGCCCACAATACAAACACACACTGGAAGATTTATCATCAGAATGTGTGTTGGTTTATGAAACTATTGCAGAGGATGTTTAAAGAGTTTATGTTTGAAAGCCATTCATTACATTATTAATGACTTAAAGAGACAACCCTTATGGTTGTTTTAATTTTAAATGAAAGCAGATGAGTCTTGGGCTTCAATACTTAGGAAAGCAGCACTATAACTCTTTGTAGATTAGACTACTATGACGTTGCATGGCCTTTTCTAATGAATATGCTGCTATGGTCTGCACATAATATGTCACAGCTAAGAGATTCCTCAGTGATCATTACTTTTAGAATCCTATTAAAAATGCTAATAGGAAAACAAAAACCTAATTTATGATTAGCTCCAAAAAAATAACAAGTATTTCACACTGAAGCATTTACAGAAATGTATGGTTCATTTTTATTCAATTCATGTAGCAATATATGTTAAAAGCTAAAGCCCAGCCCCTGGCTCTGCGCCCTGCACCGTCCCCCACCAATAAACCCCCTTCCCAGCCCCCCCCCCCCCCGGGTGTTTTCTATGCTTTTTTAATACTTGCCTTTTCCAGATGTCTTTAGCAGGACTGATTCTGTTTAGGTGGCGGAACTACGGTAGTAAGCACATGTTGATACATAAGGCCATATATGATCATTGACAAAAGAGGTTTAGATTGTTTTATTATACAAATGTTTCACATTTCTCTCCTTGTTCTACCACAATGTCAATTTAAATGTCCTGCGTAGGATTATTCTGGGTCTCATCTCCCTGTAAAAAGTATCAGAATCAAAAATCGGTTAGAAATATGATATCTGGAAAGCTGACTGCAGTTCTCTTTAAGTGTTATGTGCACCTTGGATTAACCACCTCGCGCCCGCCGTACGAGTATATACGGGCGTGAGGTGGTTGTTACCTACCGGGAGGCCGTTATTATACGGCCTCCGCTAATTTGGCCACTGGGGGGCGCGCGAGCGCCGCCGGCGGCGCGCGCACGTACCCGGAGCGTCACTGCAATGCCGATGCGCGTGCCTGGCGGCCGCGATGTCCCCCAGGCACCCGCAATCGGCGGTTACACAGACAAGGACATGGATCTGTGTGTGTAAACACACAGATCCATGTCCTGTCAGGGAGAGGGGACCGATGCTGTGTCCCTTGTACATAGGGACACAGATCGGTCACCTCCCCCAGTCAGTCCCCTCCCCCCCACAGTAGCAATCACACATTAGGGAACATATTAACAGCTTCCTTGCCCCCTAGTGTTAACCCCTTCCCTGCCAGTCACATTTATACAGTAATCAGTGCATTTTTATAGCACTAATCGCTGTACAAGTGTGAATGGTCCCAAAATAGTGTCAAAGTGTTCGATGTGTCCGCCATAATGTCGCAGTCACGTAAAAAATCACTGATCGCCGCCATTACTAGTAAAAAAAAAAAAAAATTATAAAAATGCCATAAAACTAGACCCTATTTTGTAAACGCTATAACTTTTGCGCAAACCAATCAATAAACGCTGCTTGCACTTTTTTTTACCAGAAATATGTAGAAGAATACGTATCGGCCTAAACTGAGGGAAAAAAAAAATTCCAAAAAAATTATGATATTTATTATAGCAAAAATCAAAAAAATATTGCTTTTTTTTCAAAATTGTCGCTCTATCTTTGTTTATAGCGCAAAAAATAAAAACTGCAGAGGTGATCAAATACCACCAAAAGAAAGCTCAATTTGTGCAAAAAAAAGGATGTCAATTTTGTTTGGGAGCCACGTCGCACGACCGCGCAATTGTCATTCAAAGCGTGACAGTGCTGAAAGCTGAAATTTCGCCTGGGCAGGAAGGGGGTATATGTGCCCAGTAAGGAAGTAGTTAAAAATAAAGGATCCCCAAACACCACCAGTATCACCCAGTGTCTCCAGCAAAAACAGCAATACCGAGCTGGAAAAAGAACAGTGTTGATTCTGGACAGCCTTTGTAGCAAAAACAACATTTTTGGAACATCTAATTGCGGTTTTAGCAGCTTGTCTACTGACCTCTGCATATTTTGTGCTGATATTAAATCATTTGGAAAGACTTGGGCTTATATTTGTTTTAGGGCCCCTTCCTTTTTTATCTTCAGTTCATAATTTCTTATGGTTCTATATTGCTCTGTGCAGATTGTATGTGCTCTGCCAGCTATGTATTGTGAGTACAGCAATAGCTGTGTATGGGTTGGTGATGTGACAACTGCACATGCCTTTCAGACTGGATTCTGTCTCTATGCATTGCATATACAGTAAAATCTTGGATTGCGAGCATAATTCGTTCCGGAAACATGCTTGTAATCCAAAGCACTTGAATATCAAAGCGAATTTCCCCATAAGAAATAATGGAAACTAAAATGATTAGTTCCACAACCATTTATTCATAGGCCCATCAGTTTATAGTCCATATAAAAAGATTATAGCAAAGTGATAGGTTGTGTAACCATAAAATGTCCATCCACAAATGAAAGCCTCCACAAGGGGATTAGAAGCAAAATCCAGCAGGAGCTACAGAGTATAAAAGAGAAAAGAGGTGCCTCTAAGTGTAGAAATAAGTTCCTAAATGTTGTACCTTTATTAAATGTAACCATATTGCTACACTTAGAGGCGCCTCTCTTGTCTTTTACACTCAGTTGTGACATGACGCTACTTGTATATCAAGACATCGCTTGTATATCAAGTCAAATTTTTTTTTAAAAATGTTGCTTGTCTTGCAAAACGCTCTCAAACCAAGTTACTCTCAAACCACAGTAAAACCTTGGTTTGAGAGTAACTTGGTTTGAGAGCGTTTTACAAGACAAGCAAAATGTTTAAATACAATTTTACTTGATATGCAAACGATGTCTTGATATACAAGTAGCGTCATGTCACAACTGAGTATAAAAGAGAAGCGAGGCTCCTATAAGTGTAGCAATATGGTTACATTTAATGAAGGTACAACATTTAGTAACTCACATGGTTGATGATTAAAACAGTCACATCTAAGTATGCAGGCATCCGGTTTAAAGCTGTCCACATAGACCGTCCTCCTCACCGCCATTGACGTTATCCCTTCCACGCTGCGCTCCACGAGCTCTTCAAGCCTCGCTTTCAGATGGCTCTACTGCAGGGTAGTCTTCCTGGTCACGATTGCAGACTGACAGCGGTGAGAGCCGGCGGTGCGGAGGATGGTCTATTTGGACAGCTTTACCCCGGATGCCTCTATACTTAGATGTGCCTCTTTTAATCATCAACCATGTGAATTGCTAAATGTTGTACCTTCAATAAATGTAACCATATTGCTACACTTAGAGGCGCCTTTCCTCTCTTTTATACTCTGTAGCTCCTGATGGATTTTGCTTCTAATCCCCTTGTGGAGGCCGCCATTTGTGGATGGACACTTTATGGTTACACAACCTATCAGATTGCTATAATCTTTTTATATGGACTTTATATGAAACTGAAGGACTTCTGAATAAATGGTTGTGGAACGAATCATTTGAGTTCCACAAAAAAACAAAACAACGAATTTCCGATTTTTGGAAATTTGAAAATTCTAAAAATCCGGAATTCGGAAATTCAACTTTCCAAATTTCCCATTTTCGAATTTTAGATTTTCGAATTTTGCAATTTCCAATTTTTGAATTTTCGAAATTCCGAATTTCCGAAAATTCGAAAATCCGAATTTCGGAAATTCGAAAATCCGAAATTCCGAATTTCGGAAATTCTGAAATTCGGAATTTCAAAAATCCGAATTTCCGAAACTGACAATTTCGGAAATTCTGAAATTCGAAATTTCGGAAATCCGAAAGTTCGGAAATTGAAAAATTCGTAAATTTCGGAAATTAGCAAATTTCTCTAAATTTGTGAAAAACGAATTAGAAAGTAAACGAATAGCACATGTCTACCGAGGAGCACCGCTGAAAAGTGGCAGATAAGGAAGTGGCAGATTAGGAAGACTGCCTAGCAACAGCCATTTCTGGTAAGTAAAATGTTTTTTTTTTCAAATGTTTTTAAAAAAAATTAAAGGAGTCTTTTAATGTTACATTTTTTTTTTTAGGGTGGACCTCCGCTTTAACATCTTTTGTAAACACTGGTATGCATTAGGTGCTACAGAATGCAAGTCATTTTTAAATACATGTCATTGTAAATAAGTAAATAAAGCCCCATCTGTAATTCTTTACTACTAATGTCTTTTTCCTGTTCAGCTTTATTTAAGACCAGCTATTTTCGACAAGGGTTCCATAGAACCATAATATTCCTCTAGAAGATAAGGCTTCCTTGTTGCTTATGACCTTCCATGTGATGGTGTCTGTGTATTTCCAGGTACAACACCACCAACCATTATTCCCACTGACCAGTAGCATAAGGGGGCATTATTCCATCAATGTACAGTAAGGGACATTTTCCCAATGACCCTGATGAATTAATTGTATCAGGGGTTCTCTGCGATACAAAAATCAATCAAGGTCACTAAAAGAGATCAAGAGCCTCAGAAACTACAGGCTGCAGAATGAGAAAAAAGAGAATTTCCTTGATATTATGGCTCCTAACTGATTTATTTCTTAATGCCTAATGAATGTTTTTGCAGTGTAGCCTGCAATGCACAGCACACATGATCAGTAAATGCACAGGCTCCTGTAGACTATTTCTTTAGCCCTAAGTCCATATGGAGGTACTGTACAGACCTCTGGTGGTGGAGAAAGTCATCAATGGACTACGTCACTGCATTTGGACTCCACTGAGTAGTACAAGTCTTAGCCTTTAAGTGTTTTTGTACATATTTGCAAGAGATGAGTGAAAGGGTATTGCTCTGCTTTTAGCAGCCAAGTAGAGCAATAAGTTAGTAAATCACTGTTCGCGGGAGACAAGAAGGAAAGGAAAGCAGGAAAGGAGACAATGCAATGAGACAGGGAGAAGGTGAAGAGGTCAGGAGGTGACCTTGATGACTGCAGTCAGCCAAACAGCTGCGAAGCATCTTTTGCTGCTGGCAGAGGGAACAGATGTCATGGCCGGAAAGGGGGAGTTACAATATGAACATGTATTTTGGCTACTTATGTATAGAACACATTTGTTGGAAGCAAATAGACCCTGGCAAGTAATGTAGATAATTATTGCAGCCTACCAGGGAAATTAATTCTTGTTTAATGGCATCTGGGTTTGAACTGTCAGTTGACCTTATTGCTTATTTCTGTGTATCAATAATGCTTTATCAGTCCTGTCTAGCACTACAGATACTGGCTGAATGTATTCCTAACTTGATTGATGCAGCTGCATTCCCATTCTTGTTGGGTAGTATTTTTTTCTGCAAATTATGGTAAAATAATTTTTTTAACCCCTTTCGGGCCACCCTATAGCAGCTTTACTGCTATAGGGCAGCAACTCTGTGCAGAATCACTTATATATACGTGACTCTGCACTTAGGGGAAGGGGCATGCACGTGCGCCGCCGGCGTGCCGATTTTGCTGAGATTAGTCACAGCAAAAGCCATTCTGCATATGTAAACCATGTGGTGCTCCGTCCTGTCAGCGAGGATGTGCTGGATTTTGTTTCCCTGCAAAGCAGGGAATAAAAACCAGCACATCCCTTAGTAAAAGCTCCTGAAAGTAAACACAAAAATACTGGTTAGGCACGCAGTTAACCCTTTGATTGCTGTAGATGTTTAACCCCTTTCCCAGCCAGTGTTATTAGTACTTAGCTATTAATTTTGTATATATTTTTAGCACTGATCACTGTATTAGTGTCATTGGTTCCCACAATCATAAAATATATATATAAGATGCGCTTACACCGACCTATTCAATCTGTACAATAAGTGAATACAAATAAATCAATAATAGTGTCAGTGTTACAACTCAAAAATCATACTGCCAGTGCTTATAAAAACAAAAGGAACAGCCTGGATGGGTTCAAAAGTGATGGACACGGCGGTCCTGATCACAACACCCTCCTTCCACTCTGTAAGCTTGACCCCCGTATGTTTATCCAATAAATCACACACTTCAACAACTATATTGCTGGGCGGTACAAACAATACAAAAGGCCAGTCCTCCAGTGTATAGGCTTGTATTACTGCGGCTACTTCACAGATCACCTTTTCTGATACTCTCCGATTTCCATCGGTATCCACATATAAGGGGTACAAAGCAGAGATGTATCATTGTGCAGTGTTCATCACACCATACACACCACAAGAGCTGCGGCTGTACTCACGTAACCCATGACTAAGTCACGTGCCGATGACGCAACGCATAGGGGGAAGGAGCCTAGTGATGCTTCCAGCAGCCTGAGGAGGATTACATCTCACTGAGCTGAGCAAAAGCGCTGTTTTGTTTCTGGGGTCAATATACGCTTATTGGGATTTTTTTAACAAAAATATGTAGCAGTATACATATTGGCCTAAATTTATGAAAAATTTAGATTTTTCCAAAAACTTTTATGGGATATGTTTTATAGCAGAAAGTAAAACATATATATAATTTTTCTAAATTGTCGGTCTTTTTTTATTTATGGTGCAAAAAATAAAAAAAACCTAGAGGTAATCAAATTCCACCAAAAGAAAGCTCTATTTGTGGGAAAAAAATATATACACAATAAATTTCATATCTGTACAATGTTGCACGACCGCGCAGTTGTCAGTTAAAGTAATGCAGTGCCGTATAGCATAAAATGGCCTGGTCATGAAGGGGGGGGTAAATTTGCGGAGGTCAAGTTTGCGGAGGTCAAGTTTGTCATAGCATTGTAATATCATTTAAAAAGAAAGTAGTGTAGTGTTTTTACCAAGTATGGCCAAATAAAAGTTATGTTTCACCTACATTCAGCAGTATAGTATTCAACTAGTACACTCGAAAATCATCCACTAATCACACGTCCATGAAAGTATAACTAACCACTTCAGCCCCGGAAGGTTTTACCCCCTTAATAACCAGGGCATTTTTTGTGATACGGCACTGTGTTACCTTAACTGACAATTGCGACGCTGTATCCAAATAACATTTATGTCCTTTTTTTCCTACAAATAGAGATTTCTTTTGGTGGTATTTGATCACCTTTGCAGTTTTTATTTTTTGCGCTATAAACAAAAAAATCTGTAAATTTCGAAAAAAAACTATATTTTTTACTTTGTGCCTTTAAAAACTATATTTGCTTATTAAATAAGCAGACTCATCTGCACTTCGGTAAGTGGGTGTGCTTTATTGCTGACTATCACAATGTAAGTTTGAGTTGGGCAACTCACTGAAAACCATGAACTCTGTCTATGAGTAGACTGATATATCAACAGTTGTTAAAGCCCAACTCCAGCTGTCCCCAAAGCTGAAGTTGGGCTTTAACAACTGTTGAGATATCAGTCTACCCATTGACGGAGTTCATGGTTTTCAGTGAGTTGCCCAACTCAAACTTACATTGTGACAGTCAGCAATGAAGCACAACCACTACGTAGCACTGCAAAGTGTAGAAAAGTCTGCTTATTTTATAAGCAAATATTGTTTATAAACCAAAAAAGTCCAGGTACATTTTTCTTCTTTCTCGTTTTTGCTTGAGTGGGACAATATTAGAACTTTTGCCTAGTTTTGTTGCTATGGTTGACAGTGGTTTAATGAGATAGGAAGTGAGGGAGAATCTCCAATATCAACACAGACAGAAATAAAACTGTGCTTTTTAGTAGAACCCCTCTCGTCTTTTTATTGCTGTTGGTGCCCCTGTTGTGCAACCCAGCTGATGGAGTTTTCTTGCCTCGGTGGTGACCAGTTTCCTTATGCTCCTTTTTCGTCATTTAATTGTAGGTACCAGGCATCAGCCACAATATGTGTAAGTTAAACATCATAGACAACCTATTTTGAACATCTGCCTTGTATGTAAAATACCCCAGTACTTCTGCAGCCCAAATAATGGAAAAAATGCCTGTTTGGTACGATTGATACAGGTTAGTTGGGGGCTGCATTATTTTAGTTTAGAAGCCGTCTTCTCTGTGTCTCTACTAAAACATAGTTATGAGTGAAATTTCATCAGGAGAGCCAAGACTGGCTCTGTACACCCAGGAGTAAGACAGATGTGATGCAGGTTGTAATATTCTCTTGTAAGATGTATTCACCAGAGGCCTCAATAAACTGAATAATCCAGTTACAATGCTACATTGGTTACATTTTTATGGGCTCTGAAGTAGATGAATCCAGAAAACATTGCAGTAGATGCTATCAAACTGTCAGAGGTGTTGGATGTTATAAATGTGGGGAAATTTAGGTCATCTACAGTAATGCACAGAAATGTGAAGAAGGAATTTTCATGTTTGAAACTTTTATATCACATTTACATATGTATAAAAGTTACTTTATAGTAATTATGGGCTCTTTGTGACTGGTACAGACAGATGTTTGAATTAGCGTTTCTGATAAGTCCGTTGTTTTTTTACAGCCAGACATAGTGTGGAACATCTTTGACAAATGTCTTAAGTATTTTATTTTCTGGGTGAGTGAAGCCTGCTAATCTGGCCTGTAGTAATTTATTAACGGCACGCCATTAATTGTTTCCATATGCAATTCCTTGCAGGGTGTCCTAATTTGCCGCTTCATCCAACCAATGCTGAAGGTTCATTCACTCTGACGAACATATGCTAAAATTCATATGTTGCAATTTGTTCCCTTTACTTTGCCATTTTTTCCTTCAAGCATAAATACAGTGAGGGATAAGCAAACAGAATTAATTCTATTGGGGGGAGGGGGGGTTTGTCTGTGCACACACACTTTATAAAAGTAGGAAAATATGATGTGCCCACAGCATCCAATCAGATCTGAGCATCTCACTCTCCAATGTACTACATAAAAGTTAACATTTGATTGGTTGATATGCTTTACATCAGGTGTAGATGACCACTTAATGTATTTGTAAACTCCATTATGACAAGATTTACCATGTTATCCTCATTTCAAAAGTTATTTTGATACTGCATACTTCTTGATACTTCCTGAATTGGGTGACAATGGTTAAGCCTCGTACACACAGCCGAGAATCTCGTCAGGAAAAAACACGTAGTTTTTCCTGACAAGATTCTTGAACAAGAATCTTGTCCCGGGCCGAGTGTACACGCGTACGATTCAAAAGAACCGCCGTTCTTTTGAATGGCAAGAACGCGGTGACGTCATTGACTACGACAAGCGTGTTTGCGTCACATTCAATGCCGTCGCCGCCATCTTGCTACACCCTACCTATGCCTAGGAAGCTACCGCGCATGTGACAAAGTCATTTCGAGCATGCACGGGTTTCCACGGCGACAGGTAAGTGTACACACGCTCGGGTTTCTTGTCGGGAAACAGGCCGACTAGAATCCCGACGAGAAAATAGAGAGCAGGTTCTCTATTTTTCTCGTCGAGATTCTGCCCAGTTTTTCTGATGAGAAACCTGAAAGCCTCGTACACACGGCCGGTTTTCTCGGCAAGAAAGCTCTCCCGGCAGTTTTCTTGCCGTTTCTTGACAAGAAAACCGGCCGTGTGTACGAGGCTTTAGTCTTAGTCTTCCAGTTGTTCCCCTGAGTTTTCGCCCACACACTGTTCCAATGGAGACTACAAGCAACATTGCGGATTGCGTTATTATTATACACGATTTATATAGCGTCAACAGTTTACGCAGCGCTTTACAATGTACAGTATAAGGGGGACAACACAATTACAGTACAGTTCAGTTCAATACAGAAGGGACAGGAGGGCCCTGCTCATAGAGCTTACATTCCAAAGGGAGGGGGTGAACTGTTGGTTAGATGACAGAAGCACGGCAAGTGATACAGTGACCACGGTCTAGACTTATATTGTATCTTCGAAATATCGATTTATTAACCCAAAAAATGTCTTCAGGCTACCTTCCTCTAATAATAACACTTTGAAGCATGATGTATATTGAATGAACCCTCTCCCCAAGTTTGGGGTTGTAGTATAGACTAAGTTAAGTTTTTTGTTATTTGTCGCCCTGTGACGGTCTGATGCCGACACAGGGTAATGGCCCATGCGTGGGCAGCTGTTGTGCCTAGATGTGGGCAAATTGTGTGTATGTTTTATAAAAATTCAATAAAAAAGATTTATTAAAAAAAAAAAAGGGAGGGGGTGGTCGTAGAAAAGGTAATAGCTGCAGAGAATGATTTGATGGGGGTGGCTCAGGGACAGTTGTTAGGTGGGTGTGGGATAGACTTCCCCACAGTCATATTTTTAACACTAGGATCCAATTTACGGGGACTTACGGCAGGTAGACAGGTAGTGACTACAATTTAGCTACAAGAAATTAGCAGTTCCGATATGCAACGAAGGGTGAAAAAAATTTGAAATCAGTAATTTATATAAACCGGGGGTTAGCAACCTGTGGATCGTGATCTACCAGGAGATCATGGCCAGATGACTGGTAGATCGCAGTCTGGGCTTGCTGACCCACCATCCCAGAGCATCAAACAGAGTGCTATATATAATCATTTTTATTGAAAACGTTTTTGATTTACATACACATATTCCATACATACAAATAACATACCATAACATAGACAAGTTTATTATTTTAATGTAAAAAACAAAGTAGCTTTACAATCACTTTAATAACTGTTTTGAAGTTGAACTAAGGCTGATGCAAATGGAGCTCGGGCCTCCTCTTCTATCCCCAATGTGAACATATATTTAGTACTGTCTCTGTTTAAGGATTTTGACATCATAGGCACAACTCCTGATGATGATACTTTGTTCAAAGCATCAACCATGTATTGTGATGAATGAAATCATAAATGGTGTTTGATACAGAACACAACTGCCAATGGACTCTATAATCCAATGCAGTCCCTGTTATTTGAGCTACAGTAAACAATGCAACATTTTGCCCCTTTATTTCTACTTCTAAAACTTGACACGGTCTTCCAGAAAAGCCCAAGAAAAATAAATGTTTCTTATTGGGGTTATTCCATACTCAGCATGGTCCATAAAATGACTGTTTTTTTATACATCTTCTTTTTACTAACGTGAAAGGCTCTTTAAAACAGTCCTTTCATCATTTTGTGCAATTTAATTGACATTTTCTTTGTAGATAAAGTGCAGTCAGCTTGTATTATTGTCATTTTCAGTCCATCTGTATCATTGGATGTAAATTGCATAGACTGTACTGTGTGCCTCTGCTAGGTGTCCAAAGATATGCGGTATATACAGTATGTATTGTTATATTCAAGGCCAGTATAACAATCAATACATGAGCTGTTTTAAATATAGTTTTGGGTCAGCGTATATTGTGTGCATGTGTTAGATGGGTTGTATTTAACCCTTTGTTAGTAACATCTAAAATAAACGACTTACTAATGTTATATGGAACTATACAGCCACATATTTTTGAGGTTATAGGGGCATTAAAGTATAACTACAGACAAAGGGTTAATTAAGCGCACTCTGGGTGCTGATGCATAAAATTATAAATATATATAGGATAGGGGGATCAGTATGAAATGTTCAAAGGGGGGGGGGGCTATTATTAGTCCATGACAATTAGTCCATGAATTGGTTAAAACTTGCTGAATCGCAAGGATGGCAGCCGGCTTGCAGATAGAAGAGGATCTGGAACAAAGTACAAGGAAAAAGGAAGCGCCTTATACTAAACTAAAGTATAACTAAAGGCACAACTTGGAATGGTTAGAACCCCGTCAGGTTTTTATTTTTGTGTGTGTCCCTGTTAGAGAGATTTACCCTCACTATTTGGTCTGTATACTCTTATCACCAAGAGTGAAAGTAAAGAAACATCTCAAATTTTAAGTTGTCACCAGAACAGGAATAAAGGTGAAATCAACCAATGTGGACACTAGTTCTGGTGACATTTATGACAACCAAGGATTTCCTATTTTGGCCATGGGGCAGGAAATGAAAGGAAATCTCCCTTAATGAAACATGAATGACAAAAAAAAAAAAAAAAAGACAGGGGTTATAACCTCCCTATATCCAAAATAAATAAAAAATTTTTTTAAAGTTTTGTCTTTAGTTATATGTAAATGCTGCCTAGGAAGAGCTCAATGTCCAACTGTAGTTTTATACTTTTTTGTTTTAGACCAGTGCGTAACGGTCTTTTTTTACTTTCCTTTGTAGCACTGCTTTAGCTGCAATTTCAATGGCCTGCTCCTTTACACTGGGATCTCGTGCCTTTATATACCTTTATAGTTCATTTCTACATGCAAATAAATGTAATGATTTGAAATGGTATAATTCGCACTGTGCTTTTACCTGCAATTGGGTGCATCCAGTTTACCTGCTTTTTTCGAAAATACAATTCCGTGAGAGACATTTATTGAGCAAATTAGCGACACAATTAGTGACAAATCAGTCTGTCTCTCCTGCAGCAATCTCTTTTACATATTGACAGTATAATAGCAACCCAAATGCCTATTTTCTGTTTTTGACAGATTTATCACTGGGGAGGAGACAGATTTTCACTCTAAATAGATGTGCAATTTAAACGTGGAAAGGGTCAAGCTTTATTCTGTCGCAGTGTGACTTTAGAGCGGCTGATGGAGGAATTTTTGACTCAAGCTTGTTGGCAGGTGCATTCTGCATTCTCCACTGAAGGTGGTGCTAATCCACAGCGGCAATGCAGCGGCAATGCAGGTGGAGGAGGAACCTAGTTCCTCTATGGTCTCTTCGGTCACAGTGAGGCAGCATCTAATTGGATCCTGGTGTCTCATGTGACTTTGATGGCCATCTTGGGTCAGACAGAGTCTATTTAAGACCCTGGTGCCTGGGTTTGGCGCACATTTTGTGTGTGGCTAGAGTAGGGACAGGTCACCCATATGTCAGGGACAGTGCTTAGCATCAAGAAGAGCTTCAAGATGAGTAGGGAACATGCAGGGACTCGCCATCCTTCTTGGAATCCTCCCCACTTGGGTATGAACCTGCCAGGCCGCATTCCACCCCTCACGACAGATGCTGTCGGCACACCTGGGAGCTGCTGCTACTACTCATCACTGTTACATGTGAGTGCGCCCGTCGGGTTGCCTTCCCACTGGGCTTGTTGTGCATTATTGAAATTCAATTTCAATACAGTTTTGTTTTCTGCATCTTTTTTCTGCCGCACCACACTGCACCTGCCCAAAATCTGTAACGATTTAGTAGATGTGTTGCATAATATGTCTCACTGCTCCTCTTAAGCATTGCCTTGCTGTGCAACAGAACTGACAAATGTCCTACTTTGTGATCACAGGTACTCTGAACACATCTAAAGGCTTGTAAAGGCGTCTAACCCCAAGTACCTTTAAATGCAGGAGAACTTGATCTGGGAAGCATAACATTTATTCATATTTAAGACATCATCTTCTCCTGGGTTTAAATAAACCAAATGAAGGAGGCTTGTGTAAATGTAGCCTTTGGGCATTCCTCTCTGCGGTAAGTGGCAGTATTTGCACTGCAGCCATAGCGGCCCTTAATGTTTGAAGTGGAGCACTGCAGGAGAAAAACAGGTGGGGAAGTAAATGCCATTGAGGCTTGCGTATTCCACTTCTCGTTGTGTCAAACTATATTTGTCTTTGTGTCTGTCACTGCTGCTTGATTTTTATTTTTTTTGTCTGTCTAGAGAACATTTGGGTATAACCTAATAAAATTAACCCTCTGTATGTATTCACATGTTCTATAAACTGTAAAATATTCGTATAGCTGGGCCGTGCAGTGGTGATGCTGAGCCCTGCAATTAGAAATGCCCACAGACCTATAGGGGGTGTCTGGTCACTGACTGCTGGTACACACAAGGTGGTGCAGGCCTCATCTGTAACTGTACTGAGGAGCTCAGACCTTTTTCAGGGGTACTTAAGTTGGTCTTTAAATGAGTCTTAGTTTGATGGCAGTCTACAATACATTACATTTGATAATTTGCGCTATACTACAAAAACAAAGGAATAACAAGCATTGCATTATTATTTTGTTAAGTATTTTACTTTTATGTCTTTCCTAATGTTTGTATACATTTAAATCATTTATTTTATCGTGATTTGACTACAACTTTTATCAGAATGAATCAGCTATTGCTGAATAGAGCAATTTACATATTTTTGAGTGTACTTGGGAATCACAATTACTTTCTTCCTGCATTTGTTGTACATCTAGAGCCTGCCTTAACTTCCTATTTTCAGCAATTTGAATTTTCTCCATGTTCACTTCATTAAGCCAAGTTATTCCTTTATAATCTGCAGCACCACAGGAGTTACAGAACAAGCTCAAACAAAAATGCTTTGCCAGTAATTGAAAAGCAATATAATAAGGCTGGTCTAACGATACCATATATTGTCATATAGCGAACATATATTTTGTCCTTCCACTGCAAATTATTTTTGCTGCTGAAAAGTGTGTCCTGCTGCTACAGTAGTTATAGCTGTAGGTGATGGGTGGAAAATAAAAAACAAGAAAAGGCAAGGAGAATGAAAGCATTAAACATTACCTCTGCTATTATACAGAACCAAATGCATGACATAAATAAGATTTATAATGTCATAAGCTGAGAAAACTACCCAACTGCCTTAGGATGTAGTAAACTGAACAGAAGGCTCTTAAAATACAATCGACCTACAAAAAAATAAAAAAATAAAAAAGGTTTCGGGCTGGTTTTATTTCTGGGGATATGAATAAATCAGCATGATAGACCTTTGCAAGACACGTAATTAACAATTTCTCCTTTTGGATTCTGTTTGGCTATATTGAAAGGTCAATGACACACCAAAATTCTACTCCCCAGAAATGCTTATAATAAAATAATTACATTAGTCCTTACAACACTTAAGGTGATTGTAGCCATATTAGTGCACTATTCAAACAACACAGCGGAGCACTGTCTGTAATTTTATTACTTGACCTAACAGTTATAACTTCAGGACAAGCTTTACGGGCCTACTCCCTTTTTCTAAGGTGTAGGCAGTGCTTCTTAGTGTCCTATCACACGGGCGATCTGCCCGGCAGACTCCTCTTTGCTCAGCGGGGGATTGCCCTGCTGATCACAGCTGAGCAGACGGATGACAGGTGGGTCTCCGCTCACTGTGCAGAGACGGACCTGTCAGATCCCCGCTCTCCTCTATGGGGAGATCCCATCCGATCTGATCCACCAGGTGGATGGAAAATAGGGTTTCCATCCATCTGGATTTCACAGACAGGATCGGATATCGGCGGATGTCAGCGGACATGTCACCGCTGACATCCGCCGCTCCATAGAGGTGAATGGAGTGTCCAATCAGGTCCGCCTGTAAAACTGCCAGACGGGCCTGATCGGAAAGCCCATGTGAAAGGGGCCTAACAACACAGATATTTATTAATGTTAAACTAGTAGTATTTCTACAAAGACATATTACCAAAAATAAAGTGGACCTGACAGATTTATTTTTTAATTTTAATTGTTTGCAGCCTAAGTGATTATTACATGGAACATTTGGAGGTATGTATTTCCTCTTACAGAGTTTACGGTACTCCCCCTGATAATTCCTTCATCAGTTTCTTTTTTTTGAGAAGGACAGAAACATAAGGGACATAGTTTTTCAGACATCTACTAGGGTCAGCATCTCCTGCCTTCATAGAGATCCTGGCTCATAGATCTCTGCACACCTGCAATGGCTATTTTCAGAGACGCCTTACACTCAGCATTTCCTACATTGCAAGCAAGAGATCCTTACTTGGTATACAGTATATTAGTTGAATTAAATGCTGATTTAGGAAGTTTTAGTTTCACATTTTCTAACAGATATTAGAAGCCAATGAGTGACTGATAACTGCCCACCCAACACTGAAATATAATGTGCAACTGAACTTAGGCTTTAAAGAAGAACTTACATGGATTTTTGCAACTTATTTTACTCCCCGGCACTACCTATAACCATGGTATATTTTTCTATTTCCAGTTATCAAAGTTAAGGTTTCTCAAAAGTTTATCTAAAAAATGTCTCAATATTCTTTTCCACAAGACATATTTAATGCGTGGAGCTTTGAATTCCAAACCTTATGTATCTACAAGTTCTAATGATGGCAATATGACCTTGCGTAAAGTATATAGCAAGATTTAGGCTTCAAATATGCAAATATATGTCACAGTGTTCTCTTCTGACCAACAAACTTGGGGGCTGAGCTCCCAGTAACTCTTTGTATAAAATACATGCATATATATTATAAATGATGAAAGAGAATGCTTGACAACAATAGTTGCTCTACCAAAAACTTTGCCACCATTGGCTGAAGTCAATTTGAACTTTCTTCAAAATTTGGACTAAAATCATGCTTATGCAATGTATATCCCCTTTTGTGTTATAAAAAGTGTATTGTCCAATGTGATATTAATGGGGCAAAGCAACTGCACAGTTCTGATACATTCTCTTAACATATAATATAACCTAGCTCCAGTAGAAGTTTAGAAAAATTACCTATGTGTTAAAATAAAAAAAATAAAAACCCTTTGTGGGATTCTCATGTCTCATTTGGAAAAACATTTAAAAACTAAGCTGTTTTGAATACCTAAATGAATTGATGAATACAAACTCTCTGTGCTCTCTAATTACATTTTTTCTTGTATAATAAAAATTTAACGGGCATTTATTCCCTTTAACAGATGCAGACATAGATGTCCAACTGAGATCTAATTTCTTTTACTTCTTTCAGCTTACTGTTTTTACTTTGTATCAGTGTCAGCATTTCTCTTATAAGCCCTGTGGATCCCTGCTCAGGCTTCATTTTAGCAATCTGCAATAATTATAGTAATGCTGCTGCTGCTACCACTACTACAACTATTACTACTACTAATAATAAAAATTATCCTTATTTAAAGTGCCTATTTCAGTAAACGGCGTGTGTGCCTCTTGTTTTCTTTTCCCTCCCCCATATTTAGCAGCAGTTCAATGCTTAAGGTTCTAATTCTGCTGCAAAATTTTTGTGCAGTAAAATATTTTCCCTTGAACATATATTAGTATAGAATGCAAATACGCAAAGCTTTGTATACTTGTATACTTGTATACGTGCATGTTTAGTTAAGTGTAATAAATACTACATTTATTTTAAACATAGATTACATTTTTGTCTATAGTTTGACTTTACTCCTTTCTCCAAAACACAAGCTGCAATTTGTATGTTGATTGATGATTTTTTCAGACTTATAAAGGACCACCAGAATTACAGCAACAAAGATTGCCATTGGCTCTCTTAGTGGTATTTCCTAATATAAATTCCAGGAGTTGGTCATTGTGCTCTAAACATGAATTGCATTGAGAACTATAAGCCTTCTGCTGTGGTTTAGCAGCACAAAGCAGCCCCAATCCTCCTACTCTTTGGTCCCGTGGCAGTGCCCCTGCCCCACCCCCTCCCACGGAGTGCCCCTAGCAAGCTGTTTGCTATGGGGTAACTCATGTGTGCTCACTCCCTATTTGTCCATGAGACACACAGAGTGTGGCTCGGCCCCGTCCCCGCTACCCTCCAAACTGGTTGTGATTGACAGCAACAGGAGCCAATGGCACCTGCTGCTGTGTCTGAACCAATGAGAAGAGAGGGAGCACAGAGAGAGCCTCTGCTCTTGTGCATATCGCTGGATCGAGATCGGGCTCAGCTAAGTATAAGTGGGGGGGAGCTGCTTGCAGAAAGTTTTTTACCTTAATGCATAAAATGCATTAAGGTAAAAAAACCTTCTGCCTTTAGAACAACTTCAATACTGCTTTAATTATTGTTTGTATCACTATAAAAAAAAATTGCACCTTCAAAGTCATTGTTATATTGTGTACATCACATGGTACAAAGCCCCCAAAATCCATTTTAGCTACAGGCAAGGTAATGTAACAAAAAAGGAAAAAAAAAACAATGTTGGGGGGAAGGGTGAATACCTTTGCAAGGTATTGTACTGTTTGTTTGTTTTTTGTATATTTTCCTTGCACATGATTGTGTATTCTTTGCAAAGTGAATTTTCACCACATTCATTGGTGAAGGGAAAATTGCCTTTAAAAGTAAAAAGTCTATGTGCCTTTAGGAAATCAACCCCATTGTGTAATAACATATTTGCTATAAGGAAAAGTAATGGTGCTGCATCAGCACTGGCTTTTTCACTGTCTTTAAAAGTACAATGCATTTCGGCAGAGAATTCCTGTAGTCTACTTAAATCTACTCAGATCACCTGCCATGATGATAATGTGATAATAGAAATGATGAGTTATGTGTATGTTATGCAGATCATGCACCGCCATTGACACAGATTAATACAAAATTATCAGCCTTTGTTTTAATATGGAAACAGATTACTTTTTATTATACTCCTGTAATTGTTTAGTGAACTTTGTGAAAGTCAACTGAAAGCTTAGATACATATTTGGCTTTATAGCAAGGTCATCAGAACAATTCAACAGCCCAAATTATTGACATTCAAATTTTAGTAGTCAAATTCTGCTTATGAATCATATTCATGATCACTTATCACTGTTGCCAAAATACCTGAAGATAATTATCTCAGGCAAAGATTGCCTTTTGCAAGGATAAAGACGATACCCAGGCCATTAGCTTCTGACATCGTTATCAGATCTATTTCTAAATTTGTAGTACAGTATACATTACTGCACATTAACAACCTCTCACAATGAATATCAAGAAGATATAAGCCTTTTAAGCACATTATGCAAAGATGAAGCCATAAACATACACAGATCTTCAAACTCTCCTTATTTTGGTGGGGCAGTCCAGGTTTCAGAATTTCTGGAAGAACAGGAAAGGAAAGTGACTTTATATTACTGAAACATATTTAACTTGGTGGGAGATGAGGAGAATATAAAACACGCTTAAGGTTTTAGATCTTTAAATATATGAAATAACCGCAGGCAGACATAGAAGACACAATCTAATGCAGCTCCGTACTAATTAGTACATCTGTAAATGTATTTTTTTAATGCAAGCAGTGTAATACGTGTAGCTCTATCCCTGAAAAAGGTGCTTGGTAATTTTGGGTTCTCTGTTCTGTACCTCAACTCCAAGAACAACCTTAGCCGCTCTGACAAACCTGGTTGAGTAATAGTCACTGCAAGTACATATAAAGACACAAGTATAATGCCCTCAACCTGGTTGTGGGTTACTAACAGAAAACAAACACACACACACACCTGTTTAGGGGTAGATGCACTCAATCCATTGATACGGGTTGGAATAGATGGCAATTTAAACATAAACGAACACACAACAGCTGAATTTGGATATAGTCTGTAATACCTGTACCAAAGTAACTAAGTATTAGGTTCTATACCACTAAACTGAAACCCCTATGTGAATTAGCAAATCAGTAATAAATGGTGCAAATAAATCTTAAATGCAATATGAATAGTATTGCTACACTGGATTAGAATGCACTTTAAGGGATTAGCTAAAGTATGGTATAGCATCTCCAAAGAGGTACCTCTTTAAGTAAAGGAGCAAAGGGTCTCTCAATTGCAACTGTTAAAGGGCAGTCTTTAGCCTTGACCCTGAGAAGGATGAATAGGGCGCTTCTGCCTAGGATCTTCCAATAGGCTGTAATCAAAGGATCATCATGGGGAAGATATATGGAGAATGGAATGGCACTGGAGCAGCACTTCAAAAAGGAGAAGCAACTCCGGTATGAAGATAAACAACAGGACGGAGATTCTAAGTGCAGTATTCCAATAGTTTAATAAGGCATAAGGTTAAAAACACTTACAAGATCAAGCATATAGGCAGGCTCATCAGATCAATAATCCCAGCTCCTGTCACTTCACTCTGCAGTGCTAAGCCGACCAGCAGTTGCAGAAGGAGGGGAGAGCATGGGAGCAAGATGGCAGCCATACTTACAGGACCTCCGTGGAACGCACATGCGCTGTGTGGAATGCACGTACCGGAAGTGATGTCAGGCAGGAGCAGTAAGGCATTTTGGAGCACGTGCAGTAGCTCCTTCATCAGATCTGAGAAATATCCTTAGTGGCTCTGTCTCTCTGCTTAACAGGTTTACAGTGGCTCAGTTTCTCTCTCTCTTTGTTTTTTAAAGCGGAGGTCCCCCCCTCCAGTGTCACATATGGCACCTTTCAAGGGGGAGGGGGGGTGCAGATACCTGTATAATACAGGTATTTGCACCCACTTCCGGGCATAGACTCCCACGGGAGATACGCCACTTCCCGCCCCCCCCCCCCCGCTGTCTTCTGGGAGACACACGGGTCCCAGAAGACAGGAGGGACCATTTTGATTGCGCTGCTGACTTTTAAAAAAAAATTTTTTGGCAGACCTCCGCTTTAAAGACATTCCCCACAGCATTGGTCATTTCTGCTTCTCTCCTCACACTGCACTGAGCTCTGTGGTCAAAACTTTGCCAGGCACCTCCGGCTCTCCGCTCCTCTCTAAAACAGGGCTCTGTGTGAATTGTAGTTCAGAGCCCATACCTTTCTATTGACAGTGTGCTTCCTGAGATTGCATGTCGCATCATGTTCCTGTAGCTTCTCTTGACTGGAGGGAGGGGGAGCAAGGAGTAATCAGGAAATTACACAGAGCCCACAGCTGCACCTCTCCCCTGTTGCAGTAAAACTGCTCCGATCTCCAGTTTGGAGTCTGCAAGGGGGGTGTAGAGCCAGCATACATAAATTTGACTTGATCAGCCTCTTGCAGTCTCTATACAGTAGACCTCAGACTGGGGGATAGAAAAGCAGGAATATGATCTAATCAGTTATCAAGTGACCAAAAAACTTCAGCTCCTCTGTGTAAATGAGAAGGGTTGACAACAGGATAAATAACATATAGCATTGATGCCACCCTCCAGTGTCCATAGCTATTGACGTTATCATTAGGGTAGAGAGTTCACAATCACCAGCTGCACATATACACAGAATAATCTTTTGCAGTCATGTGACTATATATAATAAAACACGAAAAAAAGTATTTACATTACAAGTTGCCATAAAATGGGGAGGCAACATTTTAAAATTGGTTTATTGTTTAGCCTTTCCTTTTTCTTTAGGTGTATGTACAGTACTTGCAGAAAGAAAACATTAAGGAGCATCTTCTACCAAAATGTATTTAGTTTTTCAGATCAGCTCTTAACCAATGCCTGGGACCCTAAGAGGAAGGTCACCCCCAACACTTGAAAATTATGGACAATTTTCTATACCCTAGTTACTAGGGTATAGAATCATGTTTGGAATTCCGTCATTGTTGTACGTCGTAGCGTATGGTAGGATGAAAACAGTGCCAATGCGCCAATCGCAGCACATGGAATTATTTCTTTTTTTTTATTTTATTTTATTAGTAAATATTGAACAAAAAGCGTGTACAAAGAGATGCTGATAAGGATCAGTCAGAGAGGTCACAAGCTTAAAAAACTGAATAAACCTTTCTGGAAAACAAGAGACATCTGTGACCCCCAATAAACATATAAATTGTTTCTTTATTTTTAAGCAACCTTTATTCTTTAAGTTCTATTAGCTGCAGCGTGGTGTGAGACAGTGAATTGCATCACGATGCGCTGCGCTGAAAAAAGTAGTGCATGAACTACTTTTTCAGCACACACTAATGCAAAGTGACCATGTAGGAGGAAAGGCATTTTGCCTTATCTTGCGGTGGGACTCCAATGGAATAGCCACCCAACACAGTCCTAACATACCTGATGTTAACAAGCCCTTAATCATATTCAACCTTAAAAACAATATTTTTAAATATTTTGCAGCTTTTACTAGTCCCTAACCCAGGGGTCTCAAACTGGCGGCCCTCCAGCTGTTGTGAAACTACAAGTCCCATGAGGCATTGCAAGGCTGACAGTTACAAGCATGACTCCCACAGGCAGAGGCATGATGGGACTTGTAGTTTTGCCACAGCTGGAGGGCCACCAGTTTGAGACCCCTGCCTTAACCACTTCCCACCCGGCCACTGCACATATACGACCGGATGGGCGCTTCCTCCTTCTGAGTGGACGTTCAGGAACGTCCTTCAGAAGGAGGTAGATCGCGTGTGCCCGTACAGCAGCGCAATCCCGATGCGCTCGTGTCACCCGGGCACGGCGCATCACCGGTCGGCAGAAGGGCTCTGTGATTGGCTCTCCTGATCACATGACGGCTGTGTCCAATCACAGCCGTCATGTGATGTAAATAGAGAGGCGGTTGCTAGGCGATCGGCTCTCCTCTCCTCACACGAAAGTTGTCAGTAGGAGAGGAGAGCGGATCTCTGCAGCCGGCCCGTGATCAGTGAGTATGAGCTGCTTTTTTACAGCTTTTTACACACTGAACACCGGACCAGTGTCCCCATACATGTCCCCACACAATGTAAACACACAAAGTCCCCAAAATAGTGTCCCCAAAACACATGTCCCCACACAGTAAAAACACCTGTCCCCCACATATGTAACAGTAAAATCACATGTCCCAATGATCATCTGCACACATATGTCCATGATCACCTGCGCACATCTGTACATGATCATTTGTGTACATCTGTCCGTGATCACACAAACCAATTATTATACACTTAACAGGATTTTTTTTTACCAAAGACATGTAGCAGAATACATTTTGGCTTAAATTTATGACAAAACTTGATTTTATTGGATTTCTTTTAATATAGAAAGAAGAAAATATTTATTTTTTTCCAAATTTCTTGTGTTTTTTTGCTTATATCGCAAAAAAATTAAAACGGAGTCGTGAATAAATACCACCAAAAGAAAGCTCTATTATTATCTATAAAATAATAAAAAAATTCATTTGGGTACAGCGTAGCATGACCGCGCAATTGTCATTGAAAGTGCGAAAGCGCTGAAAGCTGAAAATTGGTCTGGGAAGGAAGGGGGTGAAAGTGCTATGTATTGAAGTGGTTAAGGAAGATAGCTTCATTAGTGGTTTTTTTTTCCTTTTATTTTTACTTGAAAAGAACGCATCGCCTACTCCTAGGTGGTTCCTTCAATCATCCACTTTATCTACAAAGAGAGTGGTCACCCAGACTGGATTTCAAACAGGTCCACCTTTGTTCATCTTCATTACTCGGGGAAAGGCAAGATTAGTAGTTTACAGAAGGAAGATAACACTTTATTTTTAGCTCACTGTCATTTCTGGCAATATCAACATGTATTTTCAGTATATAAGGATTTTTAAGCTGCATTATAATACATGTATGTTCTAAGGTTTATCTATCTTTTACAAATCCAACTTATGAAACTCCACACCTGTGATCGGTCAGGTGTTGTAATGGCTCTCTTAAACCATTAAATTATATGGAAAGGTATGTTGTTATTTTGCTGTGATTTCCATTTATTTGTCTGGCTCTGTATTATAACACCTTGAGAACTGTGACATACCCATGCTGTATTTTTTCTCTATAAAATTTCTGTATTGTAAACTCTTTTCAAGGTACGTTATTCATTCCAATTTGTGTTTTACATGAAATGTGGATGAAAAGTGATTTAGTAAGCTAAACTTTCAGGATGTGAACTCAAACTGTCAGTCCTAATTGTGAAGTTCCCTTTTCTTGCATTTTTAAATTGGTTCATGTCACATGTGACAATGTAAGAAAATCTAGCCAGTAAATGAATAGTCACTGGTTGGCACTTTACATGTGACTGCTAACATCTAAGTTCAGGGGGAAAGCAGCAAGTGGTCCCACATGTAATAGTTCATCCCTCAATGCTGCTGCGCAAAGGGCTTTTGAAATGAAGGATATAAATCATTAGCACTGCATCTCTAGATCCCTTAAGCTCCTTTGTAGCATCCAGTCTTTTATCTTTCAGCTGCCGATAGATGCACTTCAAAGAAGATCTTGCCCTTACATCAACTGCTCATTCAAAAGGAAATATACGGTAGTTCTTAGGTGTGTAGACATTGTAACAAATAAATCATTCATTAATTGAGATCAAATGAGAGTAAGAAAAGTTATTGCAGCTACTCAGATCACAATTCATTGGAGTATAAAAAGGAAAACTATGTAAATTCAGTCATTTGTTGTTTAATCAAAAGATTATTGAACTACAACCTTCAATACACTATGAGTTATGTACTCTAAAGGAGTTGAGACTTTCTTGACAATTAATAGGTTTATTTACTTTATATGTCAAGAACAGGGATGAGCCGAACACCCCCCTGTTCGGTTCGCACCAGAACCTGCGAACAGACAAAATGTTCGTGTAAACTTTAGAACCCTATTAAATACAATGGACTCGAACGTTCGAAATCTAAAGTGTTAATTATAAAGGCTAATATGCAAGTTATTGTCCTAAAAAGTGTTTGGGGACCCGGGTCCTGCCCCAGGGGACATGTATCAATGCAAAAAGAAGTTTTAAAAACGGCCGTTTTTTCGGGAGCAGTGATTTTAATAATGCTTAAAATGAAAAAATAAAAGTGAAATATTCCTTTAAATTTCGTACCTGGGGGGTGTGTATGATGTGCATGTAAAGTGGCGCATGTTTCCCGTGCTTAGAACTGTCCCTGCAAAAAATGTCATTTTTGAAAGAAAAAAAATGCATTTAAAACTGACTCGCGGCTATTAATGAATTGTCGGCTCCCGGCAATACATACAAAAGTCATTGATAAAAAAAAAAAAAAAAAGCGTGGGGGTTCCCCAGAATTCAATTACCAGGCCCTTCAGATCTGGCATGGATTTTAAGGGGAACTCCACCCCAAGTTTAAAAAAAAAATGGCGTGGAGTCCCCCTAAAAATCCATACCAGATCCCTTATCCGAGCACGCAACCTGGCCGGCCGCAGGGGAAAAGGGGGGGACGAGAAAGCGGCCCCCCCTCCCTCCTGAACCGTACCAAGCCACATGCCCTCAACATGGGGAGGATGTCCCCATGTTGATGGGGACAAGGGCCTCATCCCCACAACCCTTGCCCGGTGGTTGTGGGGGTCTGCGGGCGGGGGGCTTATCGGAATCTGGAAGACCCCTTTAACAAAGGGGACCCCCAGATCCCGCCCCCCCCCCTATGTGAATTGGTAAGGGGTACGTTGTACCCCTACCATTTCACGAAGAAAGCGTAAAAAAATGTTTAAAAAAACACACAAACACCTTGAAAAAGTCCTTTATTTAAAAAAATAAATAAATAAACATTCCAGCGGTGAAATCCAGTGTCCCGCGGCGATCCCGATGTCCAGCGCTGTCCTTCATTGGTTGTGCCTGAGCGGACCTGATGGGGAACTCCCTCTCAGTATTTTAAATGTATAGACCCGCCCCTTCTAATGTTCCCCATCAGGTCCGCTCAGCGGGCGAGATGCAGAACATGAGAAGGGGCGGGTCTATACATGTATTACCAAAGTGAGAGCAGTTCCCCATCAGGTCCGCCTCCTCGGTATGTCAGACCCGCCTACGTCATTGGCTTGAGCGGGGAACTTCCTTCACTATGTAAATTTAAATTACACAGTGAAGGAAGTTCCCCGCTCAAGCCAATGACGTAGGCGGGTCCGACATACCGAGGAGGCGGACCTGATGGGGAACTGCTCTCACTTTGGTAATACATGTATAGACCCGCCCCTTCTCATGTTCCGCATCTGGTCCGCTGAGCGGACCTGATGGGGAACTTTAGAAGGGGCGGGTCTATACATTTAAAATACTAAGAGGGAGTTCCCCATCAGGTCCGCTCAGGCACAACCAATGACGGACAGCGCTGGACATCGGGATCGCCGCGGGACACTGGATTTCACCGCTGGAATGTTTTTTTTTTTTTTTTCTTAATAAAGGACTTTTTCAAGGTGTTTGTGTGTTTTTTTAAACATTTTTTTACGCTTTCTTCGTGAAATGGTAGGGGTACAATGTACCCCTTACCAATTCACATAGGGGGGGCCGGGATCTGGGGGTCCCCTTTGTTAAAGGGGTCTTCCAGATTCCGATAAGCCCCCCGCCCGCAGACCCCCACAACCACCGGGCAAGGGTTGTGAGGATGAGGCCCTTGTCCCCATCAACATGGGGACATCCTCCCCATGTTGAGGGCATGTGGCTTGGTACGGTTCAGGAGGGAGGGGGGGCCGCTCTCTCGTCCCCCCCTTTTCCCCTGCGGCCGGCCAGGTTGCGTGCTCGGATAAGGGGTCTGGTATGGATTTTTAGGGGGACTCCACGCCATTTTTTTTTTAAATTTGGGGTGGAGTTCCCCTTAAAATCCATGCCAGATCTGAAGGGCCTGGAATGGATATTTGGGGAACCCCACGTCAATTTTTTTTTTATTTGCGGCGGGGTTCCCCTTAATATCCATTCCAGACCTGAAGGGCCTGGTAATTGAATTCTGGGGAACCCCCACGCTTTTTTTTTTTTTTTATCAATGACTTTTGTATGTATTGCCGGGAGCCGACAATTCATTAATAGCCGCGAGTCAGTTTTAAATGACTTTTTTTCTTTCAAAAATGACATTTTTTGCAGGGACAGTTCTAAGCACGGGAAACATGCGCCACTTTACATGCATATCATACACACCCCCCAGGTACGAAATTTAAAGGAATATTTCACTTTTATTTTTTCATTTTAAGCATTATTAAAATCACTGCTCCCGGAAAAACGGCCGTTTTTAAAACTTCTTTTTGCATTGATACATGTCCCCTGGGACAGGACCCCGGTCCCCAAACACTTTTTAGGACAATAACTTGCATATTAGCCTTTATAATTAACACTTTAGATTTCTCCCATAGATTTTTCGAATTTGCCGCGAACACCCCAATTTGTTCGTTGTTCGGCGAACGGGCGAACAGGCAATGTTCGAGTCGAACATGAGTTCGACCCGAACTCGAAGCTCATCCCTAGTCAAGAATAATAGGGAAATCATTCATTTCTCTGTACGGTACTTTCACCTTAAATATGCTGCCATTCCATTTACTTAGTATCAAATGATTTCACTTAAATTGGCCATACACTGGCAGAATTTTGTTCAAAAAAGTAAGTTTTAAGAACACTAATTAAATTTTCTAATTATATGTGGGATCAAATCGATGTTCATTTTGACCACAGTCACAATAGCTTTCAAAGAAACAGGATGGAAGATATTTCTTGAACATTTGAATTTCTAACAATGACTGTGATTTTCATCCTGGAAAGACTATTAACTTCAACAGAATATTAAAAGCAAATGTTTTTGAAGTACTTTTCGAACAACATTTAAGTCATTGAATGTACTGTTGAGTATTTTCGTATGAATGTTTACACAAGCGCTTGCTCAAAAGTGTATGGCCTCCTTTAGTCTTTAGAACATGAATATTACACACTCAAGAACACTGATATAATATCAACCAATTCCGTATCTGCTTTTAGTGTGGTATGGCCAGACTAATCAAAGATTGTTACTGCTGGTTAGTCATTGCACTTGCTGATCATAAAATTCCCTGGTAGTATATTTATTATAATGATAAACAACAATGACATTGAATATCCAAAAACAGCCAATTCAGTCTTAGTATAGGCTTTATGTACACTGCAGCTGCTAAACTCACATTTAGGAGCAGTTGGGCATTTTTTTCAGCAGCCCTGAACTCTCCTCTATGTTATCTTATGTGTACATGTACACTCAGTTGTTTATAGTAGTTTAGAGGCAGTTGAGTTTACTGCCGTTTTTTGAAAGCAGATAAATCATGCTCAGGACAATAGTTTACCGGCATTTCAAATGCCAAATGCTTGTAACTCATGTCACAAGGGTCGGGGTTCTTACGGTAATGTCACCGGATGGCCACGCCCCATTGCTATATAAGAACTGGCAGAGAGCAGAGCTGGCGCAAAGACGGGAGACAGCATCAGAGGAGGACTGGGTCGGCAGTGGAGAATACAGTAGCAGCGGAGAAGACAGCACCAGGGAAGATTGGAGGAAGAAGACCGGAAGAAGAAGACCGGAGGAAGATTTTTAATAAAGGACTTGTCAAAACCGTCTTTTGTTTTTATTTACACTACACTGCCTTTTTGCGGGGTGAATGGGTAGGGGTACAATGTACCCCTTATTCATTTACATAGGAGGGGCTGGCATCTGGGGACCCTCTTGTTAAAGGGGGCCTCCATATTCCAATAAGCCCCTTGCCCACAGACGCCCACAACCACTGCCCAGGGTTGTCGAGGAAGAGGCTCCCTGTCCCCATCAACATGGGGACAAGGTGCTTTGGGGTGGGGGATGTAGAGCCCCCCTGCCCCAAAGCACCCACACCCCCCATGTTGGGGTGTGTGGCCTGGTATGGTCCAGGAGGGGGGTCGCTCGCTCGCCCCCCTTTTTTTCTGACCTGCCAGGCTGCATGCTCGGATAAGGATCTGGTACGGATTTTGGGGGGCCCCATGCGTTTTCTTTTTTGCGTGGGGTTTCCCCTCAAAATCCATACCAGACCAAAGGGTCTGGTATGGTCTTGGCGGGAACTCGTGCTGTTTTTTTTTTTTACATTTTGGCATGGGGTTCCCTTTCAAATCCATACCAGACTCGAAGGGCCTGGTATGGATCCTTGGGGACCCTACGCCGTTTTTTTTCATGATGATCCGACTTGGATGCCACTTCCATTCAAATCAATGGGTTGAAAGTCGCAACAGTTAAGACAGCACTCATAGGGAACCATTGATTTTGAATAGAGGAAGAGAAACGCTGCTAAAAGCTAATGTGGTTAAACACCAATGCTTGCATTAACGCCAATGCCTGGCGTTGGCAGCGGCTTTGCAGCTCATGTACACCTGTGTACATGAAGCCGCCCAAATCTGTCTTTGAATTGGTTGCTTTTGGTTTTGTGCTTATTTTGGTAACTGTGGTAATTTCTGTCACCATTTAATATAAGACATTATTTTCATAACTCTCTGAAGTTCTGATCATTTTTTTGTAGCCCTGCTGTGTAGTAATATAATGTCCCTTCAAAATCCCCTACAAGATTTATTTTGGTGTCATTGAATAGTATAGCCCCTTGTAACATAATTCAACATAGTGTAAATATTATTATCAATGTGTGATTATTTTACAAAAACCTTGGTGTTGTGTATAGTTTTTTTATGTATAGTATATACATAGGGGTAGGCATATTTGCTCATTTTACTCATTACATATGCAGGTTTTACATATGCAGGTTTTGCTTTCTGTTTTGTAGTACTACACAATAGACTTCCCTGATTCTTCTTACAAGGCAAGTCTATAGCTGGTCATACAATCACAGATTTATTTTGTACAGGCAGTGGGATGAATAAAATAAATCTAACAGATTCCTCCATCCACACTAAACTGTACAGGTTAACGAATCTCCCGCTGTGGCTACTGTACTCTAATAGGCTATTAGGATACCCGAACAGTGTCTGCAACTGATTGGTTCTCATAACTTCTAATGACATGAACTTATATCTTAACCGGTTCCCGACTGGCTCCTGCACATATACGTCGGCAGAATGGCACGGATGGGCAGAGTAACGTATATATATGTCACTTTAAAAGTCCCGCCGTGCCCCTGCCGCAAGCTCCTTGACCGTGCCCGCGGGTCACAGAGCTGCAGAACGGGGAGAGGCAAGTGTAAACAAGCTCCCCGTTCTGCCTAGTGACACTGTCACTGATCGTCTGCTCCCTCTCATCGGGAGCAGCGATCAGTGATGTGTCACTCGTAGCCACGCCCCCTAACAGTTAGAATAACTCCCTAGGACACACTTAACCCCTTCAGCGCCCCCTACAGGTTAACTCCTTTACTGCAAGTGTAATTTTTACAGTAATCAGTGCATTTTTATAGCACTGATCGACGTAAAAATTACAATGGTCCCAAAATAGTGTCAAAAGTGTCCGATGTGTCCGCCATAATGTCACAGTCACAATAAAAATGATCGCCGCCATTACTAGTAAAAAAAAAATTATTAATAAAAATGCCATAAAACTATTTTGTAAACGCTAGAACTTTTGCGCTAACCAATCAATGAACGCTTATTGCGAATTTTTTACCAAAAATATGTAGAAGAATACGTATCGGCCTAAACTGAGCAAAAAATTTGTTTTTTATATATTTTTGGGGGATATTGATTATAGCAAAAAGTAAAAAATATTGCATTTGTCGCTCTATTTTTGTTTATAGCGCAAAAAATAAAAACTGCAGATGTGATCAAATACCACCAAAAGAACGCTCTATTTGTGGGAAAAAAAAGGACATCAATTTTGTTTGGGGCTCACGTCGCACAACCGCGCAATTGTCAGTTAAAGCGACGCAGTGCCAAATCGCGAAAAGTCCTCTGGTCTTTGGCCAGCCAAATGGTCCGGGGCTTAAGTGGTTAAACAATCTTATCAGCTTACCAACATCCCATGGCAAAAGGATGAGGAGAGGGAGAGGTGTTCCTAGTCCAAATTGGGCAAGCAGCCTGGGGTGTTAATGCATTTTCTTCATAGAATCACTCCATGACAAAAATTGATGTTACTGGCAAGATCACCAGGATAAAAAAGTAAAAAACCTGAATTATTGCAACCACCACATCTAATGACTGGTAAGCTGCAAAAATAAAATTTTTGTTTTATGCCTCTTTTAGACATGCTTTGTTGTCTGAATCACAATTCACTTTCAGATTGCGCTTCAGACAGCAATAAACAGGTGGTGATAAAGCATTGTATGACCTTCTCACTTCCTGTTTTAACCCCTAACCCCATTGGCTCCTACTGCTGTCAATCAAATCCTCTGATGAGGGAGTGGGGGCGGGTCAAAACCCTGCTGTCTGTGTGTGTGGATGCAGGCTGTGGGGCTCGGGAGTGAGCCCACGCGAGTACCCCCTAGCAAGCGGTTTGCTAGGGGGGGGGTAGTCGGAAGGCAAGAGGAGCCTGGAGTGTTGGCAGGGGACCCTAGAAGAGGAGGATCGGGAGTGCTCTGTGCCATTCTAGGTTAGTATAACATGTTTGTTATTAGAAAAACAATTTGGTGTACAATCACTTTAAATAAGTTAAGATTTACTTTGGAAAGTGAATATTTACTTAAATTGTTAAACAAGATGAAAGCTTGTCCACAAAAGTTACCCAATGCAAGCAAAATTCCAGATTTTGTATTTCTCTTGTACATGAGTGGTTATTCAAATTGAACACATGTGCGTTCAACAATTTGTCAAGTTAACGTTTGGGTTGCAAAGTGGACCACCTGTACTCCCTTAGAAAATCAACCCCAATAAATGGTGTTCAAGTTGCAGGGTAAATGCTAAGGATCATGCCATATCCAGGGATTTCAGTGTTATCTATTTCATTTTAAAAATGTGTTGTGATCGTTCATACATTGCTTATTATAGCAATATGTAGCATGAATGGGTTTATAGTAAAGCATGTAAGAGATTTCATCCTAATAAGTGACCCAGGTTTTCAGCATAAAAATCCATAAAAGTCAATGTGGAGAGGGTGAAATACAGTCCATTGTAAAGGCTTTTCTTGTTGTTCTGAAACATAAGATTAAGTGGAAGCTTACAATCAAAGAAAAGCAGAGAGTATTACTGATCCCTGCAGTGAGAGATACAGTTCTTTGTGTGCTTAATCTCATTTAAAGAGTGCAGCCTCTACCCTGATTTTCTATTGGAACATCCTCATTGGCAGTGCTTTATATTAGCTTGCTGGATGTGAAATGGAGAATCAATTAAGCCCAGGGACTAAACAGAAGACAGGAAGAAAACATATGTCCACAGCATGATGAGGAAAGCAAGCTTTTGCCTAGAAAACATGCTTATGTGCAGTTCAGCACAACACAAGAACAAAGAAAATGGTTCTAGTCTCAGTTTATAGAATAATATGCAGCTCTTAGTATTTTGGGGTCCCTATTTTAGGGACTATTGGGGTTCAGCAGCATTTATCAGATGCAATCAAAGTTGAGATGTGTGAGGATTGTCATATATACAGAGCATTTAAAATGATAAACTATCCAACTGACAGTGGTTTAAATTAAAATAGTTTTGGGATCATGCTTACAAGACTCTTGTGACTGTGTTGCTGGTGTGTATGCCTGCGCAGTTTGTTCTGTTGACCTGTGTTTTTTCTTTCTCTTTAAGTCTATGGGGATCTCCTCAACACCACCAAAACAAATCTGAACTGCATATCTATTAATTTGTGTTAATGCACGAGTCTAATGTGATTATAGATTAAAGAATGCTGATGCTGTGTTCTGCTTTATTTGCTTAAGATATCAATGTCTACGGCTCCCTACAACATATGACTTAAAGTGGTTGCAAATTCAGAAGTTTTTTTTTTTTTTTTTACCTTAATGCATTCTCTGCATTAAAGTAAAACAACGTTTGTGTTCAGCTTCCCCCAGCCCCCCTAAATACTTACCTGAGCCTGATCTCAATTTAGTGCTTTTCCCGAGAGCAGCTCCTCACTGGATATGAAGGCAGTAGTGGGAGCTGCCCAGAACCCAGAACACTCACATAAAAGGGTTAAAATCAGGATATATTATTTCATTTGAATCGCTAACCCTTACCCCAGGGATATACTTAGCCACTCACTGAATTGTCAGGCAGCAATGAATTCCGATACTCATCAATCCTGCTTTCAGCATGATGGCATCATCTGGGAACTTTGCCTTACACGTTGTGGCCTACGGGATTTTGTCAGAGGTTCCCAATGATGCAGAGAGGGGCTGATGTCATGGTAACAGCGCCAATCTCTGCAACATTACACTGTGAGTAAAATGGCTCTGGGGTGACACCCCCTCAAGGGATGGGTCCATAACACCCTGCATTTACAGGATCTCTCCAGTCAAATGCTGGACATCATTAAAGCGGAGTTCCACCCAAAAATTGAACTTCCGCTTTAAGGGAAGGTGACCCCCTGACATGCCACATTTGGCATGTCATTATTTTGGTGGGGAGCAGTGTTACGGACATATTCATACCTCGCTTAACTGCTTAAAATAAGTGATTAAAACCTTTTGTCTATATAAAATGAAATCAAACGATAGCGGTGCAAAAAGAGAAAACAATTACATTTATTTATACAGGAATGATACCACCTAATATCAAGATGATACCAATGTTACACAATACAGAATAGGAATATTGCTATAACCTAAAATGATACCACCTATGACAAAGATGATACCAATGTTACATGATAATACCAATAGGAACAAGAGAGCAAAAGAGAAGTAAGATTAATCTTCTTAAAAATGGGAGATAGAGTGGGAGAGAGAGAGAGAGAGAGAGAGAGAGAGGCAGAGAGAGAGAGAGGCAGAGAGAGAGAGGCAGAGAGAGAGGCAGAGAGAGAGGCAGAGAGAGAGAGGGAGAGGGGGAGCGAGAGAGAGAGGCAGAGAGAGAGAGGCAGAGAGAGAGAGAGGCAGAGAGAGAGAGAGAGGCAGAGAGAGATAGAGAGAGGGGGAGAGGGGGAGAGAGAGGGAGAGAGAGAGGGGGAGAGGGGGAGAGAGAGGGAGAGAGAGAGAGAGGGAGAGAGATACTACATCACCATGTCTTGTTCAGGTCAGGTCTTCATTCTAAAGGGCTTAATCATGGCTCTGGCTGACTGATTTATGCCCCCTCTATGCCTACCCCCCCATCAACCAGGCTCCAAAATCCCGTGGTCTCATCGGTTTAAAGCTGACCACCTGATTGGTTGAAATCTCAAGCCATTTTCGCCTAGCACATTCAGATCTGCCTTTCAGAACTAAGGTGTGTGCCTTTGATGTACAGTTTAACCACTTCCCACATTAGCATGCTAAGGGCCCCTGCAGTGATGGAGTCTTGCTATCTGTACTGGCCCTTTCAAGACAAAGGATATTTAAGTATCACCTGAAACCTAATTTGGGTTCTCAACTGACAGGAGATAATCAGACCTTTGAAAACAATATGAGGGGGGCTCTCCCTCACAGATAATATATATTTCAGTAAACTCATAAACAGATTTTACCAGTCCACCTACATATATATATATATATATATATATATATATATATACATACATACATATACATACACATGCAGCGCCCTGTTCCCAATGTCTAAATTCAGTGAAACCAACAGCTCCTACGGGGGTAGTGCTACATAGATACATATATACATGTGTCCGTTGGGGGCATGGTGGGTTATTTAGAGTCCACGATATAAAATATTCAAAATCTCCACCACAGCAGAAACCCTATTTTTAGAGGGTTCCAGCTCCCACTTCCTCCCTGGGCACCGCGGCACTGGAAGGAAGGTCTCCTCTCCCCCCTCCCTCTTGGCAATCATCTGGGACATGTCACAGGTCTCAGATGATTGCTCGGCCAATCACGGTGCGCAGCGCGGCTCACGCATGCTGAATGCGTGCCCGGCTGTGAAGCCACAGCCGGGCGCCCACATTAGTGATGCCGGCGCCGCAGAGAGGAGGGGGAGACAAGCGGGACTTTATTTCCCCCCCATCGCTGGACCCTGGGGCAGGTGAGGGTCCGATTATTAAAAGTCAGCAGCTGCAGTATTTGTAGCTGCTGACTTTTAATATTTTTATTTTAGTAAGAACTCCGCTTTAAGTACAGAAGTCTGAAGACATCTTGTGAAGAAAAAGTATTTTGTCAGAGACAGCTATGGATTGAAAGTTAATATTGTGATTTTTTGGATTTGTTGTACCTGCTGGAGATCTGTTTTGTTTAAAAGAAACATTTTTACCGGAACTGAGCTTTAAGTGATATGCAAAACAGTAAAAGAAAAAACATTTTTTTAAATGGTAATGTGTGAAACTCTTGATGTACAATTCAAACGTTGTATCTATTAGTTTTCAAGGTATGCATTCTTCTCGAGGCATATACATTTTTCTTACATTATTTTGTCCTAGTGGAATGAGAAAAAATATCAGTTAAAAGATTAATGTTAGGTCAGCAAATAATAAAAATATTTTTGAGTAGGTAACAAGAAAACGTCATTTAAGTGATGAACGAGGAAGTGTCCTTGTGTATCATTAACCGTTGCAATCATTTACGGCACGGCTGCTCAGGATGATGTTGTAATTGAACAAGAGTACATAAATAATGTTTTGGAATGGAACAGAAATGATAGAAAACTGATATATTAAGTGAATGATTTGAACTGCAGTGGTTATTATCAGAGACTTAATGTTGTGTCATTTACGCACCTGAATAAAGATTTGTGAACAAAGAAGACAGCCATTTTTAATCATTGCAGGATTGCAATTGGAGTCTGCTGCTCAGTTTATTGCAGATGGGGGAGGTTAGGGAATTAGGGCATGTGAGGTTTGCCGAGGCAGCAATTAAAAGAATGTACAGGTAAAAAGCAAATACTGATTTACCAACACAAATCCTCTAAATAGGCAGAAGTCACAACTGAAATAATACTTAGGGTTGTAACAATTTAAATGTAAACCACAGTTCCATTAATCATCATTATGACCTATGTCAGTGCTACAAAAGCCAATTTATAAGGAATTATTTGAAAATAATAGTATTTTGGTCTGCAAAAATGGTCCTCTATAACTGTATATAGGGTTTCCCAGTATCCTCTTTGTTTTTCCCACAGGCCTTCATAGAGCTTAGAGTGCACCTTTTGGTAGTAGGATAGTAAGATTTTGACACCATCTACCACATTGAACAAATAACCAAAATTAGGCTGGCCTACGCTAGTAGAACTTTGTTTAAAAAGTATTTTTGAATAACATTCGTCAAGCTGTCGAATGTGCTCTTAATTTTTGTACAAATGTTTGTTTGAAAAACTATCAACTATACATTATTCATGTAATTTCATGATGTAATCAGTTGCCCCATATGCACAGCTTATAGTAGAGTACTGTATATACTCGAGTATAAGCCGACCCGAATATAAGCCAAGGCACCTAATTTTACCACAAAAAAATGGGAAAACTTATTGACTTGAGTATAAGCCTAGGGTGTCCATCTGCATGCCTCACTTTGCCTTACTGTGTCCATGTGCATGCCTCACTGTGTCCATGCCTCACTGTGCCCATGCCTCACTGTGTTCATGCCTCACTGTGCCCATGCCCCACTGTGTCCATGACTAGACTGACGTTTAACATGGGAGTCTATGGAAGGGGTGCCTGGTTTTGAAAAATCGGTGCTCCCCGGCCGTAGATCCCCCGGACAACAAACTTTGCACACTTTTAGAGGAAGAGTGGGGCTACAGGTGTGCCACGTTTGGGGTCCAGAGGACCTACGGCCGGCCGATACCGGGTCCCCAAATTCCGGGAGATCAGGCACAAAAATGTGACTCGAGTATAAGCCGACGGGGCATTTTTAGCACAAAAAAAGTGCTGAAAAACTCGGCTTATACTAGAGTATATACAGTAAATCTTTACATTCTGGTGTCAGCAGTTTCTGTTTTTGTTCAAACATGAGGGAAAAAACATTGCACACTAGCACATTATGTGAAACTTATTTTAAAACAAAGCCCTCCAGCTGTCACCTCTGACAGGACTTCCATCTTCACCCGGTCTTTGTTCCTGTTTCACGGGCTCCAGTCCTTTGAGTGGCCAAGCCATGATGATGTCAATCTCGTGCATGTGTGCGGGAGTCACAGTTTGCGGTACAGAGCTCCGAAGGAACGGCACGGGTATGCTGTTTATTTAGAGCGCATGGGTCGGTGACGTCATTGGGTGCTACACAAGTAAATATCTCCTAAGCGGTGCACGTTTAGGAGATATTTACAGTGCCTACAGGTAAGCCCTATTATAGGCTTACTTGTAGGTAAAACTTAAACAATAGACGTTACTACCACTTTAATGCATGACCTCTGTCTGTAGTCTGAGAACTGCAATTTCGTGTGAAGAAACTATACGTCCCATAATCCCATAAAAAATGTTTTTTCTTTTACTGTTTTGCTTGATCTAGTATTCTACAACTGAAAACTGCATAACAGCTATATATGAAACAGACACAAGTAGGCAGATAAATGAAGGGAAGAAATGTACTCCCACATTTGTGATGCAACACAGAGGAAATGGCAACGCTGTCTGATCCAGAACAAGAAGTTGCCTGTCTCTTTAGTAAATAGGGACAAGCTTGGTGAACGAATACATGGACATAGGGAAATCAATTAGCCATGACACTACAAACTGCAGCCACAACATGTGAGCCTACCACTACAAGGTAAGGCAAACAAATAATACAGGGGATATTACTATACGAATACCTAGTTAAAACAACAAAAACATTTAAAAGTGTACAATGCCTTTAAACAGAAACTGTCACCTTTCTCATACAGGGCAAAGTGATCATGTTTCTGTAAAAGGCCTCCATCCCCGAAACCCTTATATTCCCTTTGCCTGTGCTCCTTTCACCGTTGCAGCCAACAAGAGTACTTCCAGGTATGGAGGAGCATATGACCCTCCCCCTGTGATAGTACTGTGGCCTAGCAGGCACTGTCACATGATTCAAAGAGTAATGTCACCACTCCCCTGGGTCGTCCACATCACCGTAATGGAGGAAAGACCAACAAGGGAGCACAGGCAAGGTAAGTGTAAGGGGTGAGGGAAGTTCCTTTGCAGAGATGCTGTCACTTTTCACTGCATGGACAATGTGTCTCTTTAAATGTTCTCAGTAAACCTCTTGAAGCCTCAGCATGCATAGCAACAACAAATTAAACCGCAGAATCCCCTTCATTGCAGGTTGTGTTATTGAGTGCATGAACCCATATAGGCAAGCTGCTCATTAAATCTCAGTTATATGGTATAGTTTTCCACGTAGTAACATAAAGGGGTTGCTCTCACTGACCATATAGCCGTATATGACATTTTCTCCAAACAGCAGCAATTATTCATTCCTTTTACTATTCCACTTGTCTGAACTTTCTGGATAACAAGTTTCCAGATGTATTAATGGATCATGTTTAGTTCCACATTAATGTGTATTTGTCAGTAAAAAGTGTGTGTTGAAGCAGCATAAGAGATACCACTCTAGAGGTTATTTATGCTACTACCATCAAACTGTAAAATCCTGACCTTTATCAATGCTGGTAAAATGGCCAGTCTCCTGAGACGAAAATGTTAGTGTTATAAACCAAACAAATTGACCCTTCATAAAGTTGCCCTTTTGCACAGGTGCCTAACATTTAACAATTGAACCCTTAGTGACCCAGAAGTAAATTTAATTTTCCATGTGTTTCACAAAAGCTTTGAGCTGTTCTATAATTTATCAAGCTGTGCACCATGTAACATATATTTATATCCTGTATGTAAAATACGGACTGTGCAACAACCTCTAGGAAATACACTGCAGGAAACCTGAGTGCATCCATATGTTTCATATGAGAAAAATATGCAACTCGAGGCAGATAGCACCTGCCTAAATGTAATTAGCACAGTTGATATGACTAATTACAACAGTGAAAATTGCAATAGTTGGCAAAGGCTGTCTTTCTGTGGGGTCTAAAGGGGCATCTACGTACTCATTTGGAATTTTAAATTGTTGTTATAAATCATAAAAGTAAAGAAATTCCAGATGAAATAAGCAGTTGTAGTTCAGGTTGCTGTAGGGGAGAATTAAAAACACATATATATATATATTATATGTATATATTGTGAGGGGGTTAGCTCGGCAGCGGGTATGTGTGACCCCCGGGATGGGCTCCCCACCCAAAAACAGGCCCAGCAGACGGAGGTTGTGGTTTTCAAAATCAAAAGGGTGCGGTTTATTTTCTATTTACAGTGACAAAAACACAGCAAGGCAAAAAAAACATAAACAAAATAAATCCTGGTCAACTTGACCTCTGACTAAACTTACAGGTTTCCTAACTAACGACTGGGATCAGCCTAGTGCTGTCCTAGTCCCTGGTTTTAAATGTCCAAGCAAAATATAGCCACACAGGCTTTCTCTCACCGCACAGGGGTTCACTCTCCCTAGACAGTCCACACAGGTCTGCTTCCAGGCATGAGCTAACATCTAATGAAGCTGGGATTTCTTATAGAGGCCTAAATGAGCTGACAAGGTTCAGCTGGCCTCATCAACTCCCTGTCTGCACGACGCCCAGCCCTCTCCCTAGAGGTATGAGTCATCCATGGGCCCACTAGCCTTATACAACTCTCCACCTAGTTGTATAAATCGGCGTAAAGCCTGAATCTGGGCGAAATATATCTACCCCCCTGGATGCAACCAGGTGACTTTACCTTCCTGCTGTCACATACCCCCCCCTCTTGTTTTAACCTCGGGGTTGGAACACCAGCAATCAGGCATTCATGTACTCGAGACAAAGCATCCACATTCCCCATTTGAACGCCAGGGCGATGCTTTACTGTGAAGTTGAATTCCTGGAGGGCCAGGAACCACCTATTCACTCTTCTATTTGTTTCCTTGTTTTGAGCCATCCACTTTAACGGAGCGTGATCCGTAACCATGTCAAAGTGCCTACCTAGCAGGTAGTACCGAAGGGAATCTAGAGCCCACTTCACCGCTAAACACTCCTTTTCAACGGTGGCGTAATTTACCTCATGGGACTTCAACTTCCTGCTGAGGTAAATGACTGGGTGCTCTTCCCCGTTCCAGACCTGGGACAATACTGCTCCTAACCCCACATCTGACGCATCACTTTGTACGACAAAGTCTCTAGAGAAGTCGGGTGAGTACAACACTGGCTGGCTACATAAGGCTTGTTTCAAGAACTGGAATGCTGCCTCAGCCTCGGGGATCCATTTAATCATGACCGACCCTTTCCCCTTCGTCAGGTTGGTTAGGGGCACAGCCTTAGAAGCAAAGTGGGGAATGAATCGCCGATAATACCCAGCGATTCCCAGGAAGGCTCGTACCTGCTTCTTGCTGTTGGGACGTGGCCAACTCTGGATGGCCTCGACTTTGTTGAGTTGGGGTTTTATTACTCCCCTCCCAATGGTGTACCCAAGATATTTGGCCTCCTCCTGCCCAATGGTACACTTCTTGGGGTTAGCCGTAAACCCTGCTTCCCGAACAGAGTCCAGGACTGCTTGCACTTTTGGCAGATGTGAGGCCCAATCTGTGCTATGGACAATTATGTCATCCAGGTAAGCCGCAGCATACTTCCGATGGGGCCTCAGCATCTGGTCCATTTTCCGCTGGAATGTGGCCGGCGCATTCTGTAACCCGAACGGCATTCTTTTATATTGGAACGCCCCGTCTGGGGTTACAAATGCGGTTTTCTCTTTGGCCGACTTGGCCAGGGGGATTTGCCAATACCCTTTTGTGAGGTCAAGAGTCGTCATGTATCGGGCTGTTCCCAGCCGGTCGATCAACTCATCTATACGTGGCATGGGGTAGGTGTCAAATTTTGTAACTTTGTTCAACTGACGAAAATCGTTACAAAATCGCCAGCTCCCATCCGGTTTAGGCACCAACACAATGGGACTAGACCAATCACTTTGGGACTCCTCTATCACCCCTAAGTTCAGCATTTTCTGTACTTCCTCCCGTATTGCCTCCCGTCGGGCCTCTGGGATCCGATAGGGTTTTAACTTCACCCTTTCACCGGGCGGGGTAATAATGTCATGCTCTACCCCAGATGTTTGTCCTGGCAGCTCAGAGAATACCTCCTTGTTGCGAAGCACAAACTCCTTAACCTCCTGTTGTTGGGGTTGTGACAAGGTGGCTGCGATTTTAACCTCAGGAATCACGCAACCAGTTTGAGCTGGTGACCAAGTGTCTGCGACTAGGGACTCTCTATCCCTCCAGGCTTTCAACAGATTAACGTGATAGATCTGTTCGGGCTTTCGCCTTCCTGGTTGTCTGACCTTGTAATTCACTTCGCTCACTTTTTCCATTATCTCGTAGGGGCCTTGCCATTTGGCAAGGAATTTACTTTCAACCGTAGGGACAAGTACCAATATCCTATCCCCCGGGGAAAAGGTACGGGTCTTGGCTCCACGGTTGTACACTCTCTGCTGTGCCAACTGCGCTTGGGCCAAATGTTCCTTCACGATGGGCATTACCTGTGCAATTCGATCTTGCATCAGGGCGACATGCTCAATCACACTCCTGTGGGGAGAACTCTCACTTTCCCAAGTTTCCTTGGCAATATCCAACAGCCCTCTTGGGTGTCTCCCATACAGTAACTCAAAGGGGGAGAATCCCGTAGAGGATTGGGGCACCTCCCTAATAGCAAACATCAAATAAGGAAGTAGACAGTCCCAATCCCTTCCATCTCTATCCACCACTTTCTTCAACATTTGTTTTAGGGTTTTGTTGAATCTTTCAACCAGCCCATCGGTTTGGGGGTGATACACAGATGTACGCAATTGCGTCACTTTGAACAATTTACACAGCTCTTTCATAACCCGGGACATAAAGGGTGTACCTTGGTCCGTAAGCAGTTCTTTACAAATACCCACCCGGCTAAAAACAAGAGATAGCTCTTTGGCTATGGTTTTGGCCGAGGTATTTCTGAGAGGGATCGCTTCTGGATAACGGGTGGCATAGTCCATTATAACCAATATGTACTGGTGCCCCCTAGCGGACTTGATTATAGGACCTACCAAATCCATTGCGATTCTCTCAAACGGGACCTCAATGATGGGTAGAGGGACCAGCGGGCTACGGAAATGTGGCATCGGGGCCGACCTCTGACACACAGGGCAGGAGGAACAATAATTTTCTATGTCCTTCATCACCCCAGGCCAATAGAATCTCTGTAATACCCTCTCTCGGGTTTTCTCTGTCCCCAGATGACCTCCAAGAATGTGCCCATGGGCCAACTCCAACACCAACTTCCTGTAAGGTTTGGGCACCACAAGCTGCTCAACGGTTTCTTCTGCCCTTTTTGCCACCCGATACAGTAGGTCCTTCTCTACGCTGAAGTATGGGTAAGTGCCGGTATTATCTGGGTTCACTAACTCGCCATCTATTTTCACTACGTTTTCCCGTGCCTTTATTAGGGCGGGGTCTTTCAACTGTTCTGTGGCAAAGTTTTCCCTGTGAACCTCAAGATCAGAAAACTCCACAGACGGTAGGTTTTCGTCTGAGGAGGTGGGCTCCTCTCCAGTTTCTTGAGTCTCCCCTGCCAATACTGACAAGGGAAATTCCGGAGAGTCCTCACCACTCTCAGGGGAGTTCTGGCTATCACATTCCTGGTACATAGGGGCACCAGTGGGGGGCTCAGGATCATCCCACAGTTCCCAGAACTTCGGAAAATCCCTTCCCACAATGGCGTCATGCGGTAACTGAGATACTAAGCCCACTGGATGAGAGAGGGTACCTTTGGGGGTCTCGAAACACACTGTAGTCACTGGATACTCTCGGGTGTCCCCATGCACACAAATAACGGCTACCCTGCTATTCCCAGAGACCTCTGTTTTAACTAACTCAGCCTTTATCAGGGTCACAAGGCTACCTGAATCCAACAATACCACAACATTTCTACCATTAACACACATTTTGCATAAATGTTTCTCAGTTCCTCGAATGGCAGTGCATGCGACTGTCGCACACAGCGACTGACGTCTGCCCGTCAGAAAGTCACACTGCATGGGTTCCTCCACAACCGGGCAATTGGCTGCAATATGTCCCGCTTGCCGGCAGCGGTAGCAAACGATCCTTCTTGCGGCCTCTTGAGCCGCTGATTTCCCAGGCTGTTCTCGCCAAACTTGGGGTAGAGCTCCCACCCTCTCACTCTCTCCACCCTCACCCCTTGGAATCCTCTTATCCGCCCCTGGGGATGGTCTGGTCTTGGGGTGGAAAGTCCGAGTGTCTCTGGAAGAGGCCGTCAGGTTCTCTGTAGCCAAGTATTTCTCCACACGATCCACAAGACCATCGGCCGTCTCTGGGTCTCCATGGCTTACCCACTTTTGGATGGCAGTAGGAAGAGCTCTCAAAAACCGATCCATTACAACACGTTCCACAATCTTTGGTGCGGACAAAGTCTCTGGCTGTAGCCACTTTCTGCTCAGGTGAATGAGATCATACATTTGAGACCTGGGGGGTTTTCCAAGCTGGAAAGTCCAGTTATGCACACGCTGAGCCCGGACAGCCAGGGTGACACCCAGCCTTGCCAATATTTCAGCTTTTAGCATCACATAGTCTTTTGCTTGGTTAGGCTCTAGGTCATAGTAAGCTTTCTGCGATTCACCAGTTAACAGAGGAGCCACTAGTCCAGCCCACTGCTCCTCAGGCCACTTTTCTCTTTCAGCGGTCCTTTCAAATGTGGTCAAAAATACCTCTGGATCATCCTCTCCAGTCATTTTTGTCAATAAACGACTCACCCCAAAGGACGCGGTATTAGTGGGACGGCTTTCCTCACTGGTCTGCGGACGTTGCTGCATTACTGCTTCCATCTGTTGTTGTAGTCTCTGCTCTTGCTTCTGTAACAGGTCTATGAAGCGGGCCTCAGATTGCTGCTGGGCTCGTTGCTGAGCCTCCAGACTCTGTTGTAAAGTTGCAAGGCTCTGTTGATGAGCTTGCTGCTGGGCTGCAAGGCTCCTTTGCAAACCTGCATTTGTCTGCTGTTGATTGGCATTTGCTAGAGCCAGCTGTTTCAGTATCTCCTCCATGCTGGCTTAAAAAAAAACTGCCTGCATTCTCCACCAACTGTGAGGGGGTTAGCTCGGCAGCGGGTATGTGTGACCCCCGGGATGGGCTCCCCACCCAAAAACAGGCCCAGCAGACGGAGGTTGTGGTTTTCAAAATCAAAAGGGTGCGGTTTATTTTCTATTTACAGTGACAAAAACACAGCAAGGCAAAAAAAACATAAACAAAATAAATCCTGGTCAACTTGACCTCTGACTAAACTTACAGGTTTCCTAACTAACGACTGGGATCAGCCTAGTGCTGTCCTAGTCCCTGGTTTTAAATGTCCAAGCAAAATATAGCCACACAGGCTTTCTCTCACCGCACAGGGGTTCACTCTCCCTAGACAGTCCACACAGGTCTGCTTCCAGGCATGAGCTAACATCTAATGAAGCTGGGATTTCTTATAGAGGCCTAAATGAGCTGACAAGGTTCAGCTGGCCTCATCAACTCCCTGTCTGCACGACGCCCAGCCCTCTCCCTAGAGGTATGAGTCATCCATGGGCCCACTAGCCTTATACAACTCTCCACCTAGTTGTATAAATCGGCGTAAAGCCTGAATCTGGGCGAAATATATCTACCCCCCTGGATGCAACCAGGTGACTTTACCTTCCTGCTGTCACAATATATATATATATATATATATATATATATATATATATATATATATATATATATACTATATTGCCAAAAGTATTGGGACGCCTTTACACGCATATGAACTTTAATAGCATCTCACTCTTAGTCCATAGGGTTCAATATTGAGTTGGCCCACGCTTTTCAGCTATAACAGCTTCAACTCTTCTGGGAAGACTGTCCACAAGGTTTAGGTGTGTGTCTATGGGAATGTTTGACCATTCTTCCAGAAGCAGATTTGTGAGGTCAGGCACTGATGTGGATGGGAAGGCCTGGCTCGCAGTCTCCACTCTAATTCATCCAAAAAGGTGTTCTATCGGGTTGAGGTCAGGACTTTGGATGCTTTGCACACTGGTCCAAATCATTTGGTGGAGGGGGGTTATGGTGCGGGGTTGTCTTTCAGGGGTTGGGTTTGACCCCTTAGTTCAAGTAAAGGGAACTCTTAAGGCATAAGCATACCAAGACATTTTGGACAATTTCATGCTCCCAACTTTGTTGGGTTGGCCCCATCCTGTTCCAGCATGACTGTGCATCAGTGCACAAAGCAAGGTCCATAAAGACATGGATGAGCGAGTCTGAGGTGGAGAAGGTTTATTGGCTTGCAAAGAGTCCTGACCTCATTCTTTGGGATGAAGAATAAAACACCTTTGGGAAGAATTAGAGCAGAGATTGGGAGCCAGGCCTTCTCGTCAGTGTCTGCCCTCACAAATGCGCTTTTGGAAGAATGGTCAAACGTTTCCATAGACATACTCCTAAACCTTGTGGACAGCCTTCCCAGAAGAGTTAAAGCTTCTATGGCTGCAAAGGATGGGCCAACTCAATAAATATGTCCCAATACTTTTGACAATATAATATATATTCAGAGAAAAATAAAAAGGTGGGATAGTAAGGAACACCCTTGTTGTAGCAGTTCTTACACCCTGTGTCCACTGCTGGTCACATAATTTGTGTGGAAGGACTTTGTCCCTGTCTACTTTTTATGTCCAGTGGAGGCCTGTGTCTGATATAGTGGTCAATATGTTCTCTGTGGTCACCCTTTCTTTGATTAGCTTGAGATGTATCATATCCAGTACATTTAGAACTTTGTTATGAAATTCTACATAGCGGAGAGAAAGGGAAAGACCAACTAAGGGGCCACTGGACATATGAAGAGACTTGATGCAGGCCAACTTTGGTTGGGGGGAAGTAGCATAGACAACACAGAAGAATAAACCGCTAACACTGGAGAGAAGGAGCATAGTGGGCACAGTTGGAGAAACTGCTAACACTAGAGTAAAGGAGCATAGTGAGCACAGAAAAAGAAACTGATAACACCGGAGAGAAGGAGCAAAGTGAGCACAAAAGAAGAAACTGATAACACCGGAGTAAAGGAGCATAGTGAGCACAGAAGAAACTGATAAAACCAGAAAGTAGGATCATAGTAAGCACAGAAGAAGAAACTGCTAACACCGAGAGAAGAAGCGTAGTTAGCACAGAAGAAGAAGAAACCAATACTACTAGAGAGAAGATGAATAGTGAGCACAGAAGAAGAAACCAATAACACTTGAGGAAAAGAAGCACAGAAGAAGAAGAAGAAACTGCTAACACCGGAGAGAAGGAGCATAGTGAGCACAAAAGAAGAAACTGATAACACTGGAGAGAAGGAGCACAGTGAGCACAAAAGAAGAAACTTATAAAACCAGAAAGTAGGATCATAGTGAGTACAAAATAAGAAACTGATAACACCGGAGAGAAGGAGCATAGTGAGTACAAAAGAAGAAACTGATAAAACCAGAAAGTAGGATCATAGTAAGCACAGAAGAAGCAACTGCTAACACAGAGAGAAGAAACGTAGTTAGCACAGAAGAAGAAGAAACCAATACTACCAGAGAGAAGATGAATAGTGAGCACAGAAGAAGAAACCAATAACACTTGAGGAAAAGAAGCACAGAAGAAGAAGAAACTGCTAACACCGGAGAGAAGGAGCATAGTGAGCACAGAAGAAGAAATTGATAACACCGGAGAGAAGGAGCATAGTGAGCACAGAAGAAGAAATTGATAACACCGGAGAGAAGGAGCATAGTGACCACAAAAGAAGAAACTGCTAACACCGGAGAGAAGGAGCATAGTGAGCACAAAAGAAGAAACTGGTAACACCGGAGAGAAGGAGCATAGTGAGCACAAAAGAAGAAACTGATAAAACCAGAAAGTAGGATCATAGTAAGCACAGAAGAGGAAACTGCTAACACCAAGAGAAGGAGCGTAGTGAGCACAGAAGAAGAAGAAACCAATACTACTAGAGAGAAGATGAATAGTGAGCACAGAAGAAGAAACCAATAACACATGAGGAAAAGAAGCACAGAAGAAGAAACTGCTAACACCGGAGAGAATGAGCATAGTGAGCACAAAATAAGAAACTGATAACCCTGGAGAGAAGGAGCATAGTGAGCACAAAAGAAGAAACTGATAAAACCAGAAAGTAGGATCATAGTAAGCACAGAAGAAGAAACTGCTAACACAGAGAGAAGAAGCGTAGTTAGCACAGAAGAAGAAGAAACCAATGCTACTAGAGAGAAGAAGAATAGTGAGCACAGAAGAAGAAACCAATAACACTTGAGGAAAAGAAGCACAGAAGAAGAAGAAACTGCTAACACCGGAGAGAAGGAGCATAGTGAGCACAAAAGAAGAAACTGATAACACCGGAGAGAAGGAGCATAGTGAGCACAAAAGAAGAAACTTATAAAACCAGAAAGTAGGATCATAGTAAGCACAGAAGAAGAAACTGCTAACACCGAGAGAAGAAGCGTAGTTAGCACAGAAGAAGAAGAAACCAATACTACTAGAGAGAAGATGAATAGTGAGCACAGAAGAAGAAACCAATAACACTCGAGGAAAAGAAGCACAGAAGAAGAAACTGCTAACACCGGAGAGAAGGAGCATAGTGAGCACAGAAGAAGAAATTGATAACACCGGAGAGAAGGAGCATAGTGAGCACAAAAGAAGAAACTGCTAACACCGGAGAGAAGGAGCATAGTGAGCACAAAAGAAGAAACTGGTAACACCGGAGAGAAGGAGCATAGTGAGCACAAAAGAAGAAACTGATAAAACCAGAAAGTAGGATCATAGTAAGCACAGAAGAGGAAACTGCTAACACCAAGAGAAGGAGCGTAGTGAGCACAGAAGAAGAAGAAACCAATACTACTAGAGAGAAGATGAATAGTGAGCACAGAAGAAGAAACCAATAACACTCGAGGAAAAGAAGCACAGAAGAAGAAGAAACTGCTAACACCAGAGAGAAGGAGCATAATGAGAACAGAAGAAGAAGAAACCGATAATACTAGAGGGAAGATGAATAGTGAGTACAGAAGAAGAAGAAACCAATAACACCGGGGTAAAAGGAGCACCGAAGAAGAAGAAACTGCTAACACCCGAGAGAAGGAGCACAGAAAAAGAATACACCGATAATACTAGAGAGAAGATGAATAGTGAGCACAGAAGAAGAAGAAACTGCTAACACCAGGGTAAAAGGAGCACAGAAGAAGAAGAAACTGCTAACACCTGAGAGAAGGAGCATAGTTAACACAGAAAAAGAAGAAACCGATAATACTAGAGGGAAGATGAATAGTGAGTACAGAAGAAGAAGAAACCAATAACACCGGGGTAAAAGGAGCACCAAAGAAGAAGAAACTGCTAACACCCGAGAGAAGGAGCACAGAAAAAGAATACACCGATAATACTAGAGAGAAGATGAATAGTGAGCACAGAAGAAGAAGAAACTGCTAACACCAGGGTAAAAGGAGCACAGAAGAAGAAGAAACTGCTAACACCTGAGAGAAGGAGCATAGTTAACACAGAAAAAGAAGAAACCGATAATACTAGAGGGAAGATGAATAGTGAGTACAGAAGAAGAAGAAACCAATAACACCGGGGTAAAAGGAGCACCGAAGAAGAAGAAACTGCTAACACCCGAGAGAAGGAGCACAGAAAAAGAATACACCGATAATACTAGAGAGAAGATGAATAGTGAGCACAGAAGAAGAAGAAACTGCTAACACCGGAAAGAAGGAGCATAGTGAGCTCAGAAGAATAAGAAACCAATGACACTGGGGAAAAATAGCACAGAAGAAAAAGAAACCGATAATACTTGGGAGAAGGAGAATAGTAAGCACAGAAGAAGAAGAAACTAATGACACTGGGGAGAAAGAGCATAGAAGAAGAAGAAATGTATAACACTGGGGGGAAGGAGCATAGTGAGCACAGAAGAAGAAGAAGAAGCTGATAACAATAGGGAGAAGGAGCATAGTGAGCACAGATAAGGAAGAGGCTGATAACTGAAAGAAGGAGCATAATGAGCACAGAAAAGAGACAAGGATATTACAGAGAAGAAAGGGGAACAGTGAGCACAGAAGGAGACACTAATAACATTGGGGAGAAAGAGCATAGTGTGCATGGAAGAAGGAATCTAATGATAGTGGGGGCAAGGAGTCAAGCAGTCACAGCAGAGGAGACCAGTGAAAAAGATGGAGAGAAATGGGACACTGAGAAAGAGACTGGAGAAAAGGAACAGAACAGGAGGGTGTGTGCACAGATGAGAAAAATAGAGAAATAAATCTGGAGAAGAATGGCTGCACAGTGGGGTAACCAAGATGCCTGAAAGGGTAGCAGACAATCAGGAGATTTCCAGGGACAAGGTAAAAGAATTGACCATAGTAAATGAGGCCTAAGAATAGGGAGGTAGGACACTGAGGAGGAGAACAGGATGTAAAGCTGCATGTGTGCCAAAATCCTTTTAATGTAATGCATGAAATATCTACGGCCTCTAGATCTACTCTATAGACACACATGCATATTTCATATCTGTATCATAGCATGTTACATCTTGATTTTAATAAAGATCTGTCAACAAAGCGGTGAGATACAGTAAAATTTCAAATAGCATACTTTTTTTTTTTAATTGCGGGTTTAGAGATTTGCATGACTGAAGAATTTGCCATAGAGGTTTCTGCAGACACATTTCTCGCCAGCTGTATAATCGACCTCTTTTTCATGAGCCACGTTCTCCTGAACACTGATAATCTTCATTGATTTGTTCAAACAGGCAGATGATTTAATTTTCCATCTGTGCAATCTTGTTTGAATGCTTCATTCCAACTGTTTTTTTTAAACCTCCAAATCTACAGCTGTAATTGTTCATAAAAAAGCATATTATGACTTACCTTCTAATATGTCGGTTTATTTTTTCAAGATCTTAGGCATCAGGATGAACAAGAAAATAAAATATCAGGATGAACAAGAAAATAAAATATTTTATCATACCATGTTTATGTAAAAAATATAAAGTAGACTGCAAATTCTAATATAACATCTGCATTTAGATTTTATTACATAGAGTACAGTGTAAAAATATCTAAATGGATATGCATTTGGATATTTGGATATGATTTTGTGACTCAATGCTGCAAAATGTAAAACAGAAGTATGTCACTGGCTTAATGATGTTCAGTGGAAAAAAAACAGGGACCTTCTACCTTCTAACCTTTCAGCCTGTCATTAAATTTGACAATTATGCCTGTAATGCTTGTTTATCGTGTATTGTCATGTATATTTTAGGTAGCAGTAATGCTAAACCAGAAAGTAGCAGAGAGATCTTACCATATAAAATATGCATTTTTGCTGATTTTTAAGCAGTTTGACTATAGTTCCACATTAACATTGACCTTGATTGACCTTTTTTTTTTTTTTTACTTTATATTCTTTATTGTTTTTCCATGTTACAGAAGATACATACACATAATATACTTTAAGATAATGTTCTACAGTTAATCCCCCCCTCCCCCCCCCCCCCGCACCCTAGCCAATCTCTTTTCACATTCCAAAGAGCAGAGAAAGACAAAACCAAAAAAAATACATTCTGCCACACTCTTATATTATTACCGAGAAAGAACTATATTGTTTTTACTTTATTTAGTTTTCTCTCTCCCCCTGCTTCCGTTCCCCTTTTCCCTTCCTTCCTCTTGGTCTTCTGACACGTTTAACTTCTCTGCCCAAGGTCCATAGCTTCTCTTTCTGCCCCTCCTCCGTCTGCTCTTCCTATCTCATCTGGTTACCACCTTTAGGTCCCTCCCTTCACTCCTTTTCCTTGCTGCGCCCGTTAGGGCGGGCACCCCATTCTCCTCAACCAGGGATCCCACATTATTTTAAATTTTTTGTAGTTACCCCGTTTGGTCAAAACTACTTTTTCCTTCCACATTGTTGCGTTTATTGCATTGACCCACTCTGCTAATGTCGGTGCTTTCTGTGCTTGCCAGTTTTGTGCTATTACCTTCCTGGCCTGAAACAGGCATCTCAGCACTACTTCCGGAATATCTTTTTGTCCGTGTCTCTCCTCTATACCCAATAGGCACACCCTGGCCTCCGGTTCCAGAGCTGTTCCAAAGGTCGTATTTGTGATGTGCAGTACCTTAGCCCAATACCTTTGTAACTTCGGGCACTTCCACATCATGTGTATGAGGTCCCCTGTATCTTGGCATCTGGGGCACTTGTCATCTACTCTCCTTCCAAACATGTGTAGCCTCTTTGGGGTGTAATAAGCTCTGTGCACTAGGAACAGGTGTGACACTCTCTGTGATGGGGAGAGTGATACCACTGTCCCCCGTTCCAGTATCCGTTCCCATTTTACAGTGGTTATAGGGCCTATATCCTCTTCCCGTTTTTCTTTATTCTTACCCAACCTCTTCTTAGTTATAAAACTCCCCTTAATTTGTGAGTATAATTCTGATATGAGGCCTTTTGATGTTCCTGTCTTAATTAACCGTTGGAGGTGGGGAATTCTTTGCCAGCACACCGGGTGTGTTTTAAATTGGGCTTGAAGTGCGTGTCTTATCTGCAGATAGGTATAAAACAAAGAGTTTGGGATGGCATACTCTCTGCTTAATTCTGAGAATGCTTTTAATGTGTCACCTTCAAATAACTGCATCAATCTGGTTATACCTCTCTTTTCCCATTCCTTTAACTTTCCCATAGCTTGGATTTCTGGTAGGTATTTATTTTCCCAGAGAGGTGTATATTCGGTTAACCCTTTATACCCCATAGCTTGTTTACCTTCCCTCCATGTTCTTATGGCCGCCTTCAGTGTTGGATTCTTAGCAGGAAAAGAATCAGCCTCCAGGTTTTCTATTATGGTATTGTGTGGGGCCCCCATTAGCATCATTTTCCCACTGGCCCCTCCTCCTCCCTCTATTATACATCCCCTCAGGTGCTGTAACTGGGCCGCTATAAAATAACTATAAGGGTGTGGGATAGCCAGCCCTCCTTCTTTTATTGACAGCTGTAATACTTGGAGACTAATTCTTGCCCTGCCCTTCTTCCAGATTAATTCCCTGAAGAGGGTCTCTATTTTTTTGAACCAGGCCTTCCCAATCCATACTGGGGTGTTATGAAGTATATAAAGTAGCTGTGGCATCCAGATCATCTTAATAAGATTACTTCTTCCCGCCACTGACAGAGGAAGACGTTCCCAGATGTCGGCCTTTTGCTTAAACTTAGCTAATAGTGGCTTTAAATTATTGTCAATGTATTGATCTGGGTCTCGTGTCACCACTATCCCCAGGTAATCCATTTTTTCCGCCACCTTTAATAGAGGGATGCCTTCACAGACGGTGTTATCTACTGGGTCCACTGGCAGAAGTACAGACTTCTCCCAGTTTATCACCAGGCCCGAAAATCGACCAAATACTTCCACCGTCTGTATCGCCATTTTTAGTGACTTTGAGGAGTCCCCCAAAAAAAGCAAGATATCATCCGCATAGAGTGCGATTTTCTCCTCCCCCATTTTCCTCTGAAATCCCTGTATTGCCTTTTGGGATCTAATCGCTATTGCTAAGGGCTCTATTGCTACCGCGAAGAGAAGGGGGGACAGAGGACATCCCTGCCTTGTCCCCCTCTCTAACCTAAAGCTCTTTGAGTATTCATTATTAATTTTTATTTTTGCGCTTGGGGAGTTATAAAGCATTTTTACCCATTTAATGAAGATAGAACCAAATCCAAATTTCTCTAATACGTGCCAGAGGTAATCCCATTCTAAACTTTCAAAAGCCTTGGCAGCATCCAGGGATAAGATAGCTCTTCCACTTCTATTCTCAGTTGGCGTCTGTACGTTTAGATACAATCTTCTAATATTAGTGCTAGTAGCCCTATTAGGGATGAATCCGGATTGATCCGGGTGTATTAATTTCTGGATATATTTATTTATCCTGGCTGCCAGAACTTTAGCCAATATCTTAACGTCTGAACACAGCAATGAAATTGGTCTATAGGATGAAGTGTCTAATTGATCTTTCCCCTCTTTTTGGAGTACTATTATGGTAGCCTCTGACATTGAGGCCGGCAGCTTCCCCCCTTCTACCGCCCAGTTCAACACCCTTAACAGTTCCAGGAGGAGCACCTCCCCATACTGTTTATAAATTTCCACCGGTAAGCCATCTGGCCCGGGGGACTTTTGATTGGACATTTCCGCTACTGCTAATTGGAGTTCCTCTAGGGTTATCGGGGACTCTATGGCTCTTCTATCTTCCTCAGTTAAGGCCGGTGTTTCTATCCCCCCCAGAAATTCATCCATTTGTAATGTCTCATCTGCCCTCTTTGACTTATATAAGTCCTGATAATAAGCCTCAAATATTTCCAAAATTTCAGATGACTGAGAGGTTATCTCTCCCCCTACCTTCCTTATTGCGAGAATACTCGAGGGGGCTGAATTAGTTTTAGCCAATAGGGCCAGTATATGGCCTACACTCTCCCCTTCCGCAAAGGTACTCTGTTTTTGAAATAGACGTTTATTCTCTACTTTCCTTACCACTACCATTTTGTACTCCTGTTGTTTCTCAAGCCATTTCCTTTGTTTCATCAACGTCGGATCCTCCACATATTGTTCTTCTGCTTCTCTCACCTCTTTCCTAATCTTCTCTTCCCATTCCCTAGAATTTTTTTTAATTTTGACTATTTGTTGAATCAGTATTCCCCTAAGTAAGGCTTTTAGGGTGTCCCATATCACTCCCACCGGTGCTGTCCCTTCGTTGAAGCCCACCATCTCACTCAATTTTATATTTTATATTTTATATTTTATATATTATATTTTATATTTTATATATATCTCCTCTGGTTTTCCCATTAGTTCTAACCAGAAGGGACTTATTTTCCAATTACTTGGAGGGCACTTTTTCCCTGTATTTATAGTCAGCACCAGTGGTGAGTGATCTGACACCCCTCTTGGGCAATAAACAATTTTACTAACCCGTTGCAGGCTCATCTCGTTTCCTAGGGCCATATCTATTCTAGATAATGTGGAGTATGAGCTTGAGAAACAGGAGTACTGCCTCTCATCTGGGTTTCCCATTCTCCAAATGTCGCACCATCCGACCTCTTTTAAAAACTGGGTTAAACGTCCCTCTCCCCTCCCAATCATCCTTATCCCCGGTGGAAATCTGTCTACTGTCCTGTCCAATACTGCGTTAAAGTCCCCGACTGCTATTATGTAGCTTTCTTCTTTATTTAGCGCGAATTCCGCAAATTTATACAAGATCTCCATATTGAAAGGTGGCGGAACATAGATATTTGCCAATACATATTTTTCTATCAAACAATGCAAAAAAATAAAGCGCCCCAATTCATCCAACCTGACCTCTCTACAAATAAATGACACCCCTTTTTTCACCAGTATACTCACCCCCCTAGAGTAAGAAGAGTAAACTGAATGATACTGGCATTGATATTTCCTATTGAACAATTTCAGCTTTGTTTCTCTTGTTAAATGGGTCTCTTGGATGCAAATTACCTCCGCCCCGTACCATTCAAGTGTGGAGAATATTACAGCTCTTTTTATCGGGTCACCCAACCCCCGGACATTCCATTCCAACATGTTAAATGTTTTGGGCTGCATATCAATACAATCGCATAATAACTACAAAAACAAAGGAAAAACAAACATACGAGAGCAAAAGACCCACCTGGGCCCCACAAAGTTCAACCTTGGGCAAAAGAGAGCTCCATGATCCATTGTGCCACAAAAAAAAGAGAAAGGAGGAGGTGCTAAACCAGAGTAAACTTTGGGAGAGATCCTCAATATGCCTGTCATAAAAAGAGAAGAAAACAGAGCAAAAAGCAGAGGAAAAATAAGCAGATACAGAGAAAACCAATTACTCTGCTATTCCCTTTTTGTCCCTGATCTGTTACTAAATTAATTTCCTTTTTATATAAAAAGCAACCCATCTTCTAATTTAAACTGTGATATTCATAATTTTGTAGGCCAAGCAAGGGAGCCTTTCTTCCTATCATGAAAAAATAAATGGGAAAAAAAGAGAAAAAATAAAAAAAAAAGTTAATAGTGTAAAAAAAAAAAAAAAAAAAGTAATGGAGGAGTTGCTTCTTTTAAATGTGTCTTTGCTAAAATGTGGGTTATCCCAAACTACCTTCATCTCATATTTCCCTCTCTCCTTTGTTTGAAGTGTGACATTTGTGAATTTGTGCAGTTTTACCCCCCCCCTTCTGTCTCCTATCCCACCCCCCACCTACCCTCCCTCCCTCCACTCCCCCTCCCTCCTCCCCCAGCCTGTCTAGGCATACCCTAGGGGCTGTGCTTGTGACCACTACCTGCCATCCCTCCCTTTCATGCCCCTCCAGATTCATATCCTCTTGTGACCTTTCCCCTTCTCTCCCACTATTCCTCCCCCCCTTGCCCCCCCCCAAAAAAAATAAAAAAAAAGGATTTTGTGCATTGGAGAGCATATTTGGTGTTTCCTATTCATGCATTCATGTGTTTGGTGCTCAACTATCAGGGCTCATCCCCTAATTTATAAAATCCAAACAAAATAGTCCCCCCCCCCCACACCCTCCCAGAGGAGCCGTTTTTTGGCAACAGCAAAAAAAAAAAAAAAAAAAGGTGAAATGTTAGTTCATAGTGTATTCCAATCTTCCCAAGTTTGAAACCTTATCTAGGCTCTCCCATCAGTATAGTGTCTATAGATTTGTTTTATTTTCTTCCAGCCACTGTGCTGCTTTCTCCGGTGAGTCAAAGAATTGAGGGCCCTCCAAAGTCATTATCCTTAAACGTGCGGGGTACAATAGTGCATATGTAACTTTGTTTTTTAAAAGGTTACGTTTGACTGATGTGAACTCGGCTCTGCGTTTACTTAATTCCGGCGAGAAATCTGGGTATAATGAGATTCTTGACCCTTTATAGAAGATGTCCCCCTTCTCTCTTGCTTTTTGCAATGCAGTTGTCTTGTCAGTGTAATTAAGAAATTTCACTAATAAGGGCCTGGGGTATCCATCTTTTAGATGAGCTCTAAATGGAACTCTATGGGCTCTTTCTATCGCAAAGAGAGGTGAAAAGATATTCTCCCCAAACGTATCTCTGAACCAGTCCTCTAGAAAGCTAATAGGGTGGGTGCCCTCACTGCGTTCCGGGAGGCCCACCACCCGTATATTATTTCTACGTAACCTATTTTCAATTTCATCAAGTTTTGATGCCTGCCACCCCATTTGTTCTTTCATTACTTTAATCTCTTTTTTCAATGGGTACACCTCATCTTCCACTTGGCTCATTCTCTCCTCTACAGCTGTTGTCCTTAACATCGTCCTCTGCAGTTCTTGGCCCATGGATACTAATTGCTCCTCTATCCCTTTTATCTGTTTAGATACACTGTCCAATGACCCTCTACATGCATTCACGGCCCAAAGTACTTCTTTTAGCGTTGGCTCTTCCTCCCCTGGTAGAACAGCATCCGGAGCTACTACATGGATTGCCATTGGAATTGTTGCAGGTACAGCCATAGCTCCCAAGGTCTCTTCCACAGAGCCCTTTTTACTCCCTGTTTTTGGGCCTGTTGTACCCTGGCCTAGGCTTTTTCTATCTGCCGCTGTTCCTGTTTGGTTTCTTCCCTGTGCTTGCTGGTGTTGTGTCCCTCTACCTGGTGAGTTTGCCAAAGTATGGGCAAACCTCTCCAATTTAGCTGCTGTAGCTGCCGCCGCTAATTGCATTGCTTTCTCTTTCTCTTTTGCCGAACGTGTTTTTTGAGACCCCCCACTCTCCAGATTGAGCTGATCTTTCTTTGATGACATCCTTTATCCTATCTCCTTGGCCCTCTGCTAATGGCTACTGTTTAAATATATGATGTAGCTGGGATAGAAATGAAGGCCTAGGCTAAAGGTAATTGGGAACAGAGTAAGATTTATTTGCTTGCAGGTCCCAGTTTAATTCAGTTCCAACAGTGAGACTCAGTACCGTCCTTTGTTTCTGTCACTCTTACACCGGCTATTAACAGGGGGATCAGCCTTGGGACGGTTTCACTTAGCACACTTCATAAGCCTTAATGCTCAGTTCATAGTGTTCAATTCATAATATCTCAGGTGCATAAGTGTATATGATAACCTCCACAACTGCCCCCCCTCCAGCAATCTTCAGCAATTTGACTTTTGCTAGCGTGACTGCTGCCGCTACTGCACTTTTTTCAAATGCTCTTGAGCGCTGGCTCACTGCTCACTGCTCAAATCTGCTAACATCTGTATATGTTGCACATACCGGTGTGGAGTAAGTCTCAGGGTCCCCCTCTGCTTTCCACCGCGTAAGTAGCCGTGCAGGTAGCCTCTGTTCCCGGCGTGCTGATCTCCTTTCCTCCTCTCCTCTCGATTCGTAGCTCCCGCCACACAGTTCCCACTCTCGCGGGATCGCACAAGATACCGCGGGATTACGGAGGTGAAGCTGCTATTGGTGCACAGGGCTCAGCGTTGAGAGCGCGTCCACATCACCCGACGCATCCTCCGCAAGGTATGGGGGAGAAAAGGACGCTGTAATTGTGTCCAACAGTGGGGCATCTAACACCAGTCTCCTTGCATTACTATTGTCCGGGGGGGGGGGTAGAACAGGGGAGCAGAACGGGCGGAGGTCACGCAAACATCCTCACTCCTTGCTCCACACACACACCCGCCCCCTCCATCAACGTCCGGTCACCGACCTTGATTGACCTTGATTGACCTTGATTAGGTTGTTGATTGACCTTTGAGTCAAGATAACTAGAAATACAAGTCATCAGGTATGAACTGACGGTGAATGTACTAAAACAGCTTATCTCTTTTCTGAAACTTTTTTAAGCAGTATTAAATCCAAAAACAAAAAAATATTACATTGCAGTTCACCAATTCTTAGGTGTGGTGGCTGCATTCATTTTCTTTTTTAGTTTTTTTCTTTTTTTTTTCTCCTGGTGATCCAGCCAATAAGAGTTCATTCACACGTGCAAAAAACAAACAAAAAAAACAAAACACTATGTTTAGATGTGTACAGTAGATCGTTTGTATGCATCTACTGTATATGAAGCACTATAGTAATCAATGAGCCCATACACACAGCTGCATCTACATATGAAAATGTGTGTCGTGTTTAGCTGCCTAAAAAAAAGTAGGATTGTACACCACATTTTAGATCCACAGCATTTATGCTCGTACACGCATAAACGTGCTTAAATACATATAAATGTGCATAAACGCACGTACTCTAAGCACATATTTTACGCAGGATCTCCTAGCTCTACCAGCAAGAACCTTTCTTTCATGCAGAAACTTTGTGTATACCCATGTTAATGAGCCCTAAGAGCCGGTTCACACTGGGGTGGCACGACTTTGGGGGTGACTCGGCAAGGCGATCTCAAGACGACTTGAGAGGCGACTTGCAAGAGGACTGCTGTATTGAAGTCAATGCAAGTCGCCCTGAGTCGCCCCCAAAGTCATACAAGAACCTTTTTCTAAGTCGGAGCGACTTGCGTCGCTCCTATTAGAACGGTTCCATTGAATAGAGCGGAGCGCGACTTGTCAGGCGGCTGAGTCGCCTGACGAGTCGCCACTGTGTGAACCGGCTCTGAGTCAGTTATTATTCAATTTACTTTAACAGACCAAGCTGTCCAGACAAAGTAGCAGTTGGAAGGTTGAGACAAATCATTTAAGACTGACAGGGGTGTGCACAATGATCAGCTTATTTATTTAGATAAAACCTTTATCCCAAAGAGAAAAAAAAAATGTTTGCTGTAGCTGCTTATATAGTATTAGCTAGAGTTTAGATTTAATTTGGTAGTTAAGTCCATCTAAATCTGCTGGTACGGCTAACACTACCCTTCAATTACTGACAATGCTGCTTTACAAAGGCATCTGCTTTATTACTTTATCCAGAAAACAGACATCCTAAGACAGGACGTGTGTTACTGGCTGGATCACCACAGCATCACTCCTATGAACAGGTGTTAAGCTGATATTTGTCCACCAACAAATAACGATGGATAACTAAGGGAGAGGTTCACCTTTGAGAACATGTAACATGTATCATGTTACGGCTCCTGCAGGCGCTCCCCAATCTCCCTCTCTCCCTGTGACAGGGATCTTCTCCCTGCACCCACTGTCATTATTTGAAAAGAGCGGGGCCATGCGGGGCTCCACCCACACGGCCGTGTCATTCATTCACAGAGTTCTGGAATTGAATGAACTACAAGTACTGACCTTTGCAGCTGATGGCTTGTAGTTCTCAATGAACTACCAGGGCGCTGTTGAGCATTGTGGTAGTTAATCGATTCTTCCTGTCAGAGTGTAACTGCTTGCCCATACAAAGTATAAGCAGAGAGCTTACACTGACAGTCTGAAGGAGCCCTGCATTACACCAGCGATCTGCCGATTGTGGATGCAATACTTTCCAACAACAACAAAAAATTGTAAACACCCATTTTTTTTTTTATGTGCAACAAATTGCCATTTTTTTTTTTAAGTTGACCTTATCCTTTAAAAATCTGGATGTTTCATTTAGTGTACTCTCATAAGGAAAACAAAGTAAATAAATTTTCTGCAATGCAGCATTCCTTTTATCCAACTCTCCAAAATATATTATGGGCATGAAACTAAGAGAGAATGGCATTTCTTGTTTTATGTTAGTGTAGCGGGTGGTTACATTTAGGGGGAAGCATCTGAGTGGTAACTAGGCTCAGATGCACTAATTGTCAGGTTTCATGGACCATTTCTGTCCCTGGGAGATGGTACTGGTGTGTAGTTCCCTGGGGCCTATGGGTGGCGCTGTTGCCATGGGCCCGGGTTGAACCGCAGTACAAGGTTGTGCCTTTTTTTTTGTCCCCTCTTGGCAGCAGTACGGCGGGGCGGGGAACCTTCTCTGCCTGTCGGGAGAGGATATAAAAGGGGGCAGCCATCTTCCAGAGGGGCGGTTCCGCGCTCAGGCACCTTAGGCCTGGGTGTGTGTGTGTCGCCTCCGGGTGCCCTAGGCCCGGAGGCCTGGTCGGGTTGTCTTCGGGTGCCCTAGGCCCGGAGACGGAGCTGCTGTTCCATCCCAGACACCTTCAGTCTGGGGTGAGGTACTTTGGAGAACGGCCTGGAGCCCAGCGGCCTTCGGCAGGGATCCGCCAAGGACCGAGACTCCCAGGGATCTGCCTTGCGAGGGGACCCGTATCCAGGACGAGGAGGCCAGGGAGGTGACCCTTTCTGAAGACCCAGCGCAGAGTCGTGGTGACAGATGGGGCCTCTGGTAACTCTCCGGAGGGATGTTCTTGTCCTGAAAAAGGGGCCAGTTTACTAAGGAAAGAAGTGCGTGTTCTTTATGTCACAGTGGCAGTGATACTACGCACCCAAGGTCAGTGGCAGTGGCTTTCATCTTTTTCATCCGGTCAGTGGCAGTGACCAACTTCATGGTCTGTGGCAGAGACCATGCGCCAAGCCTGTTAATGCTAAGAAGAACAGGAGAAAACCCATTCAAGTTTGTGCCTGGACCTCCTCCCACCTTATCTGACCTGTGTCTTGTCCCACCCTGTCTGCTCTCAAAGAGACTGTTTATTGTGCTGAGAAAAATTAATAAGAGTTGGACCTTTCAGTTGGTGTGGACAGTTGCTTACTGGGGAGAACTAAAGGCTTGTTTCTGACTACCAAAGAAACAAGGTCAGCACTGGAGGTTTTTAAACACTGGCTGCAAGCAGGCCCGAGAAACTAACACCGCTCAACCTCCCCATCCAGGAGGGTACGGGCTTGTGGTGCGTTGTGCCTCATTCTTTCCCTGCGGAGGAGCCAAGCAAAAGAAAAGCAGGTAAAGTCTGGGGTTGGTGCGCTACATTAGTATTACTGAAAGATTTTAGCACAAATTCAACCTTACACCTTTACAACGTTTTTTGCATGCTGTCATACTGACAGTTCCCAAGGCCAGTTACCTGTACATTGTTTGTGCAGGGTTCATCCTGTGAAGTTCTAGTGCCTATTCCACTTAGACCTCTTTCACACAGATGGACCGATCGGGTCCACCGGTCAGTTTTTAAGGCTGACCCGATTAGACCCTCTATTGCTCTTTATAGAGCAGTGAATGTCAATGGACATGTGTCCAATGACACCCACAATGAAGATTGAAGAGCCGGCACTGCTGGAGTTTCAGTCTGACCATGGTCATATGAAATAAAAGTTGCAAGACTGAACCTCCAGTAGTGTTGGCTCTTCAATCTTCATGCATGCTTTGTTTTGGGCTGTAGGAGGGACATCCTGAGCCACAGCATCTGGACTAGGTGTGCTGGTATTCATCCCAGTAATCGGTGTACCTTCGTGTTGGAAGTATTGCCACCAACTGACATCCAATCCGATCCTATCTGCTAAAAACAGAAAAATGGGTATCCGTTCCCCATTCCTCTGGTGGATTGGATGACAGTCAGATGGAATCGGACAGGCGTCATTTTCCATCTGACCACCCATAGAGGAAAGTCGGTTGTGTCTTCCATGTCCACTCAGCATAAGCGGAGCAGACATGGATCAGCAAAGAGTTTCCCCGCTGAGCAGACAGATCTGCTGCTGAACTCCGCCTGTCTGAAAAGGGTCTACATTTTCTTGGCCACTAAGCTTTACAGCATACTCACTTGCTATCAACAAATCAACAAAGATTGTTCCCTGGATGTTCGTTGAACCCAGCAGGGATCATCTAAAAAAAAAGGCCATGGGTAGTGGAGCACTACCGTGGGGAACATGCACCAAAGCAAACATTAGGGGGTGATTTACTAAAAGCGGTGCACACAGAATTTGGTGCAGCAGTGCAGAGCAACCAATCAGGTTCCAAGTTTTATTATCAAAGCTTAATTTAACATCTGAAGTCAGAAGCTGATTGGTTACTATGCACATGTGCACCAGACTCTGTGTGTACCAGTTTTAGTAAATCTCCCACATTTTCCTATAAAAAATAAAGTTCAGCAGGGAAATGTATTTTATTGTGTCTGAAAGGGGATGCCTTAAATCTGCATGATCCACACTCTTCTAAGCTATATGCCCCATCCATTACTATATGTTGCCCCTTCTGACTCCCCAACCCCAGAATACATTCATTATACATTCATTATAACAGTTCATCCTGTAAAAAATGGATAATCGTTTGATAGTTTTATTTGGAAGGCAACCTGTTTACACTGCCTGGACCTTTGTAAGAAAATAAAAGTAATCAGGCTTAACCTGTTAATGAAAACAATGTTAATTAAAACATTGCTAGATGATGAATAATGTATATGTCCTGTGTTTCCTTTGTAATAGAGAAGAATTCTTACAGCCTGAAGGTATCATTATTGCTTTTGTTTTTTTTTGAGAGCTAGATTTCTCCATTAGCAATATCTGCAATGCATCTAATATAGAAGGAAGAAGAATAAGGAAGAATAAGGATTTTTTTGGAGAACAAATTCCAGCCTAGCAGAATTTACTGTGATTTACCCATCACAAAAGTCATACAAATTGATGGGCTACGTTCACTACAATGGGCACTGAAAATAATGGCAAAAAACACTGCTTTACAGTTTAGTAGATTAAACTTCATGACTGGGCCTTGGAAGACCCAGCCTTTAGGTGGAAATGATTTTGTGCCTAATTCTAATGCATTTCAACACTCATCCTTTACCTTTGTATCATTTTAGATACAAAACCTTACAAGAATCTCCAAAGGCCATTATTTGGATTACTATTATGCTAAGATCCGTTGACCTTGTATGTGATCTTCCCATATACCAGGACAATATCGAAGTGTCCAAAGCTATATTAAAATCAACTAATTAAATAGAAATGAAAGGCAAAACAATTTTGTGTATATATATATATATACCGTATATATATATATATATATATATATATATATATATATATATATATATAAATATATATATATACAGTACTTTTTAACATTTCCTTATAAGTGATCACATGACCTCTGTTCTCAGCTTGCTTAAAGCGGAGTTCCAACTACAATCCACATTTTTTTTTTAAAACCATTCATAAGCGTTTTACATGACATGGTAACACTCACGTGTCCGGTTAAATTTGTCCCCCGATGTCCAGTTTCATCTGTAAAAAAAAGTTTAATGAATGTGTCCTGTCCGTTTTCATTTTGCTTGTGGGTGTGTGAAGCCCACAAGCATCCAGTTCCGGGGACACGGTGCTAGTGCTGGACCAGCATGCACCGCTCGTTCTCTCTCCATTCTAGCACATGCGCAATAATGCGCCATAGCGGCGCTGTAAAGTATAAAGGTTGCCATAACAATGGGCGGCGGCGGCGGAAGTGCCTGCCCCGTTGTTATGGCAACCTAGCCCTCGGCGCTGCCCAACTGACTCCTGGGAAATGATGACACACATCTCCCAGGAGCAGTAGCGAGTGGAGGCGCTGGGGGAAGTGACGACAGGAACCGAGGCAATGAAGGAGGCAGATTTCGAGGGACCACATAGCAACAGCTATTTACAGGTGAGTAAAAAAAAAATATCCAAATGTTTTTTTTTTTTCATTTATTTCAAGCACATTAATGGCATATATTATTTTTTTGGGTGAAACTCCACTTTAAGGAGCTTAGAAAGCTAGGGTTGGAGAAACAGCATCACACTGATCTTCCCATCCTCCCAATGATTAGCTCTGCAAGGGTGGCGTGTCAGCACAAGTGTGACCATTGGAAGACAGACAGGCTGTGCTATCAGCACAGTCAGAGAACTAACCATACTGGGATGAATGATGCCCAGCATGGTCAGCGTGAAATTGGAAAGCAGGAAGACTGGCAGGAACACCAGGTATTTCACACAAAGGAAGCAATACAAAGAGAACAGGATATTTATTGGTATATAGTGTTTTTTATGTATTATGTTTACTGATTTAACATGGTCAGCATTAGGATGTCTATTTGTAATCAGGTAAGCATAAAAATAATTAATTTGAATATTTATACAGTATTCCTGTATACCACATGTAGCCAAAACGTGCCTTAGTCACTGTATATGGTCTCTAAAGCCTCGTACACACGGTCGGACTTCTATCGGACTTTTGCGTGTTTTTTTGTCCGAACGGAGTTGGTCGGGAACACCCATAGCATACACACGCTCTGACTTTTCTGCAAACTTTCCCCAAACTTTTTGCAACATCATGTGTTTTTTCTGCTCTTTTCTGCTCTTTACCGCCACCCTTTGGTCAACTTCAGCTATTGTTGGTTGATTTTAACATTAGTTGTTTTGTCCATCGGACAAAAGTCAGATGGTTTTCTGTACACACGGTCGGACTTTGCTCCATCGGACTTTTGTTGGGCAAAAGTTTGTCCGTTTGCAGACCCAACTTTTGTCCGATGAAAACAAGAAAAAAGCAAAAAAAGTTTGTCCGATGGAGCGTACACACGGTCGGATTGTTGGTCCAACTTGCTCAAAATGAAGTTTGTTGGCCAAAAGTCCGACCGTGTCTACGGGGCTTTAAAGTTATTTTTTACAGTTGGTGTCTACAAAATAGACTTCAATGACTCGCATTAGCAAACTATTCTATGCCAATATTAGCATCCCCAGAAATGTTCCAGATTTTCAGTTTGCAGAAAAAGCATACAGCTGGGGCTATTGATGCTGGGCTATTTCTTTTGTATTATGAATGAACCTTGTACTTAAAGTTTTACTTGTTAATGAACATTTTATACAAATAATTCAAACAATAATTTAAACATGAGTGCATAAACCTGTGAAGAGAAAAAAATAAATATATATATATACAGTATATACATATATCTATATAGATATATCTATATAGATACAGTATATCTATATTCTATATAAATATATATATATATAGATTTATATCTATATATAGATCTATGTATATATATAGATAGATATATATATATATATATACTGAATATCTATATCTATCTATCTATCTATCTATCTATCTATATATATATATATATATATATATATATATATATATATATATATATATATATATATTATACATTATTATTATTATTATTATACATGATTTATATAGCGCCAACAGTTTACGCAGTGCTTTAGAATGTAGAGGGGGGACAGCACGATTACAGTACAGTTCAATACAGAAGGTACAGGAGGGCCCTGCTTGTAGAGCTTACATTCTAAAGGGAGGGGGTGGTGGTACAAAAGGTAATAGCTGCAGAGAATGATTTGATGGGGGTATATATATATATTTATGATCGTGGCCCTCTGACCGAGAGAGATGTGGATCACATAAACAAGCGACAAGACTTACAACATAAATAGACCTAAAGTGTGCCTTGGTGGTCTGGTCAGTATGCCAAGAAAAGGGGGCATACCCAAGGTAAGTAATGGGTAGTTAATTGAAGAAGGATATGCTGAGAAGTGCCCTGAAAAAGGGAAGGGCGGGAGGGTGTCGAATGCGATTGAACATGAGGTGAGCTGGGAAGAGTCGGCCCAGTGACGTGTAGTACCGCACACTCAACCGACAAAGAGCATGGGTGAGTGGGCTGCCTAAATACCCTCCAGGCTCCTCCCGTAAACTCAGGCCACTATACTGGCCTTCTTATTTATGGTCGTGGCCCTCTGACCGAGAGAGATGTGAATCACATAAACACGCAACAAGACTTACAACATAAATACTGTAGACCTGAAGTGTGCCTTGGTGGTCTAGTCAGTATGCCAAGAAAAGAGGGCAAAAGACTCAGATAGGGAAATAGCTTTTATTGATTTCTTGTATTTATTTAGCTAGCTTGGTAAAGGCTTGTGCCATTTCTTCCTGAGGATTTGGGATGTATGTATCAAAACAAGCAGACTTCCATCGGCCTAGTTTCTTGATTACGTGGTCTGGTACTCCCTGTTGGGAGGCAGCTAAGGCTGCTCTAATTCGGAAGGAATGTTCAGAGAACTGATGGGGTTTGAAGCCCAAATTGCTTAGGAGGATTCTGACATGCTTGATAAACTGGCTGCTACTCAGGGGGCTGGTTTAGAAAGGGTAGCAACGAGCTACCATCAGATTGGCTGGGTAGATGGGGCAGTAGTCGGTCGAGCACCATCACTGGGCATCAGGCGTTGTTAGTCTGAAACAGGTTAAAGTCAACCCCGGTCCGGTTTGTTGCGTTTGCAGACTGTGAGAGTGTAGTGGTTCGAAAGCGAGTCGGGTGGCATCGGAGCAGTGTCTGACTGCCGGAGCCGCTGACTGTAAATTCACTAGGTCATAGGGAACCGTAGAAGGCCTGGTAGATGGCGGTTTGGATGACTAGGCTGGGCAAAGCCCCAAACGGAGAACGAGTAAGGATTTCAGACATGTCCCTAAAGAGGGCACTCTTGAAAGGTAGGTGCTTGCCACTGACTACGGGTTGGTGCTTCTGTATGCCCTGTAGGAGGGACTTGACTGCATGGGCTTGAGAATACTGACAGTTTACTGGGGTCCTGCAAGGACAGGAAATGCTGGACGCCATCTAGGTATAGCATGATAGTATTGTGAAAAAGGGTCAGCTGCGTAATACGAAGGCTAGGACGTGTCTAACGTCGCCTATTGCTGCTCCGGGGCAAGGTGCCAAAAATTTGTTGGGTTGGCGCCAGGCTCTTGCTGGAAAAAACAAAGTAAGGTTGGAACGGGACAGCGCATCAGCTGCGATTTTGCATTTGCCTGGAATATGTCGACAGAAGATATTAAACTGGTGACGGAGTGACAGCTGCGCGAGCCTGCGCAGGAAGGACATGATGGGGAGTGACTTAGATCTACCTTAATTGATGATGTCAGCTGTGGCCTGATTGTCCGTGGTGAAGAACACTGTCTGTCCTGTTCAAGTGTGGCCCCAGACCTGGGCAGCTGCCACGATGGGGTACAGCACGAAGAGTGATGAAGACTGGGTGTAAGAGAATTTCTGGGGGCCAAGGTTTGGCGAACCAGTGGCGGCCGAAAAATGGCCGCGAAGCCCGCGGAGGCTGCGGCATCAGTGAGCACCCGTGGTGGCTCGGCTTACACTGCCGGGATGAACATTGAAATGCTGTCCTATCAGGTGGAGAAGTTGTCCCACATAACTAAGTCTGCTACTGATGCTTGGTCTAGTTTGAGAACTTGGACTGGATCTTGCACTGGTGTGAGAAATTCAAGACAATACACAGGTGCTCAACAAGATGATATAAGTGCACTCGCAGACCAACATGCACTCGCAGACCAGTGTGCACTCGCAGACCAGCGTGCACTCGCTGACCAATGTGCACTCGCTGGTGCCGGATGGAAACCTGAACTAACGGGAGAAAGACCGAGAAGGATAAGTGGCCCGCATGCCACTGGAGATGAATGGCCAACTGGGTGCCGCTGCATGTTTGTGTGGCTGATTGTTTGTCACTGAGGTGTGTTTGCAAGTTAGTTTGTATGCGGCTTTGCACGTAGGTGCATGCCGCAAAGTGTTTTATACTACTGGAGACAATTTTGCGTGTTTGCAAGGGTGTCAGTGAGTGTCAGGTGGTTGCAGGGGCCTCGATGAGTATGAAGATTTGTTTTCTGAGATGACATTGCGTGGTTGTAAGGGTCTCGGTCTGGTTTGCTGAGACAATATTGCATGGTTGCAAGGGTCTCGATGAGTATGAAGTTTTTTGTTTGTTTGTTTTCTTTTTATGATGAAATTGTGTGGTTGCATGGGTCTCGACGAGTGAGGGGTTGCTGAGACGACATTGCGTTTTGCAATGGTCTCAAATGAGTGTCAGGCTGCAGAGACGACTTTGTATGGCAGCAAGAGTCTGAAGGGGTGTCAGGTTGCTGAGACGATATTGCATTTTGCAATGGTCTCAAATAAGTGTCAGGCTGCAGAGACGACTTTGTATGGCTGCAAGAGTCTGAACGGGTGTCAGACGGTTGCTGAGACGATATTGCGTTTTGCAATGGTCTCAAATGAGTTTCAGGCTGCTAAGACAAATTTGTATGGCTGCAAGGGTCTGAACGGGTGTCAGGTTGCTGAGACGAGATTGTGTGGTTGCAAAGGTCTAGAAGAGTGTGAGGTAGCTGAGATAATATTACGTTTTGCAAGGGTCTCAAATGAGTGTCAAGCTGCTGAGACAATATTCCCTGACTTTTTTTTTGTTAAAATGAAAACGACTGTAAACGAAACGCTGGTAGACGCAAGTTATCGCGTCTGGCAGCGTTTACAAACTGTTACAGGCATGGCGTTTCTAATGCCTCTGAACATCCGTCTGAACCCTTTTTTTTTTTTTTTTTTCAGAAAGGTTTCTAAACTCAACTGCCTAGCAACGACTATAAACAATCCTGTGTACATGTACTGATAAGATAACATAGAGGAGAGCTCAGGGGCAGCTGAAAAACGCCCAACTGTTCCTAAACGTCCGTTTAACAACAGCAGTGTACATGAGGCCTAAAATGATCTGTCTGGCTGCAAGGGTCTCAATGAATGTCAGGTTGCTGGGGCGAGACTGCGTGGTCACAAAGGTCTTGACGAGTGAGAGGTTGCTCAAGACAGTATTGTGTGGTTGTAAGGGTCTCGATGAGTGTGGGGCTGCTGAGACGGTATTGCGTTTGCAAGGGTCTCAACAAGGGTGTCAGGCTGCTGAGACGATTTTGCGTGGTTGCAAGGGTCTCAACAGGTGTCAGGTTGAAGGGCCGAGATTACGTGGTGACAAAACGGGGTATTTATTTATTGTTATACATATATATATATATCTATATATATATATATATATATTTTTTGACAAGTGAGAGGCTGCTAAAACAACGTTGCATTTTGCAAGGGTCTTAACCAGGGTGTCAGGCTGCTGAGACGATTTGCATGGTTGCAAGGGTCTCAACAGGTGTCCGGTTGTTAGGCTGAGATTGCGTGGTGGCAAAGGTTTTTTGTTTTTTTTTGTGTTTTGCAAGAGTCTTAACAAGGGTGTCAGGCTGCTGAGGTGATTTGCATGGTTGCAAGGGTCTCAACAGGTGTCAGGTTGCTGGGTCGAGATTGCGTGGTGACAAAGGGGGTATTTATCTATTGTTATATGTAAATATATATATTTTTATGTTTTTCATTGAGTGAGATGTAGCTGAGACGATATAGCGTTTTGCATGTGTCTCAACAAGAGTGACAGGCTGCTGAGACGGTTTTGCATGGCTGCAAGGGTCTCAATTAATGAGAATTGGGTTACTGAGAAGGGATAGAAACACCTGGTTTGTTTGGCGGATTACCATACCCTTAAGCGAGCAGTATAAGGTATAAGGACAACGTCCGTTTGATTCGTAGGTTCCGTAGGGGCCACTAACAAAAGATATGAGAGACAACGAATGGTAACGAATTGATAGGACATAAAGAATGTAATAACAAATCTTACTTGCGACAGTGGGCCATGCGAGTGAGTTCACGGCGGACTGTGGCTGGAGTGAAACATATCGGGAATGTGTAGCGTGATGCTGTGCATGAGGCAAAGCAATGAGGTTTGGTGTAGAGAATAGAAAGCGAAAAGTGCGTATGAATAATTCGTAAGCTCCACTGCGGGAACCGAACATATGCTACGGGTGACACCACGAGTGGTCACGAATTTTGACATGACAAACAAGGTAACGAATCCTACCTGGGACAGTGATCGTGCGACTGTCGTATGTTTGGCAGAAGGAACTTACGAATGTACAACGCCTGTGCCGAATGATGCTGGGACATGAGCGACAATAACTCGGAGGCAGGTTTTTTACAAAAGGGATGCAGGACAGAAAGCATAACGAATTGCAAGATTGCACATGATACGAAAAGGTTTGAATACTACCTGCGAGAGTGAGCGGGAACCGCCGATGAAGACCACAAATGAAGAAGCCGCAATGCACTTGCGATTGAATGCGCAGACTCACAAACATGAGGTGAGCTGGGAAGAGTCGGCCCAGCGACGTGTAGTACCGCACACTGAACCGACAAAGAGCATGGGTGAGTGGGCTGCTTAAACACCCTCCGGGCTCCTCCCATAAACTCAGGCCACCATACTAATATATATATATATATATATATATATATATATTTTTTTTTTTTTACAAAATCATTATAACTTGTTTGTTGTATAACACATATGAGTAAAGAAGTCCTGTTAATGGTGGCCAACAATTTCAAGTCTTGGTCCTTTATTTGGAGTCATTTATTCTGTGATAATCCAGTTTAGTAAAAATAGCGGACCAATAGGCAGTATGTCATTATGGGGTTTGTATGGAAAACTATAAAAGAAGAATATAGAATGACAGCAGGAGATGTAGTATGTATTGTAAATATTTTGTGTAGGAAAATAGCATATTTTCTTTCTTTATCCAGCTTGAGAACTTGAGCCACTGCCATTCTGGCCTCAGTTGACTATAGACAGTATGTAGTAAACGAGTAATTGCTCAGCAGTCCAGAAGACTAAGCCAAACAAATCTTGGAAAATGCTAAATATGCAGCGCAGACAACAAATTGCAGTTTCTTGTTGCCCAGTACATGTTTTAAAAGGTCTGCGTGTCTGCATATAAATGTTCATTTGAATATCTGCAAAATGAATTTGATATATAACATGCTGACATTTAAAGGAGACAATGAACATATGCTTGTGTAGTAGAGTATTTATTAAAAAATCTGTTTAAAAGACAAAGAGCTCACCGCTCTTCTATCCATGACGTATGCAATGCCCCTGCTCTGTCCTCTACCCTTTCACATTTGCCACATTCTTATTTCTTAATGGTTACAATCTGCATCGTATAAAAAAAACACAGGGAAACATCTGTGCTGCTAATTTTTCCAGACATTTTGCCAGTGGTGGGTGCTGTTCACATTACAAAAGATTTTCAAACATTGCATCTATTTATGTATGCAATTAAGTAATTAGGTTTTTTTTCCCCCCCTTACCCTCTGTTAAAGTAAAATGCCCGAATAGAACAAAAGCCCCCCAAATGACCCTCTTTTGGAAAGTAAACACCCCAAGGTGATCTATATTTTTGCCACAATTTTTCAGAAATGAAGAAATGTGCTGCTACTGAATGGGTTAAATGCAGAGCTTGAGAATGGTGCACTACATACATTAACCAGAAATAGGATGAATATGACTGACATGTTTCGCACTGGGAACTAGTGCTTAGTCATAGCTGAAATTTCAGCTATGACTAAGCACTAGATCCCAGTGCGAAACATGTCAGTTGTACCCCCTTTTTGTCTGCTGTGACTTGTAGTGCTTTGCAATTTTTAAATAAAGGCTACCTTAATGGTTTTTTTGGAGTGCGGCTGTCCACATATTCATCCTATTTCTTGCTACATGCATTGCCTGTACCCTTGGTATCCGAGAAGACATTGATTGCCGGATTGCACCCACCTGGAGCGGTATCTCTCTTTCACATACATTAACCACTTGACCCCTGGAAGGTTTTACCCTCTTCATGACCAGACCATTTTTTTCTATTCAGCACTGTGCTACTATAACTGGTTATTGCTCGGTAATGCAACACTCTACCCAAATAAAATGTATATCATTTTTTTTTTCACACAAATTGAGCATTCTTTTGTTTTAAAACATATCCAATAAAATCAATTTTCTTCATAAATTTAGGCCAAAATGTATTCTGCTACATGTCTTTGGAAAAAATAAATCTTAATAAGTGTATATTAATTAGTTGGTGTGTTATAGTGTCTACAAACTATGGGATATATACTGGAATTTACCCAGCTTTTTATGCAGCTCTGACTTTCTGCCTGCCTATCACATTTCTAGTGTGAATGTGATAGTGTAAAGGGCAATCAGGGTTATTGGCTTATTGGCACTGGCTGAGAGGGGCACTAACTGACAATATCTGACGTCACTAGTGACACTAATACAGTGATATACTGTACACTGTACACTTTCACTGTAATAATGGCACTGGCTGGGTGACAAGGGTGATCAGGAGGGCAATCAAAGGTTAAATGTGTGCCTTAACAAGTGTATGTGTGCTAATTTTACTTACAGGCTGGTTTTTCTTCCTAAACTCAGCTCTGAACAGTAAGTGAAATCAGGGAGAGAGAAGCTGCCAGCTTTGTTCACTGTGTTTACAAAGTGATCTCTGTGCTGTGGTTGACAACAGCCATCAGCAGATTCAAAGCCAAATCATTGGCTGTGAGCCTGCTGACAAACTCGTGCTGTGTCCAAACACAGCACAAGTGTCAGGGGGCACGTGCGCATGCATCTGTAAAACCAGAAGTTCTACCACAATGTAGAGGTACATCACGGGGGAACAACAAACCCACCAGCCAACAGTATATGGATGGTGTATGAGTGGTAAACTGCTTGGCAACATATACAGCAACAAGAGGCCCTTCTGCGCAATATCATGTACCTAGTATGTGATCCTGGGGCACGCATGTGCGCCGCCAGCGACCCATTCCCACTGTGATAATACACAGCAGCAGCTGATCTGCAGGTACCTCAGATTCGATGTTCACCAGTACCCACCAATCATTAGGCAGAGAGCCAAAACAACAATCTGCCTACTATGTAAACTTGGCAGACCGCTGTTCTGTCAGTAGGGAAGGCATTGATCCTGTGTTTCTGCAAAGCAGGAATGTGGATCAAAGCCTTCCCCTAGTGAAAGTACTTCCCACTCAGTACACAAGCACTGGCTAGGCACACAGTTAACCCTTTGATTGCCCCTGATGTTAACCCCTTCCTAGCCAGTGTCATTAGTACAGCGACAGTGCATATTTTTAGCACTGATTATTGTAGTTAAGAGTCCAGTTTGTCCACTGCAATATCGCAGTGTCTTGCTATAAGTCACCATTACTAGTAAAAAAAAAAAAAAAATCCACAAATATATCCCATAGTTTGTGGACGCTATAACTTGTGCGCAAACCAATCAATATACGCTTATTGGGATTTTGTTTCCCAAAAATATGTAGCAGAATACATGTTGGTCTAAATTGATGAAGACATTTATTTTTTTTACTTTTTTTATTACATTTTATAGCAGAAAGTAAAACATTTTCTTTATCTTTTCAAAATTGTCAGTCTTTCTTTGTTTATAGCGCAACAAATCTAAAATGCAGAGGTGATCAAATGCCACCAAAAGAAAGCTCTGTTTGTGGGGAAACAAAGTACATAAATATTATTTGGACACAAATTGTCAGTTAAAGTAACGCAGTGCTGTATCCCATAAAATGGCCTGGTCATGAAGGGGGGGGGCGAACCTTCCAGAGGTAATATACAGGTCATACACAGAGGAAGGAGGAAGTAAAGGGATTAATGTACTGGTCACCTACAGTGGTTGGATGGGGATGAAGGGGTAAATGTTCAGATATGCAGAATAAGGGAGGGGAGGGGTTAATATACAGGTCATGTAGAGACAGCATTGAGCTAGTATGTGTGTGGGGGGGGGCATGAAAGGGTTAAAAAAAGATCCCTGCATCACTGAAATAAATGAATGAATCTGCAGATGCTGATCCATTCATTCTTTTCATATTCACAAGAAATCGCTCTCTCTCCTTCCCCTGCTGTAATGAGAAGGGGTTGGATCAACACTGTAAACAGTACCATGTGACTGCTGTGAGGACCAATCACACTGTACGGAGCCCTTTAGATCAGCTTGGTACAGTGTCTTTGTGTACTGAGCTGTCATTGGACACTGCAATTAACAGCAGTTTGGCCAACCAACAGCTATTTTCCAGTGCTGTTTATGAAGAGTAGGGATGAGCTTCGTGTTCGAGTCGAACATACGTTCGACTCGAACATCGGCTGTTCGATCGTTCGACGAAGATCGAACGATTTGGGCCGTTCGCGCCAAATTCGAGTGACGCGAACGGCCCACAATGCACTACGCCATCGCAGTGTCATCCAGGCGCTGTGATTGGCCAAGCATGCACTGTGACCCCGCATGCTTGGCCAATCACAGCGCCGGCAGCGAGGAGAGCAATGATTGGCCACAGGCAGGATGCCTGTGGCCAATTATTGCTGAGGGTGTTTAGTACACGCCCCACACTATAAAAGGCCGCCAGCACGGCGGCCTAGTGTAGTGTGTTCCGGAGCAGGGATAGAGCAGCATAGGCAGGGACAGTGACTGTTATTTCTTTCTTGCTTAACCTGGATTCCTTTAGTTTAGGGAAAGAGAAGGATAGGTAGGGAGAGTGTCAGTGTGTTTTGTGCTTGTGCTATAGTGTGCTTAAAAAAAACATTTATTCTAGGGACAGAAAACTGTAGGTAGGGACAGTGTCAGTTTCTTTCACTCTGCAAGTCCTTGTTTCCAGGGACCTGGAAGGACAGTGAGTGAATTGTCCTTGTGCTATATTGTGCTTAAAAAAACATTTATTCTAGGGACAGAAAACTGTAGGTAGGGAGAGTGTCAGTTTCTTTCACTCTGCAAGTCCTTGTTTCCAGGGACCTGGAAGGACAGTGACTGAATTGTCCTTGTGCTATATTGTGATTAAAAAAAACATTTATTCTAGGGACAGAAAACTGTAGGTAGGGAGAGTGTCAGTTTCTTTCACTCTGCAAGTCCTTGTTTCCAGGGACCTGGAAGGACAGTGACTGAATTGTCCTTGTGCTATATTGTGATTAAAAAAAACATTTATTCTAGGGACAGAAAACTGTAGGTAGGGAGAGTGTCAGTTTATTTCACTCTGCAAGTCCTTGTTTCCAGGGACCTGGAAGGACAGTGACTGAATTGTCCTTGTGCTATATTGTGATTAAAAAAAACATTTATTCTAGGGACAGAAAACTGTAGGTAGGGAGAGTGTCAGTTTATTTCACTCTGCAAGTCCTTGTTTCCAGGGACCTGGAAGGACAGTGACTGAATTGTCCTTGTGCTATATTGTGATTAAAAAAAACATTTATTCTAGGGACAGAAAACTGTAGGTAGGGAGAGTGTCAGTTTATTTCACTCTGCAAGTCCTTGTTTCCAGGGACCTGGAAGGACAGTGACTGAATTGTCCTTGTGCTATATTGTGATTAAAAAAAACATTTATTCTAGGGACAGAAAACTGTAGGTAGGGAGAGTGTCAGTTTATTTCACTCTGCAAGTCCTTGTTTCCAGGGACCTGTAAGGACAGTGAGTGAATTGTCCTTGTGCTATATTGTGATTAAAAAAAACATTTATTCTAGGGACAGAAAACTGTAGGTAGGGAGAGTGTCAGTTTATTTCACTCTGCAAGTCCTTGTTTCCAGGGACCTGGAAGGACAGTGACTGAATTGTCCTTGTGCTATATTGTGATTAAAAAAAACATTTATTCTAGGGACAGAAAACTGTAGGTAGGGAGAGTGTCAGTTTATTTCACTCTGCAAGTCCTTGTTTCCAGTGACCTGTAAGGACAGTGAGTGAATTGTCCTTGTGCTATATTGTGATTAAAAAAAACATTTATTCTAGGGACAGAAAACTGTAGGTAGGGAGAGTGTCAGTTTATTTCACTCTGCAAGTCCTTGTTTCCAGGGACCTGGAAGGACAGTGACTGAATTGTCCTTGTGCTATATTGTGATTAAAAAAAACATTTATTCTAGGGACAGAAAACTGTAGGTAGGGAGAGTGTCAGTTTATTTCACTCTGCAAGTCCTTGTTTCCAGGGACCTGGAAGGACAGTGACTGAATTGTCCTTGTGCTATATTGTGATTAAAAAAAACATTTATTCTAGGGACAGAAAACTGTAGGTAGGGAGAGTGTCAGTTTATTTCACTCTGCAAGTCCTTGTTTCCAGGGACCTGTAAGGACAGTGAGTGAATTGTCCTTGTGCTATATTGTGATTAAAAAAAACATTTATTCTAGGGACAGAAAACTGTAGGTAGGGAGAGTGTCAGTTTATTTCACTCTGCAAGTCCTTGTTTCCAGGGACCTGGAAGGACAGTGACTGAATTGTCCTTGTGCTATATTGTGATTAAAAAAAACATTTATTCTAGGGACAGAAAACTGTAGGTAGGGAGAGTGTCAGTTTATTTCACTCTGCAAGTCCTTGTTTCCAGTGACCTGTAAGGACAGTGAGTGAATTGTCCTTGTGCTATATTGTGATTAAAAAAAACATTTATTCTAGGGACAGAAAACTGTAGGTAGGGAGAGTGTCAGTTTATTTCACTCTGCAAGTCCTTGTTTCCAGGGACCTGGAAGGACAGTGACTGAATTGTCCTTGTGCTATATTGTGATTAAAAAAAACATTTATTCTAGGGACAGAAAACTGTAGGTAGGGAGAGTGTCAGTTTATTTCACTCTGCAAGTCCTTGTTTCCAGGGACCTGGAAGGACAGTGACTGAATTGTCCTTGTGCTATATTGTGATTAAAAAAAACATTTATTCTAGGGACAGAAAACTGTAGGTAGGGAGAGTGTCAGTTTATTTCACTCTGCAAGTCCTTGTTTCCAGGGACCTGGAAGGACAGTGACTGAATTGTCCTTGTGCTATATTGTGATTAAAAAAAACATTTATTCTAGGGACAGAAAACTGTAGGTAGGGAGAGTGTCAGTTTATTTCACTCTGCAAGTCCTTGTTTCCAGGGACCTGTAAGGACAGTGAGTGAATTGTCCTTGTGCTATATTGTGATTAAAAAAAACATTTATTCTAGGGACAGAAAACTGTAGGTAGGGAGAGTGTCAGTTTATTTCACTCTGCAAGTCCTTGTTTCCAGGGACCTGGAAGGACAGTGACTGAATTGTCCTTGTGCTATATTGTGATTAAAAAAAACATTTATTCTAGGGACAGAAAACTGTAGGTAGGGAGAGTGTCAGTTTATTTCACTCTGCAAGTCCTTGTTTCCAGGGACCTGGAAGGACAGTGACTGAATTGTCCTTGTGCTATATTGTGATTAAAAAAAACATTTATTCTAGGGACAGAAAACTGTAGGTAGGGAGAGTGTCAGTTTATTTCACTCTGCAAGTCCTTGTTTCCAGGGACCTGGAAGGACAGTGACTGAATTGTCCTTGTGCTATATTGTGATTAAAAAAAACATTTATTCTAGGGACAGAAAACTGTAGGTAGGGAGAGTGTCAGTTTATTTCACTCTGCAAGTCCTTGTTTCCAGGGACCTGTAAGGACAGTGAGTGAATTGTCCTTGTGCTATATTGTGATTAAAAAAAACATTTATTCTAGGGACAGAAAACTGTAGGTAGGGAGAGTGTCAGTTTCTTTCACTCTGCAAGTCCTTGTTTCCAGGGACCTGTAAGGACAGTGAGTGAATTGTCCTTGTGCTATATTGTGATTAAAAAAAACATTTATTCTAGGGACAGAAAACTGTAGGTAGGGAGAGTGTCAGTTTATTTCACTCTGCAAGTCCTTGTTTCCAGGGACCTGGAAGGACAGTGACTGAATTGTCCTTGTGCTATATTGTGATTAAAAAAAACATTTATTCTAGGGACAGAAAACTGTAGGTAGGGAGAGTGTCAGTTTATTTCACTCTGCAAGTCCTTGTTTCCAGGGACCTGTAAGGACAGTGAGTGAATTGTCCTTGTGCTATATTGTGATTAAAAAAAACATTTATTCTAGGGACAGAAAACTGTAGGTAGGGAGAGTGTCAGTTTATTTCACTCTGCAAGTCCTTGTTTCCAGGGACCTGGAAGGACAGTGACTGAATTGTCCTTGTGCTATATTGTGATTAAAAAAAACATTTATTCTAGGGACAGAAAACTGTAGGTAGGGAGAGTGTCAGTTTATTTCACTCTGCAAGTCCTTGTTTCCAGGGACCTGGAAGGACAGTGACTGAATTGTCCTTGTGCTATATTGTGATTAAAAAAAACATTTATTCTAGGGACAGAAAACTGTAGGTAGGGAGAGTGTCAGTTTATTTCACTCTGCAAGTCCTTGTTTCCAGGGACCTGGAAGGACAGTGACTGAATTGTCCTTGTGCTATATTGTGATTAAAAAAAACATTTATTCTAGGGACAGAAAACTGTAGGTAGGGAGAGTGTCAGTTTATTTCACTCTGCAAGTCCTTGTTTCCAGGGACCTGGAAGGACAGTGACTGAATTGTCCTTGTGCTATATTGTGATTAAAAAAAACATTTATTCTAGGGACAGAAAACTGTAGGTAGGGAGAGTGTCAGTTTATTTCACTCTGCAAGTCCTTGTTTCCAGGGACCTGGAAGGACAGTGACTGAATTGTCCTTGTGCTATATTGTGATTAAAAAAAACATTTATTCTAGGGACAGAAAACTGTAGGTAGGGAGAGTGTCAGTTTATTTCACTCTGCAAGTCCTTGTTTCCAGGGACCTGGAAGGACAGTGACTGAATTGTCCTTGTGCTATATTGTGATTAAAAAAAACATTTATTCTAGGGACAGAAAACTGTAGGTAGGGAGAGTGTCAGTTTATTTCACTCTGCAAGTCCTTGTTTCCAGGGACCTGGAAGGACAGTGACTGAATTGTCCTTGTGCTATATTGTGATTAAAAAAAACATTTATTCTAGGGACAGAAAACTGTAGGTAGGGAGAGTGTCAGTTTATTTCACTCTGCAAGTCCTTGTTTCCAGGGACCTGGAAGGACAGTGACTGAATTGTCCTTGTGCTATATTGTGATTAAAAAAAACATTTTTTCTAGGGACAGAAAACTGTAGGTAGGGAGAGTGTTTTTTTTCTTTCACTCTGCAAGTACTTGTTTCCAGGGACCTGTAAGGACAGTGAGTGAATTGTCCTTGTGCTATATTGTGATTAAAAAAAACATTTTTTCTAGGGACAGAAAACTGTAGGTAGGGAGAGTGTCAGTTTCTTTCACTGTGAAAGTCCTTGTTTCAAGGGACAGAGAAGGACACCTGAAGGTAGCCCTTATTGCTTTTTTCCCATCTCCCTGCAGGCCATCTATTAGAATGTCTGGAAGGCAAACAAGGAGAGGCAGACAGTCAGGAGGCAATAAAAGAGGGCAAGCAGGCTCTGTGTCTGGGGGCAACAGTGCTGGTCGTGGACGCGGTGCATTGTCATCAGCACATGGCCATGGGACACGCTTGTCCTTCTTTTCGGCAGCTGGACATGTTGAGCCACATCATGCCGAAGACTTGGTAGAGTGGATGACCAAGCCCTCCTCCTCCTCCTCATCCTCTCTCACCCAGGCTCAGGGTACTGGAAAAGCAGCTGCCAAAGCGTCGTCTTCCCTGGTATCAATGTCAGACAAATCATCAGTCACTCCTTCCCTAGACCCACCATGTCCTCCTCCTGAGGAGTCCCCCGAACTGTTTCAGCACAGTGTTGGGTACATGCTCCAGGAGGATGCCCAGCGTTTCGAAGGGTCTGATGATGAAACCCAGCTAGAGGAAGGCAGTAGCGTGAGAGCAGACAGAGGGGATGCTCAAGAAGGACACCAATCTGGCAGTCATGTTCCAGCAGCTGCAGCATACTGCCAGATTGGCTCCAGTGATGAGGAGGGAGGGGATGATGAGGTCACTGACTCCACGTGGGTGCCTAATAGGAGAGAGGAGGAGGAGGAGGATGAGGAGGAGGCACATCTCCAACGAGGCAGGATGCCCTTTGGTGGCCAGCGTAAGGGCAGTACACCGACGGAATCACACCGCAGAGCTCCGCCTGTGCAGGGCGCTGCCTCTGCCCGTCATTCAAAAAGTTCTTTGGTGTGGGCCTTTTTTGAGGCTAGTGCATCAGATCGCACAGCTGCTGTTTGCAACATATGTCTCAAGCGTATATCGCGTGGCCAAAACATCAGCCGCTTGGGTACCACATGCCTGACCAGACATATGTTGACCTGCCATGCAGCTCGTTGGCAAGCCTACCTCAAAGACCCACACCAAAGAACAAAAGCGGACCTCTCCTTGCACCGCATCAGCTGGGATCTCCAACCCCACTATAACTTCAGTCCTCTCTGAAACATGCACTGAGAGGAATGAAGGTGTAGAATTAGGTGTGTCACAGCCAAGTACTTGCGCCCACTCTGCTAGCAGTACACCGACGTCCGATTCTAGCAGGCAAATTTCCCTGCCCCAGCTGCTGGACCGTCGAAAGAAGTTCACTCCCAGCCATCCACATGCCCAGCGGTTGAATGCTAGCTTGGCTAAATTGCTAGCGCTTCAACTGCTGCCTTTTCAGTTGGTAGACTCGGCCCCCTTCCGTGAGTTTGTGCAATGTGCAGTTCCTCAGTGGCAGGTTCCCAAACGCCACTTTTTCTCACGGAAGGCTATTCCGGCTCTCTACCGGCATGTGGAAGGCAATGTCTTGGCCTCGCTGGACAGGGCGGTCAGCGGTAAGGTGCATATTACCGCTGACTCATGGTCCAGCAGGCATGGACAGGGACGTTACCTTTCTTTCACGGCCCATTGGGTCACTCTTTTGGCAGCTGGGAAGGATTCAGGACAAGGTGCAGTAGTGTTGGAGGTTGTCCCACCGCCACGCCTCCAAAATGCTACTACTGGTTGTGACACACCTCTCTCCTCCACCCCCTCCTCTTCTTCTTCCTCCATGGCCTCTTCCTGTGGTTTGTCCTATGAACCAGCGGTGCTCCGTAGCCGTTCACGGGGCTACGCAAGTACGCAGGCAAAAAGATGCCATGCCGTGCTTGCGCTGGTGTGTTTGGGGGACAGAAGCCACACTGGGGCAGAGGTCCTGTCTGCTCTGCAGGGCCAGGCCGAGAGGTGGTTGACGCCACGCCAGCTTAAGCCAGGAATGGTGGTTTGCGACAATGGCACCAACCTCCTCTCCGCCCTCCGACAGGGACAACTGACCCATGTGCCCTGTGTGGCTCACGTCCTTAACCTGGTGGTGCAGCGCTTCTTGGGCAGGTACCCGGGCTTACAGGATGTCCTGAGGCAGGCCAGGAAAGTCTGTGTGCATTTCCGCAGATCTTATAATGCCAGTGCTCGCCTGGCTGAGCTGCAAAAGGAGTTGAACCTGCCCAAGAACCGCCTTATATGTGACATGCCCACCAGGTGGAACTCAACGTTGGCCATGCTGCAGCGGCTGCACACGCAGCAGAGGGCCATCAATGAGTACCTGTGCGACTACGGCACCAGGACAGGGTCAGGGGAGCTTGGTTTTTTTTCTCCACGCCAGTGGGGCATGATCAGGGATGCATGCACTGTCCTGGCACCATTTGAGGAGGCCACGAGGATGGTGAGCAGTGACAGTGCATGCATCAGTGACACTGTACCTCTTGTCCACCTGTTGGAGCACACGCTGCGTGGAATAATGGACAGGGCACTTGAGGCAGAACAGAGGCAGGAAGAGGAGGACTTCCTTGCCTCTCAAGGCCCCCTTTACCCAGACAGTGTTCCTTCTGTCCCACCCATCGCACAGGAAGAGGAGGAGGAGGAGGAGGAGGAGGAGGAGGAGGATTGTGTCAGCATGGAGGTGGAGGCTGGCACTCAGCATCATCAGCAGCAGTCTTTTAGGGATGATTTACAGTCCCAAGAAACCAGTGGACTTGTACGTGGCTGGGAGGAGGTGGCTGCGGATCATGTCGTCCTTAGTGACCCAGAGGACTCCGGAGCGAATGCCTCAGCAAACCTACGCTGCATGGCCTCCCTGATCCTGCAAAGTCTGCGGAAGGATCCTCGTATTCTTCGGATCAAGGAGAGGGACCATTACTGGCTGGCCACTCTCCTTGATCCACGGTACAAGGGTAAGGTTGCGGACCTTATGTTACCGTCGCAGAGGGAGCAGAGGATGAGACAACTCCGGGAGGCCTTGCAGAAAGGTCTGTGCAACGCGTTCCCAGAGACTGGGAGGTTGCAAACTCCTGGTCCTGGACAACGAGTTGCTGAGGCTTCGGCCAGTCAAAGAAGGAGCGGTGGGGAAGGTGGCCGTCTGACCGATGCGTTCAGACAATTCTTTAGTCCGCAGCCCCAAAGTATGATCGGTTCCAGCAACCATCGCCAGCGTCTGATAAACATGGTGCAGGAATATCTAGGGGCAAGGTCAGACTTGGACACCTTCCCCACCGAAAATCCTCTGGCTTACTGGGTCTTGAGGATGGATCACTGGCCAGAGCTTGCACAGTATGCAATTGAGCTACTGGCCTGTCCTGCATCCAGCGTTCTTTCGGAACGCACATTCAGTGCTGCTGGAGGATTTGTCACGGATCACAGGGTGCGCCTGTCCACCGACTCGGTTGATCGACTGACTTTCATCAAGATGAACCAGTCTTGGATCACCACCAGCTACCACACACCTGATGCTGATATAACAGACTAATTGATTTTAACATGTCACATCCCTTCAAGACTGATGCTGATGCTGAGTGCCTGTGCTGTTATGTTGACTGGCTATCCTCCTCCTCCGAGTCCTCAATGATACGATTGATGATGATAGCTTGTAAGATCATTTTTGTTTATGGGTGCCGCCACCAGTGCCTAACGCCCAATTTTTCAGCCCCTGTTTAACAGGGGCGTGTAATTACAATTTTTGAAGCAATACTTTGCAACAGGGCTCATTGCTGTGCTCCAAGTACAGTATCTGTGAGGAGTTGCAGTGTTGTGCCACCAGTGCCTAAGGCCCAATTTTTCAGCCCCTGTTTAACAGGGGCGTGTCATTACAATTTTTGAAGCAATACTTTGCAACAGGGCTCATTGCTGTGCTCCAAGTACAGCATCTGTGAGGGGTTGCAGTGTTGTGCCACCAGTGCCTAAGGCCCAATTTTTCAGCCCCTGTTCAACAGGGGCATGTAATTACAATTCTTGATCTAATAATTCACAGCAGGGCCCATTGCTGCACCCACCAAGAGTAACTGTCAGGGCTTACAGTGTTGTGGCACCAGCACCACCATCAAAGGCCCAATTTTTACTACCACTGTTCAACAATTATATGTAATTAAAATTCCTGATATAATAGTTGACAGCAGGGCGTTCCAGCACCAACCAAGAGTAACTGTGAGTGCTTACAGTGTTGTGCCAACACCAACAACTAAGGGGCCTATTTCTGCAGAGTATATACGGCAGGTCCCTACTTTCAAACATCCAACTTACAAACGACTCCTACTTGCAAACGCAAGAAGACAAGAGGAAGTGAGAGGAAATCTACCACTAGGAAGGAAAATTCTCTCCTGTAAGAATAAATATGGGAGAAAGGTGTCTCCTCTGTACTGATGCTTTATCAGCAATCCTTGTTTCAAGAAAAACACCACATTTCAAAAACAGTTGTCATTGGGACGGAAAGTGAGGTGAAATGTTCTGAACAGGGGCACAGACAGCAAAACAAATGTTACAGGGGTGATAACCCTTACCTATGTTTTCCAAAAAGTTTAAAAATAGATTTTTGGTCTGGAGCTACACTTCAACAATGTACCTGTTCAAAATTACAAACAGACTCTACATAAGAACAAACCTACAGTCCCTGTCTTGTATGCACCGCCTGTATAGGGCTGTTCAGAGTATATAGGGCCTTTTTTATTTTATGTGCGGGGTTCCCCTTAATATCCATACAAGACCCTAAGGGGCTGGTAATGGGCTGGGGTAGGGGGGGGGTCATGGGGTAGCTATGCCATTTTTCTTAAAGAATTTCATCCATATTACCGGGACCAGACATTACATTAAAGCCGCAAGCAGTTTTAAATGGCTTTTTTTTCCTTTAGAAGTGTCATTTTGTGCAGGGACAGTTCTAAACACGGGAAACACGTGGCACTTCACAGGCATACTTTAGACACCCCCCAGGTACGATATTTAAAGGAATATTTGACTTTTTTTTTTTCACTTTATGCATCATTAAAATGACTGCTCCCGAAAAACGACCGTTTTTAAAACTTCTTTTTGCATTGATACATGTCCCCTGGTGCAGAACCCGGGTTCCCAAACCCTTTTTAGGACAATAACATGCATAATAGTTGTTATAATTAGCACTTTAGAATTCGAACGTTCGCATCCATTGTATTTAATAGGGTTCTAATGTTCGTTCGAACTTTCGGTCCGTTCGCGGGTTCTGGTGCGAACCGAACCCGGGGGTGTTCGGCTCATCACTAATGAAGAGCACCAGGCAAATAAAGAGCTGCCAATCTGCTGTTTAAAGGCACAGCGCAGTAAAAGCCATAAAACTGTATATTTATGAAAGCCGTGAAGGTACTAAAACGCATATGACAGATTTGTCACCTCCTTGAGTATGCATTACAGCTCAGGTTTATAAATCACAAGAGTTACTGAACAGAATTATTAACCATTTGTCAGGTAAAAAAGTACTCCAACTGCCTTTTTAATCGCAAGTTTACCCAGAATTAACTGACACCGTGCCCATTCTGCTCCCCGTGAACTCTGACATTAGGTATTGGGGGTATCTGCAACAGAGCATGGATTTGCTGGAGTGGGAGGTATACAGTGGTTAGGGGTATACATTTTTTAAATATAAATAGAATTAATAAAATAAAACCATTTTCTGTCTGTAGAAGTAGAGGTTACGAGATTTAATAGATGTAGAAAAATGATACATGCATTTGTTATTCATCCAAAGTTTCATTCAATATGAATATATTGGATTTCCCAGGCTGTGGCCTAATTTGATCAGAAACAAGTCATGACTGCACAACGATCTATTGACTTGCAAAAGTAGCCATTTTATTTCTTGTTATCTTTGGTTGCATGGTTTGTCTATAACATAGAGGGAAAGGAGGGAAGGTGACGGTCATTGGTAAGGTCAAATCACTGCAATTAATCTTGAAGATTAGTAAAAACTCCATCAACCTAAGGGGATTAGGGCTGCTTTAATAGCTAATGATTGTTTTTAATAGCCAGTTTTCAATGATAAGAAATTTGCATTTGTCCGAGACCAGTATAGTGTGTAGAAGGAAAAGATATTTTAGATGAATGAGATGGATTTACCATCACAACAAAGCCGAACACAAGGGACCGGGTAAGGCAAACGGGTAAGGCAGATATTGACTCTCTTCTGGAAAACAAAGGTAACTGGGAGATAGCTACTTCAATAGTAACATTATTGATCTAGAAATTCCTCTCTGACATTTATAGTTGCTTGGCTTGCTATATGTTTATTGTGGTATTTATATATCTTTCAGCAGGGAGAAACTGGCAACTGTAAGTCATAAGAGGAAAACAGTCAATACCTACTAGTATTTCCTTTTTTATAGTAAAATGTTCATGTAATTTGTGTACACAAAATCTTATAAACAAATGAACCATGGAAAATATCAACTATTTCAATGGTTTTAAATAGAAAAAAATTGTGGGAACAAGAGATTGTTTTAACCACTTCAGCCGGAGGATTTGCCCCCTTAATGACCAGGCCCTATATGCGATACGGCACTGCGTCGCTTTAACTGACCATAGCACGGTCATGTGACGTTGTACCCAAACAAAATTGACATCCTTTTTTTCCCACAAATATAGCTTTATTTTGGTGGTATTTGATCACCTCTGCTGTTTTTATTTTTGCGCTATAAAAAAAAACTATATTTTTTACTTTTTGCCATAATAAATATCCCCAAAAAATATATAAAAAAACTAATTTCTGAGGCCAATATGTATTCTTCTACATATATTTGGTAAAAAAATTTGCAATAAGAGTATATTGATTGGTTTGCGCAAAAGTTATAGTGTCTACAAAATAGGGGATAGACTTATGGCATTTTTATTAATATTTTTTTTTTATTAGTAATGGCGGCGATCTGCGATTTTTATGGTGACAGTGACATTGCAGTGGAAACATCGGACGCTTTTGACACTATTTTGGGACCAGTGACTATAGCGATCAGTGTTATAAAAAAATGCACTGATTACTGTGTAAATGACACTGACAGGAAAGGGGTTAAACACTAGGGGGCAATCAAGGGATCACTGTGTTCTAACTGTAAGGGGGATTGGCTCACTACAACATGACAGAGATCACTGCTCCCAATGACAGGGAGCAGTAGATCCCTGTCATGTTGCTAGGCAGAACAGGGAAATGCCTTGTTTACATAGGAAGGAATAAAACGAGCTATCCTGTCTGGAGTATAATACCATCTATAAAAGATTTTGTAGGCATTCTCCAAAATATAATTTCTATAAATAAAACACGACCTATGAATGGAAAAGATTATGTTTCATTCATAGAACCTGTAGTTCAGGCAAAAAGGGTGGGCATAGCTGGGCTCTTTTGATGAGTGCCTATCAGAGCACCCTCATCTCTATTAACTGCTGATGTACCAGAAGATTGCAGTGGCAGGGATAGCGAGGCTTGGAGGGTGAAGATTTCAAGGAATCTAGGAGCCAGCAGTGCAAAGGACACATCAGATTAATAGTAAGTGCTGATATTGTTTTTTTTTCCTTTCATTTTGTCTAAACTTAGACTTTAAAGTAGAACTATGGGCAAAAAATGTTTTTTCATTTTGGATAGAGCAAGGAAGGATTATAACCCTTGTCAGATTTATGTCCCATTGCAGAGATATTCCTTCACTTCCTGTCCCGTAGCCAAAACAGGAAGTGAGAGGAAATCCCTGCAAATTAAGGGAATTCCTTGGGGACCCACAGGTCACTAGAACTAGTGTCCCCATAGGAATGTCCCTTCTATTACTTTTCTGGGGACAACGCAAATTTGGGGATTTTCTTTTACTTTTACTTTCAATGATAATGGTAAACAAGACAAATAGAAAGGGTGAATCTCCTTAACAGGGGTACAGACAGCAATAAAAACTGACAGGTGTTCCAATCCAATCTAAGCCTGTAATTCTACTTACATTTTTTACTATCTTATGGAATCGATACATGTCAAAGCATATATAAACCCAAAAGCTAGAATATAATATATTTTTAAACCAGTCTTTAGATGTGCTGTCTACACAAAATATTTAGCAAGTACAAAAAAATACCCATTAATCTTGCCATAAATAGTGTCCTTGTTTCCTATGAGCTGAAAAGACAGCAAAAACAATGTCCTCTTTCTTGTGAAAACTACCAAACCCATCATCTACTATTTTATAGGGAAAAGCAAAGGCAGACATGTTTAAAGCCTTCCTGGGTGACAACTATGGCTCATTCCTTAGATACAGTGGAGAAGTGAGCATAGCCACGAAAGGACAGAATGTGTGTCATTCAAATGGTTACCGGGTTAAAATAAAGATGAGAAAACCAGAAAACGAAGACTGGTAGGCTGCATTATATTATTTTGGGCGGTTTTAGACACTAAGGATGTGTTATCGTTGAGCTCCATTTGCTGCACGATGAAGTGTTCTCAAGTGACATATGTTGGGATGTAGTGAAAAAAAAAACACGGAATCATAACAATTTTGTATGCTAACATCAGAATTCATTAATGTTCCGTAATTGCCTGCTGGGCCATTAGTTCTGAAATACTTCCTTAAGCGACTCTGTGACTGGGACTTGGTTAAAAGGATGTTAGAAAGTGGTTTTATACACTCATCTTTACCATTCTCTGTTCCTCTTTGCTCTGTTCAAGAGCTATGACCACCTGAAGAACAATTGATGCTTGACCAGACCTTAGTCCACCATTGCTTTCTTTTACTGGCTCCTAAGTCATTGCAGGACACAGTATAAACTGGGGGAAGAAACTACAGGGGAGAGATGGAAGATCGGAGGAATATGTAGTGGGGGGCGTGGGAATATGAAGCCTCTTTTGCTGCAGGTGCTGTTTTGTCACATAATTTTAACCAAGCAACAGAGTCCGATAGTCAATGTGATGAAATTTCTACTAACTTCCGGTTGTTTTTTCCAGAACAGGAAGTAACTGGAAATCACCCCAATACAGCAATGCAACAGTGTGAATTACATGGATAAGCAGTGTTTTAGTAGGCAGTAAACAAGTGCTCATGCAATAAAAGCTGAATATGTGTAAATACAATTTGCCACTGCCAGATGTAAGACAAAACTTTTACATCGGCGTTGTAATTAGAGTGTAAAAGATGTATTTGAATCTCTAAAATCTTAGCAGAGAGCAGCCTGTCAGTTGTACAGAAGATTGTTTTTTAGACCAATGCATTATTTTTCTGTATCCATAATCAAATATAGGCAGACTTGAAAAAAATTGTTACTACTTTGTGAGTATTTCAATCCCCAAGTACTCTTTCGTAGGTCACATAATTACTTTAAAGCGGAACTTCACCCAAAAGGGGTTGTTCTGCTTTTCTGCCCAACAGCCCCCACCTCCCACTACCCTTGGACAGTTTTTGTTTTGGTGGGGGGCGAGTACCTGGTTTTTGACAGGTATACGCTCCCACTTCCGGTCGGATTGCCAAGCCAGATCCATGGGTGGTTCCCCCCCAGCCTTCTGTGACGTGGCACAAGTCCCAGGAGGCTACGGGACCATTCAGAAAGTGCAGCACACCTTGTGCATGCACAGTGGGCAGCCAGCTGTGAAGTCGCAAGGAGTCACAGCTGGCTGCCCACAGTTATCATACCAGCACCGGGGACCAAAGACTAGTGAACAATTGGCTTGTCTGAGGACGGCGCTGGATCCTTGGACAGGTAAGTGTCCTTTATTTTGTAGTGCCCCCTTACATTGATGTTATGTGGGAATAATGCACACCTGACAGACAGCTAAAAAGATTACTAGGTTAGTTGATTAGGCTCCACTATTCCCACACCATTGGCTTTGGCGAATAATGATACCAGAACTTTATGGGCACCATCAAGTAATTCTAGCAGCTTCTGAAAGAAACCTAGGGTATCGTGGTTGAGAAAAAAACTGCTTTAAATCATATGTATGTATGTGATTGCTGTATTGATATATGCACATCCATGCGCAAATGGAACATGTAAAGAATAGTCATGAAATATAATAAAACTAGCACAACATCCATAATATCTTGCATTTGCATCTAGTAAATATTCATGAAATTCAGCAAAACATTTCAGCAGATTAATTAACTTTGTATAATTAGTATTCCTACTTATCTATAGTATTTTAATTTATTTGTAATTAAATAACTCCCATATGATTGAATGGATTAACTGTAAGCAAATTAAAGTTCAATCCCTTATATATAATCTGATATTGTTCCATCCTATGTTACACACTGTAGGTTAAATGATCAGTTCTACAATGACAGAACCAATGTCTTGAATAGCATATCAATTCAAACATAGATCTTTTGTGTTATCTGAATTTTTATTTTTGCTTTATAAACATTTTAATAATTAATGCAAATGAGAAAAACTGAAACACCTATCCAATTTGCATGTCAGGAGATAGCGACCAGCTCTCTATGGAGGCGGTTCACACATCTCTGGAGCTGCTATAGAGCGAATTGCACAGGAGTTCTGTGCATCTTCTGGTCCATTTCAGGTCCGAATTCAGCCAAACATTTGGACTAAATCGGACCTGAAACAGTGAACAGTGACGCACCGGACCCCTGCTGTGAGTTATTCCATGTGGCAGTGTGAACCCACTCTAAAATATATAAAAATTGGCTTAGCTCCATTAGTGAGCTCCCAAGTGGGGGATACCCGATATACTACTACAAGGCTTCCTTACCCTTATCTGGTGACTGGCAAGCTCTATTCGAGATTACTCAAAGAGACAGCTCAGTTTTTGAGGGGTGTTGATACTATCTATTATACTCATAATTGGATTCATGTGCCTGACTTACCCACCCCCTGCACTGAGCTCTGACTGATTAATATCATTCTACATTTGATAGAGTTGCCAGTTTTCTTGGTCACCCTGGAGGGTGGATCTCTGTTGGTCCAGGTGTCCTATATGGGAGTTGAATGGCTTTAATACTTGGATTCATGCTCTTTGGGAGGACTGACTTTCCTCCCCCTGTGTTTTGTGTGGTTTCACCAATTACTTGATCTTCAAGATCAATCAGCAGCTACCCAGTATGTCCTGAGGAGGCAATTAGATGCGAAACACGTTGACAAGCAAGTATGGAGGAGTTCATGGACCTGACCTTTTGATAATTATCTACACCTTTTTTCTGCACATCAATGGACTTTTCACTATTTCAATGAAAGGATCCATGATGCCTCCATGTCTGTAAATGGGTATCTGTTGACCTTTGTCTAATAAAGGGTGTTTTTTTATTTTATTTGTGTGGTTTTAACATTTTTGTAATAAAGACATTTTTCTTATACCTACTGCCTCATGTTGTGCCCACAAAGTCTGCTTTTCTTTGAGAGAGTCCTAGCTACTCTGTCAATCCTTTTTCTGATTATTATATTAATGAATGCTGATCTTATTTACATGTTTATCTAGATTCTCCTTGAAGACAGATCAGTGTGTGATTGACAGCAAAAAAAGTAAAGCTCTAACTGGTTCAGAGTGCCAACCTTCCTTCTTTAATCTCCAGTACTGCTGTACATGGAATTACAGGAGGCGATATGATTTTTTTTAAATTAATACATAACTGGATTACATGGTGTTTTTATCTGCCCGGAGTTCAGTTCTCTTAATGGAGAATACTAGTTTATTTGTAGGTCAGTTTAAAACTACATGCTTTCCAACATATTTTTGATTTGGCATGGAGCTTTCCTTTGGGTACATCTGGTGAAGTTTCAGCTGCCAGAGGGCACCCGTGTACAAGATGTCCATATCATTTTAACTGTCAACATTTAATACAATGTGCTACAAAAGCCACTGTAAGACAATCTTTGTCATTGGGCCTATCATCATGTATTACAAGTTAGCCTGTAAATTATCACCTTTTTGGTTCGGCTTGTATTGTTAACTTTAAACATTACATTGATGATCTTATCTAAAGGATATTGGCTTTTTTTTTTTACAATGATAGAAGTCCTTTAGGGCAATTTTATAACATGTTTTTATAGTTTTATTTTACTTCTCTATTATATTTAGAAAAAAAAAAACTTTAACAGGTAAACATGAAATATTGCAAACAAATGTTTCATATTTCCTCCTACCAGCGAGCAGGTCTCATGCAGACATCTGGTACCATCGAGGTTCAGACAGCTGGTTTATAGCTGTGCTGTTCATACAGACCTGATTAGCAGGATCTGAGATTACACACACAGCATAGGGCTCGTTTCACACTGTTGCAACTTGGGATCCGACTTGTTGCGTGACATGTGAAATCCCATTTTGGTCAATAAGAGCTGTCCTAATTAGCACTACTGAAGTCGCTCCGACTTTAGAAAAAGTTCTTGTACTACTTCAAGGCGACTTATATCCGACTTGTGCCCATAGACTTTAATGGAAGTCGCCTCCAATTCGGATCCTCATCTAAAATTGATGTGATTTGGATCCAACATTACAGGAAGATTACCCAGGCATTCCCTGAAGTTGCTTCAGTTTAAGTCACATCAAGTCGCACTCAAGTCACACCAAAGTCACCTGGCAAAGTCGCACTGTCAGTCATGTGACTTTCAGGTCGCGGCAGTATGAACCAAGCCTAAATAAGTCAAGAAAGGGACAATCCTTCTGTTTTCTGATAGACCTGGATCTTCAGTCTTTAGTAGCAGTCATCGGGCATAGACCTAGTGCTGGGCTTGCTTGTCAGGTTAAATGCAGGCCACTTCTGACTATGCTGCTATGCACAGTCAGTTGTGCACAAGGAGGCATCCCTATGTACATATAATTATGGTGGAATATGTCATGCTGATTTTTGATCTTATGACTTTTCTATCGGGTATATTCTAATGTCTGCAAAAAGGGGAGAAAGGCTGTTGTCATGAAAGTCGGCTAAAACATGGTTTTATTATTGCAGGTGAACAACAGTAAAAAAATACAACACATTTCAGCCATCAGACCTTAATCATGGCTTGCCATGAGCCATGATTAAGGTCTGATGGCCGAAACATGTTGGCTTTTTTGACTGTTGTTCACCTGCAATAATAAAACCATGTTTTAGCCGATTTCCATGTCATCAGCCTTTTTGCATAGATTACATGGAGGTTTGCAGAGACTTCCCAGGCTGAGTGCTGTGTTTTTGAGGCTCGCCAGGCATTACACAGGACGCAGTAGCTTGGATGCACCTGTTCATATTCCAATGTCTACTGCTTTTCATATATATATATATATATATATATATATATATATATATATATATACAGCTTAAGGCCTTTTAGAAAAGAAAAAAAATCAAAAAAATGGATTCTCTGGGATACCACCTCTCTGGTTTAGAATTTTTTTTTTTACCCCCTATTCTTAACATATATGTAATTGTCGTTTTTTCTTCTCTCCACTACAATGCTCTTGGTTGACCTGAACTTCGAACTCTATACATTTTTCCACCTGACTAAACACAACACTTTTTTTTTGTACAACGTTCACTCTTAATGATATTTGTATACATACCTGTACCATCATTGTAATTTTTTTATACCTTGACCTTTTCCATAATAAAAATCGTTTGTAAACAAAAAATGAAAAGAAAAAAATCTTACCTTTCAGGCCTCATGCCCACGGGCGTTTTTTCAGCCGCGTTTTTGAGCGTTTTTTACAGCTTAAAAACGCCTGTCCATGTTAGTCTATAGCTTCATGCCCACCTAGGCGTTTTTGAGCTGTAAAGAGCATAGGCGTTTGTAAGCTGTAAAAAAAAAACAGGGCCAGTACGTTCCTCAGCGTCAGAATTAGGCAGGAAAAAACACGAGCGTCAAAAAACGCGCAAAAACGCGCACTAACGCGCACTAACGCGCAAAAAACGCGCACTAACGCGCGGTCGCGTTTTTAGCTCCGAGGTTTTTTGTTTTTTTTGTTTTTTTTGTTTTTCAAAAAAAAAAAAAATATTTACAATAACATGGACAGGCGTTTTTAAGCTGCAAAAAACGCAGCTGTAAAAACGCCAGTGGGCATGAGGCCTCATGATTTAAACTACGGTAAATAATATCTGGCTCCACAGGGGTTTGCATGCTTTCCATGGACAGTCCAATTTTGTCAGTGGAAATATTTACCTCAGAGTATTTATTTACCTGGGAGGCATAATTGTGTCACTTTTTGATTTACAGAGACATCAGTAGGAAGCTTTAATTATATCACTGCTTTTGAAAACCCAAAGAAGTATGGGAAAGAGCATTACTGATAAGGTTCTTAATAGCGTATATACATTCAGATTACGGTAATATAAATGGAACCTTCTGCTAAAAAAAAAGGCTTTTAGTGGCATAATAACATGAATAGTGATTGAGAAATGAAGAGCATAGTAGATGATACAACACAAGTCTACAGTATGCCTTGTACATGTTTCATAAATATGAGCAGTATGTCCAAAAGACAAGTTTCTGAATTGTATGTCTAGAGTAGTGTCCATAATTAAATATTTGGTTTAAAAGGCACGTCTACGTAAAAAACAGTGATCACTGGAGTCTCTGTAACTTACTGGGCAAAAAGTAGAAGAACAGTGCTAAGTTTATAATATTGCTTCATGTGAATATGACCTGTCTGGCAGAATAAAAGACTGCTCAGACATCTTTCTCATGTAAGATGGCAGATTTATGTAAAATACCAAAATAACTACGAGAAAGGTCCTAGTATGTACAACAAAAGTGAAGCCTTTTATTGACAGGTTTGAATAAAGAAGAACTCAATTAGGCCATATTTACATAAACAGGTCATATATGCACAGTAAAATGTCAGAAAATTACAATTTGGAAATGTGCCACTTCAGGTAATTACAGAAATTAGAGAATGTTTTCCTGAGTGAGCCATTTCTTGATCGGTCAGGGAATGTTGTTATGACTGTAGGTTTTTCCCTACACATTTTCTGAGTTTTCATTGTTAAAATGTTGAATGGCCATGATGGATTTCATCTTTTGATTACTGTTGTTGTCAACGGAATGTTTTTCCTCTCTTCTCCATAGGAATAGGTGTATAGGTTCAACACCTGATATATACATGTCTGTACAGTAAAATTATTGTTCTCATATTTGGATCACACATTATACAGGGACCTGTTTTTTTTAAATATCTCTGAACACCTTCATGTGCTCCTTATAGGCACACAATGTAAAAAAAAAAAACTAGGAAGACCACACCATCTTCTCAGCATGGCATTGCTGAAAAAGTCTAAAGTAGGAAATGAAAGCTCAGCTATTGTGATGCAATACTGATTCCCATATTCTGCTTATGCAAGCACTGCTGTCAGGCAGCATGATTTATTGGACGTAATGGGGATAGACAAACATGTTTTCAGGTTGTCACATACAGGTGTACGTATTACTGTAAGTGCGCTCCCATTGTAAGGAGTAGAGATAAGAGTGTCATTGGTGAGTTTTTTTGGATGTTATCAACTCCTTATTTTAGGACAACATTGTTCATTTTCAAAGTTCTCAATTAAAATACATGATCAAAGGCTAACTGTTGATGTTGCTTTTTACATTGTTACTTACAAATGCTGTTACAGCATATGAGGGGAGTAACAACCAATTAAATGTCAGTTTTCAGTGGTTTAGGGCAACCAGAACAATAAAAGAACAATAAAAGATCATTGCTAATTGGTTTGTATCGGTTGCTGTACTTTAAAAACGACTCTTTGCCTAAATAAGCCTGATTGTGTTTACATTTTTCATTACTAGCATTAACTTCTAAGGAACCAATACACTGGGGTTGGTTTACTAAAACAGTAGAGAATATTCACATTGCAGAGAGAATGTGCAAAAAAAAAAAAAAAACAATTTTCATAACTGAGCAAAGTTTTTCAAGTGAGCATCGCTTATTTACTAAGCCAACTGAGCATTCATGCTTCTGAATTAACTTTCTCTATTCTACTTAAAGCCATCTCCATTTACCTTAGAAAATGTCACATTTATTTTTTACATCAATACTGATAAAGGAGTAGAACGTTGTCTTGGACTATAAAGCACATTTTTGTATTTGACTATAACTTCCTACGCACTTCCTAACAAGAGTTATTGCCAACTGTACAGACTTGGTAAAGCATTGGAGATCAAGGCTGCAGTGAACATTATAGCACAAGTATAGAACAATATAGCACAAATAAAATAATGCTGAGCCAATCACTCAAGCTTAGATACATTTTCTGCTCTATCAGATTTTCGGGAAAATGTTACCAGTTATCAGTTTAGGCCTGGTCTTTATTCATTTGCTGACACTAGACATGCTGACACTAAACATAAGATTATTCAAATTTATCACAATGTTATGAGAGTAGCCTGGTTTCTTAAGGTAGGTTCACATCACAGAGCATTCATTAAGGCATCTGTGCTGAGACGTGTTAAAATGCTTTATGTAAAATGTTGATGCATGTTTTCAATGCTTTTGCAATCGTTCACTTGTGGTTTAAGTGTGTTGTGTTTGTTGTGCTGCATTGAGCTGCATTATCTTATGATGTGTTATTTCCTGTGACATCACTTCCTTCCTGGTCGCTAATTGAGTGTAGTGTACAAAAACAAAATGGAGGCAGGAAGGGAAACACTCTTTTTTCGATTAAACTTAAAGTATAACTAAAGGCAAACATTTTTTTTTTCAGTTTTGGATAGAGTGGAAAGGGATTAGAACACTTGTCAGGTTTTTATTGCTGTCTGTGCCCCCGTAGATTCATCCTCTCTATTTGTCCTGTTTACCATTATCATAGAAAGTGGAAGTAAAAGAAAATTCCAAATTTTGGGTTGCCCGCAGAAAAGTAATAGAGGGAAAATCTTCTGATGGGGACACTTGTTCTAGTGACCTGTAGGTCCTCAAGGAATTCCCTTAATTTGCAGGGGTTTCCTCTCACTTCCTGTTTGGCTATGGGACAGGAAGTGACGGGAAATCTCCAATGGGACATAGATGGTGAAAAAAAATCTGACAGGGGTTAAAACCCTCCCTTGCTCTATCCAAAATGAAAAAAATAAGTTTTGCCTATAGTTTTAAATAAATTGTATTGTGGTGGTATGCATTATATAATATTGCTACAGTGATGCGTTGTGGAAAAAAGGTGCAGTCATTTTGTGAAAAACACCAATTGCCGCCAATGTTATATTCCTTACAACGCCACCAACATGCCACAACTGCTCTGGTATGAACCGGCCACTAAGTGCTGCTCTACATGTATACACATTCTGAAATAGATCACATGTACTCTACAGCAGTCCTAAATAAACTGAATTATGCATTTGATAACATTTTGGACTGAAATGCAGAAAGATAATTAAGTATCTAGATGAAGCAGTAAGACAAATTACTCTTTCAGAATGTGTTTCAAGGGAACCATAAAATAATAATTTTACACATTTTTCTTGTATGTAAAAACGATGTCACAAATGATTTCTCCTGTAATTAAATATGCTAAGTTAAAATCAATGTTTTGTTGCTTTACTTTACAGGAATAATTCATCAGATGAAAGGAGACTTTGATACTGCACTAAAATTACACAAGGCTCACCTTTCAATTGCCCAGGAATTAAACGATTATGCAGCTCAAGGCAGGGCTTATGGTAACATGGGGAATGCCTATAATGCACTTGGGATGTATGACCAGGCTGTTAAGTATCATCGGCAAGAACTTCAGATATCGATGGAGGTCAATGACAGAGCTTCTCAAGCCTCTACACATGGGAATTTAGCTGTTGCATATCAGGCTTTAGGTGCTCATGATAGAGCTTTACAACACTACCAAAACCATCTGAACATTGCTCGGGAACTACGGGATATTCAGAGTGAAGCTCGAGCTCTAGGCAACCTTGGGAATTTTCACTGCTCTCGAGGTGAATACATGCAAGCAGTACCTTTTTATGAACAGTACTTGAGAATATCACCTGAACTGCAAGACATGGAAGGAGAGGGTAAAGTGTGTCACAATCTTGGCTATGCTTATTATTGCCTAGGAAATTACCAGGATGCTGTAAAATACTATGAACAGGATTTGGCATTAGCAAAGGATCTCCATGACAAAGTAAGTCAAGCTAAGGCATACTGTAATTTGGGCCTGGCATTTAAGGCACTAATGAACTATAATAAAGCTGAAGAATGCCAGAAATACCTTTTGTCATTGGCACAGTCTTTGAATAATTCTCAAGCAAAGTTCCGTGCTCTTGGGAACCTTGGCGATATTTTTGTTGCTAAGAAAGATGTAAATGGTGCAATAAAATTTTACGAACAGCAACTAGGTTTAGCTCATCAAGTCAAGGACAGGCGGCTAGAGGCTAGCGCTTATGCTGCTTTAGGTAGTGCTTACAGAATGATACAAAAATATGACAAAGCATTGGGATATCATACACAGGAACTTGAGGTCTTCCAAGAATTAAATGAATTACCAGGAGAATGCAGAGCTCATGGTCACCTTGCTGCAGTATATATGTCTCTTGAGAAGTACACTATGGCCTTCAAATGCTATGAGGAACAGCTTGAGCTGGGGCAAAAGCTTAAAGACCCTGCAATAGAAGCTCAGGTGTATGGGAATATGGGCATCACTAAAATGAACATGAATGTCATGGAGGAGGCTATTGGTTATTTTGAACAGCAGCTAGCCATGCTACAGCAGTTGAGTGGAAATGACTCTATCCTTGACAGAGGTCGTGCATATGGAAACTTGGGAGATTGTTATGATGCCCTTGGAGACTATGAAGAAGCAATAAAATATTATGAGCAGTATTTATCTGTGGCTCAGAGCTTGAACCGCCTTCCAGATCAGTCCAAAGCATACAGGGGACTTGGAAATGGACACAGGTATGGAAATGAATATTTGGAAATGATTGGTATACTTTCTGCATTTTAGATCTTCCCAACAGCAATAAACAGAATGTTTGTTGAACACTTTTTCATTGCAAACCGTTTGCAGTGTTTCCAGAAGCATAGAGCTGTAATCACTATTAGTGATACATATACTAGTTGTGGGTAGTTTGTGCCTGGGTTTAGTAGCTTTCATAAACCCGTAAAGAGAATAGGTTGAATAAACCTCACAGGAGATGTGTCTGCTACTGTAAGCTTTATGGGTGGAGAGAGCAGAGTTTGGATTGGATGCTGGTTCAGTGAGCAACAGTGTAAGAATCTGTATCAGAATCCCAGGAATAAGTGAAGGAGAGAATATGCAGAGATTACAAAGTTGAGCTCCGCACCTGTAAATCCCTCATGGATGTTAGCAGTTTTTACATTTTAGAGGCTTGTTGATTCGGCAATAACTTAACTATTACTTAACATAAAAGAACAATGTGATGTGATCACTTCAATAAACGTTTGGACTATAGCTTAAAGATCTGTGGTGTGCTGGCGGTATACATAATTTGGTCTATGATGTTACCAGTATCTGGTAGTTGCTTCAGCACACTCTTATTTCTGGCTATATCCAGGAATGTTTGTGATGGGAATATATACATTGTCCACTATAAAAATAGGGGGGAAAAAAATGAAAACAAAAGTTAAAATGTTATTGGGGAAAAAATACAGCAGCAAACTTAATGCCAAGGTGATAGACAGGAAGAAGTCAAAAGGTAGAACTTCAGTAATTTTTTAATCTTTCCATCTTCTGCCCTTGTTGTTTTAACTTTGGATAATAAAAATAGTAATTTTTTTGTTTCTGTCAGTAAATACCTTACACAGCCCACTTCCTGTTTCTTGTCTGGAAAAAAGCCTAGGCTTTTGAAATCATACACAGCTCTCTATCTCTCACTCTCGTGAGAGCTTGCCAGGAAGGGAGGGGGGATGAGTCTCAAGAGGGCCAATGAGAGCTGCAGAGCTGGAGGTGTGTGTCTGTGTAAATCCAGGAAGTGAACAGGCAGCAGCTTCAGCTGTCCACAGTTAAAATGATTGCAGCCAGACTCAGTGGAGGGAGATCTCTGCAGAATATTTGGCAAGTACAGAATCACAGTATATTTAAAATAATTTGCAAAGTGGTTGGAGGGAAGCTTCAGAATGGCAAAGATGTTTTTATTACAAATTATGTATTTAACTGCAGTTCCTCTTTAAAGTGTTACTAAAACCAGAACAGTAAAATCAGTTTGTATATGCAGTAAAGCATGCTTGTTATACTCACTATGGAACCTAAGGGGTTAATACTCTGCATTGTGTAAAAAGGCTGTTTGATCGTATCTTCTCTGTTTCTCCCCTTCTTACACAGTCCCTAATCTATCTTCTGATAAGACAGAGGTTAGGGGACAAGCTGCACATGCTCACTTTGGTGTGTATTGCTAGGGAGTTTTTATTTTTTTCTTAGGAGAGTGCATGTGATCAGCATAGGGTCAATCAGCACTGACCAGACAGAGGGTCAGGGGTACTGCAGTCTTATAGGTAATTCAGTGCAGAATGAAAACTCCTCCTACAAGCTTTAACCAGACACTGATAGAAGTCACAATACTGCACTAACTGCTGTTGAAAAAAAGGTATTCAGCAGTTTATATTTACTAAAACTATTGCATTTCTATCTTCTGTGTACTCTGGGAGACCAGATATAGTGAATGCAGGGTCCTGGGTTTAGTAACACTTTAATTAGAGCTGATATGAGTTACTTGTAATTTGAAAAGTTGTTTTTATTGTTATTATAGCCAGAAGTATCACCCCTTTGATTTGCTATGAATGAAGCACAGAAGTTACAATGAAACAATAATGTAATTCCTACATGATAACTCTCAGCTTTGGAAATATCATTGTATTAAAAGTGTTATTTTTTTTCCATGTATTGCTATGGTTTGTCTGTGCTCCAACTATGGAGTATTAAGATATGCAGTATGCAGTGTTACTAAAACCAGAACAGTAAAATCAGTTTGTATATGCAGTAAAGCATGCTTGTTATACTCACTATGGAACCTAAGGGGTTAATACTCTGCATTGTGTAAAAAGGCTGTTTGATCGTATCTTCTCTGTTTCTCCCCTTCTTACACAGTCCCTAATCTATCTTCTGATAAGACATAGGTTAGGGGACAAGCTGCACATGCTCACTTTGATGTGTATTGCTAGAGAGTTTTTATTTTTTTCTTAGGAGAGTGCATGTGATCAGCATAGGGCCAATCAGCACTGACCAGACAGAGGGTCAGGGGTACTGCAGTCTTATAGGTAATTCAGTGCAGAATGAAAACTCCTCCTACAAGCTTTAACCAGACACTGATAGAAGTCACAATACTGCACTAACTGCTGATGAAAAAAAGGTATTCAGCAGTTTATATTTACTAAAACTATTGCATTTCTATCTTCTGTGTACTCTGGGAGACCAGATATAGTGAATGCAGGGTCCTGGGTTTAGTAACACTTTAATTAGAGCTGATATGGGTTACTTGTAATTTGAAAAGTTGTTTTTATTGTTATTATAGCCAGAAGTATCACCCCTTTGATTTGCTATGAATGAAGCACAGAAGTTACAATGAAACAATAATGTAATTCCTACATGATAACTCTCAGCTTTGGAAATATCATTGTAATAAAAGTGTTATTTTTTTTTCCATGTATTGCTATGGTTTGTCTGTGCTCCAACTATGGAGTATTAAGATATGCACCACTTAATGATTGTAAATAGTATGCAAATGTTTTCATATACAGTATACGTTACAGTTTATCAATTTAGCACTTTAGTATCTTATAATTCAGAAATGTTTAATTCAGTAACTCAAAAATTATAATTTACTCTGTGGCTCATATGTTGACACATTTGCTTCTTAAACACAACTTTTTTCTTAATTGCTGTAGGTCCATGGGAAATTTACAACAGTCTCTTGTATGCTTTGAAAAAAGACTTGTGGTCGCTCATGAACTTGGAGAGACATCAAACAAAGCCCAGGCATATGGAGAACTTGGAAATTTGCATAGTCAGCTAGGAAACTATGAGCAAGCAATATCCTGCCTAGAACGTCAACTAAACATTGCCAGAGAAATGAAAGACCAGATACTGGAGAGTGATGCAGCCTGTGGTCTGGGTGGAGTCTATCAACAAATGGGAGAGTTTGATACTGCATTACAGTACCATCAACTGGACTTACAGATAGCTGAAGAAACCAACAATCCATCTTGCCAAGCTCGAGCCTATGGAAATCTGGGACTTACTTATGAATCCCTGGGTAACTTTGAAAGAGCCGTGGTCTATCAGGAACAGCACCTTAGCATTGCAGCAGAAATGAATGACTTGGTAGCAAAGACAGTGGCCTATAGTAGCTTAGGAAGAACTCATCATGCTTTACAGAATTATTCCCAAGCAGTAATGTACTTACAAGAAGGTAAGTAGTTGGCAATACACAGATCGCCTACTTTGAAGGAAAGCGCCATTATATATACTGTACAATATACTGTCTGTCATCTTCTATTGCTCTGTGATCTAGTTTTGATGTTCATGTGCCCATTGTAGGGCCATTTTGGCTGTGGACATGGGTCAGCATGTAATAATTTAAATAATATGCTTAAGTGACATGCCTAAGATGGTCTTGTAGGAAAGCCTGGTTATAAAAATGCTGCTTGGCCTGCTATTTAACTCAACCAATAGGCCTTCTAAAGTTACAGAAAATATCATGTTTGTGAGGTAAAACAGCTGAACGATGACATTAATGGGCAGAAACAGAAAATGACAGGTAAATCTCCTGTTCATTTGAGATGTTTAAAGTGTAACCCTAACTACAAATGTCCCCTTTTTGCTCAAGTTTGGTCTGTTATATACCAGTGAAAACTTTTAAAATCTGTTAATAAGTGGAAAAAAAACGGTGGATCCTGATCCTGATGAAAATCTAGTGAGCTGATAATTTCCTAATCACTTTGTCTGCTCTGCACTCTTATGCCGCGTACACACGACCATTTTTCTCATCGGGAAAATGAATTTTTTTCTCTTTGATGAGAAAAACGACCGTGTGTGGGCTTTTGATCATTTTTCCAGACGAGAAAAACGGCATTAATCACGACGAGAAAAATTAGAACATGCTCTAATTTTTCTCGTCGTGATTCACGGCATTTTGTTCCGCGGCAGTTTTCCCATAGGGAAACACTGCCAGGAGTCTACACACGGTCGTTTTTCCCGAGCAAGAGAAAAAATTTCGGGAAAACCGGCCGTGTGTAGGGGAACAAGCCGTTCCTCGTTTTTCCCGTAAATTTTCTCGACTGTGTTTTCACCGTCGAGAAAATCGATCGTGTGTACGCGGTATAACTAGTTATTATTGTTCCAAGTTCTGTCTGTGAACTTTCCCCACTCTACTAGAAAATGTGGTTTTATTGCTGTTTGACTTCCCCTGACTTTCTGTTCTGTCTGAGAAATAGACAGGTGGTGCAGAGAGGTCTCCCAAATGGGAACACAGCAATAGCATTTTGACAGAAGTTCTAACACTTTCTTCTCTATTAAAAAAGTAACAGTTTGGGCTGCAGTTGGGCTTTAATTGCTTTCTGTGTCTCTGTTGGGCCGAATTTTCCTCACTTACCAGTGACACATAGATAACAGTTAAAATTTAATAGAGCTTTTCAATTCTTTTTACCAAAAAAAAAAGAAAAAGTAAAAACATTGATTTGATAAAATATGTGTCCCCGTTGGCTTACCTCTAACCTTATATCACATAGACATATTAGGCAGTGAGGAGAAAACTCAAGTAATTAGTGTACAATGCTCTTGATTTAATTTTCTGTTATGGAAATAGCCCCATAGCTACTACTATTATATTTAATACTATGGTCACACACCATATGGTATATAGTCACATTAATGCTGAAATTAGACTCATGTCACATTTAACCTCTCAAAAATTCCAAAGGCAGACAGAATTACATTTCCAATTTAAAAGATAAATCCATTTACAACTACCTTTGTAGAAAAAACTTCACTTACCTCTTTTAACCAATGAAATTTTCTGTGCCTGGTGCTTTTTTCCCTTTCAGAAATGGAGCTGGGAATCTGTAGGTAATGGCTAGCATTGGACAAGGCCAGGCCCTGGCTTTCAGCTGATAGACAAGCTACTCGTTGTGTTCCCCTCACTAACTTCAACACCAACAAAATCCAGCTATTATTTATACATAATAGAAACATTCCAACTTTTTATGGGCCATCCAGAAACGTATTTCAGACAAGTGAAGTCCAAAGCGATGCACCATCAGTATTGAGATTGTTGTACAAACTGGAGCACTGTTCAGAGTAAGGTCTCTCTGAACGTAAGGTGCTCAGCTCCTCCCCTGAACACCATTTCTCCTGGCAAGAGAAAAACTGCTTAAAAATGTGGTAAAAGCCTTGTATTGCATACACATATATGCGTGTTCGTGCTTACGCACATTACGCATTCTATTGGCCAGAATATTAATCATCCCCCAAGTAAGGTGAATGCAGGAATACTCCCACCCCCACCTGGACATTGTATTCCCACAATAGGGGACCTACAGCTGTCAGAATACACTGATTAGCTGACTGGCTGCAAGCCGCTGGTAAAATTTTCCAATGGGTCAGTTTAACAGAAGCCGATCTAATTATTGGCTTTTCTCGAACAGGAAGGGCTGCAAACATTTCGGACGATCCCTGCTGAACAAAGGTCCAAACTGTGGTCAGTTCAGCAGGAATCACCCAAACTTTGAGGTGTCTATTGTCAGCCTTAGTCATTATCTTACATTATCTCTGTTTTTATCTTATACAAAGGTTTGAGGTTAGCAGAACAGCTGTCCCGTAGAGAGGATGAAGCCAAAATTAGACACCGCCTTGGACTCTCTCTTTGGGCTAGTGGAAATTTGGAAGAAGCTCAACACCAGGTTAGTGCCCATATCATTCAATGAACAGTAGATATGCATGAGAGTAATATTAAATTATGTTTTATACTGCATAATATACTGTAGGTACATAAACCTGACTAGAAAATCAAAATATGGTCAAATGTGGTCAAAACAGATGTAGGCTAATTTTGAAGCATATTTTGAAGAGGAGTAATCATTTTTGAATTTCAGTAGTCCATAACAACAAATTTCAAGTAATCTTTTACACATCTAATTACAGAAAACGAAAACGTTATTGGCTGCCATGGATTTACCAAGTAAAATAGCAACCAGTCAGAAATGAGTTTTAAAGCTGAACTCCAGGCAGATATAAAAGACACACGTCTATGCAGTCCTACATGTATTGATACATCATTACATGTATATATTTTTAATATGGATAGTGTAGGTTCATGCATTTGACCTAATATCAGCCCTTTGCAATATTCTGTACATCAGCACTGTACACCTGGTCAGGAGCCAACCAGGTGTCCTGCAAGCAAATGTATTGACAAGGAGCATGTTTAGATGGGGAGAGATCAGAGTAAGCAGAGAGATGACCACAGATGTCTGCTTCTATTGTTTTGTTGTCCAGTCAGGAGGACGGGGTGGACATGGGGACACCACTGTATACTTTAACTGCAAGTGGTGTCATACACGTGACCTGTGCTATGTGAATGGGCTGTGTAATGCTCAGACCTTGATAGACACAAGCACAAATCCTCTGCAGGTAAAACAACTCTCCTATATGTATTCATCTGTGTACTTAGCTGTTATCCTGGAATTCCGCTTTAAACATTCTAGTGATGTCAAAATCTTTTTTCTGTGCAGTTATAGTGTGTGCACCAAATTTTAAGGTGAAGTCATTATTGTGTCAATAAATGTCAATGTAGCAGGTATTTGAATTTAGGGGAAGCATCTGGGTGGTAGTGTAACCCAGATGCACTGATTGCTAGGGAATCCGAGACCCTTTTATGGTTCTTGGAGGACTCTGGTGGTGTGAGGTTCCCTGCGGCCTGCAGGTGGCATTGTCGCCCTGGCCGGAGTTGAACCCACACCGCAAGACTGTGCCTTTTTGTCCTCCCCTGGCGCTGGTACGGCGGGATAGGGAACCCACTGTGACGCAAAGGGAGAGGGGATAAAAAGGGCAGACGCCCTTACCACGGGGTTCAGAGTTCGGAGTCGGAGGACACGGCCGCACTCAGGCACCCTCAGCCTGGGTGCTGGCGTTCCAGTGTTCTGGGCCCAGGTGCCCTTGACCTGGCCGGAGCGGGAGATGGAGTCCATCTCAGGCACCTTTAGCCTGGGGTGAGGTACTATGGTGGATGCCTGGGGCTCAGTACCTTCGACTGAGTTCCGCGAGGGTGGAGGAATCCAAGGGGGCCCTAACTCCTTGGGTGCCCGTGTCTGAGGTCGAGGAGACTGGTGAGCGGAACTTCTCTGGAGAGTCCGGCGCAGCATTGCTGGTGACAGAGAGGCCTCTGGTGACTCCCTTGGACGGATATCCTTCCCCTGACAGGGGCTGTGCTAGCGAAGGTAATTCATGTTCTACCTCATACTGTATAGTCAGTGGCAGTGACTATTCGCCATTGGTGACACCACAGTGGTTAGCGATACTTTAAAGGATTGTGCCTCGACCTACTCCCATTAATACTGAACTTTTGCAAAGGTCCCAACTTGACTGTGCTGTATGTTTATTCGCTGAGAAGAATAAAACTGTGTTGGACCTATTCAGTGTGTGGAACTTTGGTTACTAGGAGCAAAGAGGGAGTCAAGGATGGAGGAAAAGATTTGACTCTAGGACACCTACACAAAGCCCGATCTTTCTGGCCTTCACCTCTTCACTATGGAGGACATGGGCCATGGTGTATCTCATCCCTCCCCCTGGTACTAACACCCCTAGACAAAGACAGACAAGCCGAGAATGAGAAGGGGTGAGAGGGGTGAGGTCGCTACACAACGCTTTAGGTGTTGCCATTGAACTCTATTAGAATGTGTGTTTTGATAAAAGCACATCAAAGATGCAACATGCATAGAGCTCAATAGATGCGTGCTTAAAAACGCATGTAAAACACACATAAAAATGTGACATGCCAAAAACACACTGCCCACATGTGAACCAGCCCTAACTGTCAGTTTTATTATCGCAACTTTTGCAGGCAGTGCGGTAAAATCTCTGCATCACACTCTTCACAGTATGGTTAGCCAGTATTCTGGGACTTAAAATGGTCAGAGAGGGCCCCTAAAAACAACGTGCAGCAAAGGTTGTCAAAAAAAGCCATAACTTGGTTTAAACACATAGACTACAAAGAAAGTATACTTGGCAGAGTTCATTCAGTTGTCTTTTTAAGGGTTGTTTATATTTTGCTCCAAGTTTGGTCATAAAAGGCTTCTTTAACACTCTATTTTTCTCGTTGAGATTCTTGACGGTTTTCTTGACGAGAAACCTGATAGCCGCGTACACACGACCGAGTTTCTCGGCAAGAACCAGCAAGAAACTTGCTGGCAGAGCCTTCTTGCCGAGTAACTCGGTCGTGTGTACGCGCCTATCAGGTTTCTCGTCAAGAAAACTGACAAGAATCTCAACGAGAAAAATAGAGAACCTGCTCTCTATTTTCTCGTCGAGATTCTTGTCAGCATGTTTCTCGACGAGAAAAGTGTGTGTGTGTACACTTACCTTTCGCCGTGGAAACCCGTGCATGCTCGAAATGACTTTGACGCATGCGCGGTAGCTTCCTAGGCATAGGTAGGGTGTAGCAAGATGGCGGCGACAGCATCGAATGTGACGAGCGCACGCTCGTCGTAGTCGATGACGTCACCGCGTTCGCTCCATTCAAAGAACCGCGGGTTCTTTGAATGGATCGTGTGTACACTCGGCCGGGACAAGTTTCTTGTCCAAGAATCTCGTCAAGAAAAACAACGTGTTTTTTCTTCACGAGATTCTCGGCCGTGTGTACGAGGCTTAAGAGATGTGGAATAAACTCCTTCAAGAGCCCACTAGATTGTATAGGATTCTTTCAAAAAATATAACAGGATGCAGTGCTTCTAGTTATATGTATTAGCACAAGAGGTAGTTGGTCCAGGGAATATCTGATTGCCTCCTGGGGAATCTGGAAGGAATTTTTTTTTTCCCGCTGGAGCATGCTTTATTGGTATTTTTTTTCCTTCCTCTGGATCACCCGTGGATGTGCTGTTGTGTATATGGAGATAAATAACATTCAGAGCAGGCACTGGTCAGATATCATAGTCAATAGCATCTACATCCCTGTTAGAGTTAATATACATAGAAAGAACCCCTGTCCGGGGGTGATGTATGGGACTATGAAGGTGCCTATTGATAATGTTTAGTAATTGTCCCAATAGGGAGTGTAATAAATATCCGATGGTCATACAATAAAAATAAATTTATTACAGATACAAAAGTAATTTTTTTTTTTAAAAGGGGAAAAGGAATACAGAAATACACCGTGATGCATTTGTTCCTACAGTGTTGCGTGCTGCTGGTCCTACAAGTTTCGCCTATAATCAGGCTTCATCAGGGACACAGACACTTTAACACATCTACAATGATATATAGAGATTCATTTTAGTACATAAATTTAAGAAGAAAAAACGTATTTATAATACTACAAATCAAAAAAATATTATTTATTTTTTATATATTACAAATTACATTAAATTCAAAAAGCTCACTCTGAGGGCATGGATAGATACCTAATAATTCATGAATGGACACTTCATGTCGAATCAGAGTATACCTCCTCTCAACAAGATGGAAAAGTTGATGTGACTATCACCCTGCAGGCTTTCCACAATGGGACAGGGGCTGCACGGAAATATACATGGGGAGTTATCCCAATTCCAATATACAGGTCCTAAGTATATGATAAAAAAGTTATATAGTACAATAAAAGAGGGGTTAATCAATGAAAAAATATATAAAAATTATAATAATATAAAGACTTTTATAACTGTAAATAAAGAAGCTAATGATCAGAGTTATTGAATGCATATTAATGAATCATAAAAGATCGGATAGAATGCACATCATCAAAAGCACAGCAACAACAACAAAGATTATTACATTGTAACAAAAAATAACACTTACATATATGTTAATGGGATATTGGATGGCTGGGGAGCCCAAGGTGCACAGCGTAACCAAGTAGCAGTGAGATTTGCATTTAACCAGGGAATTTATCCCCTGTATCTGATAAACGTCCAAACAGTATACACTAGGGAAAACAAGAACAGAGAAAGCAAGAGGATTAAAAAATGCAGGAGAAGGGATGTGTATATGGAGGTTTTCTATTTTTACGTGGTTTCTTTTGGTTGAACTAGATGAACATGTGTGTTTTTAAATCAGACTAACTATATACAAAGATTTCCCAGAATTTCTAAATATCTCTAAAAGCATATAGCATGTATTTTTTTTTTTTACAAGCAACAAAGCACCATCTGACTGAATTGAATATGTCCTCCCAGAACTGATATGCAAGTGTTTTGGTGTGTAGTGGCTCATGCAGTCATCTTCTTGCTTTCTTCTACGTTTTGCAATCTTTATTGGGACAACTTTCCTAAAGGATACCAAATGGACGCAATTAATGTAACTTTTCTTGGTAAACGTATGCCAACCAGAGCTGTAAAACCCCCCCCTAATGGAATCCTTATAGAAATAAATGTCACAATATAGTGTTCAAAGCATGGAACTTTTTTTTGAACCCCCTGGCAGAATGCCAGGTTTGTATTACCTCCATTCAGCTCAGATATTATAGTACGTTTTACTACACCCATTACTTAGGGTTTATTTAACAAGACTACTAAAGTAAAATAAGGGTAGGTTTAAAGGAAACTTGTAGCAAGGGGATTATAAGTAGAGTATCTTTTCAGACTTCTCCCATTGAAAATGGTTTATTTTTTTATATTACTGACCTTGAATGAGCATGCAGATAAGGAAATCACAATGAAGTTAGATTCTTGATCTGTATACTTGTGCTGGGTCAGAGACTTAAAAAAGGTACCAACACCGACAGCAAAATAACAGCAATGTATTTAGCATTTTCAGAAGAGGTCAGCAATGGCAACTTACATGCTTTTGTTAGCATGGATTTTCTTAAAGGACAACTTCACTTTTAATAAAGTTTTCCTTTAATGTATCTCCCCTGCCTCCTGAGTGATGCCCAAATGATAAAATACTTCCCTTCATTCTTGGTGCCACACAACATTTGTAGCTAAAGCTCTGAGTCAAATTCAGTACCAACTGTGCATGCACACCACTTGCCCGCTTCACTCAAGTGGTATGCTAGCACTATAGAAGCTGGTGCTGGAGCCTGGACAAGGGTAAGTATTTTACTATATGTGCTTCACTGAGAGGGGTGGGGGAACAGGATAACTTAACTGAAAAAAAGTTGTCTTTTCAAAAAACTAAAGCTTTCCTAAAACAGAATTAAGTATTTGAAATAATCAAATTCCCCGGCCCTATCTCCTCTACTTAAAAAAAAAAAAAAATTACTAATAATTTTCAGATAGTATTCTGCATTAAAAAATTACCTGTATGGTGTTCCACGTGCAGCATGCTAGGCCTATGTGTTCCACTGAATCTTTTTCTTTTTCTGTAGTGGAAAATATTGCACTAGAAATAGAGCATATTCACTTAACATTCCTGCCATTTTATGGTTTATGTTTCAGAAATGTAGCATAATCAATATACATAAAATGAAAACATACTGCGCACTGTAAATAAATATACCACAGCATCTGCTCTTTCTTTAGGGCAGCTTCCATAATTCCAGTTTAATTACAATGGTATGAAGTGACCAAAATAGCCACAATTCCTCAAGGAGGCTTCAATTACAAGACAGGTTGTCAAATATTTAATGAGCAAACTGTTTTCTCTGGTTTCAGCTTTACCGAGCTTCAGCGTTATTTGAAACAATAAGACACGAAGCCCAGCTCAGCACTGATTATAAGCTCTCTCTCTTCGATCTGCAAACCTCGTCATACCAGGCTCTGCAGCGTGTACTCATCAGTCTTGGTAAGAAGTGCTACATTATTTGGTGGAAAAGGACTGTTGTCATGACAGTTAAAGTGGACCTGACATACACGTGTAACTCATTGCTGCTTTTAAATCATTAAACCTGAATTTGTCTTCAGCTGAGGTTGTTAACAGCAAAAGAATGATAACTGTAGCTGACTTTGTGGACCCTTCCCTAAATCACATTATCAGGGACCATTATTCCTTTAGACTGCTACATTGCTGCTGATTTGGCTTTCTCTGCCCATATCATGAATAAGAAAGCAGGTCTGGTGTGGGCAAATAAGCAGTTGATTTTGTTGTTGCCGTTATTAGATTATATGTGTGTTGCTCGAAATTCAAGTTTCAGGCTCTTTCCTGTGACAACCAAAAATGTAAATTGTAAGTAGCACATTCTCATGCCGCGTACACACTGAAAAAAATAAAGATTCTTCTCAAGCCTGCCTTGCCTACACACTATTGTGAAAAAAAATGCTCGAGCAAAGCGCGGTGACGTACAACACGTTTGACAACACATACGACGGCACTATAAAGGGGAAGTTCCATTCGGATGGCGCCACCCTCGTGTTAGTAAAGTTTGGTGAGAGACGATTCGTGCTTTTCAGCCTTGTGCTCTTCAGTCCGTTACAGTGTGACGAATGTGCTATCTCCATTCTGAACTCTAGTTTTACCAGAACGAGCGCTCCCGTCTCATAACTTGCTTCTGAGCATGCACGTTTTTTTCGCGTCATTAAAGCGTACACACGGCCGTTTTTCACGACGAGAAAAATAACGACGTGAAAAGCAACGAGAAAAAATCGAGCATGTTCTAAATTTTTAATGCCCATTTTTCTCATTGAGAAAAATGCTCTGGAGCCTACACACAATCGTTTTTAATGACCAATTTAAAAAATTGAATTTTTCTCGTCATGAAAAACGGTCGTGTACAGAACAAGTCCAATTCAATGTGTTGAACTACCACTAGCTGTAATTTATATACCATAGTAGGATTTATGGTATGTACAGCGAAGGGCCCCTGTTTGATGCACAGAACGATCATCTGAGGGGGATGTGTTCACTCTGCAAAGACATTATCGGTTAGGGGATGTACGCTTGTGTGTCTCTGTGTGCCTGATCAACACATGGCAGGACTGTAGCATGCACCTGCAGATAATCTCCCATCCATAGGAACGGTAGTATAATCTGGGTATGCGTTGTTCTCTGAACAACGCAGAATAAGGATTCACGGCAATGGTAAAAATGGGAGCCTTTGAATTGTTATGGTCGGGGATAGCATCCATGATTTCAAGCCATGCAGCTTTCTTTGTTTTACTGGAGAGCATGGCTTCCAGGTACAGGGGGCGGGAAATCGTTCACACTGCTTCTGCCCAGACACACCCTTAAGACTCCCCTAGTCATTGTTCACTGGTTGTTGTATAACCCCTCCTGTTAGAAGGAATGCTTGTGGTTGATTGGATGATTGTGAAGCCACCAAGCTCTATTGTTATATAAATAAAGATTACTCCCGGGATCAGGTCAGGTGGTCAAGCGATGGAGCTAAGAATGTGAGGACGGTGACTATGTCTGTTTACTTGGGGATATGCGAGAACCAGGGTGATACTAAGATGCATTATACCATTAGGCTGAAAGGGCGCTTATTAGCGCAGGTGATATATGGATTACTCATGGTGTATAGTGGATTTTCCACAACACTGGTAGCATGGGTGGGTGAGAAGGAAGATTTAAAGTGGATCTAAACCCTACTTGGATGGCAGTATATGACAAAACAACTCTGTTTTTCTAAGAAAATACCTTGTTCACATTTCTTATATACTTGTTTTGCATCTCAGTGCTGCTGATCCCCTGTGGCCTTTGTGAGGCACTTCCTGACTACATGTAGTTGATGAATCATTGGCTGCATGTAATTGCTGTAGGACAGGCTTCCTAATAGTCACAAAGGTTGGCTCACAAAGTGCTCCTGCGGTGGTACTGGGTCCCGGCTAGACTGGCCCATGCTTATCCTAGCAGCAGTGATGGATGTTTTCGGAATTGTGGTCAACGTGGGGAGGTCCTACATATATGATGGTCTTGCCCACCCTTGATCGGCTTCTGGTCCAGGGTCTTTGGCCTGTTGCAGACGTCATTTCATATAACAATCCGTAAGGATGCCCGACTGGCTCTCTTACATTGCCCTATACCGGGCCTATTTATACCCCAGCAGAAATTGGCCACATACCTTTTTATTTATGCCAAGAGAGCCATTGCCCAGGCCTGGAAGACTCTGTCTGTTGCTTTCCAGGGGGTGAGAACTAGAATGACGGCTATGATGATTGATGAGCAGATGTCCAGTATACTGAAGGATTCGCATGCAAAATTTTTGAAAGTCTGGAAACCGTGTATAAGTTATTCCCTTTCATCCCTGCCCCTGACTAGTTATGGTCAGCTTTAAGAAACCTTGTTTCGGCAGGTCCCGTGTCTGTGGTACTCGCCCTTTTCTGGGGCTCCTCTTTTCCTCTACCTTCTCTTTCTTACTCTCTCTTTTTTCCCTGTTTCCTTCTTCTCTCATTGCTTTCTGATATGAAGGCTAGCAATGTAGACTGCTGTACTCCGGGGTACAGATTGTCATTAGCCTATGACACAGGCCTAATTTTCAACCTGGTCCTCTATTGTCCGGGTTATAGTTTATTGTTTTGTTATTCATTACGCATTCATGCGCTACTTCTTTACTTATCTGTTCAATGTCATCCCTGTGTGGGCAAACCACGGCTTGATACAATTTTTAAAAATCCAAATAAATTATTGAAACAGAAAAATAAAAAAATAATTTTCACCTATTTTCCTCTATTAACCTTTTACTGAGACTAGCATAATGATTTTGGTGGTTGACTTTAATTGGTTTAACATGTATAGTATGTTTATGCAATTTTAATATATTTTGCAGGACATCATGATGAAGCTTTGGCAGTTGCAGAGAGGGGAAGAACTCGAGCTTTTGCAGACCTTCTTGTTGAGCGACAAACTGGGCAGCAAGAATCTGACCCTTACTCCCCTGTGACTATTGACCAAATCCTGGAGACAATTAATAGCCAGCGAGGATTGGTGCTCTACTACTCACTAGCTGCTGGTTATCTTTACAGCTGGTTACTGGCACCTGGTTCAGGTGAGAGAAGAGATACTGTATATTTTATTCTTTGCTGTTCTAGCTATCACTACGCCATGAAGAATATCATTGTGAATGAGTTAAAAAATCAAAAATCCAGTTTTGGTCTTTTGAAATTTTGATCTAGATCAAGCTGTAGATAATTGAATTTCTAAATTATGACACCTTTCTCTACAGTTTCTACAGCCCTGTTCTCTTAATAATGAAACAGTTCAACTAAATGTTTATGGCTTGAAATAAAATGCTGACTCAACATGAAAATGCTCAGGTGGAATCAAAACTAAGACCTCATACACATTGGATATTGAGGAACTGAAATGATCCTAAGCTCAGCAAGCCAGGAGTATATTGAGGTCACTTGGGATTGCAAATTAACTTAGTTTGCTGTATAGATCGCAATTGTACAAATGGAAACCACAAAGAATTTTAATTTATGCAAATAATCTAGAGAACTTTAACTACCGTATATACTCGAGTATAAGCCGACTTGAGTATAAGCCGAGGCACCTAGTTTTACCACAAATAACTGGGAAAACGTATTGACTCAAGTATAAGCCTAGGGTGAGAATGCAGCAGCTACTGTAAGTGGAAAAGAGGGTCAACAATGCCCATTTGCACGCCTCACTGTGCCCATTTCAACCTCATTGTGCCCATTGCAAGCCTCACTGTGCCCATTGAAATCTCACCTCACTGTGCCCATTGCAATCTCACCTCACTGTGCCAATTGCAATCTCACCTCAATGTGCCCATTGCAGCCATGCCGATCGCCATACCTGATTCTATACTCCTGACTTTGTACCTGATTATGGTGCAGAGTCAGACGGCGGGTGGCCATTGTGGAAAAGTCGCACCTACTCCTCGTTCTGTTTATCTGATTATGGTGCACTGCAGAGTCAGACGGCGGGCAGCCATTCTTGAAAAGTCACGCCTCCTCCTCGTTCTGTTCCGTGATAGGTGGAACACGCAGTTTCCCAGCAGACACTGTACACAGTGTCTGCTGGGAAACTGCGTGTTCCGCCTATTACGGAACAGAATGAGGAGGAAGCGCGACTTTTCAAGAATGGCCGCCCGCCGTCTGACTCTGCAGTGCACCATAATCAGATAAACAGAACGAAGAGGAGGCGCGAGTTTTCGACAATAGCCCCCCCCCCCAGTCTGACTCTGCACCATAACCAGGTACACAGTCAGGAGTATACACAAAAGAAAACTGCGCTAATTATAAACCAAAAGAAAGGCTGCAATAGTGGTGGCATAAACACGAACAGAAACAAAACAGAAAAAATTGAGCCAAAGTCAGGAGTATAGACTCGAGTATAAGCCGAGGGGGGCATTTACAGCCTAAAAAAAAGGCCTGAAAATCTCGGCTTATTCTCGAGTATATATGGTAAGTTATTTTCATCTTTTCGTTTTTTTTGCAGGAATTCTGAAGTTTCATGAATGCTATCTGGGAGACTCATCACTGGAAAATACCAGCGATTTTACTGATTCTGGAAGTATGAGTTTTCAAGGATCGAATAGTTCAGTTCTAGAGCAATACATAGCAAATGTACGTGAAACATTAGGAGTGGACTCTTACTACACAAGGTATGTAATATGACAACCAAGGGCATTTGGAGATCTGCTGCAGTGATTTGAGTCTCTGCAACCTTTATCCCTAATACTACTTATTTACAGATTTTGTTTGGGTACAACGTTGCGCAATTGTCAGCTAAAGTGACGCAGTGCCGAATCGCAAAAAATGTTCTGGTCAGGAAGGGGGTAAATCCTTCCGGGGCTGAAGTAGTTAAGTCAGACATTCATAGCATTATAGTTATGTTACATTTAGGTGCGCTTTTTAAGCTGCTCTTTCCTCCCTGGAGCAAAGTCATCCAGGTGAGGGGGAAAAAAAGCCCTGTGTGCATGAGGCCTTTTATGTGTTTAATATGAATGTGCAATCCAATAGGCACCAGAGTTAGACTCAGTGTGGTTGATTTACTAAAACCGGAGAGTACAATATCTGGTGCAGCTGTGCATGGTAGCCAATCAGCTTCTAACTTCAGCTTGTTCAGTTAAGCTTTGACAATAAAACCTGGAAGCTGATTGGTTTCTATGCAGAGCTGCACTGGATTTTGCACTGTCCAGTTTTAGTAAATCAACCCCAGTGCTCTCAGTAATCAGCAATCAGTATAAGACCTGGTATGACATTCTCTCTTTGCCTTCAATTTACGTCTGTGTGATGATGGGTGGTGTAGCTGTTATCTAGCTATGCTGGCAAAGAGCACTAAAGGGGAAGAACAGGAAGCATTTTTCCCAAGCAAAACCTGTATTAAATTATAACATGCAGAGATACAGAACTACAAAGAGATACAAAGGTATAAGACTTCAATTGGGCTTTAAAGATCAGACTTGTTCAAGTGCTGGGAGCAGGTTAGGTATCATATCTACCTGAATACATTTGCTCCCTCTTTCATGTGACATTATAAGTTATTCATCATTTTCTTTTTAATCCAGGTACTATCATTTTTCTCAGTCTAAAGTAGAAGTCTAACAAATAATTTTTCTTGTTTTGTTCTGTAGGGAAGATTTTAACTCACTTCCTGTCCCAGAGGGTGGCAATAACTGGGCCAGGAAGTGAATGTTACAGTGGTATTAGTGCCGGGACAAGGTCATTCAGCGCCCAGGGCAAAGATACTAAACTGCGCCCCCTCCCCCCGTTCATGATGTGCAAGCTTAGGGGATCCTACGCCGAGCAGTCACTCGCTTGTCAAAATCACTGCCGCGATCACCACTCCTTTCAGCCTTGTAACAGAAGGAAGGCACCCCCATCCCAACAGTAAACCATTGCACCAAAGACAGATGCCCCTCCCACCCACCCCTTGTCCTGGCCCTGAGTGGTATTAAACCCCCCAAAAAATTGCAGCTCACCAATTCTTAAATGTGGTGGCTGCCTACATTTTTTTTTAGGTGTTTTGCTTTATTTTCACCTGGTGAACCAGCCAGTAAGTCTGGTAATTCTCCACTTCCTTTAAAGTGGTTGTAATCCCTCCCCGACAACTTTATCTGTTCATAAAGTAGATAACACGGGCAGCTGATCGCTGCCTGTGAAAGTGTACTTACTGCTGTCTTTTCCATGCAAATCGTCTTTTAATCTTAGAAGACGTCAGGCGCGATTGCGCAGTAGGATCATTCATTAACGGCACCTAAAGTGTGCCGTTTCTGTATTAGCTGCATGTCAGGAAATGTCTGTGGACAAGCTTCCCCTCTGAACAGCACAGAGGAGAAGTCTTGCGATGCTGCAGTGTTTATCTCCTTCCTTGGTTATGGCGCTACGGCGCATGCGCGAGATTTCCTAAGGGAAACAGAGTAAGGGCGGAAGTGACGTCAAGAGCAGATTCAGCAAACAGCACTAAGAATGGCACGGCCAATACCCGGAAATGAAGAGAATACAAACACCCTAAATAAGGTACAGACCTTGTTTAAGGCCGATTTCAATCGATTATCCCTTGTAATGAGCTATTGAATGTTAAAATAAAAAAATAAAAAAAATCGACTGGGGTTTACTTCCTCTTTAACAGACCAAGCTATCCAGACAAAGAAGCAGTTAGAGGGTTGAGACAAATTATTTACCACTGACAAGGGTGCTTATATTTGTCAGATTTTATTTATTTATGGAACATCTTTATCTCAAAAGGGAAAGAAAATGTTAGCTATAACTGCTTATAAAGTGTTATCTGGAGTTTAGCCCTAAAGTAGAAATGTAGGCAAAACTTGTTTTTTCATTTTGGATAGAGCAAAGAAGGTTTATAACCCCTGACAATTTTTTTTGTCCCATTGCAGAGATATACCTTCACTTCCTGTCCCATACTCAAACAGGAAGAGAGAAGAAATCCCTGTAAATCAAGGGAATTTCTTGGGGACACCTAGGTCACCAGAACTAGTGTACCCATTTGGGTAATATCTTTTAATTTCACTTTTAATGATAATGGTAAACAGGACAAATACAGATAGGGAAAATCTTCCTTATGGGGGTACAAACAGCAATAAAAACTGAAAGGTGTTCTAATCCCTCTCCAATTTATCAAAAACTAAAAAAAAAAGTTTTGCCTTTAGTTAGTATGGATATTCTTTGTCGGTAATGTAATATTTGCTTTAGAAACACAAAGCATACAGTATATAGTATAACAATAAATAACATATAAAACATTAGTTTCAAAACATGCAAACAATTAAATTATGTAAATGAAACCCAGAGCTATTATAGTTTTCTTTTAATGTTAGCAATTCATAAGGCAAATCCTAATTTTGTTGTAGCAAAAAAAAAAGTAATTGTAACAATTTCCTTGTGTAAAAAATTCTACTGACAGAGTGGTACTATTAAAAAAAAAAACTGCATAAGGCCCCTTTCACATGGGACGGATCCGTGAAGATCCGCCCGTGAACCCCGCTGAGCCGGCGGATGACAGGGCGGTCCCCGCACACTGTGCAGGGACCGCTCTGTCAGATTTCCGCTCTCCCCTATGGGGGGATCAGATGAACACGGACCGTCTGTCTGTGTTCATCCGATCCGCTCTGCAGACGGATAGAAAAATAGGATTTCTCTTGTCATCCATGGACTGACACAGCGTGTCTTATACACCTTTACACGTGGGTTATGTCCCTGCTTGCAGGAGAAGACCTAGGCAGAATGTGATATGTTATACATACATTCTAAACAGCCAGAGCTGAACAGCCCCGCCCAGGGGGGCGGTCCCTCCGGGCATAACCCTCCCACTGCAGTCAGCAGACCTCAGTTTTTTTCTGCCTAGCAGAAGGAGAAGACGTGGCTCTCTCAGGAGCCAGTCTCCTGACCTATTTTTATTCTTTTGGAAAAAATGTTCCTATTTTTTTTTTTTTTTTTGAGATCTTCTATCAACTGTCGGCTGGGCAACAGGTTGGGTACAAGATATCCTCGTAGTCTTCCCTGTCCGACCATCGAGCGTGCTGATCCTCGCCTTGTGTGCGTGAGACTCAGTTCACGACATGCCCCACGACTCCAGGGGTGGCCGGTGGGCTTCCAGCTCCGCGGTCCTCTCAAGATAGAACAGTCCGGCTGTATCTTTCGCGGTGGACCGGGCCGACAGCTACTCAGTACCGCACTGTGATAGTTCTGTCAGAAACACACCAGCGGGTCCCTCAGGGGATGGGTAAGTAGTCTCTCCTGGCTGCAGGTGAGTACATGCTGTGTGTTTCTTGTGTGGGGGGATTTCCCTGTCTCCCCCTGTGTTTTTAATGTCACTCTCTGTTCACTAGTGCTGGCGCTGTACTATGGGGGGTGCCTGGGGGCCATACTGTCCTGGGGGGGCTCATGCTGCTCTGCACTCGCTGGGGCTGTTTTGTTTTTGGAGGTGAGGGGCCTGGGCGCCGTTCGGCGCCATGTTTTGTGTGTGTGCTGATTTTTACATTGGCGGCCATCTTGCCGGGGCCCGCCGGAGCACATTGCGGCGGCCATTTTCTTGTAGCCGCACGTCTTTTCTGGCACTAGTTTGGCCTCTAGCGCCGCTGGAAACGGCGCGAATCTCCTCACACTCTCTCCTCTCAGCTCACTCACGCTGAGCAGCGCGGCGCAGTGAGACAGAGCGGCGGAACCGAGCGGTCCTGGTCAGGTTGGTGGGTTCCCTGGGCATTCCCCTACTTCAGTCAGCACGGCCTGTGGGTGGTCTGAGAGGGACATTATGGAGTCAGAGTCACCAGCTTCCCCTAACATGCCAGAGGCAGCAGCCAGTGCTCCAGCACCTGCGGTCCCTATGGACTAGTTGTCGGCAGTCCTGGAATCATTTCTGACCAGGATGGAAGCTGTGTGTGAGCACAAGGGAGCAAAAAAGCGCCCTCTCCCCACTTTATCTCCACAAGGGGAGTGCTCTGATTCAGATATGGGCCTAGCTATTGCTGCTCAGGACCCTAGCTCTGAATATTTGGATGGTTTTGAACAGGACATTCCTTGTGAGGAAGACTCCAGTTCTGAGTCAGTAAATGACAGGGCGCTTGTTAGTGAACTCATTGATGCTGTGAGGGACACTCTCAAGCTAGATGCTGCGACCGCAGAACCTCAGGCGGATACAGTCTCCTTTGGTTCTTTTAAGACCAAGCCTTCTAAAAAGGTTTTTCCATATGTACCTTTCTTTGACCAGCTCATTGACCAGGTCTGGGAAAAGCCGCAGAAGACTTTTATGGTCCCGCGGCGTTTGTCTATTAGATACCCCTTTGAAGACGCCCTGCTTAAAAAGTGGGCTTCTCCCCCGGTGGTCGACCCTCCAGTCGCCCGTTTAAACAAGGCCACCACTCTCCCGATGGAGGGGACTCCTGCGTTTAAGGACCCCACTGACAGGAGGTCAGAAGTGGTGAGTAGAGCCATGTTCGCCTTGTTGGGATCCGCCCTACGGCCCGTAGTAGCGGCGACCCTTGTGTCTCAGACACTCACGGAATGGGCAAAAATTTTGCACCAAACTGTGCAGGAGTATAACCTTCCTCCAGACACTATTGCTCTGGCCCACCAGATGGTGCAGGGTCTGATATATGTGTGCGACGCCACGTTGGACGCGGCCCCTTTAATATCCAGGGCCTCTGTCTTGGCGGTGGTATTGCGTCGTCTCATCTGGTTGAAATGCTGGTCTGCTGACCTAGCCTCTAAGAAGCTCCTGACGGATCTACCTTTTAAGGGTGGTAGACTTTTTGGTGCTGCTCTGGATGACATCATCAAGGATGTCACGGGAGGTAAAAGCACTCTCCTTCCTCAAACTATCAAGGGTAAGGAGGCCCGACGTAAACCGGGTCCTTCCTTTCCAGCAAAAAAGGGTTTTTCTCGTCCGTCAGAGTCCACGGGTAAGCCATCCCAGACTGACAACAGTGCGGCTGGCGGGCACAAGCGCCCCTGGGTGCGTAAGTCGAACAAGCCGGCTCCCAAGCCCGCCTCCGCGTGAAGTCTTGCCCCCGCCCGTCTCTGGGGTGGGGGGACGACTTCGCAGGTTCACGGATCGGTGGACCTCCCGGATCTCCGACCGGTGGGTGTGCGAGGTGGTCACCTCAGGATACAGAATAGAGTTCCGCTCCTGGCCCCCAGACAGATTCTTTCCCTCAAATCTCCCTCTCCTTCCTGCCCGTCGGGCAGCCCTCTTGGGGGCTGTACAGGATTTGATCGGGTCCGGAGTAATTGTGCCGGTTCTGTCCCAGGAGAGGTTTCAGGGGTTCTACTCGAATCTATTTGTTGTTCCAAAAAAGGACGGGGTTCGGCCGATCCTGGACCTCAAGGCCCTGAATGCCTTCGTGAAGGTGCAAAAATTCCGCATGGAATCCATTCGCACGGTGGTCGCTACACTCCGTCAAGGGGATTTTCTGGCATCCTTGGACATCAAGGACGCCTACTTGCATGTTCCGATCTGCGCAAGCCACCAGAAGTTTCTGCGCTTTGCGGTCGGCAAAGTCCACTATCAATTTGTGGCTCTTCCCTTCGGCCTGGCCTCGGCACCGAGGGTGTTCACCAAGGTGCTTGCTCCGGTCCTAGCTTTGCTGAGACAGCGAGGCATTGCTATCGTGGGCTATCTGGACGATTTCCTTCTAAGAGCAGACAGTGGCTCAGAATTGGAAGAAAGTGTGACTATCGTCAGTCAGACCCTCAGGGAGTTTGGGTGGCTCCTGAATGTTCAGAAGTCGGTTCTAGTCCCGACTCAGCGTCTGGAGTATCTAGGTCTGATTCTGGACTCCTTGGAAGCAAGAGTCTTCCTACCTCCAGACAAACTACTGACACTTCAGTCTGCAGTACGGGTGCTGACGTCCCGAAAATGGTCGTCAATCCGCTTTTGCATGAGAGTCCTGGGACTCATGGTGGCCTCCTTCGAGGCCGTTCCTTATGCCCAAGCGCACACCAGGGCCTTACAGAAAGAGATCTTGTCCACTTGGGACAAATCCCAGTTGTCCTTGGATCTTCAGATCCAGGTGAGTCACCTGGTCAGGGCGTCCCTGACGTGGTGGTTGAGGTCCCCAGCTCTTCGGTCCGGGAAGTCGTTCCTCCCCATCCAATGGACGGTGATCACGACGGACGCCAGCCTGACGGGCTGGGGGGGAGTCTGGGGAGTCCTGTCGGCCCAAGGGCTTTGGACTCCGGACGAAGCCCTCTTACCGATCAATGTGCTGGAGATACGGGCAATCAGACTGTGCCTCTCCTCATGGTCGGAGAAACTACAGGGTCACTCCATCAGGATACAATCGGACAATGCCACAGCAGTGGCGTATGTCAACCATCAAGGGGGGACTCGGAGCTCAGCTGCGGCTTCCGAGGTCGCCCGCATCCTGAGGTGGGCCGAAAGAAGCGTGCCGGCTCTGTCGGCCGTCTACATTCCGGGCGTAGACAATTGGCAGGCGGACTATCTAAGTCGCCAGACGCTGGACCAGGGGGAGTGGTCCTTGCACCCGGAGGTCTTTCAACTTCTTTGCAGACGGTGGGGCACGCCGGATGTGGACCTGATGGCTTCTTGACTCAATCGCAAGGTGTCGAGGTTTGTGGCCAGATCCAGGGATCCCTGGGCGGATGCCTCGGATGCGTTGGTGGCCCCATGGAGTCAGTATCGCCTGATATACGTTTATCCTCCGCTGCAGTTGCTCCCTCGCCTGCTCCGCAGGGTAGCGACCGAGGGAATTCCGGTGATCCTCATTGCTCCGGATTGGCCTCGGCGTCACTGGTACGCTGATCTGGTACGTCTCGTCGCAGACGTTCCCTGGCGGTTACCGATACGGGGGGACCTTCTGTCTCAAGGTCCTATATTTCATCCTGCTTTACAGTCTCTGGTTTTAACGGCATGGTTATTGAAAGCCAGGTGCTGAGAGACCGAGGTCTCTCGGATTCGGTCATTTCGACCATGTTAAGGGCACGGAAGTCTTCCTCCAGAAGGATCTATCACCGTACTTGGAGAGCTTACATCGCCATGTGCGAAGAGCTGGACTGGCGCCCACGAACGTATTCCGTTCCCAGAATCCTGCATTTTCTGCAGCGTGGCGTGACCCAAAAGCTCGCTTTGAGTACCATTAAGGGTCAGATTTCGGCCTTGGCCATCTTCTTTCAGCGACCGCTGGCGGGTCATCCCTTGGTTAGCACCTTTGTGCAGGGGGTTCGCCATGTGCTCCCCCCTGTCAAGCCTCCTCTCCCCCCGTGGGATCTGAATTTGGTGCTCTCGGTCCTCCAGGAACCTCCCTTTGAAAATATTAGAGATATTCCCCTCTTGACTTTGTCTCAGAAGGTGGCCTTCTTGGTGGCCATTACTTCCATTAGACGAGTGTCTGAATTGGCGGCCTTGTCCTGCAAGTCGCCCTTTTTGATCATCCATAAGGATAAGGCGGTGTTACGTCCGCGACCTTCCTTTCTGCCAAAGGTGGTCTCGGCCTTCCACTTAAACGAGGACATTGTCCTCCCGTCCTTGTGTCCTCACCCATCGCATCCCAGGGAGTTTGCGCTACACACTTTGGATGTGGTACGAGCCTTGCGGGTGTACCTGTCTGCTACTGCTTCTATTCGGAAGTCTGACTCACTATTTGTGGCTGTCTCTGGGCCAAAACAGGGCCAAGCGGTTTCGTCTGCCACCATTTCTAGGTGGATCAGACAAACCGTCATTCAAGCTTATGCTCTCAAGGGGCGGGCGCCTCCCTTTCCGGTTACGGCACATTCCACCAGGGCAATTGGTGCTTCCTGGGCTTTCCGACATCAAGCGTCGGTTGCACAAGTGTGCAAGGCGGCGACCTGGTCGTCTGTTCATACCTTTTCTAAGTTTTATAAGGTTGATGTGGCTGCATCTTCGGATGCTTCCTTCGGCCGCAAGGTGTTGCAGGCCGCTGTTTGATGTTGCAACTCCTCCGTTGAGGAGCTCTGCCTTGTTTGGAGTGAAGTTTTTGGTTTTCCATTTATACTGCTCCCATCCCTCTTGACACTGCTTTGGGACATCCCACGTGTAAAGGTGTATAAGACACGCTGTGTCAGTCCATGGATGACAAGAGAAAATAGGATTTTTGTACTCACCGTAAAATCCGTTTCTCTGGCATCCATGGACTGACACAGCACCCACCCTTCCTTTTAAGTTTGTACTGCTTTGTTACGAACTGAGGTCTGCTGACTGCAGTGGGAGGGTTATGCCCGGAGGGACCGCCCCCCTGGGCGGGGCTGTTCAGCTCTGGCTGTTTAGAATGTATGTATAACATATCACATTCTGCCTAGGTCTTCTCCTGCAAGCAGGGACATAACCCACGTGTAAAGGTGTATAAGACACGCTGTGTCAGTCCATGGATGCCAGAGAAACGGATTTTATGGTGAGTACAAAAATCCTATTTTTTCTCCGTCTGCAGAATCGGGGGTTTGCGGACACGGAGGAGATCGGGTGTCAGCGGAGGTTCATCCGCTGACACCCGCGATCTCATAGGGACCAATGTATATCCCTTTTTCATCCATAAACGGATGGATGAAAAAGCGGACATACGGTCCGCTAGTGTGAAAGGGGCCTAAGAGTGTGAGCAAACCCATAGTACATATTGTGCATATTAAAATGGATAGAAAGCAAAGTCCAGACTTTGCACTTACAGTTTAATGACTAATACACTGCATGTTTGAAACATAATAGCATATTCTCACTGGGGCTCATCTATGAAGAATGATGTACAGAGCCTGTTATAATACACTATTTGGATATGCAGCTATTGTATATATGACAGCAAATAAATCTACAGAAGCTTCTTCTTTCCTTACCAAAACAGTATTTTCCTTGGCCTATCTACAGTTTCTTTATTCGTTAACACAAGAGTATTTCTCTGGCCTGACAGCTGGCTGATAAATCCCATTCCTCTTTGATGCTTCTTTAAATTTTTTACGATTTATAAGGGCCTACAAGTCTTATGTATAGTAGCTAAAATGTTATTAAGGTGGACCTAGACTTAGATGTTAACATAAAACATGTATATCATTTATAAGGCCACACAGGACTTACATATAATAGTTCACACCTTATTAAAGTATGTATTTTGGCCCATCTATAATTTTGTTTTCACGTTCCCCAAAAAAAGCTGACAGCATAGTTTTATGTTAGTGTAGCGGGTATTTAAATTTGGGGGGGGGGGGCATCTGGGTCATTTAACCCAGATGTACTAATTGTTAGGGAATCTGAGAATCCCTTTTGTGGTTCTTGGAGGACTCTGGTGGTGCAAGGTTCCCTGTGGCCTGCAGGTGGCGTTGTCGCCCTGGGTCGGAGTTGAACCTGCACCGCAAGACTGTTCCTTTTTGTCCTTTCCTGGCGCCGGTACAGCGGGGCGGGGAACCCGCTGTGACGCAAAGGGAGAGGAGATAAAAGGGGCGGACGCCCTGACCTCGGGGTTCAGAGTTGGAGGACGCGGCCGCACCCAGGCACCTTCGGCCTGGGTGCTGGCGTTCCGGAGTTCCGGGCCCAGGTGCCCTTGACCTGGCCGGAGCGAGGGATGGAGTCCATCCCAGGCACCTTAAGCCTGGGGTGAGGTACTACGGCCAAGGCCTGGAGCCCAGGAGTTCGACTGGGTTCCGCGAGGGTGGAGGAGCCCGAGGGGCCCTAAGGTGTTGGGACCCGTATCTGAGGCAAGGAGGCCGGGGAGTGTAACCCTTCCGAATAGCCCAGTACAGCATTAATCTGGTGACGGCAGGGCCTCTAGTAACTCCCTTGGAGGGATGCCTTCCCCCTGACAGGGGCTACAACATAGCAAAGGTAACTCCAGTTCCTGTTCACTAGAGTCGCTGGAAGAGACTTTGCAACAAAAAAAGTCCATTTAACGGCCACTGTGCTTAGCAACCTTTGGTGAAACCTCAACGGTTTAGTTTCTTTGAGGATTGTGCCTTGACCTACTCCCCACCAATACTGGACTGTTCTATGGGTCTCAAACTGTCTGCTCGCAAAGGACTATTTGTTTGCCGTTATGGAATAAATACGTGTTGGACCTTTTTCAGTGTGTGGTACTCCAATTACTGGGAGAAAAGGGGGGTTATCAGCAGAACAGACTTGGCTCTGAGCGTATACACAGCCCGAATGTAATTTTATGCTGGCTTCACCTCTACATGCTGCAATCTAGAGGACATGGGCCGTGGCGCACCTCGCTCTCCCCTTCAAGGTACCCCTAGACTGAAGCCAAAGTAACCGCTAAAGAAGAGAGAGAGGGTGAGGCCGCTACATTAACATTTAGGTGTAGCTCCACTTTAAAGAGGAAGTAAACCCTGATGGGTTTTACTTCCTCTTTGTTTCCCTGCAAAGGTAAAGCATAATGGGCTACTATGCATCGCATAGTAGCCCGATATGTGTCACTTACCTGAAACCGAAGCCTGCGATGTCACCGCTGTCCCCTCTTCCACGAAGCGTCCATATTCCTTCTGGGTATCGCGGCTCCGGCGGTGTGATTGGCCGGAACCGCAATGACGTCGGAGCCGCCAGTCACAGCACGATCTCCTTTAGAAATGGCATGCTCGCCGTTTCTAAAGTGCGCCTGCGCCGTTGTCTACGGCGCATGTGCCGTAGACATCGGCGCCCATCTCATTTGTAAATATCTCCTAAACCGTGGAGGTTTGGGAGATATTTTGAGCACTTACAGGTAAGCCTTAATTTAGGCTTACCTGTAGGTAAAAGTGGTTATAATGGGTTTACGACCACTTTATGGCCTTTGGGCTCATTTACACTTGTGGTAGAGGGGAGGTAAGAACAGACAGTTGAGCTCCATATTTACCCAACCATCCCTCTTAAGTAGCAAAGGCAGAAGCAAAAGCAGCTGGATGGGGTTATACACATTATCCCCACCCCCCATCTCATTCAGCGGGCATTACCACTGCCAAACATGACCAATTCAAATGAATGTAGTCGTACTTAGAGCAGCCTGCAACAGTGTGCAATGCACATGGTTGTGACGTGGTGGGGCAGCATTTATAGGGTTAAAATGGGCAGTCAGGAGGCAACAAGATTCCCTCTTCACTGCTTGTCAAATGCCTCTGAAAAGTGATCCACTGCAGACTGCATATTTTAGAGGGGTGGCAAGGGCCTACACTGATCGACCTTGCCCCTTTTTTTTAAGACCAGGCTTATTTAATTGATCTACTAACCCACAGGTTTGTTCCCAGCTTTGTTTAATGTGTAATCTAGTGTAAGCATTTCCCCCTAATCAGACACTATTTCATTACTTTACATTCCTACATTCTGTACCATTACCTGAGAAGGAATGCTGCTAATTGCACACTAATGACTGTTGTAAAGGGAGCAATTTTGATAACGTTCTCCATTCACTCAGTTTTTCTTTTTAGTAATGGTGTCAATAAGTGACATTCAAGTAGACTTAGCATTAGATATATATTTTTATGTCAAGTGCATGCATGCTAAATAATGTGCTAATGTACAAATTAGGAGCATATTTATAGCAGGGAGCAGATACTGCTGTCCACTTTGACAGGTTACTTGACTGGGCTTCCCTCCCAGGATCTTTTCTTTTAATTAAGAGTGTCCTGAAGCAAACAGAGAGAAAGCAATACACCACTGAAAATCTTTATAATAATCAGCGTTTTTTTTTTTATATATATACAGCGCCCATACCACTGCTTTATAAATGGAGCCCTATGAGGTATTTATTACCTTTCTCAAAGTTCAAAATACTCCCCACGAGATTGCTTTTTTAATCAGAAGGATGGAGCCATCCTAATTCAGGCATCATCCAAGGTCATCATTTACTTCCTTGACTGAGATAGTGGCTGAGCAATGAGAGTCATGAAAACTCTGGTTCCTCCTGGTTCTTGGCTTTGTTCACAAACATACACATAATGTGGGTGGGCAAGCAGCTCTTAGGTTTTAGTGCTATCTTCACAGGTTCAAAAGTAAAAACACAGTATTATACGAGGGCACTATTAAGGAAACCAAAATTACACCAGATTTACAAAACAGCACATCATGCAGAATTAAAAGCAGGCTATATTCCAATGGACTGATGCCTGTGAGGTCCCTTGCTGGCACCGACATCTTCTCCCCGGCTTCTTCCAGGTGCCAATATTTGGCTGTCTTCATTGGCTGGTACGTTCTGCAGAGGATTATGAATAGGCAGATACGTTTATTTTATTGCAGAACACATTTCTTGACTCATCTACTATAAATAGCCTGTGAGGGCGCTAAATAAAAGTCCCAAATAAATGGTGAAACCCCTATAAATAATATAAAAGAATATTACACCCGCCTATCTAAATAATACTCAATTGGTGTATGTGTGCTAGACCAAGTATTAGCTGATGATTTGTGAAATGATAGAACTCAATCCTATCAAACAATTACATACACCCAACCAATGATCACACTCTGGGTGAAAATGAAAAATAATAACATAGACAATGAACAATGTGCAAAAAAGTCCAAATGTAAATATAAGAATTCCCCACAACAATGATGAATAGTCTTATTTTTAACTAAAAAACAGGTCAAATACGCTTATGCAAGTACCGTATTTTTCGCACCATAAGACGCATTTTTCCCCCACCAAAAAATAGGGGGAAATGTCCCTGCGTCTTGTGGAGCGAATACTGACCAGGCACTGCCCCCCCCCCCGTCAGAATTCCAGCGCTCGGCTTCTCTGTAAAGGAGAGAGGACAGGAAGTGAGGAGCATCCTGGCAGGGGCATACCAAGGGGGAGCGGGGGGAGGCATTTTCCCCCGGGTGTCAAAACATGGGGGGTGTCAGTAGCATTGCTATGGGGGTGTGCTCCGTACCCAGGCGGGTGTCACCCGCCAGAGGTGACACCATCCCGAAAGCTGTGAGAGCCCTTGCTGTTTTTTTTTTTGCAGCCTGAACCCCCCCCCCGGCGCCGTGGTCTGGTCCAGTCTGACTTCCTGCTCCTTCCCCCGGGATCTGCTGATGTAAACTCTGTCCCCAGTCCTCATTTCTAGCTGCTTCCTGGGTACATCTGAGGCTGAGAGCCAGCCAGCCAGCAAGAGGGGGTTGTGGATTGTAATGGCAGTGTCCTCCGCTGCCTGAGGTGAGCTGTTGATAAGGGGGTGGGAGGTGCAAGCTGGCATGGTATCCACAGCCCAGTCACCTGAGCTGTTGTGATAGAATTGGCTTAAGGGGTGTTTGTGTCTGCCCTGCCACCCTGAGCTGATCTGGGAAGGGGGGGGGGAGGTTGCTGTGTCCACCACCACCACCAGATATAGTGTAGCTGAGCTGATTTGATAGGGGGCTGGTATTGCTGTGTGTCCACCACCCACCTATAGTAATAATATAATATAAAATATTTTAGTACACCGTATGGTTCAGAATATTTTTTTTTCTTGTTTTCCTCCTCTAAAACCTAGGTGCGTCTTATGGTCAGGTGCGTCTTATGGAGCGAAAAATACGGTATATATCTTGCTGGATGTTGTTGAAGTGTCAGCTGAGCCAGCGATGATAGGCTCTAAGATAGGATATCTCCGGTGGTAGGGTATGCAAATTAGAAAAGAAAAGCCAAAATAGTGTAATCCTATTTATTGAACATTTAAAAAAGCCAAAAACGCGCTTACTTTAGAAGTGCCCCGAACCCGGCACTGAGGCTGTAATGGCGTGAATCAAAATGGATGAATGTCCCAGGCCCGTAGATGCTGGCGTGCATTCCAACTCCAAGAACAAACAGCCAGTGGGACCGGAAGTGACGTCAGTTGCGTGACCTGTAGTGCGCCTCGACGTACGTTTCATATTCCGTCATCAGGAAGCGTACCAGGTCACGCAAAAGATACAATATATATATGTCACTCAATTTGTATATGGGAGGGAACGAATTGACAGGCAGCTTCTGTCCCGGCAAAGCGTTGCAACGTATAATAATATATGATGCGATGGGATAGACAATCCGTTTAGACAATATTAACAATATAAATATAAAAATAAAAATTCATTACTAAAATGGTATTGCATAAAATGATAAATGGTCACACAATCATTATTAGAACAATATACTAAATTAAAATAAAATATATTAAAATGAACTAAAATGTATTAAAATTTATTCTGATTATATAGCCCCAATTGATCCAATTATTTATTCATTCGTGAGGAAACAGTTCAAGTCTAGATCAATATTTAAACCCAATGGCTGCATAGATCTGAGGCGATACAGCCATTGAGTTTCATTCTGTGAGATAGCCTTTTTTAAATCAGTTCCTCTCCAATGGCCAACAGCCCTATCAATCCCATAAAAAGTCAATTTCCCAGGATCCTGGTCATGATATTGGGCAAAATGGCGTGAGACACTATGGTTAGGAAATCCTCTGAGGATGTTTGTCACATGCTCATTGATCCTGACCTTCAGTTCCCTTGTGGTCCTACCCACATACTTAAGGGAGCATGGACACTCCAATACATATGTCACATGTTTGGAGTCACAAGTTATAAAAGGTTTCATTGAAAATTCCTGCTGTGTGACATTGGACTTGAATTTACTAATTTTTCTTGTATGTCTTTTGGTTCTCCGGCAGGATTTACAATGGGTACAGTATTAGAAACCCGAACCTTCCAAGAAAGTGGGAGGTCTCTTGGGGGGGTCAGGTATGTTGGGTGCAATGATGTTTCGCAACCCAGGCGCCCTCCTATAGATAAATTTCGGTTTAGGAGGTAAAATGTTGGCCAAATCAGCATCTTTAAGGAGTATAGGCCAGTGTTTCTTAAATGTTCTTTCCACATCTCTATATTGTCTATGAAAGCCTGAAAGGAAGGCAAGTTCACCTGAAAATGAAGGCTTCTTCTTAGAAACCAGGAGAGATTCCCTATCCATCCCAAGCACTTCATTTTTTATCTTCACAAGTGTGTGTTGAGGGTAACCTTTTTCCCTAAACCTCTCAGTGAGAGTGGCTAAAAAGTGGCTGAAAAAGGTTACCCTCAACAAGGTTACACCCAACATACCTGACCCCCCCAAGAGACCTCCCACTTTCTTGGAAGGTTCGGGTTTCTATTACTGTACCCGTTGTAAATCCTGCCGGAGAACCAAAAGACAAACAAGAAAAATTAGTTAATTCAAGTCCAATGTCACACAGCAGGAATTTTCAATGAAACCTCTTATAACTTGTGACTCCAAACATGTGACATATGTATTGGAGTGTCCATGCTCCCTTCAGTATGTGGGTAGGACCACAAGGGAACTGAAGGTCAGGATCAATGAGCATGTGACAAACATCCTCAAATGATTTCCTAACCATAGTGTCTCACGCCATTTTGCCCAATATCATGACCAGGATCCTGGTAAAATGACTTTTTATGGTATTGATAGGGCTGTTGGCCATTGGAGAGGAACTGATTTAAAAAAGGCTATCTCACAGAATGAAACTCAATGGCTGTATCGCCTCAGATCTATGCAGCCATTGGGTTTAAATATTGATCTAGACTGTTTCCTCACAAATGAATACATAATTGGATCAATTGGGGCTATATAATCAGAATTAATTTTAATACATTTTAGTTCATTTTAACTTATTTTATTTTACCGTATATACTCGAGTATAAGCCGACTCGAGTATAAGCCGAGGTACCTAATGTTGCCCAAAAAACTGGGAAACCTCACTGACCCGAGTATAAGCCGATGCCCCACTGTTCCCTAGCTCGCTGTTCCCTGTAAATAGAAATGTTTACATTGTAATTATTACCTGTAAAGAAGTTGCGGCTGCGGCGTCCATCGTTCGAATTCCGCGGCGTCCATCGTTTGAATTCCGCGGTCTCTTCCTGTTCCTTACTTAGTTTTCCCAGCAGACACTGTGTTGGGTATTCCGCCAATCACAGACGTCTGCTGGAAAACTGAGGATGAGAGAACGTTCGTGATAGGCGGAGAGTGTCTGCTGAGACTCGCCTATCAAGGAAGGAAGAGGAAGAGACCGCGGAATTTTGAACGATGGACGCCGCGGAATTCGAACGATGGACGCCGCAGCCGCAACTTCTTTACAGGTAATATTTACAATGTAAAATTTATATGACTTGAGTATAAGCCGAGGGGGGGACTTTCAGCCCCAAAAAAAGGGCTGAAAATTTCGGCTTATACTCGAGTATATACGGTAATTTAGTATATTGTTCTAATAATGATTGTGGGACCATTTATCATTTAATGCAATACCATTTTAGTAATGAATTTTTATTTTTATATTTATATTGTTAATATTGTCCAAACGGATTGTCTATCCCATCACATCATATATTATTATACGTTGCGCCGCTTTGCCGGGACAGAGGCTGCCTGTCAATTCGTTCCCTCCCATATGCAAATTGAGTGACATATATATATTGTATCTTCTGCGTGACCTGGTACGCTTCCTGATGTTGGAATACGAAACGTACGTCGAGGCGCACTACAGGTCACGCAACTGACATCACTTCCGGTCCCACTGGCTGTTTGTTCTTGGAGTTCGAACGCACGCCAGCATCTACGGGCCTGGGACATCCATCCATTTTTATTCACGCCATTACAGCCTCAGTGCCGGGTTCGGGGCACTTTTAAAGTAAGCGCGTTTTTGGCCTTTTTAAATTGATTTGTTCAATAAATAGGATTACACTATTTTGGCTTCTCTTTTCTAATTTGCATACCCTACCACCGGAGATATCCTATCTTAGAGCCTATCATCGCTGGCTCAGCTGACACTTCCACAACATCCAGCAAGATATATACTTGCATAAGCGTATTTGACCTCTTTTTTTGTTAAAAGGGTCAACTCCTTGGGGTAAGCTGCCATCTTTATCCATAACACTATCGGGTGATAATTATTGCGGTGAAGGTGGACCTTAAAATCACAAGATTTGATTTGTTTTGGATTATCATATGGATTATCAAGCACTTGGAGGATTTATAACACATGCAGAGTTTTTTTGAATAAGACTATTCATCATTGTTGTGGGGACTTCTTATATTTACATTTGGACTTTTTTGCACATTGTTCATTGTCTATGTTATTATTTTTAATTTTCACCCAGAGTGTGATCATTGGTTGGGTGTATGTAATTGTTTGATAGGATTGAGTTCTATCATTTCACAAATCATCAGCTAATATTTGGTCTAGCACACATACACCAATTGAGTATTATTTAGATAGGCGAGTGTAATATTATTTTATATTATTTATAGGGGTTTCACCATTTATTTGGGACTTTTATTTAGCGCCCTCACTCTTTATACTTTTTCACATTTGATTTCAGTCACCACTGATCCTATGAGGAGCAGCTTTTTCTATATTTATATTTTAATCACTACTATTTGGCGCGGGTTTTTATACTATATCACAATAAATAGCCTGCTCGCTTGTAGGTTTTTATTTTATGCCTTTAGTTTTGCTTTAAAAAATGTATTGGTACAAACATACACACATTTTATATAAATAGATTCAAAATAATCCATATACTACTTCATCAGTCACGAATGGGTAACTCGCTTCATAGAGAAATCAACTTCATCAGGACCAGCAAAACAGATGACAAAGTGTACAAAAAACATCACAGGTCAGAATCAAAATCAGAAAAATTTAATAAAAATCATAAAATGAAATGCATATGCAGCCCCCCTCATATCACATACCACACATAAAGTACTATCTTCATGAAAACAACATTGCATAAAGAATACATGCTGCACATTTAATGTAACCCTAAAATACCTCTATTAACCAAAAACTGCATGGGCTGTGAAAAGATACTATTTTGCAGCCTGGATGTACAGAAGGCAACACTGTGAACAAGGCATTCACAGGATGGGAGCTATCCTTTAGAATATCAATAACTCCCTTCCCTTTATCCTCCCTAGCGGTATTCCCGAGTGTGGCTCGGGTTGAATTTTCATTACCAAAAGCGGTAACCCCCGAGCCACACTCGGGATTGCATCGCAGGATCCAGGCAAAGTTACTTACCTTGTCCCCTGGATCCTGCGATGTCTTCCCGCTGTGTGTGAGAGCTGTGCCCTCCACTCTATCTATCACAGTGCCGAGCTTCGTTCCCTGCGAGTGTCGCGATGCACAAGGTTGGAGCCCGGCGCCAATTTCAAAAAGTGAAAAACACATAACACATACAGTACACTTTAATATTACAGATTACATTACTGTCTTTCTGCCTGGAATTTGGAGATTGTCCATAGCAAACAAAAAGTGTCCCTTTACGTCAAAAGTGGTTTTAGACCAGCTAGAGAACCGCGATAATAAATTAGAATCACTTGCAGAATTGAGCGATAGTGATTTGTGGGGAAATTCGTCATCAAACACTGAAAGTAATGAAAGTACAATTCTGCAACTGAGCATTTTTCTTTTTTTTTTTAAATTTAATTACATTATTGAATAATTTTTATTATTATTATATTATTATTTGTTATAATTATTTATAGTTATTTATTATTTTATAATTTATGATTTTGTGTTTCAAACTTTGTCATACCCGGGATGTCTACTAGACTCTTGTTTGGACAAATTTAAGTGAGTTATTCCGAAAAATGACAGACCTACGATATAAGATGCCAAATTTCCATGCAAAACATTGTACCACTTTGAGCATCACAAATCTGATATAATCATACTGCCAGGGAGGTTAACACTCTTTTGCACTTTTTTTCTTTTGCCATTTGCAAGGCATTTATGTCATGGGCTGTGTTAATCCTATGCCACAGAGAAATGTGATAAACCAGCACATGCTCCATAGCAGCCTTATCGAAGTTGAGAAGGATTCACTCTGAAAAGCGTGACCTCCACAGCTTCCTAAAGAAGTACAGTTTCTGATCAGCCTTGCCCACCAGAGGGGATATGTGAATTGTCCATGACAGATCGTCCTTAAATATTATTCCCAAAAAACAGAACTCCTGTACCATCTCGACCTCTACCCCATCAATCACAACTGCTTCATAATAAGTCTCTCCTAAAATCTACAATTATTTCCTTATTCATATAAAAGGCTAAATTATTCTCTCTGCACCAACCCACTAGGTTTTCTACATCCTGCCGATATGCAGCCTCATCGCTGTCCCTTATTCTCGCAACTAATGTGAAGTTGTCTTCAAATTTTAAAACAGAGTCCACCTTGAAGTGGGAGACGCAATCATAAGTATATAAAGAAAACAAACAGGGGTTTAACACACATCCATATGGCACCCCTGTACTAAGGGAAAGCATTGATGAGTAGTAACTACCAAATGTTTACCCTCTGCTGCCTATCGGCCAGGAAACCCAAGATCCAGTTACAAAGGGTTGGGCTTAGGTGTTATAGTGGTCTAATGCTTAGTCTAATATAAAACTTTTCCGAGTACCAGGATCACCTACCAGGTTTTGTTTTGCTTAAAGATCCATTGGTACGTGGTGCATTGTGTAAGAATGCAAATTATTTTTGGTTTCTATATAATAAATACTGTACCTGTTTTTTTGGGGAACTGCCATCTAACAATTTACCTATGTGGAACCAATGCTAATGTTTTGTGACCTGACTGTATGTATTACTATTTTAAACTATGCACCACACCACTACACTTTGCCGCCTTTTTTGCTAAGGGTTCTGATTAAATGGATTTTTCAAAGTGCATTAACAATTTGTAATTGCTGAGGTGGGATATGGATAACATAAAGATAACATAAAGTTATGAATCTTGTAATTTTTAGTGGTCAGAACTGTGTGTTGTACCAAGTGCTTTTAATCGATTCATCTGAAATTTACAGTATGTATGTTTGTACTAATATGTTAGTCCTGTTTGTACATATGATGTAATTTTTATCAGAGTGCTATAATTTAAAGTCCCCTACTGCAATACTGTGTTTCTATTTGTGTTCACAAAGGGTTGACAGCCTTTCATTTTGACACTAATGCCCTGTACACACGATCGGATTTCCAATGAAAAAAAAAACGGTGTAATTTTCCGTCGGAATTCCGATGAAGCTGACTTCCATCAGTCTTGCATACACACTGTCAGACTAAATTTTGACCGTCCAAAACGCGGTGACGTAAAACACTACGACGAGCCTAGAAAAATGAAGTTCAATGCTTCCGAGCATGCGTCGATTTGATTCTGAGCATGCATGGATTTTTCTCCGATGGAATTCCACACAGACGATTGGAATTTCCCGTCGTTTTTTTTTCCATCAGAAAAAATTTAAAACATGTTCTATTTTTTTACAAAAAAGTCAGATGGGGCCAACACACAATAGTTTTTTCCGATGAAAAAAGTCCTTGAGACTTTTTTCATCGGAAAAAACGATTGTATGTACAGGGCATTAGGGGAAGGGAAGACTAACGAAATGTTTATTGCCTGGAGCAAACTAATAACATATTTTCACCCTAGGCAAAGTCACTTTATTGCTGAAAGGCATTAAATAAATGAATGTTGCTGAGAAAAGCTAGATAATGTATGGAAAGTGTGACAGCAGGAAGGTAAAGTCACCTGGTTGCATCCAGGGGGGTAGGTATATTTCTCCCAGATTCAGGCTTTATGCCGACTTATACAACTAGGGAGAGAGTTGATGAAGCCCAGCTGAGGCTAGTGGGCTCATGGATGATTCATACCTCTAGGGAGAGTGCTGGGCGTCGTGCAGGCAGGGAGTTGATGAGACCAGCTGAAGCTTGTCAGCTCGTTTAAGGCCTCTATAAAAACTCCCAGCTTCATTAGGTGTTTGCTCATGCCTGGAACCAGACCTGTGTGGACTGTCTAGGGAGAGTGAACCCCTGTGCGGTGAGACAAAGCCTGTGTGGCTATTTGTTTGGACATTTACTAAACCAGGGACTTAGGGACTAGGACAGCACCAGGCTGATCCCAGTTGTTAGTTAGGGAAACCTGCATGTTTAGTCAGAGGTCAAGCTGACCAGGATTTATTTTGTTTATGTTTCTTTTTGCTTTGCTGTGTTTTTGTCACTGTAAATAGAGAAATAAACCGCACCTTTTGATCTTGAAAACCACAACCTCCGTCTGCTGGGCCTGTTTCTGTGTGGGGAGCCCATCCAGGGGGTCACACACACCCGCTACCGAGCTAACCCCCTCACAGTTGGTGGAGAACCAATGGCAGTTTTTTTTTAAGCCAGCATGGAGGAGATACTGAAACAGCTGGCTCTAGCAAATGCCAATCAACAGCAGACAAATGCAGGTTTGCAAAAGAGCCTTGCAGCTCAACAACAGAGCTTCGCAGCCCAGCAACAAGCCCAGCAGCAATCTGAGGCCCGCTTCATAGACCTGTTGCAGAAGCAAGAGCAGAGACTACAACAACAGATGGAAGCAGTAATGCAGCAACGTCCGCAGACCAGTGAGGAAAGCCGTCCCACTATTACCGCGTCCTTTGGGGTGAGTCGTTTATTGACAAAAATGACTGGAGAGGATGATCCAGAGGTATTTTTGACCACATTTGAAAGGACTGCTGAAAGAGAAAAGTGGCCTGAGGAGCAGTGGGCTGGACTGCTGGCTCCTCTGTTAACTGGTGAATCGCAGAAAGCTTACTATGACCTAGAGCCTGACCAAGCAAAAGACTATGTGATGCTAAAAGCTGAAATATTGGCAAGGCTGGGTGTCACCCTGGCTGTCCGGGCTCAGCGTGTGCATAACTGGACTTTCCAGCTTGGAAAACCCCCCAGGTCTCAAATGTATGATCTCATTCACCTGAGCAGGAAGTGGCTACAGCCAGAGACTTTGTCCGCACCGGAGATTGTGGAACGTGTTGTGATGGATCGTTTCTTGAGAGCTCTTCCTACCGCCATTCAAAAGTGGGTAAGCCATGGAGACCCAGAAACGGCCGGTAAACTTGTGGATCGTGTAGAGAGATACTTGGCTGCAGAGAACCTGACGGCCTCTTCCAGAGACTCTCGGACTTTCCACCCTAAGACCAGACCATCCCCAGGGGCGGATAAGAGGATTCCAAGGGGTGAGGGTGGAGAGAGTGAGAGGGTGGGAGCTCTACCCCAAGTTTGGCGAGAACAGCCTGGGAAGTCAGGGGCTCAAGAGGCAGCCAAATGGATTGTTTGCTACCGCTGCCGGCAAGCGGGACATATTGCAGCAAATTGCCCGGTTGTGGAGGAACCCATGCAATATGACTTTCTGACGGACAGACGTCAGTCGCTGTGTGCGACAGTCGCATGCACTGCCATTCGGGGAACTGAGAAACATTTATGCAAAATGTGTATTAATGGTAGAAATGTTGTGGTATTACTGGATTCAGGTAGCCTTGTGACCCTGATAAAGGCTGAATTAGTTAAAACAGAGGTCTCTGGGAATAGCAAGGTAGCTGTTATTTGTGTGCATGGGGACACCCGAGAGTATCCAGTGACTACAGTGTGTTTCAAGACCCCCAAAGGTACCCTCTCTCATCCAGTGGGGTTAGTATCTCAACTACCGCATGATGCCATTGTGGGAAGGGATTTTCCGAAGTTCTGGGAACTGTGGGATGATCCTGAGCCCCCCACTGGTGCCCCTATGTACCAGGAAGGTGATAGCCAGAACTCCTCTGAGAGTGGTGAGGACTCTCCAGAATTTCCCTTGTCAGTATTGGCAGGCGAGACTCAAGAAACTGGAGAGGAGCCCACCTCCTCAGACGAAAACCTACCGTCTGTGGAGTTTTCTGATCTTGAGGTTCACAGGGAAAATTTTGCCACAGAACAGTTAAAAGACCCCGCCCTAATAAAGGCACGGGAAAACGTAGTGGAAATAGATGGCGAGTTAGTGAACCCAGATAATACCTGCACTTACCCATACTTCAGCGTAGAGAAGGACCTACTGTATCGGGTGGCAAAAAGGGCAGAAGAAACCGTTGAGCAGCTTGTAGTGCCCAAACCTTACAGGAAGTTGGTGTTGGAGTTGGCCCATGGGCACATTCTTGGAGGTCATCTGGGGACAGAGAAAACCCGAGAGAGGGTATTACAGAGATTCTATTGGCCTGGGGTGATGAAGGACATAGAAAATTATTGTTCCTCCTGCCCTGTGTGTCAGAGGTCGGCCCCGATGCCACATTTCCGTAGCCCGCTGGTCCCTCTACCCATCATTGAGGTCCCGTTTGAGAGGATCGCAATGGATTTGGTAGGTCCTATAATCAAGTCCGCTAGGGGGCACCAGTACATATTAGTTATAATGGACTATGCCACCCGTTATCCAGAAGCGATCCCTCTCCGAAATACCTCGGCCAAAACCATAGCCAAAGAGCTATCTCTTGTTTTTAGCCGGGTGGGTATTTGTAAAGAACTGCTTACGGACCAAGGTACACCCTTTATGTCCCGGGTTATGAAAGAGCTGTGTAAATTGTTCAAAGTGACGCAATTGCGTACGTCTGTGTATCACCCCCAAACCGATGGGCTGGTTGAAAGATTCAACAAAACCCTAAAACAAATGTTGAAGAAAGTGGTGGATAGAGATGGAAAGGATTGGGACTGTCTACTTCCTTATTTGATGTTTGCTATTAGGGAGGTGCCCCAATCCTCTACGGGATTCTCCCCCTTTGAGTTACTGTATGGGAGACACCCAAGAGGGCTGTTGGATATTGCCAAGGAAACTTGGGAAAGTGAGAGTTCTCCCCACAGGAGTGTGATTGAGCATGTCGCCCTGATGCAAGATCGAATTGCACAGGTAATGCCCATCGTGAAGGAACATTTGGCCCAAGCGCAGTTGGCACAGCAGAGAGTGTACAACCGTGGAGCCAAGACCCGTACCTTTTCCCCGGGGGATAGGATATTGGTACTTGTCCCTACGGTTGAAAGTAAAGTCCTTGCCAAATGGCAAGGCCCCTACGAGATAATGGAAAAAGTGAGCGAAGTGAATTACAAGGTCAGACAACCAGGAAGGCGAAAGCCCGAACAGATCTACCACGTTAATCTGTTGAAAGCCTGGAGGGATAGAGAGTCCCTAGTCGCAGAAACTTGGTCACCAGCTCAAACTGGTTGCGTGATTCCGGAGGTTGGAATAGCAGCCACCTTGTCACAACCCCAACAACAGGAGGTTAAGGAGTTGGTGCTTCGCAACAAGGAGGTGTTCTCTGAGCTGCCGGGACAAACATCTGGGGTAGAGCATGATATTATTACCCCGCCCGGTGAAAGGGTGAAGTTAAAACCCTATCGGATCCCAGAGGCCCGACGGGAGGCAATACGGGAGGAAGTACAGAAAATGCTGAACTTAGGGGTGATAGAGGAGTCCCAAAGTGATTGGTCTAGTCCCATTGTGTTGGTGCCTAAACCGGATGGGAGCTGGCGATTTTGTAACGATTTTCGTCAGTTGAACAAAGTTACAAAATTTGACACCTACCCCATGCCACGTATAGATGAGTTGATCGACCGGCTGGGAACAGCCCGATACATGACGACTCTTGACCTCACAAAAGGGTATTGGCAAATTCCCCTGGCCAAGTCGGCCAAAGAGAAAACCGCATTTGTAACCCCAGACGGGGCGTTCCAATATAAGAGAATGCCGTTCGGGTTACAGAATGCGCCGGCCACATTCCAGCGGAAAATGGACCAGATACTGAGGCCCCATCGGAAGTATGCTGCGGCTTACCTGGATGACGTAATTGTCCATAGCACAGATTGGGCCTCACATCTGCCAAAAGTGCAAGCAGTCCTAGACTCTATCCGGGAAGCGGGGTTTACGGCTAACCCCAAGAAGTGTACCATTGGGCAGGAGGAGGCCAAATATCTTGGGTACACCATTGGCAGGGGAGTAATAAAACCCCAACTCAACAAAGTTGAGGCCATCCAGAGTTGGCCACGTCCCAACAGCAAGAAGCAGGTACGAGCCTTTCTGGGAATCGCGGGTTATTATCGGCGCTTCATTCCCCACTTTGCTTCTAAGGCTGTGCCGCTAACCAACCTGACGAAAGGGAAAGGGTCGGTCATGATTAAATGGACCCCCGAGGCTGAGGCAGCATTCCAATTCTTGAAACAAGCCTTATGTAGCCAGCCAGTGTTGTACTCACCCGACTTCTCTAAAGACTTTGTCGTACAAAGTGATGCGTCAGATGTGGGGTTAGGAGCAGTATTGTCCCAGGTCTGGAACGGGGAAGAGCACCCAGTCATTTACCTCAGCAGGAAGTTGAAGTCCCATGAGGTAAATTACGCCACGGTTGAAAAGGAGTGTTTAGCAGTGAAGTGGGCTCTAGATTCCCTTCGGTACTATCTGCTAGGTAGGCACTTTGACATGGTTACGGATCACGCTCCGTTAAAGTGGATGGCTCAAAACAAGGAGACAAATAGAAGAGTAAATAGGTGGTTCCTGGCCCTACAGGAATTCAACTTCACAGTAAAGCATCGCCCTGGCGTTCAAATGGGGAATGTGGATGCTTTGTCTCGAGTACATGAATGCCTGATTGCTGGTGTTCCAACCCCAAGGTTAAAACAAGAGGGGGGGGTATGTGACAGCAGGAAGGTAAAGTCACCTGGTTGCATCCAGGGGGGTAGGTATATTTCTCCCAGATTCAGGCTTCATGCCGACTTATACAACTAGGGAGAGAGTTGATGAAGCCCAGCTGAGGCTAGTGGGCTCATGGATGATTCATACCTCTAGGGAGAGTGCTGGGCTTCGTGCAGGCAGGGAGTTGATGAGACCAGCTGAAGCTTGTCAGCTCGTTTAAGGCCTCTATAAAAACTCCCAGCTTCATTAGGTGTTTGCTCATGCCTGGAACCAGACCTGTGTGGACTGTCTAGGGAGAGTGAACCCCTGTGCGGTGAGACAAAGCCTGTGTGGCTATTTGTTTGGACATTTACTAAACCAGGGACTTAGGGACTAGGACAGCACCAGGCTGATCCCAGTTGTTAGTTAGGGAAACCTGCATGTTTAGTCAGAGGTCAAGCTGACCAGGATTTATTTTGTTTATGTTTCTTTTTGCTTTGCTGTGTTTTTGTCACTGTAAATAGAGAAATAAACCGCACCTTTTGATCTTGAAAACCACAACCTCCGTCTGCTGGGCCTGTTTTTGTGTGGGGAGCCCATCCAGGGGGTCACACACACCCGCTACCGAGCTAACCCCCTCACAAAAGCAATGGGATTTACAAATGTGTGGGCACCTAGCCTGAACTTCTATACCAGAACTGGTTATCAGAACCAAAGGGTCATTTGAGTGCATACCCAGTCATGCATCTATGTCATGTAGCAGGTGTACGATCAGATTACAACTGTATCAATGATTGTCCACGCAGGGGATACTTTGTATTTAGCGCTGCATTCATTTTGATTTTGGTTTGATTATTCACATGTTTAGGAAGTGTGTTTAGTGCTGGCAGCTTTAATTAGATTAACATAGCAGCTCACAAGATTTCACATATTTACATTCTTAAATATGCTTTCGCTAAGGCAAATCTAAAGTTGCAATCTTTCACAAAAGAATGGAAACCTTGGCTCTTCCACCCGGAAGGACCTAGCAAACGTAAAGTGTTATTAACCACTTAAGCCCCGGACCATTTCGGGCCATTAGGACCAAGCCTGTTTTTGGGATTCGCAACTGCGCTGCTTTAACTGTAAATTGTGCGGACATGCAATGTTGTACCCAAATGAAATTTGCGTCCTTTTCTTCCCACAAATAGAGCTTTCTTTTAATGGTATTTGATTGCCTCTGCGATTTTGATTTTTTGCGATATAAATGGAAAAAGAACGAAAATTTTGAAAAAAAAAGATATTTTCTACTTTTTGTTATAAGAAAAATCGAATAAACTCAATTTTAGTCATACATTTAGGCCAAAATGTATTCAGCCACATGTCTTTAGTAAAAAAAATGTCAATAAGCGTATATTTATTGGTTTGCGCAAAAGTTATAGCGTTTACAAACTAGGGTACATTTTCTGAAATTTACACAGCTTTAAATTTATGACTGCCTATCTCATTTCTTGAGGTGCTAAAATGGCAGGGCAGTACAAAACCCCCCCAAATGACCCCATTTTGGAAAGTAGACACCCCAGGGAAATTGCTGAGAGGCATGTTGAGCCCATTGAATATTTTTTTTTTTTGTCCCAAGTGATTGAATAATGACAAAAAAATAAAAAAATTACAAAAAGTTGTCACTAAATGATATATTGCTCACACATGCCATGGTTATATGTGGAATTGCACCCCAAAATACATTCTGCTGCTTCTCCTGAGTACGGGGATACCACATGTGTGGGACTTTTTAGGAGCCTAGCCACGTACGGGACCCCGGAAACCAAGCACCGCCTTCAGGATTTCTAAGGGCGCAAATTTTTGATTTCACTCCTCACTACCTATCACAGTTTCGAAGGCCATAAAATGCCAAAATAGCACAAAACCCCCCCAAATGACCCCATTTTGGAAAGTAGACACCCCAAGCTATTTACTGAGAGGCATGTTCAGTCCATGGGATATTTTATATTTTGCCACAAGTTGCGGGAATATGACAAACTTTTTTTTTTTTGCACAAAGTTGTCACTAAATGATATATTGCTCACACATGCCATGGGCATATGTGAAATTACACCCCAAAATACATTCTGCTGCCTCTCCTGAGTACGGGGATACCACATGTGTGGGACTTATTGGGAGCCTAGCCGCGTACGGGACCCCAAAAACCAAGCACCGCCTTCAAGGTTTCTAAGGGCATAAATTTTTGATTTCACTCCTCACTACCTATCACAGTTTTGAAGGCCATAAAATGCCAAGATGGCACAAAACCCCCCCAAATGACCCCATTTTGGAAAGTAGACACCCCAAGCTATTTGCTGAGAGGCATGTTGACCCCATTGAATATTTTTTTTTTTGTCCCAAATGATTGAATAATGACAAAAAGAAAAAAAAAATGTACAAAAAGTTGTCACTAAATGATATATTGCTCACACATGCCATGGTTATATGTGGAATTGCACCCCAAAATACATTCTGCTGCTTTTCCTGAGTACGGGGATACCACATGTGTGGGACTTTTTGGGAGCCTAGCCGCGTACAGGGCCCCAAAAACCAAGCACTGCGAAGGCTGCAGTTATGTGTGTTGTGTTTGGTAAGTGACAGTGATCGATCGATACTGCACTTGGGTGGGCTGGGCTGGGCTGGGCTGGGCGGAGGGGCTAAACGCAGGCGCTAGCAGGTATCTGGGCTGATCCCGCTAACACTGCGTTTTTGGGAACCCTAAACCGCTGGGGATGCTAGTATAGATCTGATCAGATCTGATCAGATACTATACCACTAAGGGGGGTGTATGCTTTGCGCGTGGGTGTTAGCGTTACTGTCACTAACCTAACACTGCCTGGGGCGACGCAGACCCTCTCTGGCGCTAAAACCTAATTGATCTCACCCGCCGGGCGATCAGGGGGGTTAAACCTTTATTGGGTTATATACGGCGGGTGCCCTGATGCTATAAAAAGCAAACTAATCAACCAGCGTCACCCGTAACCTTTATATGGTGATCACTGGTGAAAGGGTTAACTAGGGGCAATCAGGGGGTTAAAATCTTTATTAGGTTAAATATGGGGGTACCTGACACTATATAAAAACCTGACGGGTAACCTAAATAACTAAATAACTTACTGGCTAACCAGTGACACCAGTGACGCTTATACGGCGATCACTGGTGAAAGGGTTAACTCTAGGGGCAATCAGGGGGTTAAAATAATATATGGGGGTACCTGACACTAATAAAAACCTGCGGCGAACCTAAAAAAAAATAACTGCCTATCTAAAACACCAGCGACACGAATACAGCGATCGGAAAAACAATCGCTTAGTGACGCTGAAGTTAGGGGGTGAAAGGGTTACCTGGGGGGTGATCAAGGGGTTAAACCTTTATTAGGGGGGGTTAGGGGGCTACCCTGGACCTAAAGGGGCCTAATCCTAACTGCCCTGCAACTTTTTACAATCACAGATGACACTAAATGCAGTGATCAGTAAAATAAATGATCACTGCAATCAGTGACACTGTGATTGGGGGCTTTGGGGTGACCTGGGGGGTGATCTGGGGGTGACTGGGGGGTGATTTGTGTGCCTATGTGTACCTACGTGTCAGTGGACTGTTAGTGCACTAACCTGCTTCCTCTCTGCTCGGCGCCGGGAACGGAAAGACCGCGGCGAGGGAGATGACATCACTTCCTCCAGCCTTGTTTACATCACATGGCGGAGGAAGCATTTTCATTGGCCGGGAGCGATCGCGAGGGGGGGGGCGGAATCGAGCGCCCCCCCCCTCATGCCTGATCGCTCCCGAACACTTAACGGCCGCTCACTGCAGTGAAGGGGGGTCCGGATGGACCCCCCAACTGCACAAAGGCGATCACGTAGATCTACGTGATTCTGCCTGTCCGTGCCATTCTGCCGACGTAAATCGGCGGTGGGCGGTCGTTAAGTGGTTAAACCCACAACAGTAAAATCAGTCTGTATATGCAGCATAGCATGCTTGTTATACTCACGGTGTAACTTAAGGGGTTAATCCTCTGCATTTTGTAAAAAGGCTGTTTGATCCTGTATGCACAGATCCTTCCCTCCCGCACTGTCTATCTAGGGAAAGCCAGCTAACACAGGCAGAGTAAACGACCTGCACATACTCAGTTGTGTCTTTTATGCAAATATTTCCTTGTTGAGCTGAACTAGCCAGGTCACATGATATTGACATCACACATGTGGGCGTGTATACAGGCTGCAGTGGAAATCTCCTTCTTCCTGAACTCTCAGCACTAGAGAAATTGTGCAGTTTATCACTGTCCGTGGTATACAGATCAGCCAAAAAGGTATATAGTGGCAATATTTTAATGTAAAAAGAAGATTTATAAGCTGTGGGCACTGTGGGTGGGGGGGGGGCAGATGAAGTATTTTCATATTACTGTGTTTCGTAACACTGTAAATAATTAATACTCTTAAGAGCTCCCGTTGCCCACCTGAATCCTTCACACTTAACATTTTCATCCCATACCTTGGATAGATAAACCCTAACTGTGGACTCTGTCTTCCTCATGTTATATTGTTAACTCTTTCATAAGCTCAACATAATGCTTGACTATTTTTTTTACTATAAGACTTTGCTAGCTCGAGTTAAGTTCCAAAAACGTACTCTAGAATATGACTTTGTAACTAACCATTAACTGCTGTTCAAATTCTTACGTCATGTAATGTTATTGAAACTCAGAAAAATAAAGTTGTACGGGCTTGGTGGCCACTGCTATCTGCATGTAGCTGTCAACCCCAGCAGCAGGAATCAGTCGATTTCTACTGCTGGGATTTGCACCGTGACTAAACACCCATGCAGCCCTACATGCTCAGCTCATATACGTATTAATACTAGCCCAATAACTGCCACTTTATTTGATTTCTATGGTATTTCAGGTACCAGCTGAAATGCTTGCATATGCAAAAACAAGACAGTGTAGTCTACATTTGCCAAGCACAGCAGAGTTCTGCTCATGTCATGTGATGTAGTAGAGGTCCTGTGCGTTCCAATGTGCTGGCTCATCAGACACAAAGTCTCATCTTCCCTCTAATTGTTCTTGATTTCAGGCTTGTGATACTTCTGAATACAATATGACCTGTTTCAAGTCAGCAGCAGCAATACAAAGTGCAGGGGAAGGCCTTTTATAATGTAAACAGAAACAAAATATATTTGGCAGCCAAGCAGCATGCAGGCAAAGTCAGTAAAAAGTGCATAATTTGCTGTTTTAGCCTGACAGTCGGTACATATTCTGTCTGAGCTGTTCCTCCAGGGGATTTTTATTCAGAAAAGAGATATCCACCTAGATCTGAAAGAGATCTCTGTCAAAAGCACTTTGCACGCAAACGCGATTATATTTAATGACACCAGCCCCGCACTTTTACTATCATCACACGCCGCTTGCACATTTCACTGGGATTGCAGTCTGCTGCTGCCTCCTGCATGGTATTATGCTGCTTTTATTGTGCTTTATTCCTGCTTGATTCAAAGTAAACACTGTTCCATCATATTGAAAGGGAAGGTATATCTAAGGGTAGGCTAGAACATGTGGTGCCTGTCAAAGGAGAAGTCCCTGATAACTGTGATTTACATTCTTATGTTGTCATTGCTGTGCCAGATTCACGTACAATGTGTCTGCTAGATGTGGAGGGGGCATATATTATAAACAGCAGCCTGCAAGCATCTGTCTCGGGGACAGTCTCCAAGACTTTGACACGCCACACACAAAACAAGTGTAAAACATTCCGCATTATATTAAAAATTAACACTGTGTGGTGAGAATCCACTATATTATAAATAGGTAGAATCATAGATGAGCTCATATAATAGAGATCTACATAACATGAACTGTATTGGTTTGTATATCCTAACTTCCTAAGATGGGGAAAGCTTTTGATACTCTACACACAAAACAAGTATAAAACACTGCGTATTACATTAAAAATTAACACTGTGTGGTGAGAATCCACTATATTAATCAAAAAGGGAAAAATGGGGGAGCACTCACAGTGCCACATCCGTAGAATTGTGTAGAGATAGTGGGGATAACTCAAAAGAGAAACACCCAAAAAGGTCGGACTTTGGAGGCACAAGACATAGTAGGTAGTCAAAATATGTAAAAATATATATTTATTATAGAAAAACAACACAGAGATTGCAAAAATGCAAAAGAGAATTAAAATATTGTCACAAGATGGAAAAATGTGGTCCCTTTGTGTCCACTATATTATAAGTAGGTAGAATCATAGATGAGCTCATATAATAGAGATCTACATACCGGTAGCATGAACTATATTGACAGCAATAAAAGTGATCAAAGAAAATTTTTTTTTTTTAAGTGACAGTGTAAAGATAAAAAAAACATTTAAAGGAGAAGTATGGAATGGGTTAAATCACTAGTACATATCACATTAGTCACATATCAGCTAGTCTTTTTTTCCTACCTCTTTTAGTTTTTACAGCATGTGCATATGAACTTTCCTTAAGCTGGAAAAAACGGTCCATTTGCAGTTTGAAAAGTTTCAGGGGGTGTGTACATCTTCCTCAACACACCAACACACCCCCCTGCCTCTGTCCCCACTCCCCTAAGAGACGTGGCTGTGCTGATAGATAGGGAGGGGGAGCAGCTATGCTCTGTGAAGTCTCAGAAACAAGCAGAGGGAGGAGAGAGGACATCAGTCAAGCAAAATGACAGGGAAGGGGGTGCATCCAGACTCTATATTCTCACCATTGTCTGGATGATGCTGTATAAAAGTCTGTAGAACCTCCCACAGGTATTTATCTTGTTTTTAACAGAATAGGGGCACGTCTGAGAGGGCTGGAAAGGTTTATAGATATCAGCAGCTCACATAGAATAGATGTAAGTAAAAAAAAAGAAACCTATACTTATTTTTTAAAGTTTAAAGTGCCCACGCTCCCCTGTGTTTGCGCGCAAAGGCAAATGCACGCATTGGTCCAGCACACGCTTGAATAACGATTGTCCCACACATATCAGGTATCACTGAGAACGTCAGATCATGGGCAGTAATTCTAGCACCAGGCCTCCTGTGTAAAAAAGTGGTAATCTGTAAAGGCTTTTAAAGTGTTGCCTAAGGATTGTAAAGTTTACATCATTTGTCGCCATGGCACGGGCATGCAGAATTTTAAAGCATGACATGTTTGGTATTTATTTACTCGGTGTTACCTCATCATTTATATTTTACCACAAAATTGGGTTATGTATTGTGTTTTTTGCATTAAAATTCCAAAAAAGTGTATTTTTTTTTCAAACAATTGCATTTGAAAAACCGCTGTGCAAATACTGTTTGACATAAAAAAAATTGCAACACACGCCAATTTATTGTCTAGGGCCTCTGGTTTAAAAAATTTCTAGCAAAAAGTAATGATAGGCTTGGGGGTCAAGTGGTTAAAAAAGGGGCATGTACTTCTGTGTGTTTTTCACACGTAGGAAAGCCCATTGAAATAATTAGGCCCCCATAAACGTGACCTTCGAAATTATGCAAAATCGCATTGAATTGCACATGCACATCAAGCCTGCATATGTATGCATCGCGGCTTACTGTCTTGGAAAAAATTTCACAATCACAGTAAAAGGAGGGAGATCTTTCTAACACAGTCTGGGAGAGCAGTACAAACTGAACAATCATTGTACACTATATCCAAAAGTAAAGAAAAAAGGTTTGGCTAGACAAATACTTTAATGTTTTTACTAAATAATACATAAATGCAATAAATTCTGTTTTTTATACTGGCATGAAGTTCGACTTTAACCTATGTGTTGCATAGCATGAACAGGTAAAAAGTCCAAAGGATCAGGAGTAGCAGTTTACTACATTTCGTTGTACTCACCTGTGCTAAAGGGCATACAAATGTGCCAATTGGCCAATGGCTCTCCATCCATGAGGATACTAGCTGGGAGTGCCAGGTTGAAATCCTTTTCCTTTTTTTTAATCCAGACAGTGGGGGAGATTTACTAAAACTGGTGCACTCAGAATCTGTGCAGCTTCTAACTTCAGCTTGTTCAATTAAGCTTTTTAAAAAAAACTGGAAGCTGATTGGTTTCTACGCAGAGTTGCATCAGGTTTTGCACCATGCAGTTTTCGTAAATAACCCTCAGTGTATTGAAGGATGTAGACTTAGCGAAGCCCATTGCTGTGGAAAACAAGCAGAACGGCCAGCAAAGCAGATTTTAATAGGTTTACTTATCTCTATGTAGAAACCGTTTTCTATGTGTGGCTTTCTAAAAAATGAAGATCAAACAGAATGCCTTAGAGTCAACCTTTGCTGATCTGTGTGGAGTAATGTATTCCAAGAACTGTAGGACAATAAGGTATTTTGCTGAGTCTATATAGCTTTAATATTGGTTATTTATCAAATTCCACGACTGCATCAACACGTAAAGGTGGACAAGAAAGGTCAACTTAAGTTTTCATTGCATGTGTCATTTTTCTTTAGCTCTCTTTTAACTCGGGCTTATGTTTACTATGACAATTTGCTGCTTCAGCTTTTTAAAGCTAAGCTAATATAGTATGAAACGATATCCTTACAGTAGGTGTCAATACAAAGAATATTATTTCACCTAAAATTCTGCTTACTCTTTAGTAAAAACACCATTCCTAACCACTAAAATTACAAAGAGAGAGAGAGGTTTAGCTTTGTAATCTTTGCGTAATTCTCAAGAAGTAAACTTCAGTTAAAATACAAAATTCACCATAAAAATAAAAGCTATTAAGTAACAATAAACCTGAATTTTTATCAGATTTGAATGTGTACCCTCCTGCTTGTGATACATATTTTTATGTGTGCATTGTGAATGCTGTTCTTCACTGCAGACAGTATAACTTGCAAGCTGATTTTTTACTTTTAATGCAGGTACTTCAGAAGTGCATATAAAAATAAAATAAAAAATACATAAAAAGTATTCATAACCTATTAAATCATTTTGACTATGTCTCACAGACATTCTCCTGTTACACATAGGATAGCCACACACAGTTGTGAGACAGAAGAATATTTCACTGAGACCTATGGAAGATAGGATGCCTGCCCGTCCTTGAACTTACCGGCACCTCTAATAATTGTTAATGTGACTTAAGCGACTTGGAATAGCGGTACACCTGCAGCTAAATCTTTCCTTTAGGATCAGAGCCAGCCTAAATAAATAATTTCCAGAGGTTGTCAGTAAACAGATCCTCATTACAAACAATACTCCAGTAAAGCATAGCTTGAACTTCGGCTGATGTTAAATTCCCATTTTCCTGTAACTTCAATTCTGATAGGTTTAGATAACTGTTTGTAAGTATGACAGCAGATAACCTTATAGAATGGACGTTTTTGTCTTATAGCACATTATTCTTCAATGTCACACAATTCTCTTATGAACAGATGAAGTGTTAAACCTAATATAAACACACTTCAGATTCCATGTTACATTACTATAGCCCTGTATAGTCACTGAGGTTTAGAAAAATCCTCAGGAATCAGGTGATCATATGAAGATTTTGAGAACAGCCTTAGCTATGTGTTCTTCTGTAATTATTATATAGAAATGTGTTTTTTACTGTGCATGGATGACCCTCTATATAATTAGCTGACACAAACATTGTTGCATCTTCTTCTTAGGAAAAACAGTCAGTGTAAAGCATAAGTTTAATCAAAGAAGGCTTTAAAAAATCAGCGCAAGGGATATTACTTACAGTCATTGCGATGTGTCCCTTGTGCTGATGGCCCACCACCATAACCAGTACAAAATAGATTACAGCGCACACATACAAAAATGACATTTAAATCCTACAAGGCTATTTAAAAACACCTGAACATATTCAAAAAATCTGGGGATTTGGTCCCACTATATGGTCATATAGTGCTAAGCCCACTTACTGCATCAAAGTACCCCATTATCAGTGGGTCCTACACTAATAATAGAATGAAAGATCCTGCGTCTCAACCATGGGAGATGCACTCCTCTTTATGATAGAACTGAAGGGACTCCTCGATTGAACAAGTGGACACTAATAAGAGGTAATGAGCGGGAGGTGGGGGGTGGGGTACTCCGGCCCATGGAACCTGGACAGAGTCCATACAATATGCATACAAAATCATACTTGGGGGCACACCCTAAAAATGTGTTTACATTCAGGATGGTGCTGCTATAAGACCAACAAACAGTACAAAATAGATTACAGCGCACACATACAAAAATGACATTTAAATCCTGCAAGGCTATTTAAAAACACCTGAACATATTCAAAAAATATGGGGATTTGGTCACACTATATGGTCATATAGTGCTAAGCCCACTTACTGTGTCAAAGTACCCCATTATCAGTGGGCCCTACACTAGTAATAGAATGAAAGATCCTGCATTTCAACCATGGGAGATACACCACCGTAACCAGGTGCCAGTCAGACTCCTCCATTCATAGTCATACATTGCTTTTCATTCTTAGAAGATAAAGCACAGCTCCTACGAAGAGAGGTGGAAAGGGTGGGCATAGCCAGCACTCCTGATGAGCGCATATGACAGGTCCCGTGACTCTATTAACCCCCACGACACCTTTACGGTGGTGAGGTAGCTGGAATCAGAGGGTGGAGAGATTCAACAAAATCTGCAGCCACCAGCACAAGGGACACATCGCATAGACTGTATGTAATATCCCTTGTGCTCAATTTTTTATTATTTTTAGACTAAACTTAAACTGTAACACAATAACAGTGAAAAAACCCCATATGAATCAGTCTGCTGACAGGTGTGGCAGTTAATTTTTAACAAATATGAATTTAATTACTGTGTCTTAGTGGCAGAGGAGCAATTTAGGAGCTTTTGGCTATCTCTCTTTATCTTGGTGCATCACAGTCACTGTGCCCAGGCTTAAGCTGGCCATAAATGGATCAAAATGTGGCTGGTTCAGCAGGCACCAGCAGAATTTTAATCCATGTACTGTATGTCCATGCCTGCTTCACAAAAGTCGATTGTTAAATCAACTTTTATTAAATGGGCTTGTTAAAAAGTGTTTCTCGATCAGCCAGTGGCAGCAAAGTGGCAGCCAGTGGCAGCCAATTGGATCAGTGTATTCTGAAAGCCAAGAGTCCTGCTGTCAGAATAAAAAGTTCCATTTGGAGGATTCTTTCATCTACCTCACTTGTGTGGATAGAGGAATCTGTTCATTTGGTTGAGTGGAAAAAAAAGTGGTAATCTATGGCCAGTGTTATCCAGGGTTTTACATAACAATTCCAATGTAGTACTCTGTGATGTACACCTGTGCAGACAATGCCATGGTTCCACAACTAACCCTTCCTGAGGGGTCTACAGTATATGTCTTTTAAGTGAGTTTCCTCTATAGCTTATGCGAAAAGTGAAACCAAAGATCCAAAATGGTTTTCCAGCTTGCATCATTCTAGATACTCAGGATGAGGAATATCCCTAAGAGTTTTGGCTTATTATGCTTGGAAGAAATAGTGAATTTCCTGTGAACCTATGTCTTCTACCACAGAAATTACAGTATGCCAAAACAATCAAATGCTTCTTCTGTGCCAAAGATTTAAGTTCATTCTTGGCTGTTCAACCTGTGCTAGAAGTGTGAAAAATACCTAATTTTATGGTTTTCCTGAAATCACTTTATATATTTTTTTGTTATAGAGAATAAAACATGACTTGCACATCCGATCTTACTTCGATTTATTTATAAGTACTGATGGAAGCCCTATTTGCTATAGCTATGGCTATGGCTATGACATTTATATTCTCTTCTTGGTAATGACAATAAAAACATACAGGCATTCCACACTTTTAAGTACACAATGGGGTTTATTTACTAAAGTGCGAAATTAAGCTCACTTCTGCATAGAAACCAATAAGCTTCTAACCCCTGATTGTTCAATTAAGCTTTGGTAATAAAACCTTGAAGCTCATTGGTTTCTATGCAAAAGTGAGCCTCATTTTGCGCTTTCCAGCTTTATTAAATAAATCCCATTGTGTGGGGTATTCCTGTATAATGCTTTGTGACCCTATGAACCATGTGGGGACAGACCAATTCAGGTTTGGTATATCAGATTATTAAAGAGGCCTGAATTCATCTGCAACTCTAGCAGTGAGATTTGGTGGCTGGATCTTCCCAATGTTGTTTTCACTTACTTTCAGGGCTCTAATGGAAAAACCTGCTGACTAAAGTTGTCAATCTGTTCTCCTACTATGGCCCTGTCTGATTTAGTTGGATTATCTGGTGAGTAGAGCGTCAGTGGTAAAATGGACTCTAGTAAATGTATTAGAGAACCATTTGAATTACTGATCTTTCGTGTACAGTAGGTGAGTTCTTTATTTCTAATGAGCTGTGGGTGAATTATAGTCAAAGCCACTGAATACAAATACAGTACTACACTCTTAAAGCTGAACTCCATAAAACGAAAAAGCAGTTTTACTTACCTGATCCTCCACTCCTGTACGCTCCTCAAAAGGGTTATAAAGGCAGATTCTTTTGTTATCTTAATGCATTCTATGCATTAAGATAAAACGCCTTCTGTGTGCAGCAGCCCTCCTCAGCTCCCACTAACACTTACCTGAGGTCCCCCTCTGTCCAGCGATATCCACGAGTGTCTCAGCCGACCGAGATTCACTGATTGGCTGAGATACAGCAGTGGCGCCATTGGCTGTCACTGCTGTCAATCAAAGTCAGCAAGCCAATCAGGAGAGAGGGGGGGCAGGGCCGGGTCGGGCTACTTGTCTGAATGGACACAGGGAGCTGTGACTCTGCTTGGGTGCCCCCATAGCAAGCTGATTGCTGTGGGGTCCTGAACAGGAGGGAAGGGCCAGGAGAGCAGAAGAAGGACCCGAGAAGAGGAGGATCCGGGCTGCTCTGTGCACATTCACTGCAACAGAGCAGGTAAGTATAACATGTTTGTTATTTCTAGAGGACTTTACAAGCACTTCAAAGCTGCTAGACTGTAACCTGCACTGGTCCCTCCCATGCACTCTAGCAAGGTCCTTTGTACATAGCAATAGCCTTATACATAAGGGTGTCAAGAGGCATTCCACTGCCATAGCACAATGGAGTGCTGCTGGCCAGGGAGTGGATGATGTGGCAAGTAAAAGTGCTCTTACTGTCTTGTGGAGAAAAAGACAGTGCCCAATGGATTCCCTGAGGAGGCAAGCACACAATGCACTGGCTCATGGTGTTTTCTTTGCACCCAAGCACAGCATGGAAAAATGGGATAGAGAGTCGGCAACTTGCTCTTCCAAATATAATTCTTTATTAATACAGGTGGAATGAAAGCAGGCACAATAGAGTGCCTGCAACATGGGATTGTGGCCGCCTTAAAGTTTTAAAAAAAAAGAAAAAAAGAAGAAGAATGTTTGTTTTAAAATTTATTAATAAAAAAAAAAAAAAGAAGAAGTTTGAGCGGGCTTGTCACAGGAAAATGTGCGGGAAAACGTTCTCTGCAGGTGAGAGGAGGTTATAAATAACCCTGCCTGACTGACCCGCTCACAGTTCCCCTTGAGGCGGCGTAAGTTTGAGCTTCTCTGCATCTCCTCAGCTCGTCGTGGGACATGAAGTCTTTAGTGAGGAGAGTGCTTGAGAGGGCTGAGGCTGAAGGGGGGAATGAATGGCTTCAGCAGTGTTTAGCGCTGACTGGAGAGGACACTTCTCCTGTGTCAGCGCCGCCGGAGCAGCAGCCTATGCAGAGCATGGGAGTCGGGTCCTTCACAGCTGACGCTGCATATACACAGTGGTCACCATCTCGTGGCTTGCAGAGAAGCATACCTCCTGAGAGAGGGGTATCTGAGACAGCAATTGGGGGTGGTGACAGTTCCAGAACTTCGGAGCGCCAGTCGGAATGGGAAGAGAAATAGATGGGTATTATCTCCATCCCCTATCCGAGGCAAGGGGGGTAGAGGCAGGACCCGCAACTCGCCATCATTGCGGGCCCCCCCCCTCACCTGGAGGAAATGTCATTTCCAATCCTAGCAGATGCTACTCCTGCTTCTCCTCATGTCAGCATGGCTTTGCATGGAGATGTAATGTCTCACGTTTCTGCTGGGTTACAGCCCAGGCAGTCACCTCAGGTCAGAGATGTGGCATCACTTGCATCCAGGCCATCCAGGCTGGATACAGTGAGGGCCCCTGTGTGTCTTTCCTCCCATACAGGTCCAGAAATTAACCAGGTCTTCCAAGGAACCCACATACCAGTTGTATGTAGTTCTCCAGGGCCAAATCATGCTGGTGAGTCTGTGCAGAATGAATTGATAAATCAGTTACTTATTTCTCTGACTAAATTTAATGAAAATGTATCTATTAACCAGTCTGCACCTGCATCTTCTTCTCCAGCGAATGTATGGTCAGGTAACCCAGTAGCTAGTGTTAATCCTGTACATTGTTCTAATATTCCTATGAGTATGTCTGCTTCTGTTTCTGAGACATGTTTCAAGGAGGTGCTTCCTTGTGAGATGTCTCCTTTAGGATTCCATTTGCCTACATCTATCAAAGAAAGAATTTGGAAAGGTGAATTCTTAGATTTACTATCCTTGCTGCCAATTTCAAAGGATTTTCTCACAAAATCAGAAAAGAGGTCTGAGGACGGTGCTGAAGATAGGCGCCGTCCCGTGTCTAGATCCTTTTTTAATTGGTTGCAGGCTTTTTGCATTTTTTCCGCAATAATGGGTGAAAAGCAGCTGGAAAGATGCACTGGGCTTTTTCAGCATTTAGAACACATTCTGGAAGCATATAAGAGTTTTGGCGGTATGGGTTGGTTCAATTACGACGAATCCTTCCGTCAAAAAATCGCAATTTATCCAGCGCTTAAATGGGGTAATAAGGACGTAGGGTTATGGTTGAACCTTATTATTCCTCAAAAACCAGTTTTTTCAAGACAACAGCCCCAGTCAACTTTGAATACAAATCCGTCAGCTTCTGTATATAAGAAAGGTATTTGTTTTGCATTTAATGAGTCTCAATGCAAATGGTTGAATTCATGTCGCTATCGTCATGAATGTTCTTTTTGTTTTGGCAGCCACCCGGTCTCAAAATGTTTTAAAAGAGCCTCGAGCAGCCAGGGAAGCAGGGATCATTCAAGAAGCCTGCACGCCAGTGAGGCTTCACGCAATGCGCCCCTGGCTAATGCTGTACCCCGACAAGGAGAAAGCCCAATTACTACTTGATGGTTTTTATATAGGCTTTAAATTACCTATTTTTACAGGTTCTGGTTGCCAGTTAACAAAAAATTTAAAGTCAGTATCAATTCACACTGATGTAGTGAGGGAAAAATTAATAAAAGAGATTTTAGCTAATAGAATTGCTGGTCCTTTTATTTCTCCCCCATTCGTTAATTTTAGAGTGTCTCCGTTGGGTCTAGTACCTAAAAAAGAGCCTAATAGCTACCGGCTAATTCATCATCTTTCATTCCCTTTTGGTCACTCCTTAAATGATGAAATTGACCCTTTATCTGCTTCAGTAAAATATACCACCTTTGATGACGCCATGCAAGTCATCAAAACTTTTGGTCATGGTGCACTTCTTGCAAAAGAAGATATACAGTCAGCCTTTAGATTACTACCCATTGCTCCTGAATCTTATAATTCCCTGGGTTTTTATTTTGACGATTATTTTTCTATGATAAATGCCTGCCAATGGGCTGTTCATTGTCGTGCTATTACTTTGAAATTTTTGCCTCTTTTCTTCAATGGGTTTTATTTTTTGAATCTGGTCATACGGGAATAATTCACTACCTAGATGATTTTCTTCTCATTGGTCCTCCTGATTCTGTGGTCTGTTCATTAATTCTTAAGCTATTTTTTCATATTTCGGAATATTTTGGTATTCCCTTAGCCACAGAAAAGACTATTTGGCCTTCCACAATTATTGAATTTTTGGGCATAAAAATTGATACAGTATTATTTCAATTTGAGCTTCCTGCATTAAAAATTTCCAGACTCCAATCTCAAATTTCTTTCTTCCTGCGCAGAATGAAAATTTTGTTGAAAGAACTTCAATCCTTTTTAGGTCTGTTGGCTTTTGCCACTCGGATCATGCCCATGGGTAGGATATTTTCAAGAAGGTTATCTTTGGCTATGTCCGGTTTTAAATCTCCTTTTTTCCCATATTAGGCTTACTAGCGATCTGAAAGATGATTTGATCATATGGTCTCAATTTTTACAAGATTATAACGGCAGATCTTTTTTCCAGGAGGATTTTGGATTCGCAGCAGATCTGGAATTATTCACAGATGCCGCAGGTTCTCTTGGCTTTTCGGACATTTTTCGTTCACACTGGTGTTCAGGCTCATGGCCCCCATATTGGATTTCCAGCAGGATTACAAAAAATATAGTCTTGTTGGAACTCTTCCCGGTCGTAGTGGCTTTGGAGTTATGGGGTGATCAGTTGGCTAACAAGCGTATCATCATTAATACAGATAATAGAGGAGTTGTATTCGCGTTAAACTGTCTTTCCTCAAAATCTTTATTGGTAATAAAGTTATTGAGATATTTAGTCTTACTATGTTTAAGATTAAACATTTGGATTAAGGCAAAATATTTACCAGGTAAGCTCAATGTCATTGCTGATGCCTTATCTCGATTCCAGATGGCACGTTTCAGACAGCTGTTGCCTCAGGCAGACCGGGTGGGACTTCGTTGCCCAAGTCATATTTGGGATCTAATCTAAATCCATTTTTTTCCGCTATTAAAAATTCGATCGCTCCAAAAACATGGGCTGATTACTCAGTTGCATGGAACAAATGGTTGAATTTTAATTCTGAGCTGGGCTCTCCTGGTTCGCCTCCCTCTGAGGATTCAATATTGGCTTTTCTTTGCTCATTAATACAGTCGGAGTTCTCTTTTAGTCATATAAACAAGATTTTGGTAGGAGTTTCATTTTTCTTTAAACTAGATAATTTTCCAGCTTGCAACAGCTTCTTCTCAGTTAGGCAAGCATTAATAGGTTTAAGGAAGGTTCGTTTTGCTCCAGATCTTCGTAGACCAATTACATTGGATTTATTATCTCGACTGTGTTTGTCCACTTCGGTCGTTTGCATTTCTGATTATGAGGCTTTATTGTTTCACGCAGCGTTCGTTTTAATGTTTTTTGCTGCATTTCGTATTTCAGAAATGCTACCGAATAACAAACACAGTCGAGGGGGTCTCATTTCATCGGATGTTTCTTTGTTTGATGACAAGGTTCTCATTTTTATTAAAAGATCAAAAACAGATCGATTAGGTAAAGGCTGTTGGCTTAATCTATTTGCTTATGGCGACTCCATCCTGTGTCCTGTGATAATCCTTAAAAAATATTTTTCCATTAGACCGGTTTCCGGTCATCAATTTTTTGTCCATAGGGATTTATCGCCTATGACAAAATTTCAGTTTTCTTCTGTATTAAAAAAATGTTTTCAGAATTTAGGCCTCTCCAATTTTAAATTCTCTTCCCATTCTTTCAGGATTGGAGCCGCCACTGAGGCGGCTAGATTGGGCCTTAATGATTCAGTGATTAGGAGTTTAGGCAGATGGGATTCTAGTAGATTCAACGTTTACATTCGACCTAACTTGTCTCTTTAATTTATAGGTGACAAATCGTACATTTGGATAGTTGGCCATTCATATATTTACTGGGCAAAAAAAAGAGCTTCTCAACGTTGCTATGGTTCGAATTTATCATTACCTCCAGATAAGTTTGTTATTCTTTGGAAAGGCATTCAAGGGCTGCAATGGACTAATCTTTTCTTACATCTTTCTGATTTATTTAATTCTTGGCCTTGTCCATCTATTATAATTTTACACCTTGGAGGTAACGATATTGGTAGACTTAAAACTTTAGATTTGATGTTTTTGATGAAACATGATTTACACCGTTTGAAATGATCTTTTCCAAATACGGTTATTATATTTTCCGAAATGGTCTCGCGTTTGCCTTGGCTATACGCTGAGGGCGGCAAGCCGCTTGAAAAAATTAAGCGGAGAATTAACCATCTGATGGAAATTTATTTGCCAGTAATCGGGGGGATCTCTTTCCGTCACGTTGATCTGGAAGGGGGTTTCCCCGGATTATATAGACAGGATGGTGTTCACCTGTCAGATGTCGGTTTGGACATTTTTAACCTAGGTCTTCAGAATTGCATCGAACAGGCCGCGGTGCTGGGGTAGCCGTTTTGTTTACAACAAATCCGGCTGGTTGGGGCTTTGGTTTATTAATTGATTATTTACAGCTCGAGTCCTATGACTGAGCGGATTTAGAATTTATTTGAATGTTTTAATATTATTTATTTATTATACTCTGAATTAATTATTTTAATAAAGGAATTTAATTTATTATTTAATACCAATAAAGGTGCCGCGGCCATTTTAAACACCATCTGGTTGTAGTGTGTATTTATTATTATTGATAGAATGTGCAACCTACAGTCCCATGTACAAAATACAGCAACTTACGCATTTCGCCTGTTAGCCTTAATTATATTCATGGATGCTCAGGCTTCATCTGATGGTACCTTTGGGGTGAGATCCTTCAGGTACCTTTTTGTGCTATAGGCGGTTGTTTTCCTGTTGTTACAGTTGGGCCTGTTGGCATTTTGTTCCTGTGTTGTCCTCCCCTCAGTTGGACTGTTTTTGGTCATGATTTTTTGTTTGTGTTCAATTCTTCTGTAGGTGTCAGCATAATCCAATAGTATCTTAATTCTGCGTATCCCAATGAAAGTGATTTTATGTTGAGTTAAAAAACTGAATTTTTGTAAATGCAAACAGTTTTAGTACCTGAATTTGCCATGTTACCAACCTCCTGAAATTCTGTGGACAGCAGAGCTCAGACTACTAGTAGCAGCAAGAGGGTCCTGTCAGCTGATCTGCAGTGCTCATGTGCTAACAAGGAACATACTATAGGAAGAGAAAGCAAGATAGATGAGCTGATGATCAGTGTGCTGCTTCTCTTTTAGCTGTGCAGTCATAAGCTAGAGCAGTGTTTCTCAACTCCAGTCCTCAAGGCGCCCCAACAGGTCATGTTTTCAGGCTCTCCTTTGTTTTGCACAGGTGATTTGATCAGTTTAACTGCTTTAGTAATTCCCACAGCTGTTTCATCTTAGGGAAATCCTGAAAACATGACCTGTTGGGGTGCCTTGAGGACTGGAGTTGAGAAACACTGAGCTAGAGGAAGGACAAGATCTGTAAGTTTTACATAGAGAAAAAACAGGTCTCCTGCCCTGCCAGACATGGCTGTGAAGTAGAATTATGTAAATCTCAGGTCTGGATGGACCGATATGCAAATTCCTTGGCAGGGAAAAAACACCCATATTTTTGGATTCTGTGTATTTAACTGTTTGACTGAAGTTCAGCTTTAAAGTACAAGTAAACCTACAAATACTGTATTGATAAAAAATATGTCAGTAAAGTAAGTACCCATACTTGCATATCCTGCACAGAAAATAAGAAATTTGATATTGGTGTAATTTTTAGTTCAGCTTGTTGCTCTATTTCTCGTTCAATTTTGGGCTAGAGGATGCGTAACACTAGCCATTGACAATATTCTTAGCTATGGGTTGAAAAATAAGTTCTACCTCACTTTTAAGTATAAACCGTTCTGATAAGTTCATAAAATCTTAACACGATTCACCATGCATGCTATTACAACTATTTAACATAAGATAGTTTATGAGTTGTGTTTTGTTTCAATGTAATGTCACATTTTTGGAAAACAGACATTTCTACCCCCACAATAGTTGGACTTGGCATTTCGGAAGAGACATAGAGGATATAATAATAAAAAAATAAAAATAAAAATATATTTATAAGAAATATTTTTGTAAAAAAAACCATATACAGTATATATATATATATATATATAAATATATATATATATATATATATATATATATATAAATTGTTGTGTGCCTGTGTGTGTGCGAGAATAAAGGAAAGCTGCCTTTTTTATGGCATAGTCTTATTAAATGTAGTCCATCACTGAAGTACTGACAAATGTTTAATATAGAAATAATGTGCATATTGATATTTTTATGTACATACAACTTTCTAGAGCTTTAATGTAATTGTGTGTAATATTTGATAACACTCTTCACTCAAAATTCAAGTCTCCGAGTTTTAGTGGGAAAACAAGCATTATTGTTACCATTAAGAACATTTCATTACGCTTTCAATTGCTTTTGGTATTTTGTAACATACAGTGTTCAGGAAAATTAGTGGGAATAGATCATTTTAATAGTCAAGAAAAGTCTTTGCAAAAAGTGCTCTTAGGTTGTTAAGAATTTTATGGCCATAAGGACTATATACATTTGTATAAAATCATTGCATCTTTCTGTTAGGTCATTTATAATGTGCCATCAAACAGGCGCAGGCCACTACGACATTCATACTAAAAAAATGAAAAGCAAGGTACGAGCCATGAAAAAAGCACTTTGTTCTGTATGTGTTTTTGTGTTGCTCCCTGTATTTCTTATGTTGCATTTGATTTGTAGACCTTTGATATTTGATCTATAAAGAGCCTCCAGCACCTCTAATCTCTCGCCTCTGATACATGTATTTCCCAGAATGCCATGCGCTTACCCCCACTGTCTTGATTGTGCATTGCCTTCCTGCTTTTATTTGAAAGGATACAATAAAAAGATAGCCAGCGTCTTTGTCCATGCAAAGATAACATTTTGATATAAATAATTCTGTATTTCTATATTGTGTTCCACATGGAGGTTGGGTTTTTGGCATCTCCTTGTTATGTTGCATTAATCACCTGTCATTTGGCTTTTCACACCCCTCCTAAATATCAGCCCTAGTGTCTGTTCCATCTATAAGAAGCAAGTCCTCCCTGTAAACATAAAAATCATGAAAGGACCACACACCCTCCTTTATGTTCATTGTCACTGAATTGTACAGAATTATTTTAGCATACTCTAGGGCCATGGCTTATCAGAGAGGGAGAGCCCTTCAGACAGTCAAATAATATGTTTTTTCCCTTATCAGCTGTACTGAATGTAGTGATAAAGCTGAGGTTAAATTATTGTACCATGCTCCAGAGAGCCTGCCAGGTCACTGTGTACAAGCGATATTGAAGGCGCTATCCTTTCTCATCCTCTCTCATTTTCCTTTGTTGTATTTCTGCAGTCTTCTTCATGTTGTCAGATCACAAATACCAGTTCAATCAGAAAATAATTCTGGTGTTATTTTAGCTACAAATCCCCATGGAAGATTTTGTGGAATTTGAAGTTTGTTGTATGATTTGTTGTCAATACTATGAGCTTCAGATAGCATGCCTTTAGAAAAGGTTAAGATCTGAAGACTTATGATCTTTGGGGACTGGCCTGCAAAGCTGTGAAAAAATAGGACTTCTTATTTGGCTGGATGACAAGGGCAAAGTGACATCTGCATTGACCTGCTAGACATAGTGACCCGTGACAATGATTCATGATACTGAGATACTGTAAGTATTCATTAGATGCTTCTGCTGTCTAAGGTGGGACTTGTATTACGAACCCAGGCACAAGAAATAAAGTGAGTGTTAAATGAATGGAACATAGAGATAGGAAGAATATTCCTCTCAATGGGGCTCTTATGTCAGTCAGCACGATATAGTACTAGTGGAGTGCAAATGATTAATACAACAAAGACCAAATTTTTCTATTTTCATTCTCTGAGGTCTGCTTGGGGAGCAAGGAAAGCAAAATTTAAGGCCAAGGGGCAAATTGAGGGTAGACAGTGCTGGAAGGTCATTATACTTTATTGGGGGTTAATTTCTACTGTCCCTGAAATCAGTGGTGAGTTTGTCCTGGTTCACTCCTATGCAGGTTGCAGTTTGCATATTCCAGATGCATTTTGCGTTTTTCAATACACGGTTTTTATCCATTGAGGTCTATGAGACCAAAAACCAGAAAAAAGTCCCTGGCCCTTTCCATAAAATGCACAGATAGTGAACTACATCCATAGGAAACCATGTTAAATGGACTGTAGTGTGTTTGTGCAAAACTTAAAATGCACAAAAAAATGCATAGGTGTGAACCAGGCCTTATACCGCGCACACACGATCGGAATTTCTGTCGGAAAAACCTTGGATGGTTTTTCAGACGGAATTCCGCTCAAGCTTGGCTTGCATACACAAGGTCACACAAAAGTTCTTTGAACTTTCGACCGTCAAGAACGCGGTGACGTACAACGCTACGATGAGCCGAGAAAATTAAGTTCAATGCTTCCGAGCATGCGTCAAATTGTTTCCGAGCATGCGTAGGAATTTTGCACGTCGGAATTGCTACAGGCGATCAGAATTTCCGATTGGAATTGTTTTGGTAGGAAAATTTGAGAAACAGCCCTCAAATTTTTCTTTTTGGACATTCCGACAGGAAAAGTCTGATGGAGCCTACACACGGTCAGAATTTCCGACGAAAAGCTCACATCAAACTTTTCTTGTAGGACATTCCGACCGTGTGTACGCGGCATTAATCCTACAAAGTGTGGCAATTCTCCTTGTAGGTATTCGCTGTGGCACAAGCATTAACATTTATTTTCTGAATGAAAATAAACTGATTAATAAAAGACAAACTAGAAAAATGAACACACTAGGGCCGAAACAACTAATCGATTAATCGACAACTAATCGATTATGACATTAATCGATTACAATTTTCATAATCGATTAATCGGCCAGTAACATAATGGGGTTAAAAAAAAAAAAATTAGTCCTTTGCAGTACAAAAACAGCAAATCGCTACTGTAAATATTACTTTCACTGTCCCACAGTAAAAAATGAACCCCTTACAGTAGTTATTATTTGCTCCCTTTTGTACCAATTTTAGTTTAATTAACCCCATTATGTTACTAAACATCTCAGGCCTGGGTCACACCTCTGTGTTTTTTGGTGCTTTTTTGCAGAAATGCACTACAGTTCATTTACATGGTTTCCTATGGGACACGTTCACATCCATGATTTTTTTTCAGCTGCTGCGCATTTGGAAAGGGCAAGGACTTTTTTTTTTTAAACGCAAAACGGTGCTATTTTGGTTCAATATACTTCAATGGAGAAGCTGCAGAAAAGCATGTAATGTGTTTTTGCAGCAATTTGTGTTTTGTAATCTGCCCAACAACAAATTGGGCAAAAAAAAAAATGTAAAAATGCAAATTGCAGCAAAATTCCCTTTTTTTTTTTTAAGGTTATTAATCGATTAATCGACTAATCGAAACAATAATCGGCCAACTAATCGATTATGAAAATAATCATTAGTTGCAGCCCTAGAACACACGTTAGAACAAGACAAACTTACAATACAAATACACAACCTACACCTTCTACTATTTAGAAAAGAACTTAAAATGTACCTAAACCCAAACTCATCTTTTTTTTTTTTGTTTCTACGTTTGGAGAGGTTTTTGTTTTTTTTGGCTTTTAGGTTTTAATGTCACTGTCCCGGAGAAATTTATATCTCAATTGGTATTGGTGACCACTGTCACAGTGAGTGAGAAACCAACATTTCATTACAGTTCAGCATATATTTAATTTTTTTTAATTTCAGGTACTAATATAGCGCCGTCAATTTACGCAGTGCTTTACATATACTGTACATTGTACATTCACATCAGTCCTTGCCCCCAAGGAGCTTACAATCTAAGCTCCCTAACTCACATTCATGCATACATATACTGTACTAGGGCCAATTTAGACAGGATCTAATTAACCTACTAACATGTCTTTGAAGTGTGGGAGAAAACCGGAGTACCCTGGGGGAAACCCATGCAGGCACAGAGAGAACATGCAAACTCGAGGAAGGTAGTGTCGTGGTTGGGATTTGAGTTGAGTTGAGTTGAGAGGTATCTTAATATAGCACGGTCTTACCCCGAAGGGTCCTGACGCGCATACTGGATTTAAACCCACGACCCTATTGCTGCTAGGTAGCACATACATACAATATTTCTATACCCTTAAAGTCATGTAAAGCTCACTCCTTGCAGGGTTTTCTTAATTTTTTGATCACTGACATAAAGATTGTAATTTTGCCGATTCTTTCCAACATCCTTTAGCCATATGTAAACTGACATTTCTGGGCAGGGGGCGTGCATGTGCACCGCCGGCGGCTCGATCAAAAGGCGGTCAGTAGGTACCACGGACTTGATGTCCGCCGGCACCTGCAGATCATCAGGCAGAGAGGCAGAACAGTGGTCTGCCTATGTAAACAAAGCAGAGCATTGTTCTGACAGTATGGAAGAGATTCAATTTGTGCAAAGCAGGGAATAAATTTCATCTCTTCCCCTAGTAAAAGTACCTCCCATAGTGTAGTAAAACACTGGCTAGGCACACAGTTAACCCTTTGATCACCCCTGATGTTAGCCCCTTCCCAGCCAGTGTCATTAGTACAGTGACAGTGGCTATTTTTTAGCACTGATCACTGTTTTAGTGTCACTGATCCCCAAAAAGTGTCAAAATTGTCAGTTAGTGTCTGAATGGCCGCCGTGATATCGCAATCCCGCTACAAGTCACTGATTGCTGACATTACTAGTAAAAAATTAAATAATAATAAAAATATCCCATAGTTTGTAGACGTTATAACTTTTGCACAAGCCGATCAATATACGCCTATTGGGATTTGTTTACCAAAAATATGTAGCAGAATACATATTGGCCTAAATTTATAAAGAAATTCGATTTGTATTTTATTTTTATTTATTGGATAAAGCAGACCTTTTTGTTTATAGCACAAAAAATAAAAACCGCAGAGGTGATCAAATATCACCAAAAGAAAGCTCTATTTGTGGGGAAAAAAAGGACATAAATTTTATTTGGATACATCGTCGCATGTCCGCGCAATTGTCAGTTAAAGTAATGCAGTGTGAGATTGCAATAAATAGCCTGGTCATGAAGGAGGGTAAATCTTCCAGAGGTCAAGAGGTTAAAGCGCCCTCCCAGGATAAGGTCAGGCTCAAGTCCCAGCATGACATCAGGCTTAAGTCCCAGCATATATATGTGTATATATATATATATATATATATATATATATATATATATATATATACTGTATTTATTGGCGTATAACACTCACTTTTTTACCCTGAAAATAGAGGGTAAACTGTGCCTGCGTGTTATATGCAGGGGGCTGTGGACGTTTTTTCCCTGAAACTTCCCTTTTAAAGTTAGGGTGCGTGTTATACGCCTGTGCGTGTTATATGCCGATAAATATGGTATATATTGTCACCAGGACTAAAAGTGAGGAAAGATCCAAAAGTTGGAGTTGTCGCTGGAAACTGTGATCATAGCAAATCATCCAATTGGGACATTTGCTTTGAAGAAAGCTGTCTAAATGGGGATTTCTTCTTTCCCCTCTACTTTTTTCCCTACTCCACTTCTCTGTTTTCTTCCTTTCATGGTTCATATTTTCTACATCAGGGTGTTTGTTATGAAGAGAGCCCCTTAAATATTTCTTAAGATATCATACCATATAGTTTAATACCGTCTCTTTATTACCTGGTTATGTTCATACACTTAATCTTTGTTCCGTGTGACTCAGTATGGAATTTGTGAACCGATTTCCTTGTAACTTTGTTACATTCTTCTTTTTGTTAAGTTGTGAGCTTTTTTGTTAAGCTCATAATAAAAATAATAAAAATATATTCAACCTTAAAATTGGATTTCTATGGATTTGGGTAGATTTCCTCTTACTTCCTGTGGTGTCTACAGGGCAGAAGTAAAGGAAAATAGTACAGTTAGATTAATTCTAAAACAATACTATGCATGAAAGTAAAAAAAAAACTTCTGTGTGAAGCAGCCCCCCCCAGCTAATACTTACCTGAGCCCTATCTCGATCCAACAGTGTGCAAAAGAACCATGGCCCCCTGTGGACACTCTGAGTCAGCATCAGGAGCCTTTTTCACTGTCAAACACAGCTAGTGAGCCAATCAGAAGATGGAAGGGGCGGGGTGGGGCCAAGCTGCAGCTCTGGGTGTGCATCTACACGCAGAGCCACCACTCGGGAGCAAGCCCGCTTGGGTGTCCCCAGGGTAACTGCAAGAGTGCCAGCGAGGGACCCGAGAAGAGGAGGATCTGGGCTTCTCTGTGCAAAACCACTACACAGAGCAGTTAAGTATAACATGTTTGTTGTTTAAAAAATAAATAAAATGAATAATACTTTATTGGTTCAATGTTCATTCAATATTAGTATTTGTACCACTTGCTCCACTTTGGCACCACGCATTCTTGTGTTCTGCAATTAAATACAGTGGCATTTGCTACATCAACAAGCTTGTTTCCTAAAGTAGTGAAATAACAGAGCATGCTGTGAAAAAAGCACTTACCCGCAGCAACTAATCAAAACTCATGTTTTGCTCATTTGACTAAAAAACTGTGTTTTGTGAAAGTCTGCATATTATTGCTGCCCTATCCATTTGCCTTTTTCAATGCATTTACCAGTCTTTTCAATTGAATTTACACATGTGTTATCTGCTAGCATTATTGTTTTTTTCTTAATCTAATCAGTCACTTTTTGTAGTAAAATTATCATTCCAAGATATGAATGTTGCTGTATAAACATGACATACAGAAATTGATTCTATGCTATTATCATCACTTCACAGTTATTTATGAAAATAGAAGGTAACATATTGTGCAGATTAATCTCTAAACTGACAACAGCACCCCACAAACAGTGTCACTTTAAAAACCTTTTGCCTTGATCAAGTATTCACCAAGTCTTATTGTAGTATAGTGCTTTAAGATTTCTACAGCCAATGACACCTTCTCTTCATTAAAAAGAATTATTTTGTCATAGTTGTTATTATAATTATTGATGCATGCACAGTTAAGCCGCGTACACACGATCAGTTTTACCGATGAAAACAGTCCGATGGATTTTTTTTCATCGGACAAACCGATCGTGTATGGGCCCCATCAGTCTTTTTTCCATCGGTGTCAAAAAATAGAACATGTTTTACATTTTTCCGATGGATAAAAAACCGATAGCAAATTCCGATTGTCTATGGGCAAGTCCATCGGTTAAAAAACCCACGCATGCTCAGAATGAAGTCGACGCATGCTCAGAAGCATTGAACTTCATTTTTCTCGGCTCATCTGAGTGTTTTACGTCGCCGCATTTGGAACGGTCGGATTTTTGACTGATGGTGTGTAGGCAAGACTGATGGAAGTCAGCTTCATCGGATTTCCGATGGAAAAATCCATCGGTTTGAAAACCATAGGAAATCCGATCGTGTGTACAGGGCTTAAGTGTCATTACATACTGTATCAGCCAATGATTATATTTCTTCATATTGGCCATATAGTGAATATCTTGAGAGAATTACAGAACTATTGGTAACATTCCAAAAATATTCAGTTTCAGCAATTAGATGTATGGTCACTAGTCCATGTGAATTAAAATACTCCGATATAATTTTTTTAATGTCACAAAATGCTTTTAGACCAAGGGTAGGACCTGCACCCCAATGTGTTGCTGTTATTGGATTTTGTTCAAGTAGTCACTGAGACGCTTAGCTAAAGGAGCAGAAACAAAGTGAACGTTCATTCTAAAAAGGGAACAAGCACTTAGCTTAGTAAACTGGGTTAAATTGTGTACATTTTTAACCCTTTTTGCCCAGGAGTCATTGACGTTTAGATGCCCAGGCTAAACGCATGCGTCTGTTACCTTTACAGTAACTGTATGACTAATTTGCATACAAATCAATTTTCCATGTTTTCTTAACCACTTAAGGACCAGAAGATTTCCCACTTAATGAGCAGGCCATTTTTTGCGATACGGCACTGCGTCGCTTTAACTGACAATTGCGCAATCGTTGCGACGCTGTACCCAAACAAAATTGACGTTATTTTTTTCCCACAAATAGAGCTTTCTTTTGGTGGTATTTGATCACCTCTGCGGTTATTATTTTTTGCGCTATAAACAAAAAAAGACTGACAATTTTGGAAAAAAAAACAATATTTTTTACTTTTTGCTATAATAAATATCCCAAAAAATAAAATAAAAAAATCTTCATCAGTTTAGGCCAATATGGGTGTAAGGTGAATGGAAGATAGTAGAAGTATGTGAGTGAGAATGTAGAATTTTTTAAGGAAAAGGACAGGGACAAGGAAGTGAATAGATAATAATAAAGGTCCTACATAAATAGATAGGAGAAGACGTACCGTATATACTCGAGTATAAGCCGACCCGAATACAAGCTGAGGCACCTAATTTTACCACAAAAAAATGGGAAAACGTATTGACTCGAGTATAAGCCTAGGGTGTCCATCTGCATGCCTCACTGTGCCTCACTTTGCCTCACTGTTTCCATGTGTGTGCTTCACTGTCTCCATGCCTCACTGTGCCCATGCCTCACTGTGTCCATGACTAGACTGACGTTTAACATGGGAGTCTATGGAAGGGGTGCCCGGCTTTGAAAAATCAGTGCTCCCCGGTTATAGGTCCCCCAGACAACAAACTTTGCACACTTATAGAGGAGAACTGGGGCTACATGTGTGCCAAGTTTTGGGTCCAGGGGACTTACAACCGGCCGGTACCGGGTCCCCAAAATCACTAGAGAAATGACCGTTTAACATGGGAGTCTATGGAAGGGGTGCCCGGCTTTGAAAAATCAGTGCTCCCCGGTTATAGGTCCCCCAGACAACAAACTTTGCACACTTATAGAGGAGAACTGGGGCTACATGTGTGCCAAGTTTTGGGTCCAGGGGACTTACAACCGGCCGGTACCGGGTCCCCAAAATCACTAGAGAAATGACCGTTTAACATGGGAGTCTATGGAAGGGGTGCCCGGCTTTGAAAAATCGGTGCTCCCCGGCCGTAGGTCCCCCGGACAAAAAACTTTGCACACTTGTAGAGGAAGAGGCTACATGTGTGCCAAGTATGTATTCTTATACATATTTTTGGTTAAAAAAATTGCAATAAGTGTACATTGATTGGTTTGTGCAAGTTATAGCGTCTACAAAATCGGGGATATATTTATGGCATTTTTATTATTCTTTTTTTTTTTTACTAGTAATAATGGTGATTGACGATTTTTAGCAGGACTGCGACATTGTGGCGGACAGATCGAACACTTTTTGACACTTTTCTGTAACCACTGACACTTATACAGCGACCAGTGCTATAAAAATGCACTGATTACTGTATAAATGACACTAGCAGGGAAGGGGTTACCACAAGGGGTCGATCCGGGAGTTAAATGTGTTCCCCGGGAGGTGTTTCTAATTGTGGGGGGAGTGTACTGACTGGGGGAGGAGAGAGATTGCTGTTCCTGATCACTAGGAACAGATGATCACTCTCTACTCCCCTGTCAGAACGGGGATCTGTTTGTTTATATTGTGGAACGACCGCGGGTGGCGATTTGTGGGAAGGACCCAACCTGCCGCATTATAATGACGGCGGCTGGTACGCAAGTGGTTAAAGATATACATTTATAAATTTAATATATTGAATAAAAAGTCCTGTTCTGTTTTTTTCATTTAATTTTAAATACTGTAATGTTATAAATAAAGCAATAAACCTATAAGGCTGCGGATGAACACAGCAGCCCGAAAGTGGCAGTGTTCAAGACTTTTTTTTTCCTAGAAGCCTCCAGCTTGCATATGATCACTAGCTGACATACTGGTCATGTCGGCTGGTGGCTCCGAAGGAGGGGAAAGATTTGTAAGCATATCCACAGCACAGGGCATTGTACCCGGGATCGTTTATATACAGATGCGGGCAGGGAAGGTTTAATATCCAATCATGTACAATGGAAATTAAAAACAAAATGTTTTGCTTGCACATAATTAAATGTTTGAAGTGAACACAGCTTCACTATATTCACATTCAAGTAAATTGCCTTTGCTCTCCTAGTAAATCAACCACACTCTGCATGTTTGTCATCATATACTGCTTTAAATTATACACCATTCTAGACTGTATATAACATGGAACTCTTAAAAGCTATGTTTACTCTAACCATATTGTTGCAGTGGTATGAGGCTGCTGACAAGCTTGAAGTTGAACTCCAGATAAACAGCTAAATACACAGTTAAATACCTATACATGTACATTTTTTTTATTTTATTTCCCCATAGTGTTAGAACATAGAATTTTTTAAGTACTCTCAGAACCCTGATTTCTGTTGCTTTTACTATGCAAAACTCAGACTCCGATTCTGCTCGCGATTCAAAATAGCCCCATCACTTCTAATGGCACCCCGATCGTGACGCGATTTTGCAGCGATTCGTTGCGTAAAACCAAAAAAACAGAATCACAGGACGCCTGTCGCCCAAAAGACATTCTTATACTTCTTTTGGGCAACAGACTTCCCTCGATTTTGTTTGCACAATTTTACCGCAATTCGCAAAATCGCGCCGCTATCGGGGTGCTATTGGAAGTGATGGAGATCGTACAGGCTTCACTGTGGGTATGGTGTTCTTTTGGTGATGTGCAGTGTTGTTTTTGCGCCAAACGTATCTTTTGGAATTATGGCCAAAAGGTTCAACCTTGGATTCATCAGACCATAACATATTTTCCCACATGCTTTTGGGAGACTTCAGATGTGTTTTCACAAAATTTAGCTGGGCTTGGATTTTTAATTTTTTTTGTAAGAAAAGGCTTCTGTCTTGCCACTCTACCCCATAGCCCAGACATATGAAGAACAGGGGAGACTGTTGTCACATGTAGCACACAGCCAGTACTTTGCCAGATATTCATGCAGCTCCTTTAATGTTGCTGTAGGCCTCTTGGCAGCCTCCCTGACCAGTTTTCGTCTCGTCTTTTCATAAATTTTGGAGTATAAAGGTACACTCCGAAGAGTGTGATTCCTCAGGTGGGACTTTGAATTGGGTGACTGTAAAACCTTGTACGGAATTAATACCAAAAGGTTCTTAATTAGACTTTTTTTATTGAAAAAAGTATACAAAACTGCTGCTACATGTACAGTACACATCCAAGTGAATGCAGGCACAATGGGGAACAGGCACAGGTGCAATTAACAGATAGCATTGGACAAACAAAATGAGTTACAGTACAGGACCCAGCTCTGTCTATAGGATGAGACAGAAACCCAACGTTTCGAGGCTGTCTATAATAGTGGAACCTCTTCTTAAGGGGTGGGGTGCTGCACTTTGGATGGCAACGGTATCATCAAAGCATGTATATGCTTGTTCCTTGGACGTAGCAAATTGATTAAAAAGGCACAAAAGGTTCTAGTTGGATTTGGCAGACAGGACACTGCTTTCACCTTGAGGTCGAACTGAAGGGGGGCAAGACACTGCCTCAACCCAGATGGTAAGTATCCCAATCAAGACTGACTCACAAAGGGCGTGAAGAGCGGCCAAGGACTCGCCAACAATACAAGTGCAGCGAACTACACTATGTAAGTAAGCGTGACTCCCTGGCATTCAAAAGTGCCTAGAGTAATGGTATTGTCCCTCTGAAGCCGCACTAAAAAATAGCCAAAAAGAGGACTAGCTGGAATAAGACTTATCAGTGCCAATGTGGTTTCTATTCTGTTTATTGTATTATGTGGCAAAATTCTCTGCTGTCATAAAACACTAATAGGTGGCTTAAGCTGCTGATCGACAAAAGTTTACCAGCTTGTCCGTTCGAATAGGGACAGCCACACATCATTCGAAATTTAGCTGGTACCTGCTTAACTGGCCAAATTTCAATATGTCTATGGCCAAAAAACAAACAAACAGAACACGTTTTCTTTGAAGTTGGGCCTCTGTAAGTTTTACTTTTCGTGTGAGTATTACCCAGACTTTGGGCTACTTTCTTCATTTCCAAATACTGTGCTTTACATATTTGACGGGAAAAATACGGTCAAAAACATTCTTTCTGTGGATTAAAAGCTTGCTCTATGATAATTGTGAATATTTATACAGCCATTAAGAACATCATATGAGTTTGAGAGGCTTACCTCTCTTATCTGCACTTCCATTCTCCTATAAGGTTTCTCTATATAAACATTAGCTTTTCTGGTTCACCAGTCCGAAACTGAACCTCACCAGGGCCCACTGAAAGCTGTTCTGGAAATATTGCAGATGCCGGAGAAGGGCATGTCAGCCTCCCCATTCCCAAGTCACTTTGAGTCCAAATAAGAAGGATATTTTTTGTGATGCGCAGCTGTGTGATTGATGCTTGAAAACCATTTACATGTATTCAGTTTACAGACCCAGCGTTGGCTTGCAGGTTTCTTTCAGAAACAGAAGAGGAAATGATTGCATTAATTGTAGACCTCCAGTAGGCATGATAATGTAAGCAAAGCCCTTTTATTTCTTTTGCGTTTTTTTTGCAATTGTGTCTATTTTTTCAAGAAAAATAAATCACCATCTGCTTAATTTATTTTTTGGTTCAAATGCATATAAATAATATTTGTACTTGTAATTTGTACGGGTTGTTGACCAATCTAAGCTGAACTTGAACAGAATAGATCCATTGCTCAGTTTTGACACTACAGCGCAGTAATAATAAAATCTGATGGCTAACATATGTCGTTTGTGTGTACTTAATAAACTATTCTTTCTTATCTTTTGGCAGAGATAAATTATATTTTAATGATGTGTCATTTCAATGCAGTTAATCTTCATGCTTAGCTGTGAATGGCAAAGCTCGGTTGACCCTCTCTTTGTTTTGCCGAGACTGGAAATTAATTAAACATTGCCATTTCTTTTTCGATTTCTGTTGTAGCAACTGACCTGTAATCAAATTGTTTGTGCGCCTGCTTTTAATGATACAGTTTACTAGACGACATGGATTCATGTGCATTCACTTGCAGATTCTCTTTTAAATTTTAATGCTGTGCCAGCGCAGTCACACAGGGCAAAGTGTATATGGCTGTAAAGGAAATGTGAAAGGAAGTGGGGGTAGGGGGGGGGGGGGGACCAGGGCAATCAGAAATGTGCCTTTTTGTGGATTATTTTTTTTAAGAACAAAGCCATCCGTCCGTTTCAACAGGAATTGGGGGCTAGTAATAGGTCGGATTACATTTTTCTGTTTCAGTCTATTTGGGAAATGGTGACTTATGATCAGAAACAATTACTAACAAGATTTATTTGAAGGTTGATGTATTTTGTACGATGTGGAAGCAGTGTTCATTTTTATAGGTAATCAGGTGGAAACTCAACTTTACAGAACTCTGCAAGATTCATTTGACCTTTTGATTTATACTTGGAGTTGTTATATTGGGAATTGGCTTATGTAGCAGTTCATCTAGTTCATAGACATGGTTGAATATAGCCATATAAGTGATATTCCATCAGGGTTTAGGCTTCATGTGGATTCCCAGCTCGAGGAGAACTACAGTTCTCAGAAATACCTAATAGATGGAAGTTACATTTAACCCACAGATTTACTATGTAGGCAAATCAGTTCCCTTTTACCTACCTAAAGCATTTTTAAAATGTGTGTGTGTGTATATATATATATATATATATATATATATATATATATATATATTTACACATACTACATTACCAAAAGTATTGGAACATGTGCCTTTATACGCACATAAACTTTTACAGTGTTTGTTAACCAAAATAAATAAATATATGGATCCTGTCCATTTAAAGCATTTTATACAGCATAGTGTTTGCCTAAAATACCTGGCTAATCCCATCAGTTTCTACTTTCCCCTCTGTAAACTAACCACGGTTTATCATGGCTTCTGAGCCCTGACACTGTGGTCAGTTTACGTGCCTTCGTCATCCGCAGCTCTCCTGTCCTCCTCCACCCTCCCTCCCCCCTCCCTCCCTGCCTGTTAGCTAGTGAAAGTGCCCCCCCACCCCCCTGCTGCTGGAATAACATGTACATTTTTATACTATCAGCGCTGTCTCCTAATGCAGTGTGCCCCTGTGTGTGTGATTTTTAATAAAAAAAGCAGATTATACCAAATTATTTCTCACTTACGTGACAGGCCGACTCTCTCCTCCTCTCCTTCTCCCCTCCCGACTGACATCAGCGGGGAAATCTCAGCCACCGCCTGCTGCATCTGTCAGATGGGGAGAGGAAAGAGCCGGCCGGTTACGCGAGCGCCGATTGGCACTCAGAAATTAGGTATATATTTTTTTTAAATCACACACACACAGGGGCACACTGCATTAAAAGACAGCGATAGTATAAATATGTGGCTTAACAACCACTTTAATGGCATCCAGTCTTGGTTCATAGGGTTCAATATTGAGTTGGCCTACCCTTTGCAGCTATAACTGCTTCAACTCTTCTAGGAAGGTTGTCCACAAAGTTTAGGAGTGTGTCTATGGGAATATTTGACCATTCTTCCAGAAGTGCATTTGTGAGGTCAGGCACTGATGTTGGAGGAGAAGGCCTGGCTCGCAGACTCTGTCCTAATTCATCCCGAGGGTGTTCTATCGGGTTGAGGTCAGGACTCTGTGCAGGCCAGTCAATTTTCTTCCACCCCAATGATAAGATAACATGATAACTTTAATGATAGGTGGATGTTTGGGATCATTGCTGATGCTAAATAGGGATACTATGAGTTATATTTACTAAAGGGATATAGACTGGACACTTTGCAAGTGCAGTTGCACACTGATTGGGTATTCTTTACAAAGTGAAGCTTCACCACAATAACTAAGATCTGGGGAAAATGAGTGCACAGTCTATTTGCCTGTAGTAAATCCACCCTTATACAGTATGTTTTATATGCATTTTATTATATTTTATGTATAGTGCTCCAAGTTAAATAAAAAAGGAAAGTGATAAAGATCACAGTTGAGCCTATGGTTGAGGCCAGATTTAAATGGTCACTGTGCGGTAAGTAAAGGCTATCCATTTTGAATGGCTGTGCATGTTAGTGGAAAAGAGGCCACACTTTACTCTTATTTTTAAACGCCCCGCAAGACAACGCACAAAAGTGCTTTACTGTGCATTGCAGTGCACTACAATACGATCGAGTTGCTTTATTGCATTGGGGTGCCCTTTACAATAAATCTAAATGAATTGTGCCACAATACCATCCATAACATATGCTTGGTGCACTACCATGGGTAGTGGTACTGTATGTGTTACTGCAAAGTCAGATTTCAACTCTAAAATAGATTTTACTTTTAATTGCTATTATAACATCTGGTACCATACTAGAATCATTTAATAAAGTTAATTTCTTAATGATTCAATTTTATGATAGAATTGTGTTAAGTGTTGGTCAAACATATTACAATCTGGTTTTACAACATCTGTACAATCTTATACAGAGTCATAGGTGTGCGCAGCCTAATGCATTAGGGTGTGCACCCTTAAGCTCAAACACACATGCATGTGTATGTATCTACATACTGTATATATGACTCCGGCACATTAATCTCCTTGCTGGCACAGTGAAAGAGAAGAGCATAAACGCTTCTCTTATGGCAGAGCCGATAAGAGGGAGATCTTTCCCATGTTTCTGTTGCTACCCAGAGCGATAACACTAATGCGCATGGGGTAATTAGGGTGTTCCTGGGCACACCCGGCACACCCTGTGCGCACGCCTATGTACAGAGTCACAGCTATGTAGTACAAGGGCCTTTCCATCCATTATATATTGAGTCAGGCAGGTCCTTGCACTGCATATTTTCTGGTAAATCTAAGATTCTAGAATTGGACTGTAATGTGTGTGGCTTGCTGTAGACAAAATCACCCTTATCCATACCATGTCTACTTGAATTCAAATTTGTATATATAATAGTGATAATATTGCTTGGTTATTTACCTATAAAGGATTATGGCTACATCTAGTAGGTACTTTGTAGGAAATGTATTTGTTTTGCACCTAACCATTTCCTTTCATCTAATAAAAACAGGATAAGACATTGGTGAGTTTGCAGGTTCCCAGATGCCTGTGCTAGAAAGTCATATATTTTTTTGTAGACACAAAAGAAATTAGTATATAATACAGAGATCTAAGCCATTCATCTTGAATCTTTTTTTATTTCGAAGGTCACAATACATTTCTTGATTCAGGGAAAGGAACATTATTGCCTAAGCTCTCAAACTCAGCTAACAGCAGTTCTTGTGTTCTCTCAAAGGAATAGTTCTCTATATTAAAGTGCCTGAAATGATGAAATTCTATGTCTGCCCTAAACACAAGTTTACCACAACCCTAAAACTTCCAAGAGATGACTTCATCCATTTTACTGTCATAAGCAAGAGCAAAGGAAGGTGCTCAAAGATGGGGTGGATGGAAGACCTTATTAAAGCTTTACTCCAGGCAACTCATTAAATACACAAATTAAATACATATGTAAAAGCTCTTTTATTTGCCAAAAGATTTATATTACTGTCCATCTTGTCTTGAGCTTTTACTGCCACTAGCTTGTGAATGGACAGTGAAGCAGAAGCAGCAGATTGATAAGCTCATCTTTGCCACTATACTCTCTTCTCCTAGCGGCTTGTTCCTTGTTAACATATAAGCACTACAGCACAGCGATTGGCTCATTGTGCTGCATCTCCTACTACCATTCTGAGTTCTGCTGTACAGGGACTGCAAAAGGCTAATACCTAGTAAAGTTCAGGTACCTGCAGCAGTTGCAATGATTTTTTTTATATGACAATAAAAGTTTCCATTCCATATTGTGCCCTATGCCTGCTCCCTGGAGAAATAATCAAAAGCTTGATTATATTTATTGATTATTCAATGAGCAAGCTAAATACATAGTATAGGAAGCTGCAAACTGTACTGGGACACAATTACAAGTAAAACAATTTGTATGTATTTCAACTTTTCTACTTCATGCTAGTCTTATATGTTTTAAGCACCATTTTATTGCACCATTTTCACACATGGTTTAGTGTTTTCAAGTAGGTTATTAAGTAAATAAACACATTTGTGAACATCACAGACTAAAACAACCAGTTATGTCAAAAAACATGTGTAAAACATCTAAAACCACCTCCGGGACTTCAATTAGAGCCACTCTGATATGCAGGGCACCATCAAGATGCCCATTCTGAGGGCAGGTCCATGACTTCTTGCACTTACAGTATGTATTCAATCTCCCTGGGTTGAATGACACTAGGAGTCAGTGGCGGCCGGTGCTGAATTTTTTTTGGGGGGGGGGCGCAAACAAACGAAAAAAAAAAAACATCAATTGCAGCCTCACTGTGCCCATCAATTGCCGCCACTGTGCCCATCAATTGCCGCCACTGTGCCCACCAAACACAGCCATTGTGCCCATCAAACGCAGCAACTGTGCCATAAAATTGTCGCCAATGTGCCATAAAATTGTCACCACTGTGCCATGCCATCAAACGCAGCCACTGTGCCATGCCATCAAATGCAGCCACTGTGCCCATCAATTGTCTCCACTGTGCGATGCCATCAAACACAGCCACTGTGCCATCAATTGTTGCCACTGTGCCCATCAATTGTTGCCACTGTGCCATGCCATCAATTGTCGCCACTGTGCCATGCCATTGTCGCCACTGTGCCCATCAATTGTCGCCACTGTGCCATGCCAAAGGCAGCCACTGTGCCATGCCATTTTTTCCACTGTGCCCATCAATTGTCGCCACTGTGCCATGCCAAATGCAGCCACTGTGCCATGCCCTTGTCGCCACTGTGCCCATCAATTGTCGCCACTGTGCCATGCCAAACGCAGCCACTGTGCCATGCCATTGTTGCCACTGTGCCCATCAATTGTCGCCATTGTGCCATGCCAAACGCAGCCACTGTGCCATGCCATTGTCACCACTGTGCCCATCAATTGCCACCAGTTTGCCCTTAAAATGACGCCAGATTGCCCCTCCCTCGCCTGGCACTTACCTTTCTAGGTCAGCCATCCTCAGATCCTCCTCCACGATCCCTCGATGTAGTCCCACCCTCGATGCCGCTTCAGCCAATCAGGTTACCGGTAACCAGATCTGGTGAACCTGATTGGCTGAGATGTGTGTCAGTATTAACCAAGGAACGCACCCCCCCTGCGTCCCCTGGTTAACTATTTTGAAGCCGATTACAGCCCTCAGGCTCTGATAGATACTTCCACAGCCAACCAGCTGCCGTTATTCAGATCGCCGGCGCTTGCCAGGGGGCCGGCCCTCTTGAATAGTGGGCGACAGCGGCAGCGACGACAATACATACATTCATGCATTGCATGAATGTATGTATTGTTTTTCAGTGGCGGTGCAGGAGCGAGAGGGGGTGGCGCTCCTGCGCCCTCTATGGACGCATTGCCACTGCTAGGAGTTCTTCAACCCAGAAAACTACAGGCTTCTTGTGGTAGAAGAGGGATACAATGTGGAACAGCATTCAAATGAAAGTAAGTATTGTAGCCAGAGCTTATTTTTTCCTCCTAAAGAATGACTTAAAAAGGTTTAAAGTATGTCTAAAGCCAAAACTTGATGGGGAATGGTGGAGTAGGAAATGGGTAAAATCTCTTTTAGAATTTTTTTTTTCTTCTGGGTCCCTTTGGGGTGATTTACCTTCCCTGTCCTGGAGACACAAACAGGAAGTAAGAGAAAATCCCCCCCAAAGGGAGGGGAAATACCTTTTTATTTGTCACCAGGTCAGGTTTCATCATTGCAAGATTCCACCTGAATTTGTTCTGGGGAAACTGTTAACTTTTGGATGACCCTTGACTGTCTTTGATGGTGATAATGGTCACCAGGACCAAAAAAAAAAGTGTATCTCCCCAACGTAGACAAAGACAGCGATTATAACCTTTCTCTGTTCTATCCAAGATTATATTATTTGGAATATAGATACACTTAAATAATTACGTATTTTAAAACAGAAGAAAAAAATTATGGAATGGACCAATGGTGTTGGCGTTTGCGGTATTATAGAATAGATTTCCCTCTGTTAGTTATTGGAGTTGTTTCTGCTATGTTTGTTGTCATTGAGCCGCAGCTCTTCTTTGGATGGAAGACACATGGCAGTCCACTGAGACAAATAATGGCTTGAAAAGCAGTAAAACACCACTAGACATGTTGTAAAGACTAATTTGACAGCATGAGTGATAATGCACTCAACTTTTTTCACCATAAACTTTTTATTTACAATCTAGAGTACATCTGTACCTACTTCTTGCTCTGGGAAATCAGCAGCTTCAATACAATGCTGTTGTTTATTTAAGAATGTTCCAGTTTATCAATAAATCAATTACTGGTCCAGCAGTAGTACAGCTGATACAGGCTAAGAAAGTTGTTCTAGGTTACACACTGAGCTGTATCATAAATTTTTCTGACCATATTCAATAGGAAATATTATTCTTTCGTGCTCATTTTTAAGGGCAGTACCTCTCGGCAACCAATCGGCATTCCATTTGCTAAAGCTAGGATGAATTCTGATTTTCAAGATAAATTCTGAATGTGTGCTTTGCATAATTACAACCAAACATTGCAATACTATACATTTTTGCAAGAGTTATAAGTTGCATCATTAAGTGAGCGAAAGCTGTTCAACTGCAGCCAAAAATCAAATGTTCAGTTATTGGATAGAATGAAAAAATGGTAGAACCCTTATGTCCCCATTTGTGAAATGTCTCTTACTTTCTGTCTAATGAACACGAGTCAGACTGCAGAGGAAGTGAGGGAAAATCTTCCAACTTCCTGTTTATTTCAAGTTTTCAAACAGAGCATAAATAGAAAGGAATGTTTAATAAACTAAAAAATAAGCTTTGCCTGGGATTGGCCTTTAACACACAAATTGGGCAGTTCAATGTTGGAGTAATTTATGCTAACCTAAAGGATAAAAAGCTATTGTTCATTCCAGCTTTTAAGTTATCCAGTTATATATCTATCACCTTGAGAGATTAAGGATAACCCATACACAACCTTAAAGTGGTTGTGAAGTCACTGTGCATAATTGCTAGAATCCCCCTCTGTTATAGCCAGCTATATTGTACAGTGTATGTATTTATTTATTTTTTAATTATGCAACTCAATACCTTATTTCACAGTGCCACTGTGCAGTCACATGACATCCTGGAGGTCGGTCACATGCCTGCACAGTGGCACTTTGAAATAAGGTATTGAGCTGCATAATTTTTAGTAATTATGCACAGTGACTTTACACGGAATAGCAGCAGGAGGGGAGGGGCTGGGAGCAAATCAGCTCTCACATCACTGACTCAATAGCTGACAGGCAGGGAGGGAGGGGGAGAGGGGATGAGGGAGAGATTGCGGGATGAGGGAGGCACATAAACTGACCACGGTATCATGGATCAGCAGCCATTATTATCGTGAAATATAGAGAGTAGGTGGGGGGGAGTGGGGGTTGGAGAAGGAGGGAGGGGAGAGGGGATGTTAGGGAGCAAAGAGGAGGGAGGTTAACCTTTCTGTCCTCTTTCCCCTCTCCTGGGGATGTTTTTTTCTTCTTTCGTTGGGGGGGGGAGGGAGGGGGATATTATTGAGAAGGAAAGGTGAGGAAAAGAGAATTCACATTGAAGTAACGAAGCATCAAGGAGACAAGAAAATAATATAAGAATGTAATAATGTTTTTCTTGTTGTTGATGAAATGAGAAGGTACAGTATAAACTGTGAAAACCTGTAATGTGAAATTTTTGAAAAAAGAAATAAAGAATTTATAAAAAAAATGATTACCGTGGTCAGCACAATGGAACAGGCAGGATCAACCAGGTATTTTGCAGCATAGAATGGGACAAATGACACTGCGCAAAGGAACGGGATCGTTTTTTTGTAAGGGTTACAACTGCTTTAACTATTGGAAGCTTAGGTCTACAGTTACGTTTATGCAATTTGTAGCTACAGTGTTAGACTGGAGCCTGACATTTATGTTAAAATATGGTCTACCCATCATGAGCAGTACATGTTAAATCATCTATATAGCAGACAAAACCGAGTTATCATACAAAAGCAAGTTACCAGACAAAACTTTGCAACCCACCATTATTTTATGGTTATCTTTGCAGCTTTCTTTTACCCATTGCATGGCCAATTGCAATAAACAGTAATACCTAAATAGTTCATGTTACTGGGCAACAATTCCCTGACATAAGTATCTTAAAAAATGTACCTCAATGTAACAGCATTTGTTTTGTATTTACAAAATATAAACTATTATATTGTATGCTTTAAAATTTAATATAGACAAGTTAAGGCAATATAATTAGTATGCTGATGACTACCTAAGCTTTGACTTCACCAATCTTAGTTAAATAGTTTCAGTTCATAGATCAGTGTATCTCCAGTGAATTTCATAGTACAGTGGCATGAAGGATATTTTGTGTTAGCATGCATAATTTAGTGCACTTCATGAATCTTAAAGTATTGATGAGTTCGCCAAGTTACATCAGGTTTAAGAAGTAGAAACAAAGCATGAGAAACATGTCACACTTGCTGCATGTCTGCACTGTCAGTTTTGGAATCCTCTGAGATATCTTACGCAATGGTTACATAATCCTGTTGTTTGAAATAGATTAGAAACTGATGTCATCAGTCTGGTCTGATCTTTGGGGAAAGAACTTTTTGTCTTGATTCTAAACAGCAATGTAGTGCTTTCAATATTTTTTTACCTACCCTTTAGTCTTAGCATTTAAGTAGAAGCACTGCTGTTTAAAGAGCTGCCTTGGGTTAGGTACCTGCAGAATACCCAGACTATAGGTCATTTTGTTGTACTTGCAGGCTTAATGCAGCTATTTATGATTAAAGATTGAGATTACCTGAACACATAAGCACATCACCTTTAAATTTTAATTCCTAGTCTGTGGTTGTGCAATGAGAACATTGAAATTGAGTAATTTGAGTAATTGAGTAATTTGTTGAGTATTAGGGCAAGTTTTTTATTTTTTAATGAGACTTCTTCATGGCTGTATTGTTGTAACAAGAAGATGTATCAACAATGCCCTAGTAGTAGAACAAATGGAAAAATATAAGTAAATAGAAAAAAAAAAAAAAACATTTAGAAATAATTCAGATACAGGGGTAGATTTACTATAACTGGAGCACTCAGAATCTGGTGCAGCTGTGCATGGTAGCCAATCAGCTTTTAATTTCATCTCTTTTAATTAAGCTTTGCCAATAAAACCTGGAAGCTGTTTGGTTTCTTCGCAGAGTTGTACCAGATTTTGCACTCTCCAGCTTTAGTAAAAAAACAAAACATTTCAAGTCTATTTGGGGTTATACTGCCTAAGAGGGCTTTATAAGAAAAACATTCGGTGTGTTTATCCACAGTTTGGCAAACAAATGTATTTTAAAAAAACTAAATGCAATCAAGAATGATTAGCAATCTGATGCATGTTTATAAATACATTGTGATTAAAACAAGCCTCATGTACAATTTTTTATTTCATATACATGTATCAGCATGAATGGTTCATCAGTCTGTATATGCAGTAAAGCATGCTTAGTATACTCACTGTGGAACCTAAGGGGTTAATCTTCTGCATTGTATAAAAAGGCTGTTTAATCCTGTATGCCCAGATCCTCCCCTTCTTGCATTGTCTCCAAAACATGTCTGGATAAGACAGAGTTACTGAAGTCAGACTGCACATGCTCAGTTTGGTGTGTATTGCTAGAGTTTTCTTTTCTTGGGAGAGTGCATGTAATTAGCACAGGGCCAATCAGCACTGTCCAGACAGAGGGTTAGGGGTCCTGCATCCTGATAGGACATCCAGTGCAGTATGAAAACTCCCCCCACAAGCTTTAACCAGGTATTGACAGAAGTCCCAAGACTGCTATATACTGCTGATGAGAAAGGGTATTTAGCCGTTTATATTTACTATGTTGTAAAGCTCTGCGCAAACTGTTGGCACTATATAAATAAATAAAGAAAAAAGCTGCGCTAAGAACGTTAATGAGCAATCCTCAAAAGTCAATGATGATATAAAGGCTATGAAGGCAGTCCAAAGGAGTGAGCTATAGGTGCCAATTAGGGATGAGCTTCGTGTTCGAGTCGAACATACGTTCGACTCGAACATTGGCTGTTCGATCGTTCGACGAAGATCGAACGATTTGGGCCGTTCGCGCCAAATTCGAGTGACGCGAACGGCCCACAATGCACTACGCCATCGCAGTGTCATCCAGGCGCTGTGATTGGCCAAGCATGCACTGTGACCCCGCATGCTTGGCCAATCACAGCGCCGGCAGCGAGGAGAGCAATGATTGGCCACAGGCAGGATGCCTGTGGCCAATTATTGCTGAGGGTGTTTAGTACACGCCCCACACTATAAAAGGCCGCCAGCACGGCGGCCTAGTGTAGTGTGTTCCGGAGCAGGGATAGAGTAGCATAGGCAGGGACAGTGACTGTTATTTCTTTCTTGCTTAACCTGGATTCCTTTAGTTTAGGGAAAGAGAAGGATAGGTAGGGAGAGTGTCAGTGTGTTTTGTGCTTCTGCTATAGTGTGCTTAAAAAAAACATTTATTCTAGGGACAGAAAACTCTAGGTAGGGACAGTGTCAGTTTCTTTCACTCTGCAAGTCCTTGTTTCCAGGGACCTGTAAGGACAGTGAGTTAATTGTCCTTGTGCTATATTGTGCTTAAAAAAAACATTTATTCTAGGGACAGAAAACTCTAGGTAGGGACAGTGTCAGTTTCTTTCACTCTGCAAGTCCTTGTTTCCAGGGACCTGTAAGGACAGTGAGTTAATTGTCCTTGTGCTATATTGTGATTAAAAAAAACATTTATTCTAGGGACAGAAAACTCTAGGTAGGGACAGTGTCAGTTTCTTTCACTCTGCAAGTCCTTGTTTCCAGGGACCTGTAAGGACAGTGAGTTAATTTTCCTTGTGCTATATTGTGATTAAAAAAAACATTTATTCTAGGGACAGAAAACTCTAGGTAGGGACAGTGTCAGTTTCTTTCACTCTGCAAGTCCTTGTTTCCAGGGACCTGTAAGGACAGTGAGTTAATTGTCCTTGTGCTATATTGTGCTTAAAAAAAACATTTATTCTAGGGACAGAAAACTCTAGGTAGGGACAGTGTCAGTTTCTTTCACTCTGCAAGTCCTTGTTTCCAGGGACCTGTAAGGACAGTGAGTTAATTGTCCTTGTGCTATATTGTGCTTAAAAAAAACATTTATTCTAGGGACAGAAAACTCTAGGTAGGGACAGTGTCAGTTTCTTTCACTCTGCAAGTCCTTGTTTCCAGGGACCTGTAAGGACAGTGAGTTAATTGTCCTTGTGCTATATTGTGATTAAAAAAAACATTTATTCTAGGGACAGAAAACTCTAGGTAGGGACAGTGTCAGTTTCTTTCACTCTGCAAGTCCTTGTTTCCAGGGACCTGTAAGGACAGTGAGTTAATTTTCCTTGTGCTATATTGTGATTAAAAAAAACATTTATTCTAGGGACAGAAAACTCTAGGTAGGGACAGTGTCAGTTTCTTTCACTCTGCAAGTCCTTGTTTCCAGGGACCTGTAAGGACAGTGAGTTAATTGTCCTTGTGCTATATTGTGCTTAAAAAAAACATTTATTCTAGGGACAGAAAACTCTAGGTAGGGACAGTGTCAGTTTCTTTCACTCTGCAAGTCCTTGTTTCCAGGGACCTGTAAGGACAGTGAGTTAATTTTCCTTGTGCTATATTGTGATTAAAAAAAACATTTATTCTAGGGACAGAAAACTCTAGGTAGGGACAGTGTCAGTTTCTTTCACTCTGCAAGTACTTGTTTCCAGGGACCTGTAAGGACAGTGAGTTAATTTTCCTTGTGCTATATTGTGATTAAAAAAAACATTTTTTCTAGGGACAGAAAACTGTAGGTAGGGAGAGTGTTTTTTTTCTTTCACTCTGCAAGTCCTTGTTTCCAGGGACCTGTAAGGACAGTGAGTTAATTGTCCTTGTGCTATATTGTGCTTAAAAAAAACATTTATTCTAGGGACAGAAAACTCTAGGTAGGGACAGTGTCAGTTTCTTTCACTCTGCAAGTCCTTGTTTCCAGGGACCTGTAAGGACAGTGAGTTAATTTTCCTTGTGCTATATTGTGATTAAAAAAAACATTTATTCTAGGGACAGAAAACTCTAGGTAGGGACAGTGTCAGTTTCTTTCACTCTGCAAGTCCTTGTTTCCAGGGACCTGTAAGGACAGTGAGTTAATTGTCCTTGTGCTATATTGTGCTTAAAAAAAACATTTATTCTAGGGACAGAAAACTCTAGGTAGGGACAGTGTCAGTTTCTTTCACTCTGCAAGTCCTTGTTTCCAGGGACCTGTAAGGACAGTGAGTTAATTTTCCTTGTGCTATATTGTGATTAAAAAAAACATTTATTCTAGGGACAGAAAACTCTAGGTAGGGACAGTGTCAGTTTCTTTCACTCTGCAAGTCCTTGTTTCCAGGGACCTGTAAGGACAGTGAGTTAATTTTCCTTGTGCTATATTGTGATTAAAAAAAACATTTTTTCTAGGGACAGAAAACTGTAGGCAGGGAGAGTGTTTTTTTTCTTTCACTCTGCAAGTCCTTGTTTCCAGGGACCTGTAAGGACAGTGAGTTAATTGTCCTTGTGCTATATTGTGCTTAAAAAAAACATTTATTCTAGGGACAGAAAACTCTAGGTAGGGACAGTGTCAGTTTCTTTCACTCTGCAAGTCCTTGTTTCCAGGGACCTGTAAGGACAGTGAGTTAATTTTCCTTGTGCTATATTGTGATTAAAAAAAACATTTATTCTAGGGACAGAAAACTCTAGGTAGGGACAGTGTCAGTTTCTTTCACTCTGCAAGTCCTTGTTTCCAGGGACCTGTAAGGACAGTGAGTTAATTTTCCTTGTGCTATATTGTGATTAAAAAAAACATTTTTTCTAGGGACAGAAAACTGTAGGTAGGGAGAGTGTTTTTTTTCTTTCACTCTGCAAGTCCTTGTTTCCAGGGACCTGTAAGGACAGTGAGTTAATTTTCCTTGTGCTATATTGTGATTAAAAAAAACATTTTTTCTAGGGACAGAAAACTGTAGGTAGGGAGAGTGTTTTTTTTCTTTCACTCTGCAAGTCCTTGTTTCCAGGGACCTGTAAGGACAGTGAGTTAATTGTCCTTGTGCTATATTGTGCTTAAAAAAAACATTTATTCTAGGGACAGAAAACTCTAGGTAGGGACAGTGTCAGTTTCTTTCACTCTGCAAGTCCTTGTTTCCAGGGACCTGTAAGGACAGTGAGTTAATTGTCCTTGTGCTATATTGTGCTTAAAAAAAACATTTATTCTAGGGACAGAAAACTCTAGGTAGGGACAGTGTCAGTTTCTTTCACTCTGCAAGTCCTTGTTTCCAGGGACCTGTAAGGACAGTGAGTTAATTGTCCTTGTGCTATATTGTGATTAAAAAAAACATTTATTCTAGGGACAGAAAACTCTAGGTAGGGACAGTGTCAGTTTCTTTCACTCTGCAAGTCCTTGTTTCCAGGGACCTGTAAGGACAGTGAGTTAATTTTCCTTGTGCTATATTGTGATTAAAAAAAACATTTATTCTAGGGACAGAAAACTCTAGGTAGGGACAGTGTCAGTTTCTTTCACTCTGCAAGTCCTTGTTTCCAGGGACCTGTAAGGACAGTGAGTTAATTTTCCTTGTGCTATATTGTGATTAAAAAAAACATTTTTTCTAGGGACAGAAAACTGTAGGTAGGGAGAGTGTTTTTTTTCTTTCACTCTGCAAGTCCTTGTTTCCAGGGACCTGTAAGGACAGTGAGTTAATTGTCCTTGTGCTATATTGTGATTAAAAAAAACATTTTTTCTAGGGACAGAAAACTCTAGGTAGGGAGAGTTTTTTTTTTTTTCACTCTGCAAGTCCTTGTTTCCAGGGACCTGTAAGGACAGTGAGTTAATTGTCCTTGTGCTATATTGTGCTTAAAAAAAACATTTATTCTAGGGACAGAAAACTCTAGGTAGGGACAGTGTCAGTTTCTTTCACTCTGCAAGTCCTTGTTTCCAGGGACCTGGAGAGACATTGAGTGAATTGTCCTTGTGCTATATTGTGATTAAAAAAAACATTTATTCTAGGGACAGAAAACTCTAGGTAGGGACAGTGTCAGTTTCTTTCACTCTGCAAGTCCTTGTTTCCAGGGACCTGTAAGGACAGTGAGTTAATTTTCCTTGTGCTATATTGTGATTAAAAAAAACATTTTTTCTAGGGACAGAAAACTGTAGGTAGGGAGAGTGTTTTTTTTCTTTCACTCTGCAAGTCCTTGTTTCCAGGGACCTGTAAGGACAGTGAGTTAATTTTCCTTGTGCTATATTGTGATTAAAAAAAACATTTTTTCTAGGGACAGAAAACTGTAGGTAGGGAGAGTGTTTTTTTTCTTTCACTCTGCAAGTCCTTGTTTCCAGGGACCTGTAAGGACAGTGAGTTAATTGTCCTTGTGCTATATTGTGCTTAAAAAAAACATTTATTCTAGGGACAGAAAACTCTAGGTAGGGACAGTGTCAGTTTCTTTCACTCTGCAAGTCCTTGTTTCCAGGGACCTGGAGAGACATTGAGTGAATTGTCCTTGTGCTATATTGTGATTAAAAAAAACATTTATTCTAGGGACAGAAAACTCTAGGTAGGGACAGTGTCAGTTTCTTTCACTCTGCAAGTCCTTGTTTCCAGGGACCTGTAAGGACAGTGAGTTAATTTTCCTTGTGCTATATTGTGATTAAAAAAAACATTTTTTCTAGGGACAGAAAACTGTAGGTAGGGAGAGTGTTTTTTTTCTTTCACTCTGCAAGTCCTTGTTTCCAGGGACCTGTAAGGACAGTGAGTTAATTTTCCTTGTGCTATATTGTGATTAAAAAAAACATTTATTCTAGGGACAGAAAACTCTAGGTAGGGACAGTGTCAGTTTCTTTCACTCTGCAAGTCCTTGTTTCCAGGGACCTGTAAGGACAGTGAGTTAATTTTCCTTGTGCTATATTGTGATTAAAAAAAACATTTTTTCTAGGGACAGAAAACTGTAGGTAGGGAGAGTGTTTTTTTTCTTTCACTCTGCAAGTCCTTGTTTCCAGGGACCTGTAAGGACAGTGAGTTAATTGTCCTTGTGCTATATTGTGATTAAAAAAAACATTTTTTCTAGGGACAGAAAACTCTAGGTAGGGAGAGTTTTTTTTTTTTTTCACTCTGCAAGTCCTTGTTTCCAGGGACCTGTAAGGACAGTGAGTTAATTGTCCTTGTGCTATATTGTGATTAAAAAAAACATTTTTTCTAGGGACAGAAAACTCTAGGTAGGGAGAGTTTTTTTTTTTTTTCACTCTGCAAGTCCTTGTTTCCAGGGACCTGTAAGGACAGTGAGTTAATTGTCCTTGTGCTATATTGTGCTTAAAAAAAACATTTATTCTAGGGACAGAAAACTCTAGGTAGGGACAGTGTCAGTTTCTTTCACTCTGCAAGTCCTTGTTTCCAGGGACCTGGAGAGACATTGAGTGAATTGTCCTTGTGCTATATTGTGATTAAAAAAAACATTTATTCTAGGGATAGAAAACTCTAGGTAGGGACAGTGTCAGTTTCTTTCACTGTGAAAGTCCTTGTTTCAAGGGACAGAGAAGGACACCTGAAGGTAGCCCTTATTGCTTTTTTCCCATCTCCCTGCAGGCCATCTATTAGAATGTCTGGAAGGCAAACAAGGAGAGGCAGACAGTCAGGAGGCAATAAAAGAGGGCAAGCAGGCTCTGTGTCTGGGGGCAACAGTGCTGGTCGTGGACGCGGTGCATTGTCATCAGCACATGGCCATGGGACACGCTTGTCCTTCTTTTCGGCAGCTGGACATGTTGAGCCACATCATGCCGAAGACTTGGTAGAGTGGATGACCAAGCCCTCCTCCTCCTCCTCATCCTCTCTCACCCAGGCTCAGGGTACTGGAAAAGCAGCTGCCAAAGCGTCGTCTTCCCTGGTATCAATGTCAGACAAATCATCAGTCACTCCTTCCCTAGACCCACCATGTCCTCCTCCTGAGGAGTCCCCCGAACTGTTTCAGCACAGTGTTGGGTACATGCTCCAGGAGGATGCCCAGCGTTTCGAAGGGTCTGATGATGAAACCCAGCTAGAGGAAGGCAGTAGCGTGAGAGCAGACAGAGGGGATGCTCAAGAAGGACACCAATCTGGCAGTCATGTTCCAGCAGCTGCAGCATACTGCCAGATTGGCTCCAGTGATGAGGAGGGAGGGGATGATGAGGTCAATGACTCCACGTGGGTGCCTAATAGGAGAGAGGAGGAGGAGGAGGATGAGGAGGAGGCACATCTCCAACGAGGCAGGATGCCCTTTGGTGGCCAGCGTAAGGGCAGTACACCGACGGAATCACACCGCAGAGCTCCGCCTGTGCAGGGCGCTGCCTCTGCCCGTCATTCAAAAAGTTCTTTGGTGTGGGCCTTTTTTGAGGCTAGTGCATCAGATCGCACAGCTGCTGTTTGCAACATATGTCTCAAGCGTATATCGCGTGGCCAAAACATCAGCCGCTTGGGTACCACATGCCTGACCAGACATATGTTGACCTGCCATGCAGCTCGTTGGCAAGCCTACCTCAAAGACCCACACCAAAGAACAAAGCGGACCTCTCCTTGCACCGCATCAGCTGGGATCTCCAACCCCACTATAACTTCAGTCCTCTCTGAAACATGCACTGAGAGGAATGAAGGTGTAGAATTAGGTGTGTCACAGCCAAGTACTTGCGCCCACTCTGCTAGCAGTACACCGACGTCCGATTCTAGCAGGCAAATTTCCCTGCCCCAGCTGCTGGACCGTCGAAAGAAGTTCACTCCCAGCCATCCACATGCCCAGCGGTTGAATGCTAGCTTGGCTAAATTGCTAGCGCTTCAACTGCTGCCTTTTCAGTTGGTAGACTCGGCCCCCTTCCGTGAGTTTGTGCAATGTGCGGTTCCTCAGTGGCAGGTTCCCAAACGCCACTTTTTCTCACGGAAGGCTATTCCGGCTCTCTACCGGCATGTGGAAGGCAATGTCTTGGCCTCGCTGGACAGGGCGGTCAGCGGTAAGGTGCATATTACCGCTGACTCATGGTCCAGCAGGCATGGACAGGGACGTTACCTTTCTTTCACGGCCCATTGGGTCACTCTTTTGGCAGCTGGGAAGGATTCAGGACAAGGTGCAGTAGTGTTGGAGGTTGTCCCACCGCCACGCCTCCAAAATGCTACTACTGGTTGTGACACACCTCTCTCCTCCACCCCCTCCTCTTCTTCTTCCTCCATGGCCTCTTCCTGTGGTTTGTCCTATGAACCAGCGGTGCTCCGTAGCCGTTCACGGGGCTACGCAAGTACGCAGGCAAAAAGATGCCATGCCGTGCTTGCGCTGGTGTGTTTGGGGGACAGAAGCCACACTGGGGCAGAGGTCCTGTCTGCTCTGCAGGGCCAGGCCGAGAGGTGGTTGACGCCACGCCAGCTTAAGCCAGGAATGGTGGTTTGCGACAATGGCACCAACCTCCTCTCCGCCCTCCGACAGGGACAACTGACCCATGTGCCCTGTGTGGCTCACGTCCTTAACCTGGTGGTGCAGCGGTTCTTGGGCAGGTACCCGGGCTTACAGGATGTCCTGAGGCAGGCCAGGAAAGTCTGTGTGCATTTCCGCAGATCTTATAATGCCAGTGCTCGCCTGGCTGAGCTGCAAAAGGAGTTGAACCTGCCCAAGAACCGCCTTATATGTGACATGCCCACCAGGTGGAACTCAACGTTGGCCATGCTGCAGCGGCTGCACACGCAGCAGAGGGCCATCAATGAGTACCTGTGCGACTACGGCACCAGGACAGGGTCAGGGGAGCTTGGTTTTTTTTCTCCACGCCAGTGGGGCATGATCAGGGATGCATGCACTGTCCTGGCACCATTTGAGGAGGCCACGAGGATGGTGAGCAGTGACAGTGCATGCATCAGTGACACTGTACCTCTTGTCCACCTGTTGGAGCACACGCTGCGTGGAATAATGGACAGGGCACTTGAGGCAGAACAGAGGCAGGAAGAGGAGGACTTCCTTGCCTCTCAAGGCCCCCTTTACCCAGACAGTGTTCCTTCTGTCCCACCCATCGCACAGGAAGAGGAGGAGGAGGAGGAGGAGGAGGAGGAGGAGGATTGTGTCAGCATGGAGGTGGAGGCTGGCACTCAGCATCATCAGCAGCAGTCTTTTAGGGATGATTTACAGTCCCAAGAAACCAGTGGACTTGTACGTGGCTGGGAGGAGGTGGCTGCGGATCATGTCGTCCTTAGTGACCCAGAGGACTCCGGAGCGAATGCCTCAGCAAACCTACGCTGCATGGCCTCCCTGATCCTGCAAAGTCTGCGGAAGGATCCTCGTATTCTTCGGATCAAGGAGAGGGACCATTACTGGCTGGCCACTCTCCTTGATCCACGGTACAAGGGTAAGGTTGCGGACCTTATGTTACCGTCGCAGAGGGAGCAGAGGATGAGACAACTCCGGGAGGCCTTGCAGAAAGGTCTGTGCAACGCGTTCCCAGAGACTGGGAGGTTGCAAACTCCTGGTCCTGGACAACGAGTTGCTGAGGCTTCGGCCAGTCAAAGAAGGAGCGGTGGGGAAGGTGGCCGTCTGACCGATGCGTTCAGACAATTCTTTAGTCCGCAGCCCCAAAGTATGATCGGTTCCAGCAACCATCGCCAGCGTCTGATAAACATGGTGCAGGAATATCTAGGGGCAAGGTCAGACTTGGACACCTTCCCCACCGAAAATCCTCTGGCTTACTGGGTCTTGAGGATGGATCACTGGCCAGAGCTTGCACAGTATGCAATTGAGCTACTGGCCTGTCCTGCATCCAGCGTTCTTTCGGAACGCACATTCAGTGCTGCTGGAGGATTTGTCACGGATCACAGGGTGCGCCTGTCCACCGACTCGGTTGATCGACTGACTTTCATCAAGATGAACCAGTCTTGGATCACCACCAGCTACCACACACCTGATGCTGATATAACAGACTAATTGATTTTAAAATGTCACATCCCTTCAAGACTGATGCTGATGCTGAGTGCCTGTGCTGTTATGTTGACTGCCTATCCTCCTCCTCCGAGTCCTCAATGATACGATTGATGATGATAGCTTGGAAGATCATTTTTGTTTATGGGTGCCGCCACCAGTGCCTAACGCCCAATTTTTCAGCCCCTGTTTAACAGTGGCGTGTAATTACAATTTTTGAAGCAATACTTTGCAACAGGGCTCATTGCTGTGCTCCAAGTACAGTATCTGTGAGGAGTTGCAGTGTTGTGCCACCAGTGCCTAAGGCCCAATTTTTCAGCCCCTGTTTAACAGGGGCGTGTCATTACAATTTTTGAAGCAATACTTTGCAACAGGGCTCATTGCTGTGCTCCAAGTACAGTATCTGTGAAGGGTTGCAGTGTTGTGCCACCAGTGCCTAAGGCCCAATTTTTCAGCCCCTGTTCAACAGGGGCATGTAATTACAATTCTTGATCTAATAATTCACAGCAGGGCCCATTGCTGCACCCACCAAGAGTAACTGTCAGGGCTTACAGTGTTGTGGCACCAGCACCACCATCAAAGGCCCAATTTTTACTACCACTGTTCAACAATTATATGTAATTAAAATTCCTGATATAATAGTTGACAGCAGGGCGTTCCAGCACCAACCAAGAGTAACTGTGAGTGCTTACAGTGTTGTGCCAACACCAACAACTAAGGGGCCTATTTCTGCAGAGTATATACGGCAGGTCCCTACTTTCAAACATCCAACTTACAAACGACTCCTACTTGCAAACGCAAGAAGACAACAGGAAGTGAGAGGAAATCTACCACTAGGAAGGAAAATTCTCTCCTGTAAGAATAAATATGGGAGAAAGGTGTCTCCTCTGTACTGATGCTTTATCAGCAATCCTTGTTTCAAGAAAAACACCACATTTCAAAAACAGTTGTCATTAGGACGGAAAGTGAGGTGAAATGTTCTGAACAGGGGCACAGACAGCAAAACAAATGTTACAGGGGTGATAACCCTTACCTATGTTTTCCAAAAAGTTTAAAAATAGATTTTTGGTCTGGAGCTACACTTCAACAATGTACCTGTTCAAAATTACAAACAGATTCTACATAAGAACAAACCTACAGTCCCTGTCTTGTATGCACCGCCTGTATACGGCTGTTCAGAGTATATAGGGCCTTTTTTATTTTATGTGCGGGGTTCCCCTTAATATCCATACAAGACCCAAAGGGGCTGGTAATGGGCTGGGGTAGGGGGGGGGGTCATGGGGTAGCTATGCCATTTTTCTTAAAGATTTTCATCCATATTACCGGGACCAGACATTACATTAAAGCCGCAAGCGGGGGCGTGGCCTGACATAGCATGGAGTAGGACGTGCATGATTTGAGCTCCGTCCATTACTCCTGTACAGCCCATCCTGACCTTCAGCGTCATCCTGCACCAGCCCAGCGGGACCCCCTGGGGACCCTGAACATCCGTGGCCGCAAATCCACCATCCTCCGCTCGTACGGCGGCCTCCGCAGGGCCGCGATCCCGATCGCGGGTGCCGCATTTAGGAAAGTCCGCGGCTTCGGCCTAGCCCTGGAAGTCGGCGGCCATCTTGCTCCACCCGACCTGCCGCCTGTGCTGCTTCCTGGCCCTCCTGCTCTCAGGTAACAGCCTGCAGGGGCCCACCGAGTCCCCCTGAGGACCCCTCACACCCACAGAGGCAGATACATCAGCCTCTGACTGCGCGGCCGCCGCGTTCAGGAAAGGCCCCGGCTTCGGCCTAGTGCTGGTCGGTGGCCATCTTGCTTCACCCGGCCTGCTGACTAGTGACTCTTCCTGGCCCACCAGCCCTACAGCTCCCTACCATTCGGTATAGACTGAGCTGCCTGCTTTGGAGGGGGGAGGGATCACAGCGGATACCTGCCATGACTCCGCCAAAAACGCCAAAGGCCACCCTGGCGAAATTGGACCAGTACCGCCGCCAGGAGGAGGAAAGAGATGGCGGTGCCGCAGGCGGTGAGCAGGACGCTACGGGAGGCGACACAGCTAAACTGCTCGAGGCGATCACATACTGCCGGACGTCCCTGACGGCGCAAATAGAGGGGGTCAAGGTGGACCTTTCACTCATGCGACAAGACTTCCAGAAACTTCGTGAGCGTGTCACGACTGCCGAAACCCGCATTGGAGAGGTGGAGGACACCGTTACGCCGCTCCAAGTCAGCTCCGATCGAATGCAGCTCCAAATCAATCAGATTCTAAGCAAGCAAGATGATATGGAAAATAGGCTCCGGAGGTGCAACCTCCGTTTCATCGGCCTCCCCGAGGGAGCTGAGGGCAAAGATCCTACCACCTTCTTGGAGAAACTCCTTGTTGACACCTATGGCCGCGAGGCCTTCTCCCCCACCCTGGCGGTGGAGAGGGCTCATCGTATGCCTGCCAGATCTCCTCCTCAGGGGGCTCCCCCCCGCACGTTTATAGCAAAATTCTTGAATTACAAAGATAGAGATGCGGCGCTGCGCATGGCCAGGGAAAAAGGTAACATCCACCTTGGAAACTCCAAGATCGCTATCTTCCCCGACTTTTCTGCCGAGGTGCAGCGCCGCCGCCAAGGCTTCATGGAGGCGAAGAGGAGGCTCCGGATACAACATCTTAAATACTCTATGCTATTTCCAGCTCGTCTTAGAGTCGAAAGGGACGGCCGTGTGTTCTTTTTTGAGGATCCTCAGGAAGTCATTGCCTGGTTGGAGCGTCCGGGGCCCGCCAGAGGGGCGGCGGAGTGACCTGACCGAGCATGTTCATCAGCACTATTGATTGCCTGTTATCATCACCAGCACATTATACGCCGCAGCGGGAGTCTGCAAATCCTGGTATGTTACCCCCCTTTTTTTTTTTTTTTTTTTTGTCTCCCCTTTACTGCCCGCGGCGCATACCCTATTGCTCCTTACCCCTGGGACCCCCTTTTGCCTTCCCCTGCTATAATCCTCTTTCAATTGTAACCTGCAGAGGGGGTCTCCCATACTTAGGGCCCCCACTGACTGGTTGATCCATGTAACTACCCTGGAGACTGTAATTGCGGAGCACAATCAGTCCTACACTCCACATGCCTAACACAGCGAATTTTCGCCCCCCAGCAACCGGAACACGCATCTCTTTATTATGTGACTGCAGAACTTTCTATACCACCGACCCCGCACTGTACTTCTGGTTCACAGTACAAGAAGAGCCTGTTGCTCTTTATTTGCGGGCATTGGATCTTCCACACCTCCCATGTGAGGAGATCGCTGCAGATCTTTTACGTAACAGCAAGATATTTTGGTTTTATCTGCTACCGGTTGTTACTTTCTTTTGGTTTTGGGAACATACCCGCATCAGTTGGGGAAGATGCAGGGTGGGGAGGGGGGAGGGGGAGGTTCGTTTTTTCTTGATGGACTGCAATACAACGAAGTGCATGCTAACGTTGATACTGCATAGATGGCAAACCTTGTATTCATGTAATGCTACTGTCCCACGATATGTTTTAATGTTTGACTTATGGCATCGATAAAACTGCTCACTTGGAATGTGCGTGGGCTTGGGGACAAGGTAAAGAGATCTGCAGTTTTCTCATTTCTCAAAAAACAACGAGCCGACATTGTGGTGTTAGTGGAGACACACGTTGAGGGTCGGCTCCAGATGGCACTCCGCCGGCCATGGATTGGGTGGGCATATCATTCATCCCACTCGTCCCACGCCCGCGGAGTCTCAGTTTTGATTGCCAAGACGGTACATTTTGAGCTGTGTGATGTTCAGTCTGACCCACAGGGGCGCTATGTCTTTCTTTCGGTTAAATTGTATGGTGAACCTTTCCTACTGATGGCATTCTATGTACCTCCACCATTTAATTCTACTATAGTCACAGAGGGCTTGCTATATATGACTCGTCATCCTTCGATTCAGGCGGTGTGGCTGGGGGATTTTAACGCTACGTTGAACCCTACATTAGACAAACTGTCGCCCTCGCCATTATCTACTACAGCTCCAACCCACACTAGATTCTCCCGACTTATCTCTTCCTTTAATCTCACTGACACCTGGCGTTTTAAATTCCCGCTCACTCGAGCTTACTCCTGTTTCTCAACTACCCATAACACCATGTCCCGTATAGATTTTATATTCATTTCTAGTACCCTTGCCCCAAGATTACTGGAAGCTGAATTTGCCCCCAGATTACTTTCAGACCATAGCCCATATTTCATTAGCCTCTCCATCCCATTAGACAAACCGCCCCGTACGTGGCGCCTGAATCCGTTTTGGCTCACCCTGTTATCGGAGGATGACGAGCTTGGTAACAGTTGGAGAACTTACTTTTTAGAGAATGACGGATCTGCATCCCCAGACGTAGTATGGGAAGCCTTCAAACTGCATGCACGTATGACTCTGACCTCCTTTATCAACAGGCTGAAGGCTAATTCATCAGCCATACTGGACGGGGCAATGCGGGATCTGTCCTCCTCTGAACAGGGGTACATGTCGAACCCCTCTCCTGATGGAGCTGCCCGACTCAGGTTACAAACCAGGGTGGTTAATCAGCTACAACACGAGACGGCCAGGAAAAAACTTTTCTTTGCCAGACAAAAATTATATGAACATGGGGAGAGAGCGGGTAAACTGTTGGCCTACTTGGCACATAGTGAGGATAGACCCCCTACTGTCATTTCCCTCACTGGTCCTAATGGGGAAAAGATTACGGAACCCCAGGCTGTCACTTCTGAATTTAGGGACTTCTTTTCTCAACTATATACGTCCCAGGTTTCTACCACTGACTCTCAATTGGAAGATCTACTGGCGGAAATCATCTTTCCACAGCTAGACGATGCCCAAATGGCTATGCTAGACGCACCTATTACACTCGACGAAATAACCACAGCGATTGGGAGCTTCGCCAGATCCAAGGCCCCGGGTTCAGATGGGTTGCCCATAGAATTTTACGCCCAATACATCGAGATACTTGCCCCCAAGTTATTGTCCCTCTTCAACCATCTATTTGACAATTTCACCTTACCCCCATCGATGGGCGAGGCGGTAATTATCCTCATACCTAAGCCAGGCAAGGACCCAGGCCTCCCGGAATCTTATAGACCAATATCGCTACTCCAGGTAGACATAAAGATTCTGGCTAAAGTACTTGCCCTACGCCTTAACCAAGTGATTCTAACCCTGATCCATGCTGACCAAGCTGGATTTATGCCGGGGCGTAACACCTCCTTCAACCTCAGAAAATTGTATATTAACTTACAAGCGACACATACTAATGTTGGGTCCCGGGTGGTGGTGGCTTTGGATACTGCCAAGGCCTTTGACTCAGTGGAGTGGCGGTACCTTTGGGGATGCCTCCGTGGCTTTGGTTTTGGACCTAAATTTATTAAGTGGGTTCAATTATTATATCTGGCACCCAGGGGTAAAGTAGTGGCCAACGGGAGGGCCTCCCAGACATTTGACTTATCCAGGGGCACTAGACAGGGCTGCCCACTGTCTCCGCTCCTCTATGCCTTGGCGGCGGAGCCCCTTGCAATCTCCATTAGAGGGGACCCCGAGATTCAGGGTCTCTGCCTTGGTTCCCTGACTGAAAAAATTAGCTTATACGCAGACGACACGCTACTATACCTGGCCGACTCTGCCACATCGCTTCAGAAGGCGTTGCATACAATTGAACACTTTGGTCAGTTCTCTGGCCTTAAAATTAATTGGGAGAAATCTCAAATACTGCCTATGGATAGTTTCCCCTCTCCCAAGCTACAGGCACAGTTACCACTCCAGCGAGTGAACACTATCAAATATCTTGGAGTATTGGTGAATAGAACACCGGCTGACTATATATCCCTGAACATAGAACCCCTTTTCGATCTCATCAAGTCTAGAACCCAGGTATGGGCGAGACTGCCGCTCGGCGTGTGGGGCCGTATTAACATTGTTAAAATGATATTATTTCCAAAAATATTGTATATACTCTGGCACACACCCGTATACTTACCCTTGAAATTTTTCAAGTCAATGGAGGCCATACTCAAGACATTTATTTGGGGTAACAACAGACACAAGCTGGCCTGGAGAGTCCTTAAGAACCCTACTGACCTAGGTGGAACAGCCCTCCCTGACTTAAATCTTTATTACCTTGCGTCCCAACTGTCTCAACTATACCACATAGATAAAACCGACAGACTCAGATTCCTCACCCTCCTCTGTCCACGGTGGGCACAACTGACCACTGACCCACTCACTGCAATTGCAGTGGGACATAGTGGGAATAACTCCAATAGAGACCGTGGGTCCCTATTATACCAATATAGGCGCGTATGGGACATCACCACTAAAACATTAACGACCCCTAAATACAACAACTATACCCCCTTATGGCACAATAGACTACTCTCAGAGTTTCTCTTGATCCCTGACACAGAGATATGGTGCGAATATGGAATATATTATTTGCACCACATAATTTCCGATGGCACACTTAAAAACTTTGAGGACCTCCAAAATGAGTTCCTGCTGCCCAATTCTATGCTTTTTAGATTCTTCCAGGTGCGTCACGCAGCCCAAGCTCAGTTTCCCCAGCCTTTGCCACAATCTACGCCTAATGTTATTATGGCTGTGGTTAAGGGTGTGGACCCGCGAAAGCTGATCTCTGATTTTTATGTCATGCTTCTCACCCCATCATCTACCACGCTAGCTTACAGCCTTAAACCAAGATGGGAAAGAGAGGTGGGCCCACTGGAGGATGAGGAGTGGAGTGAAGCCCTAGACTCGTGCAAGACTGTATCCCCCAAGCTCTCTGACAGGCTGACCCAGTTATACGTGGTGCACCGAGCGTATCTCACCCCCCTAAGAATCGCCCGCTTTAGACGACAGTTTTCTACCTTGTGCACAATGTGTAACCAAACGACGGGCACATTCTTCCATCTACTCTGGGCGTGCCCGGTCCTTCAGGGTCTGTGGAAGCAGATTGTTGACTTCCTCCATGATGACATGGGATCCCCATTGACCCTGGACCCCAAACAATGCTTACTGGGGATATTCCCCGACTCTGAGATGGACAAATTCACTAAAACATTCTTGCATGAAACATTGTTTAATGCTAGAAAAATTATAGCCAGACAGTGGATGAGACCCACTCCCCCCAGCTTCAACGATTGGAAACTAGATATAAATAACACTCTTCCCTACAAAAAGTTCATATACATCAACAGAGGTTGTCCAGATAAGTACTACAAAATCTGGGATCGATGGCTTGAGTCCGCAGACACATGCACTGATGGTCCGTAATACTATACATCCTTCTAGCGTGCAATTCCATGAATAGCGTGGACATAGGGTTTTCCACTTATTGATAGTCACTGAATCCAGTGTTCAATCTGAACAAGTTTTTTGATCTACTGTGCCTATATATATGTATAAGCCACATTTCTTGTTTTATGCATTTCTCCAGTATTGCCTTGTAACTTGCAGAATTATGTTCCAAATGTAAATTGTTCAATAAAAAACTTTTTTTCTCAAAAAAAAAAAAAGCCGCAAGCAGTTTTAAATGGCTTTTTTTTCCTTTAGAAGTGTCATTTTGTGCAGGGACAGTTCTAAACACGGGAAACACGTGGCACTTCACAGGCATACTTTAGACACCCCCCAGGTACGATATTTAAAGGAATATTTGACTTTTTTTTTTTCACTTTATGCATCATTAAAATGACTGCTCCCGGAAAACGACCGTTTTTAAAACTTATTTTTGCATTGATACATGTCCCCTGGTGCAGAACCCGGGTTCCCAAACCCTTTTTAGGACAATAACATGCATAATAGTTGTTATAATTAGCACTTTAGAATTCGAACGTTCGCATCCATTGTATTTAATAGGGTTCTAATGTTCGTTCGAACTTTCGGTCCGTTCGCGGGTTCTGGTGCGAACCGAACCCGGGGGTGTTCGGCTCATCACTAGTGCCAATATAATATCAGAAGGCAGGAATCACATATGCTGTAGAAACATCCAGGAACCGTACAGTATAGTAACACCACCGTGCTTGACAACCAGAGTGACCACCACCGTAGAAAAAATAGCTGCTTACCAGAAGCAAGCAAAGGAGCGCAGTCGCCTATAACCTGGCCGCGGCCTTTAGCTTGCATGTAGTGGGTGGATGGAACTCAAACCCAATCAGAACACCCAGGATGCTCCTCCAGTGTGCAATATGGCGTTGTTGTATGATGGCTCCGTATGCATAAGTATCAAAACAAGAGGAGAGGACCATAGGGTGATAACGTCTCCTTTAGCTGTATACAGCCGGTTTCTGTGTCTGTGATAAATCCTGTATAATAATAATAATAATAATAATAATAATAAAAATAGTAATAATAAAACAATTGCATTTCCATGTTCTGTTTACTGTGGGAGACTGTAAATAGTGAATGCAAGGTCCTGGGTTTAGTAACACTTTAACTTCAAATACAATATACTGTATCTGCTTTGTAGTTTGCTTCTAGTTGGCCCATTTATTATAAATCATGGAGCCACTGGAATTGGAGCTGTGTTAAGTGTAGGTTGCACATTGCCCAATTTCCACCACATTAATAGGGCAGCAACTTTACTAGCCTTATGATTGTTCATGGTTTCATACAAAACTCCAAAAATTGTTTATTTTATTCCCAGATTTTAAATTTTAATTTTTTTTGCAAAGAGCACCGATCTTTAGTAGCAATGTATTTTATGCTGTTGCAGTGTACAAAGAGGTTGCTTACTCAGATGTAGCCTGTTTATTGGATACTTTATCACTTTTTAACATCCTTCTGACTTTATTGCTTGGAGTGATATAATTTCCTATAAGCATGTCTTTAAAGGAAAGCAAATTAAATCCTGTCAAGCATTTTAAGATGTAATGTGGTCTGTTTTTATCTCCAGGACTTGTGCAAGCAGTGAAACCGAGAGTGAGGCTGGAGATTACATGGACCAGCAATACGATGACCTTAACAATAAAATGAATTTGGTGACAGATCCAACTGGATTCCTGAGGATGGTCAACAGAAACAACACATTCAACAGGTACAGTTTACTACAAGGAGGCTAATGTAAAATGGTGCATATTTTTTTGCACTTCCTTATAACCAGTTCATTGTAAAATGGTCACTGACTTATGTCAGCTTTGCCTGTTCAATTCCCGTGATACGAGTTTTAAAGCAAGTCAATTAGTGTAGACATTTCTGCTGCTGCAGAGGAACGACACTCCATAAAATGCAAATGTTATTATTATGAAATTGTTCTTTATCTCAACTATTATGAGAGCTCTACATAACTCATTGTGGAACATAATTGGCTTCCGTGAGCAGATCTAATTATCCATGGAGCAGCAATCTGTTCTGCTCCGTCATATTTTACATTACTGCGGGTAGCGGCCATCCCTGGTTACTGGTGAATTTGGAGGATCTGTGAATGACTCTTAGTATTTTGGAGAGGTGAAGAGTAACACAATGAAATGTATCTAGTAGTATTCCAAAGTGCGCTGACGTGTAATTACCTTTAGCAACCAATTCAATTTCTTCAGTCCACTGTTTAAAGCAGTCAGAACAATAAAGGTTCATTCTTAATTGGGTAATTGTATTCACACATGGCTTTAACCTTGCTGCATTGTAATTTGTTTGTGTGGTCTTGAAGATAATTGTGCTGCGTCTGAAAAAAAAAACACATACTGTAACTAACTGGCTTATTCAGTAGAACATCAAACGCAATGATGGCAATGTGCAAAGTGCAATTGACAGTCAATCAGATTCAATTCCTTTGATCAGTTCATTTGAATTTGCAAGAAAGATTTTTTTTTTTTTAAGTTTGCTATTGGCCTGTATACTTAAAGTAGGACTATAGGCAAAACTCTTTTTTTTCATTTTGGATGGAGTAAGCGAGGGTCATAAACCCTGTCAGTTTACTTTTTGCTGTGTCCCATTGCGGAGATTTACCTTCACTTCCTGTCCCATAGCCAAAACAGAAAGAAAGAAAGAAAGAGGAAATCCCTGAAAATTAAGTGATACCCTTGGGGACCCCCAGGTCACCAGAAATAATGTCCCCATTGGAACATTAGCCCTCTATTAGTTTTCTGGGGATAACCTAAAAATGTATTATTATTTTAACTTTCATTTTCAACGACAATGGTAAACAGGACAAATAGAGAGGATGAATCTCCCTAATGTGGGTACAAGCAGCAAAAAAAAACAAAAAAAAAACTGACAGGTATTCTAATCGAAAAAAAGTTTTTCAGTTGTACTTTAAATTGTTTCTCTTAATTTATTGTCTTATGTTCACCTAATCAATATCGGACACTTTAATGACTGATTTCTGGGTTGATTATTAACTGAAACTATGCAGAGGTTTCATTTTTGTAGGACAGCATATTTCAGAGGGATGAAGAGAGCCATGTTCCTTATATTCTTTCTGAAGTGTGCACAACTCACAGGGGTTGATTTACTAAAATTGGAAAGTGCAACATCTGGTGCAGCTGTGCATAGAAACCAATCAGCTTCCAGGTTTGCCAAAGCTTAATTGAACAAGCTAGTTAGAAGCTGATTGGCTGCCATGCACAGCTGCACCAGATTTTGCATGCTCCAGTTTTAGTAAATCAACCCCACAGTCTCCCTACAGTCTCCCTTACTTACCTGTCTTGGTAATAGACAATTTTAAACAGGAACAGGATACTCAGAAGCTTCAATATTATTATACTTGCTGTCATGTTATTTTAAGATAAATAGCTTTAATATTCAGAACAACATTATTCAGAAAAAAATGTCCATTTGACTGCATTTCAATCATACAGTGTATAGTATTAATCTGCTAACTGTAATTTCTCATTTAAATGGCAAACAATGGTTAGGTCTCCAATTTTCATGAAAAGGGACTGCTTTTACTATAAAAAAATAATTTAGTAGAATTTAATATTGTTTTTTAATGACTGTTACGATCTATGAACATAGAAAACATTTTTCATGGCTTGGGCTACAGCAGATGCATTTGTTAATACTACCGTAAATGAAGTTTTGAACATTATCAGCAAAATTTTAATAATTTCTTTGCAAGTGTAATGGTGCCCCTGTTTGCTTGAAATAGTTGGACCATACAGTAAGTAGTTATGATGGTATTTTCCACTTTATAACACTATGCTAATGTGGGCCTTATTTCTTCAAGATGGTATTCTTGAGTAACTTCAAAATGTTGCTTTTGTTCCTTCAAAGTTCTCAAGACCAACACTCCTTAACCTCCCTGGCGGTATGATTCTGTCAGATTTTTGGTGCTGAAAGCGGTACCATTATTCTGCATGGAAATTTGGCGTTTTATATTGCAGGCCTGTAATTCTTAGGAATAACTCACTTAAATCTGTCCAAACCAGAGTCTAGTAGACATCCCGGGTATGATAAAGTTCAAAAAACAAAATGATACATTATAATAAAATAAATAACTATAAAATAATTATAACAAATAATATAATAATAATAATAAAAGTGTTTTTCAGTGTTTGATGACGAATTTCCCCACAAATCGCTATCGCTTAATTCTGCGAGTTATTCTAATTTATTATCGCTGTTTTTTAGCTGGTCCAAAACCACTTTTGACATAAAGGGACACTTTTTGGTTGCTATGGACAATCTCCAGTTTCTAGGCAGAAAGAAAAGTTTTTATTATATAAAAGTGCATGCAGGACACTGGGCAGACCACTAGGGACAATGGGGGTGTGTACGGTAATTATTACATACAGTACTGTAATCTGTAAGATTACAGTGTACTGTATGTATACTATATGTGTTTTAACTTTTTTGAATTTGGCGCCGATCTCCGTCCCCGTGCGTCATAATGTCGCAGGGAACGGAGCTCGGCGGCACTTTGAAGTGTGGGAATCGAGCGAGGAGACAGCTCGATCACACAGCGGGGAGGCATCGCAGGATCCAGGGGACAAGGTAAGTAACTCTGCCTGGATCACTGCGATGCAGCCCGAGTCTGGCTCGGGGTTACCGCTTTTGGTGCTGAAATTTAACCCAGAGCCAGACTCGGGAATACCGCTAGGAAGGTTAAAGTCCAACGTCAGACAAAGCTTTTTAGAGCCTTAGAACTGGAAAGGATTACACGCTTTGTCAGGTTTTCTGTCTGGGCCCATCTTGGACAGATTTCTCCTGACTTCCTGTCAGGACACAACATGATATGAAATCTCTCCTATAGGGACATAGACAAATACATATCTTTGTCGAATAGGAAGGGATTAGAACTTCAGGCAATGTTTTTTTTGCTGTCTGTGCGTTCTTGTCCCACTATTTTTTATCCTTGTGTCACCGAGACAGGAAGTGAGGGAATGGTCAAGGACATAAGTAAAGATGTAACTCTTCCCCATTCAATCCAAAACTAGAAAAAATTAAATGTGTCTTGAATACATTTTTAATCAAGGATGCTCATATGTCTTCTGATTAATATAGGCCAGTGGTTCTCAACTCCTGTCTTCATGACCCACTAACAGGCCAGATTTTATGTATTACCTTGGGGAGATGCAGGCTAGAATACTGCAATCACTGAGCAGCAAATTATATCACCTGTGATGTATTTCAGTTATCTTGCAAACATGGCCTGTTAATGGGTCCCGAGGACAGGAGTTGGGAACCACTAATATAGGCCCTATGGTCTCTTAGTTAACCTCTTCCTGCTGACATGGCGCATATATATATATATACGGCCCTATGTAAACACTTTTCTGTGCTGAGAACGCTCCCAGAGCGCTCCCAGCACAGTCACCGGCGGGCACCAGAAAGCTCCCAATGCATACTTGAGATTGTTAGCTTGCCGATCATGTGACCTCTGTGTCAGATGGTCACAGAGGTCACATGACCCGAATACCCACCTCCATCTCCCAGCATTTCAAAGCTCTTAAAGGGCTGGGAGGCAGCAGCATGAAAGGATTAATGAATATAGTGGTATCTTTGCTATAAGGCCCCGTTCACACCTATGCAAATTGGTTGCGGCTTAAACCGCATCCAATTTGCATAACATTTTAAAATACATTGATTTTAATGAGGCTGGTTCACATATGTGCGATGCATTCGCACTGCGCATTGCCCAAAAGACATGTGCGTTTTCTAGGCATTGCGGTGTGGCTTAGGTGCAAATTCAGGCCCATTATCTTCTATGGGCATGCATCTGATTCGCAGATGTGTTCAGTTCTCATCAGGATTTCTCTCCTTCACCTCACTACACTTCCCCCTCCCCCTCCTCTCTCCCAGGTCACCAAATTCGCAGCTAAAACGGAGATGATCTGCTGAACAGTTCTCTTATTTTTGCAGAGATAAGAGAGCTGGAATTCGCACCGCACAAATGTGAACCCAGCTTGAGTGATGATGTCATCAAACTTTAGACTAACCTCAGCTTTGGGAACAAATCCCCAAAGTTACACTTGTAAATAACTTATAGTGTACATAAGAAAATGGGATAAAACCGAAACTTGCTATAAAGTGCCATATGAATAGGAAATGTGTGGGGCTGTTCAAAGTTTACTGAATAGCCATACATTTTTCCCAAATTAGTAGCTAATAATAAATACATAGAAATAAAAAAGTTGTATTTTAAAGGTGTAGTTTTCACAGACTGTAGTGCTAAGTATGGACATACTAAACCCTGGTTCTCCAAAACGTCTTTGTTCAGAAAAAAAAAAAGCGAATACTTTGTCCTTTGATTTGAATAATGCCATATTTATGTTTAATATGCATACTTGTGTTTATTTATTTAAACCTCCTTTTAATCTGTTCATACATTGACTTGTATACATAAAAGCCAAGTGTGCAGTGAGCATGTAGAACATTGTTTAGACGGATCCAAATGAATACACGATGAATGAAAGGTTAGATGCTTTTTAATATGTGAATGCCTTGAATATTCCACATTCTATCAGCTCTAAAAGCATTTTAAAACATGAGCTGGCATGCTTCTATGTAATTCAGAATGCATGCTTTTTTTAAGCAGAATATAATTGACCACTAAAGACAGACAGAAACTGCACAATTTCTGCATATTCTGCATTCAGGTTATAAACTATTGTGATGATCGGGGGTGTAAGGGCTAACATGTTGGTGATAATAAGCCCTTACAAGCTATGGCACTGCCTGATTTGAGTCATGGCAATTCCTATTTCGTTTATTTTAATCCATATTTTTTTTTATTTTCTTCTTTTAATCAACACAAGGGATGGTACTTAATTTGATTTGAAGTGAACCTTGTGCTCTTGGCAGCTGTAATAGGTGACTTTCTGTATCCTCTTCCCCCCTCCCATACCCCACAGGGACAGGAGTAGGGATGAGCCGAACACCCCCCAGTTCGGTTCACACCAGAACATGCGGACAGGCAATAAATTAATTTGAACATCCGAACCCCGTTAAAGTCTATGGGACACGAACATGAAAAATCAAAAGTGCTAATTTTAAAGGCTTATATCCAAGTTGTTGTCATAAAAAGTGTTTGGGGACCCGGGTCCTGCCCCAGGGGACATGTATCAATGCAAAAAAAAAGTACCTGGGGGGTGTATATAGTATGCCTGTAAAGCAGCGCTATTTTCCCGTGCTTAGAACAGTCTCTGCACAAAATATAATTTCTGAAGGAAAAAAAGTCATTTAAAAGTACTCGCGGCTGTAATGAATTGCCGGTCCCAGCAATACAGAGAAAAGTCATTGAAAGTCATTGATAAAAAAAAAATGGCGTGGGGTTCCCCCCAAAAATCCATACCAGACCCTTATCCAAGCACGCAAATCCATACCGCCCTCAGCTACATAAGAGCTGTCACTGGCTTAAGCCGCGTCATTCCCGGGGTGTCTCCGCTCTGGTGAAGAGAGGATCGTGTGCTGTTCCTCGTAGCTGGACATCGTCGCTGGAGCCTGGAGAGATCATCCATCGCAGGATACCGACATCACTGGAGTGGAGATCGAGAGTGGATTACCACCGCTGGAGTCTTTTTTTTTGTTTTTTGTTTTTTAATAAAGGACTTATCCCAACTGTGTCAGTGTGTTTTTTAAAAAAAAAATACACTTTCTTTGTGAAATGGTAGGGGTACAATGTACCCTTTACCAATTCACATAGGGGGGGCCAGGATCTGGGGGTCCCCTTTGTTAAAACATGGGGACATGGTGCTTTGGGGTCCAGACCCCAAAGCATCCTCCCCATGTTGAGGGCATGTGGCCTGGTATGGTTCAGGAGGGGGGCGCTCTCTCATCCCCCCCTCTTTTCCTAAGGCCTGCCAGGTTGCGTGTTCGGATAAGGGTCTGGTATGGATTTTTGGGCGGAACCCCACGCCATTTTTTTTTATTTGGCGCGGAGTTCCCCTTAAAATCCATACCAGACCTGAAGGGTCTGGTTTGGATATTTGGGGGGAACCGCACGCCATTTTTTTAAAAAATTTGGCGCAGGGTTCCCCTTAATATCCATACCAGACCTGAAGGGGAAATGACTTTCAATGACTTTTGTCTGTATTGCCGGGACCGGCAATGCATTACAACGCGAGTACTTTTAAATTATTTTTTTTCCTTCAGAAATGACATTTTGTGCAGAGACTGTTCTAAGCACGGGAAACAAGAGCTGCTTTACAGGCATACTATATACACCCCCCAGGTACAACATTTTAAGGAATATTTCACTTTTATTGTTTCACTTTAAGCATTATTAAAATCACTGCTCCCGAAAAAACTTCAATTTTTAAAACTTTATTTTGCATTGATACATGTCCCCTGGGGCAGGACCCGGGTCCCCAAACATTTTTTTATGACAATAACTTGCATATAAGCCTTTAAAATTAGCACTTTAGATTTCTCCCATAGACTTTTACAGGGTGTTCTGCGGCTTTTCGAATTTGCCGCCAACATCCCAAGTTGTTCGCTGTTCGCCGAACGGGCGAACAGGCAATGTTTGAGTCGAACATGAGTTTGACTCAAACTCGAAGCTCATCCCTAGACAGGAGAAGGCAGACCTACCATTCATCCACTAGTCCTCCATTCATAGGTAGCTTTTCATTCCTGGAAGCTTCTATAAATGGTGGAGGAGTGGGGGGAAGGGGGGTGGGTGTTAAGGCCAGGCAGAATTGTCACTCTTGATGAGTGCCTGTGACAAGTTCCTCAGCTCTATTAACCCTTGCAGCACTGGAAGAAGTTCCGCTGGGGGGGGTATGGAAGGGGGCAGAGGATAGAGGGTTTCACCTATGACAGCTGGGACCAGCACAAGGGACACTTGGAATTAAAAGAAAGTACAGTTCCATGTGCTGATATTTTTAGCTAAATGTAGAGAGATGAAGTACATTCATGCAGCTGTTTTACCTGCCAAAATATTTGTATTTCTATCCATCCATTCCCAAGATGTGCATGGCCCTGCTAGACTGTACGGACAGGTTAATAGCCTTACATTTCTCTGCCAGAGTAAAACAATAAAGCTAGGTCACTTCCTTGGCCATAGTCTGTAAATGGAAAGAGAAGGAGCAGTTCAAGAGAGCAACATCCCTGCTCACTCTGTTGTCTGCTACCTGTCAGTATGGTCCTTGTCAGTACTTGTGCATGTAGCATTCTGTTTGTCTCCCAGTACAGCCCATCCCACACTCAAGTGCTGTACAGGAGAATACAGGAGGATCATACCAAGTGAAATTAAAATGGTTCTAAAGGCACAAGGTTTTTTACCTTTATACATTCTATGCATGTAGTACTTACCTGAGCCTGATCTTCCTCCAGCGCTGTGCACGAGAGCCTTAACTCTCTGGGGACTCTCCCTCCTCATTGACCATTGGCTGCAGCTGCTGTTAATCACAGCTAGTAATCCAATGAGGAGAGAGGGGCGGGGCTGAGCCACGGCTCTGTGTGGGAATGGACACGCTGAGCAGTGGCTCGAAAGCAAGTCTGCTCAGGTACCCCCATAGCATAGCTACTTGCACTGGGGGGCACTTGGTAGGAGGGAGGGGCAATGAGTGAGTGTGGGGACCAGAGAAAAGGAGGATAGGGGCTGCTCTGTGTAAAACCACTGCACAGAGCAGGTAAGTATGACATGTTTATTTTTTTATTGTAAAAATCGAAAGCTTTAATATCACTTTAAGGTTATTACACCAGTTGTATTCAGATAAATAATTTAACATGATATGTAACTGTATTTGTGTTTTATATCTAGAGATATCTATAGATCAATGTTTATTATAAAGCTTAAAGTAGTTGTAAACCTCAGAAATGAAAAATGAACAGCGCATATCCCTCTATAATGTGTACTATACTCAGTCCAAAGCAGCAGTGTAAAATCTGCACAGCCAAATCTCAGACTATTTTAAGAGGCAAAATTTCAGCACTTTATGATTCCAAAGCTTCCCTGCCCCTTCCTATCCCTGCAGGTTCCTAATGGCTGGTGAGGATGTGTATCATAGTGATAAGCCAATAAGAATGTGGAAAATTTGGCCATAACAGGTAGGTTTGGAGGGCTTCTATAGATAAGCACAGGTACCCCTAAGTGTCAGTATTTCTGCACCATTTTGTCCCCCGATCCCCCCAGTGATTGGTCATAGACAACACAGGATGATCAGGCATGATTTGACCAAACAAATTTTATTTTAATTGATTGATCAGACAATCATATCCCGTCTCTAGTTATCTTTTCAGGTTGTGGAATACTTAACTGATAGAAAAAAAAACTGCCACACTCCACCATGTAGAGGTTTTTAGAAAATTACTTACGATAAAGAAAAATGGGGTTAATAGAAACGTTATTTTAATAAAAAAATTGGCTTATCTTGAAGCATCAAATACCAACATTGACTCCATCAGAATATAAATTAGCCCTGCTGATTTTGAAACTAGGCTCCTAATGATAATAACATTTCTTTATTAATAAATTGCTACGAGGTGCAATTGAATTTTTTTCCCTGAAATTGCATTTGAAAAAAAATAAAATAAATGTTAACTGTATCCTTTTCATGAGAACTAATTAGAACTAGGTATATAAACTCTGTCAGGAACTTACGGTCACGTTGTCTTCACCTTCAGACCTATGTGTTAACACTTATCATTTAAAAATTCACTATGCTTTATTCTTAAGGGAAACATAATGCTGCTTGACTTGAGGTTGCCATGGCAACAAAACAGCTCATTAGCTATTCTCCTGCTTGTGTGTGAGGCTCATTAATTTATACATTAATTGTTGTAATGCGGATGAGATGGCTGTGTTTTCCCTGGCATCATTTACACCATGTAGATTTTGGAAAGCAAGTTAGTCTAACAGTCGGTTGGAGTTTTGCCGTTTCTATCTCCTATGTAGGAGAACATTGGTCCATTAACTTTCATGGCTGGGTGATAACCTTTTATTGAATCCAGCTTTAATAGGGGTGAAAAAATACCTGTCTGCAAGACAAATTAAATTTGTCTGACCAGCGGGTAGTGAAGCTTCGCTTGTTCGTAGCGGTAGGAGTACACCGGTTGTGAAAGAACACCGGTGGTAGCCAAAAACATGCCATGTAATTCTATGTACAAAGTAAAATATTCAAACTTTAGTCACAATATTCTATGCTAAAATTGTGGTCCGGAATACTAATTTGTTTAAGATGGTGGTACTCTTAATACTGTACATATAGCAAGCGTATATATATATATATATATATATATATATATATATATATATAGCGTTAAAAGCATACACCCCAGCATCATGACCCAAGAAGAGCAGTGCTTTAGCATGACACTAAGTTTTTGCCAAAGTGGCAGTGTTACGATGATTGTTGATTGAGGGAGGGATTTATTTGTGTCCATATTTTTATTATAACATTTTTGGAGATATTCAGCACTGATTTCATTCGTAAAATCTAAAATGCATTTTCAATCTACATTCTGAACCGTGTGGGGCTGATTTACTAAAGGCAAATAGGCTGTTCACTTTGCAAGGGAAGTTGCACTTTACCTGGGAATTTTCCCCAGAGTATAGTGAAGGATGCAAAGATCTGCTGACTTCCATCATCCAATCATGTACAAGCAAAAATTATGTTTTTTATTTAAAATTTTCTTGCACACGATTGGATATTCTTTGCAAACTGTAATTTCTCTTCATTCACTAAGCTCTGGAACAAATTCCCTTACATAGTGTAACTTCCCTTTGTAAAGTGCCTTTAGTAACTCAACCCCTATATCTTTTGTGTAAGCGTAGAACACCATAATTACACGTGAATTTCCTGCACCAAAAACAATTATACGAATTATAAACTTTTCTGTGCCATCAGCAAATCACCACACATGCCATAGTAAAGGTTATTTTATTATCACATTTATTGCCTATAGGTCAGGGGTGTCCAAACGTTTTTCAAAGAGGGCCAGATTTGATGACGTGAACATGCGTGAGGGCCGACCATTTTGCCTGACATTCTTTGAACCATTAAAATTCGGTCTAAGTGTGTTCATTCGAGCACTAATGCACTACCCAACAAGAATTCTCTTGCCTTTGTGGCTGTGTGTGAGTTAAGAGATGTGTTATTTGGATATACTGTATTTATTGGCGTATAACACGCACCTTCATTTTAAGAGGGGAGTTTCAGGGAAAAAATAATAAATTTTAAATAAACAACTGTGAAACAAAATAAGGATCAGTGCCCATCTGCAGCCTCACAAGTGCCCATCTGCCGACCCACCATTGCCATGAATGCAGCACCCCCATTTCTAGGAATGCAGCACCCCCAATTGCCAGATTGCCAGGAATGCAGCACCCACCATTGCCAGGAATGCAGCACCCACCATTGCCCGGAATACAGGACCCACCATTGCCATGAATGCAGCACCCACCATTGCCAGGAATGAAGCACCCACCATTGCCAGGAATGCAGCACCCACCATTGCCAGGAATGCAGCACCCACCATTGCCAGGAATGCAGCACCCACCATTGCCATCAGTGCAGCCTGATTGATGCCCATCCATCTGCAGCCTTGGAGGGGACAGGGAGGGGGCGGGACGAGCCCCAAAAGATTACATACAGGAGAAACTCGTGTTTACACAGCGGCCTCTTTACTACAAAGTCCCCACTCCTTTGATGGACAGAACAGTTGGTGTCCAATGGCAGCTCAGGAGATGGTACTTCCTATTACAGAGGCCGCCCGTAACAGGAAATGATCTTGCTTTATGTACGGCACTCGTCCCGCCTCCTCCCTGTCCCCTCCAAGGTAGCAGCCATAATATATAACTTTTGTGGCCCCGGCGCTGGGAGATCGTTAGGGGCCACAAAAAATATATATATGTCCACAAAACTGTAGTGGTGTAGTGGGCAGCACTCTCACCTAGCAGTAAAAAGGTTCTCCCTGTGCCTGCGTGGGTTTCCTCCGGGTACTCTGGTTTCCTCCCACACTCCAAAGACATGCTGATAGGTTAATTGGCTTCTGTCTAAATTGCCCCTAGTATATGAATGTGAGTTAGGGACCTTAGATTGTAAGCTCCTGTAAAGAGCTGCGTAAATTGACGGCGCTATATAAGTACCTAAATAATAACAATAATAACCAGGTGTGCCGTTCAAAACTGCAACGTGGGCCGTGATTGGCCTGCGGGCTGGACTTTGGAGATGCCTGCTATAAGTAAAAATGTATTCAGTAGTATAAATAAAGACTTAATTTAGGAGCATAGTTATAAAGCAGTGGCTTTGACATTTACCAAATATTCACTGCAGGTGAAAATTCTTGTATTAAATTGCAGGGAATTATTAAAGTGTATCTAACCCCTAATCCAAAAGAGTTAGGCTACTTTCACACTGAGGCAGTTTTCAGGCGTTTTAGCGCTAACAATAGCGCCTGTAAAGCACCTGAAAACTGCCTCTCATGCCACCCCAGTGTGCTTTCACACTGGGGAGGTGCGCTTGCGTGACGGGAAAAAAAGTCCTGCAAGCAGCATCTTTGGGGCGGTGTAGCTCCTACACCGCCCCTGCCCATTGGAATGAATGAACATCGCTCCCGAAACACCTGAAAAGCGCTTCGGAAGTGCCGCAGCATGGGCACTATTAACTCCTTCTTCGGCCCATAGCAGGGGTTAAAAGCATGAGTGTGAAAGAAGCCTAATATATTGCAGATTACTAGTCCTTGATGTGTATGCTGTATTTGTGTATTTTTTCAAACTTCTATTGTTTTATTTTCACCTGGTAATGCTGCAAATAACACACTTCCTGTCCATGGATGGCTACATTACTCCTCCATTGTATCCATGGAGGGAGCCATGGCTGTCATCCTAGGCTGCTCTCCTGATATGGACTTTAAACATGTTTGTATCTCTTCATCTCCATTACATGGGGGCCTGAACAGTTTGTAATTTACAAATAGCTAGGAAAGAAGATTTTCAGTGAAGCTCAAAGGAAGTAAAAAGGAAATTTCTGGCAAGATCAACAGGTATTTTCTGTAATTGCTGGAAATGTTCTTGGCTTGAAAAAAAATAATGCAGCCACCTCATCTATAGACTGTAAGCTTCAATATATTATTTTGGGGGGTTTAAAACTACATTAACCACATGTGAATGTTTGGTGAATGTCACATTTAGTGCTCATTAAATATGACCCATAGTATTATATAAAAATGGCACTGTGCAATAACACACAATAAAGTAAACAAACAAAAAAAAGTCCAGCTCTAATGCTCCTATCACTGATATCGGACAACATGACATGGTATAAACTGGTGCAAATCAAAACAGCTTGTCAGCTACAACGTGCTACAGAAAAATGGCAACTGATCGCAAACAAAACGCCAACTCATTGTAACCAAAACTAAACCAGGTAATGTAAGATGGCATTAGTTCTGCTCTCCACTTGCAGGAGAGGTACCTGAGACGCGTTTCGTTCCCTAGTGGACCTAATCGTTGGGATTAAGCCCACTGGGGTGGGGGGGGCGAAACACATCTGAGGGACTACTCCTGCAGGTGGAGACCAGAGCTGAATTCATCCTACATTACCTGGTTTGGTTTTGTTCACAGTGAGTTGGTGTCCTGTGTGCGATCAGTTGCCATTTTTCTATAACACAATAAAGTAATTTCAGTTGTACACTGTATTGCCAAAAGTATTGGGACACCTGCTTTTACAGGCACATGAAATTTAATGGCATCCCTGTCTTAGTTTGTAGGGTTCAATATTGAATTAGCCCACCCTTTGCAGCTATAATATGTCCTAAACCTTGTGGACAGCCTTCCCAGAAGAGTTGAAACTGTTATAGCTGCAAAGGGTGGGCAAACTCAATATTAAACCCTATGGACTAAGATTGGGATGTCATTAAAGTTCATGTACGTGTAAAGGCAGGCGTCCCAATACTTTTGCTAATATAGTGTATAACCATATCATAAATAATAAAAACTAAAATGTGCTTGGGCATCTTAGGGTATTGGCTCCACCCCTTAACCACTTGCAGACCAGGCCATAGACAAATGACATCCTCGGATGGCAGTGGAATACCAGGTTTATGGCTGCAGTAAAATGCCATAACCTCCGGTATTGCTTTTTTTTAGCTGGCGATTCTCTAACTGATAAAAATGGTCTCAGCGTCAGATTTGCAACTGGATCACTTTTTAGAAGTGGCGGGAGGGGTCCCCCACCTGCCACTTTAGGGTGGTTTTTGGGCTTACCTGGTGGATCGGGAAGCCTGAGAACCAATCCAGCGGTTGTGGCTGCTGGTAACAGAGATGAGCGGAGAAAAGAGGGCCTCCGCTCATCCCTATGGTCTAGGAGGAGCGGAGCGACGTCATTACATCACTTTCAGTTTCCGACCCAATGTAAACAATGCCCTAATGCAGATTTATATTGTAGAGGAGAGATGTGGGGTCTTATTGACCCCACATCTCTCCATAAAGAGGACCTGTCACTGCTTATTTCTATCACAAGAGATGTTTACAAAAAAACACAGATTTTTACAGTGTCAGAAATGGCCCGGTAGGCAAGTGATTAAAAAGGGTATCTCTAGAGAAAATCAGGAGATCTCCTCAGGAATGGTACTGATTGAGGCTGGATTAAATGCACTTGAATTGATGTGCATTGACATTCAGTTTTTAATGTTGTGTTGCTTTGATGTGAGAGTTTTTCTGTTCACAGCAGAAGCCAAGCTACGGTATTTTTCTTACTTTAAGAAACATTGCATTGTATTTTATTTAAATTAAGCTTGTTCCAATTTCACAAAATGCACCCTAATGCGACAGTTTAGTGTGAACTGAGCCTATAGTAAACAGTAGTTTTTGGACTGTTATTGCATCGGGTCTGCGTTGAGCAGGTGTGAATGGGCCCTAATGCAGATAGTTGATAAAGTCATTGCTCTTGAAATATTTTCTTCTTAAATTGGGACTGGGGCTATTGAACTGGCAAACATTTTAACCTTTTTAGCCCTGTGTTGCCTGTCTTAATCTCAATCTATGTTGATATTTAGAACATTTACAGCTGAGTAATATATTAACAACTTAAGCCCCGGACCATTTTGCTGGCCAAAGACCAGGCCACTTTTTGCGATTCGGCACTGCGTCACTTTAACTGACAATTGAGCAGTCGTGCGAAGTGGCTCCAAAACAAAATTGACGTCCTTTTTTCCCACAAATAGAGCTTTCTTTTGGTGGTATTTTATCAGCTCTGTGGTTTTTATTTTTTGCGCTATAAACAAAAATAGAGCGACAATTTTGAAAAAAATTCAATATTTTTTACTTTTTGCTATAATAAATATCCCCAAAAAATATATATAAAAAAAAAATTCCTCAGTTTAGGCCGATAGGTATTCTTCTACATATTTTTGGTAAAAAAAAATTGCAATAAGCGTATATTGATTGGTTTGCACAAAAGTTATAGCATCTACAAAATATGGGATAGAATTATGGCATTTTTATTATTATTTTTTTTTTTACTAGTAATGACGGCAATCTGCAATTTTTATCGTGACTGCGACTTTATGGCGGACACATCGGACACTTTTGACACATTTTTGGGACCATTGTCATTTTTACAGCGATCAGTGCTATAAAAATGCACTGATTACTGTGAAAATTACACTGGCAGTGAAGGGGTTAACCACTAGGTGGCGCTGAAGGGGTTAAGTGTGCCCTAGGGAGTGCTTCTAACTGTAGGGGGGATGGGCTGTGTGTGACACGACAATGATCACCGCTTCCGATTACAGAAAGCTGTGATCACTGTCCTGTCCCTAGGAAGACTGGGGAAATGCTTGTTTACAATAGCATTTCCCCGTTCTTCCTCACCATGACATCGAGTCCGCGGGACCCACGGTCGGAGTTACGGAGCTTGCGGTGGGCGCGTGCCCACAATGCCGCTTCCTAAAGGGGACGTATATATACGTCCTTTTGCCTGCCCGTGCCATGCTGCAGAAGTATATCTGCGTGCGGCAGTCGGCAAGCAGTTAATAGCTGTGTGGTTACATAGTTACATAGTAGGTGAGGTTGAAAAAAGTCCATCAAGTCCATCCTATGTGTGTGATTATATGTCAGTATTACATTGTATATCCCTGTATGTTGGGGGTCATTCAGGTGGTTATCTAATCGTTTCTTGAAACCATTGAAGTTCTCTGCTGAGACTACCTGTGAAAGGGAATTCCACATCCTTGCCGCTTTTACAGTAAAGAACCCTCTATGTAGTTTAAGGTTAAACCTCTTTTCTTCTAATTTTAATGACCTATCTTGTTAAACTCCCTTCCTCAAAAAAGTTTTATCCCTATTGTGAGGTCACCAGTATGGTATTTGTAAGTTGAAATCATATCCCCTCTCAAGCGTCTTTTCTCCAGAGAGAATAAGTTCGGTGCTCACAACCTTTCCTCATAACTAATATCCTCCAGAACCTTTATTAGCTTTGTTGCCCTTCTTTGTACTCGCTCCATTTCCAGTACATCCTTCCTGAGGACTGGTGCCCAGAACTGGAGAGCATACTCCAGGTGCGGCTGGACCAGAGTCTTGTAGAGCGGAAGAATTATCCCTTTATCCCTGGAGTTAATCCCCTTTTTAATGCATGCCAATATTCTGTTTGCTTTGTTAGCAGCAGCTTGGCATTGCATGCCATTACTGAGCCTATCATCTACTAGGACCCCCAGGTCATTTTCCATCCTTTGTGTGGTTGTGCATTGCTGCTTAGATGGAGTCTGGAGTGTTTCAGATATATTCTGTGCTCTATCCTCAAGTATGTATGCAGAGGTATATCTGCTGTAATGCAGCTGCACTATAGCAGTGCACTGAAGTTTGAAAATACTCCCAGTGGATCTCTGTTTTGGTGTTTCTACATTGCCAGGCGGACAAGGGGAGCAAACATTTAGCTTGCAATTCTTGGGATAAATCAGTATCCATGTTTATTCAATTACAGTATCTGGACATCATCTGGCAAACATCTGCTGTTTACGTCCTTACAGACCAGATTTTCTTGATGAATCTAACAACTAAATTAGCTGGAGGAGCGCCAGGTGTCGCGGGATGCTCCTATCACCAGCAGTTTCATCATTATGGGAACGTCTCCATGAAGATTTTTCACACATAATTATTTAATCACTTAATTTGTAGAAAAAGGGAAAAGTACCATTATCACTTGTTTCCTTATGAAAACCTTCACTTAGCACGCACTCTGCAATTACCATACAATATCCTTCTTCCTATTTGAAAAGTCAAATTTGTCATAAAGTGGTCACAGACTGTCTAAATCACGAATCGACTTAGGAATGGATGGAATTTAAAATGAAAATTAATGTCTCACTTGCTGGGATCCAGCTTTGAACAGATTAACAATACTAAAAGGTGGCCTGGCAGAAAGTTTTGTCAGATTTCTGTGTATAATTATCCATAGACATTAGATGCTGATTGGACCGTTAAACTGCCTGTTATTGTCTCACATAAACATGCTATGCTATCATATATAACATTTCAGTCTGGGTGATAAACTTTTATCTCTGCAGAGCTTGGCTAAGGGTAATTGCTGCAAGTCTGGATATTCCGTAGATGCCCCAACTGTTCAGTCCTCTAGAAATTGCAAGTACTGGACTTTTATCGCCTAATGTTCTTGAATGTTTTTAAGTGAATCCACATAGCCAGTGGTGTATTTAGGTTTTTTGCTGCCTTAGGCGTGACTAGACTCGTGCACCCCCTAATTTAACCACTTCAGCCCCGGAAGATTTGGCTGCTCAATGACCAGGCTATTTTTTGCGATACCGCACTGCGTCGCTTTAACTGACAATTGCGCGGTCATGCAATGTTGTACCCAAACAAAATTGATGTCCCTTTTTTCCCACAAATATAGCTTTCTTTTGGTGGTATTTGATCACCTCGCTATAAACAAAATAAGAGCGACAATTTTGAAAAAAACACAATATCTTTAACTTTTTGCTATAGTAAATATCCCATTATTCCCATTTAAAAAAAGGCTGATATGTATTCTTCGACATATTTTTGGTATAAAAAAAATCGCAATAAGCGTATATTGATTGGTTTGCGCAAAAGTTATAGCGCCTACAAACTATGGGAAAGATTTATGGCATTTATATGACGTTTTTATTATTATTATTTTTTTTACTAGTAATGGCAGTGATCTGCGATTTTTAGCGGTATTGTAACATTGCGACGGACAGGTCGGACACTTTTGACATATTTTTGGGACCATGTACAGAGCAATCAGTGCTATAAATATGTACTGATTACTATGTAAATATCACTGACAGGGAAGGGGTTAACACTAGGGGGTGATCAATGGGTTAACTGTGTTCCCTAGGTGTGTGTTCTAACTGTGGGGGGATGGGACTAACTAGGAGAGATGACAGATCGCTGTTTCTACTTTGTAGAAACACACGATCTGTCTTCTCTCATCTGACAGCACAGCGATTTGTGTGTTTACACACAAGCCCCCATGCTGCCGCTCGTGCACGCGATCGCGCGTGGCCGGGTTCCCCACCGTGCAGCGGGCATGCGCGCGTGCCCTCTGGTGACTCTCCTGAGCAAAGCCGTATATATATGGGGTTACGCCAAGGAGAGCCATTCTGCTGCAGTATATCTGCGTGAGCCGGCCGGGAACCAGTTAAATACGACTCATCCCTTCCTGTCAAGGCTACATCCCTGTTTAAGACACCCCCTATCATCTGTAAACCACACCCCCTCCTCCACCGCCGTGCCATTCAGAAAGTGCAGCGCACTTCGCATATGCGCAGTAGGGAACCGGCCATGATGGCGGCGGCAGCACCCAAGAGCTAATCCGAAAATCGGCTGGTGTGTCGACATTGCGGGAACCCTCTACAGGTAAGTGTCCTAATATTAAAATTCAGCAGCTACAGTGTTTGTAGCTGCTGACTTTGGGCCCTTTCACACAGGCTTTCCGATCAGGTCCGCCTGTCTGTTTTTCATTTGGACCTGAGCGGACGCTTCATTCACTCCTATGGAGTGGCAAATGTCAGAGGTGACATGTCCGCTGACACCCGCTGCTATCCGATCCAACCCTGTCCGCAAAATCCTGATGGATGGAGACCCTATTTTCCATAGATCTAGTGGATCGGATGGGATAAAAATGTACAGGCGGTGTGTTTACATCCGATCTCCCCATAGAGGGGAACAGGACCTGTCATCCGCCTGCTCAGTGGGGATCAGCAGATCGATCCCCCACTGAGCAAAGTGGAGCCTGGCGGACCGCCCATGTGAAAGGGGCCTTTAAAAAAATTCACGGGGGGGGGGCAGAACTCCTCTTTAATGAGTTTGCATTGATTTCAGCATGCATGGAGCACTTTGCACATGCTGAATTGAATACAAACCCATTAAACAGTCCACATTCAGTGAAAGTACATGTACTGCAAAGTTTGTAGTACGTGAACTTTTTACTGAATGTGTACTGTTTAATGGGTTTGTAGTATGGATCCCTTTATTACAATATCATGATCTGTATATTATTTCCATATTAAGCACTTTATATGTAATTGGCTGCTTGGCACACACACATTACAGAAGTAATAGTAATTAATTTTACCTGCTGTCCTGGCCGCTGCATGGGGGTTCCCCTCAGGCTCCTCGCTCTCTCTCCCTCTCCTCCTCCTATCGTCACAGACAGACCCCGCCTTGGGCCAGGGAGAAGATGCAATGAACGAAAGCTGCATGGAGGAGGGTAAGCGGAGCATTAGGCTCCGTCTCCGCCAGTCAAATTATGTGCAACCAGTCACCGGTCGCTTATGGGGGAGCGAGTCACTCCCCTCCTCGGCCAAGCATGCACATACTACTGCTGCCCATATTATTTACAAGTGCCGCGCTACAACAAGACGGATGCCAGGGGCTGTATTTGTGCGGGAGGCGGGACTCAGTAGGATGGGTCGGGGGGCTTTTTCTCGTGCATGGGGTGGCTTTTTTGCCACCGCCCACAAGGTGCCACCCTAGGCCTGGGGCTTGTCGGCCTAGGCCAAAACACAGCACAGCAAATAGCACAGTCTGATACCTACCTACCCTGCTCTCCATTGCTATCCTGTTTTTTTTCTGCCAGAGCTCTGAATAGGAAGACTGTGTAAGCTCAGTGTCATTCTTTGTTGGAGCTTGCACAGGGCAAAAGTCCTTACCCTCACTGCCAGGTGACACGTGAATTGGCTGTTTAGCTATGAAGCACAGCATCATGGGAAGAGGGTCAAATGTCATGCCATAGCAGGAAGCACATGGGGCTGTGCTATGAAGAGATCAGTGTGGGGAGGGAAGGGGGGTAGTGGTAGGGGTAGGGGTAGTATCAGCCAAAATGGCAGGTGCACAGAATGGCCCAAGTTACTATGAATATATGATTATTTTATGTTTCTTTGAATTATAGAAAATCATAAGTGGCTAAAGTTTGAAATGAGTGTGTTTTTTTTTTAATACCAATTTGGCACCTCATGTTGGAAAAGATATAATAAATATTTAATATATCTCTTCTGACATGAGGTGCCATTTCAGGACTTCATTCAGTTGACATGGGGGAAGTGATTACTTATTGTTGATTCTTCTCCTATTAATTAATATATTGAGTTCTATGTTTTGATGTTTGAGAAAAATACTAATTAGGTGGTTAATTAACTAATTAATTAAGAGATTGATTCCAGGCTTTGAACAGATATATAAGTGTATGCAGTTATTCGCATTTTGGCATGTGTTCTTATCTGAAGAAGTGCGCTAACAACCTAGCCGGAAAGTTCCCACAGTATCTAATGCACGAAACGACGTACAGGTAGGGCCACCCTGCCGCAGTATACCGTATATACTTGAGTATAAGCCGACCCGAATATAAGCCGAGGCACCTAATTTTACCACAAAAAAATGGGAAAGCGTATTGACTCGAGTATAAGCCTAGGGTGTCCATCTGCATGCCTCACTGTGCCTCACTGTGTTCATGCCTCACTGTGTCCATGCCTCACTGTGTCCATGCCTCACTGTGCCCATGCCTCACTGTGCCTCACTGTGTCCATGCCTCACTGTGCCCATGACTACACTGACGTTTAACTTGGGAGTCTATGGAAGGGGTGGCCGGCTTTGAAAAATCGGTGCTCCCCGGCCTTAGGTCCCCTAGACAAAAAACCTTTCACACTTATAGAGGGAAAGGGGACTACATGTGTGCCAAGTTTCGGGTCCAGGGGACCTACGACTGGCCGGTACCCGGTCCCCAAAGTCACCGGAGAAATTACCGTTTAACATGGGAGTCTATGGAAGGGGTGCCTGGATTTGAAAAATTGGTGCTCCCCCTCCGGACAACAAACTTTGAACACTTGTAGAGGAAGAGTGGGGCTACATGTGTGGCAAGTTTGGGGTCCAGGGGATGTACGGCCGGCCAGTACCAGGTCCCCAAAGTCCGGGAGATCAGGCGCAAAAAAGGTGACTCGAGTATAAGCCGAGGGGGGCATTTTCAGCACAAAAAAATGTGCTGAAAAACTCGGCTTATACTCGACTATATATGGTATGTGCGGTGGGCGGTCCAGAAGTTGTTAACAAAAGCTAGGAGCACACTGGATTTGTGGCTGACTAACTTGTATTTTGCAGTGTCTGTAAACAGATAAAACATAAGCTAATGCACATGTATTATAGAGATATAGCGAATATTGTTTTGTTTTTTTAACCAGACATACACTTTTACATTATTTCAAAATTTTAAATGTCCTATGTATAGTTCAGTAGAAAAAACATAGGTGTTTACAGGTTCCCTAATGTAATGCATGTTTACATATACATTCATCACATCTTGCTGTATTTTCATTTGTCTGCAGCATAAGTATCCCAGACATGCATATCTGTATTGTACAGAGCAGAATGCATTTGTTTAAAAGTGTATCCCCCTTTAATGGTAAAGTGGATTTGCAGACGACAGCACCATCATAGCTAGTGCACATTATCATTTTTCTGTCCTCGCTACCTGCTTCTTAAGTGCATTGCTTTGGAAATACTTTGAAATGCAGCAGTGTTTCCAACGAAGCAAGATTTATATCAACCGCGGGCTCTATTTCTACTTTCTGACTATTTTCAAACACATAAATTTCCCTTTTTTTGACAGGTAGATCGGATTTATGTCTTCCAACAGTCTATTTATAAAGCCTCTATCTCTGTTTTCCTGCTTTCAGTATTACTAGTTCTTCAGGCCATGAAATTTTCTATGCAAGCACAAAATGTTATCTTCAGTTCAGTTATACATTATCTGATAAATAGTTAGGCTGCTGGTCCACATTCCACATTTCTGGAGTATATATGGTAAAAACTGTAAGTGCCATCGCCTCCAACATTTCCATTCCCATGAATCATCAAGATGAAATAACATAGGGCTTTCTTGAAATAACTTTTCCCGTAGCTCACAGAAGAAAGTTAATGCCACACAGCAGATTGCAGTGGTCATGCCACTGACCATTATCTCTGCTTGTGGTTATGTTCGGTCATGCGGGCTTATTGGAAAGTAATGATACAGAAGGCTCAATTAATTCAAATATTTCATACACCTGAATATGTTCATGCAGATCTGGCTGATCTGTGAATAATCTTATATAATGCACCAACCCCTCTCTTTACCTGCCTTGTTCGGCTCCTCGCAGGAATAGAGGGGCACACTGCACCACAAGCCCGTACCCTCCCGTGTGAAGAGGTTGAGCGGTGTTGTTGATGGGTCCTCCACAGTCTGACAGCCAGAGAATGTTTCTCACCTCTATATTAATCAAAGACAAGTCCTTGTATCCCCACAGTAACTTGAATGTCCACACCAGCTGCAACTCCAACGTAGAGTTTATTTTCTTGTAAAACACAGTCTCTGACAGGAAAGGTTGGAAGGAGAACAGGACAGCTTAAGGTGTGGAAGAAGTCCAGGCACAAACGTAACCCAATTCACTGCTCCGATTCTCAAGCAGACTCAGCCCATTCGGATAGTCTCCCTAGCTTGGGACTAGCAGCCGATATGGTACTCAAACTTTACCCAAAGTCTCTGCCACAGACCTGGTGAACTTGGTCTCTGCCACAGACCTGGTGAACTTGGTCTCTGCCACAGACCTGGTGAACTTGGTCTCTGCCACAGACCTGGTGAACTTTGCCTCTATTAAGGAGAAGACATCCCTCCAGAGAGTTACCGGGACCCTTCCTTCACCGTGACTTCTGCACCAGTCCCTCGGAACGGTTCCTCCCCCGGCCTCCCCATCTAGGATACAGGTCCCCTCGCAAGGCGGCACCCTGAGACTCCTCGATCCTTGGTGGGCTCCAGCCGAAGATGCTGGGCCCAGGCCTTTGTTGCAGCCCCAGGACTAAAGGTGCTTGGGACTGATCCACCGACCTCCGCCCCTGGGCCAAAGGCGCCCAGGATGGACAGGAACGCACACACTCCCTGGGGTAGGACCCCCGACAACGAACCCTGAACAGGCAGCATCTGCCCCTTTTATATCCTCTCCCAGCATGCACAGCAGGCCTACCACACTCACCGTACGGCTGCCGAGAGGGGACACACAAGGTACAGCACTGGATTAGCAGTTTGATCCTGGCCTACTATGGCAGCGCCACCTGCAGGCCATAGGGAACTATACACCAATGCTCTCCCTGCAGACAAAAATGGTTGCAAGAACTCTAACAATTAGGGTGTTTGGGTATAACTATCACCCAACACTTTCCCTAAATTTAGCACCCCGCTACACTTACAGTACAAGAATCCAGACAGTTGGGAAATATGAGTTGTAGGATTTTTTGCTCTAATGAATTTATTTATATTTTGCATTCCCCTGCTAATATTTTTGTTTTTTAAATGTATGTCTTTATGTAAAAAATTTGCATTTTAGCATGTGCGCGCACATGAAAAAAAAACAAAAAATCGATTTTCACCATTTTTCAAAAAGGCTCAATCTAAAAATTAAAACTTTTTGTTATTTATTAACTCCATACAGGTTAAGCTTTTATATTTAGTAGGGATTTAGCAGGAATTTTGTAAAATTAGATGTGTTTGTATCTGCTAATAATGGTTTTAGTGTATTTTTTGCCAATATATCGGTTTGATAAACATTTGCGCAAATACCGCGGGGTCTAAAAAATCCGTAGCACCTTCTTTTTATTCTAGAGGTCGTATGTTTTCAGAAAATATATAGTTTTGGGGGTCTTTCACAAATTCTGGAAGCTGTACGTGAAGAATAATAAAGCAAAGGAAAAAGTGTACAAAATGGAGCACACGGCCTGGCAACGAAAGGGTTAAGGTGATTGTGCTGTATTAGTGCACTTGGAGCAACACAGTTGAGTACCGTCTGTAAAACTTTTCTTTTTTATTTGCACTAGCAGTTAAGTTTTTCAGGACAAGTTCCCCTCAGGACCAAGCAGACTGCATAGGTCAGAAAATAAAATCTAAAATACAAAATATGTGTTTAATATTTTTTCAGAGTAAACAGCTATAACATACGGAATACTTTTAGGTTTTGGAAATGACTTATTGTTTTTGTATGTGTGTGTTTCCTATTCCATAATGACTATGCCCCTGTGCACAAAGCCAGCTCCATAAAGACTTTTTTTTAAAAACCTTATTCATTTCTATGGTTTTGGAATGGGATGTCCAACAACTAATATAGGTGTGATGGTCAGTTGTCCACTAACTTTTGGCCTTATAATGTTTGTCCATAGCCTTTAACCCGCCTAGCGGTATTCCCGAGTCTGGCTAGGGATAAGATTTCAGTACCTAAAGCGGTAACCCAGAGCCAGACTCGGGATCGCATCGCAGGATACAGGGGAGGATACAGGGGAAGTTACTTACCTTGTCCCTGGATCCTGCGATGTGTCCCCCCTGTGTGAGCGAGCCGTCATCTCGCTCGATCCACACTGCCGAGTGCCGAGCTCTCGGCAGTGTGGATCAGTTCCCTGCGACGTTGCGGCGCACAGGGGCGGAGTTTGGCGCCAAATTCAAAAAGTGAAACACACAATACACATACAGTATACTGTAATCTTACAGATTACAGTACTGTATCAAATAATAACACATCCCCTTTGTCCCTAGTGGTCTGCCCAGTGTCCTGCATGCACTTTTATATTATAAAAACTGTTCTTTCTGCCTGGAAACTGGAGATTGTCCATAGCAACCAAAAAGTGTCCCTTTAAATCAAAAGTGGTTTTAGACCAGCTAGAAAACAGCGATAATAAATTAGAATCACTTGCACAATTGAGCGATAGCGATTTGTGGGGAAATTCGTCAAACACTGAAAAACACTTTTATTATTATTATATTATTATTTAGGATTTAGTTTTTTGAACTTTATCAAACCCCGGGATGTCTACTAGACTCCGGTTTGGACAGATTTAAGTGTGTTATTCCTAAGAATTACAAGCCTACAATAAAAAACGCCAAATTTCCATGCAGAATAATGGTACCGCTTTCAGCACCTAAAATCTGACAGAATCATACCGCCAGGGAGGTTAATATCCATTGGTTCCCTAATCCATTTTGGATAGAAAACTAAATACCAGTGGGCAGTTGATCCTAAATCCCAGGCAACAATGAGCAATGCCTTGGCACATTTGCTGTTTATCTTTTTGGGAGTAAACTTGTCTATGACTGTTCAAAATTACTAAGTTATCACCGCACTGTGCTATCTATTTTGGTAAAATTTATTATTTAGTACAAGGGCCAAATCTCTCTCCAATCTACACATATGAAACACTCCAGAACTAAGCTTTACCCAAACTTTTTGAAACCTGGGACAATGCTAAGAAATATGCAAGCATGCACCAGCAATCTTACTTTTTTCTAATATTTTTTTTTTAGAAATAGTTGAAATGGACACAGTTAAAAAAAAAGCATCTCAGTTTCAACTGTCGACATCATGAACAGCAATTTTACATTCAAAGGCTTAAGGTTTTAACCCATCTACCTCTTTGCCTACCTGGTACTGTAGACTAGCTTTATGGGCTAAATGGTATCAAGTAAATTTGTACCTGCACTCCTGCATTAAAGTAGAACTACAGGTAAAACATTTTTTTCCTTTTGAATAGAGTAAGGGAGGGCTATAACCCATGCAATGTTTATTTTAGCAACCTGTGTCCCATTGGGGAGATTTCCCTTCACTTTCTGTCCCATAGCCAAAACATAAAGTGAGAGAAAATTCCTCGAAATTGAAGGAATCCCTGGTTGTTACAGGGTCACCGGAACTAGTGTGCTCATTGGAAAATATCCCCACTATTCCTGTTCTGGGGACAAGCCATTTTCTTTTACTTTCACGTTCATTGATAATGGTAAATAGGACTAATAGTGAGAGTAAATCATCCTAACAGAGGCTCAGACAGCAATACAAACTGACATGTGTTCTAATCTATCTCTGCTCTGATCAAAAACTAATAAAAAAAAAAGTTTTGCCTTTATTTATCAAAGTCAGGGGGTGCACAGAGGTGCCGGTACATACAGAGATCCCCAAAAACATAGGGTTCTTCAGTTCATGGCATTTGTCATATGACATATTTGGCTTCTTCAGCTTTGCTAATGGTCACTGAATGTACCATTGCCTCAGTGACTGATAGAAAGAGTCACTATTTACATAAAACAAGATCCTTAGTTTTAGGGCTCTGAATGCTCTCTGAAAAGATCTCAGGGTATGTGCAAGCACCCCCAGGTGCCAGAATTATATTCAGTTGATTAGTTTACGTTGATTTAGTTGAGTACATATTCAGTGATAAACAATCAAAACACCTAATTGAATAGTTAAAGTGGTTATAAAGGCTGAAGGCCTTCAGTGTGCAGATTCCCCCTCACCTGAGCCCGATCCTGATCCAGCGATGTGCACAAGAGCAGATGCTCTCCCGTGTCTCTGCCTCCTCACTGACTAAGACAGCAGCGGAAGCCATTGGCTGTCAATCACAGCCAGTGAGGAGGGAGCGGAGGGCGGGGCTAAGGAGGAAGCGAGCATGCACACACAAGTGCCCCCCAGAGCAAGCGGCTTGCCCTGGGAGCACTCAGCAGGGGGGAGGAGCCAGGAGCACTGGCAGGGGACCCAAGAAGAGGAGGATTGGGGCTGCTCTATACAAAACCATTGCAGGTAAGTATGATGTATTTGCTATTTAACAAAAACAAAAAAAAAGCTGATCCTTTACAAATGCTTTAATTATTGAGATGTGATCAGTTTTACCTGTCAAACTGCTACACAGAACAGACAGGTTTATAGGACAGGATAAATATAAACTCAGGCCTAGAATTTAACCCCCTTGTTTGTTATCAGATATTGAAGGAGCAGCAGTATGCTGATAAGGTCATAAGATTTCTTCTCTTAGCAATCTCGAAGTATTATACTGATGGTAAGGCATTCTGGGGGCTGATTCCTAGGGAGATTTATTGGTCTTTTTATTCTGCTCAGAGTTCAGTTTATCAATGTATTTTAATTACATTGATAACTTGTTGAGAAATATATTTTATTTGTACTATAATTTAGTCCACTTTATCAATGCTCTGTTCTAGGACAGCAAATTCTTCTTAGTGTGGTAATAACAGCTTGTGTAATGGTGGATGCAAAACAACTATGTATTCAGCAACACAGGTCAGTGCAACTTGGCCATACATATATCCTTGCAACAAGGGGCTGAAGACATAAATTAGTTAAACAGTCCATACACCCAGATGCCTTCAGTCAACAGGGGATGACCAGTGATGTATGTATGTCCCTTGCTATCCAGCCATGTGTGACTCTGGGCAGTCAGGATCGCTGGAGCGGAGCTAATCTTACTTTGGAGAATATAGGAGGTGTATTTCTCAAATGTTAGCTATTCTTCATATGTCCTTTTCTATTATTTTTGTTTGCAAGACCTGCCACCACCAACATAATTATTTTTTCTGGTGCTGCCTGATATAAGAATATTTTGTATTGATTTGTTTAGATCTGCCATCTACTCATGCGTTTTTATTATAATTAATGTCTACTGTAAAAATAAATCATACCAGTGAGTTTTATTGATCATTTGTTTTTGTTTTGTGCCTTTTGAAAATTAACGTCTCAACCTTATAATACCTATACGTTAATTAGTGTAGATCATACATGCAGTCTATTGGGTAGTAGGTAGGGTGCTTATTTGCTTCTGTACCAACAATTTTAAACAGAGTGGTCATTTATGTTAATGTTACCCAATATAGATATTTCCAGATTAGGCCCAGAATGGCAACTTTGACTTTGTCAAAATAGGAAAAGGAGAAATACTGACTTTTGAGGTTCCAACACGACACAACAATATATATAAAAATATACATTTTATTGTAACAAAATTGATAAAATCACAGTTTTAAAAACATATTGACACACATTCGCTTAGATGCCTCTCATAGAGTATATTACACCACTATTACATATAATATATTACACCAATATAAATAATTCTTAATTCATTATTGCTAGGTAGGAGGTCCTTCATGGGCAGGCAATTTGCTCAATTCCTTAACATGTTTCACAGTTGTAACCCACTTCTTCAGGAGGTGAGGGGGGCTAAAAACATTAACATAAAACAACATTAACATAAAACAAACAATTTAAGGTGCAAGAAAAATACATTTATTATACTTGTGTGAAACGTTTGGCAATACCAAAGGAAGACACAAAAGTCTGGTTAGACGTGTGTAAAAAGCACTCCGGGGCAGATGTGGGAATAAAACAAGGTGGCAGTAAACTACACTGTGGAAAAATAACAAACATTCTGATAACACTAGTCCACATCATCACAGGAGGGCCAGCAGTGAAAAATGAAACACTACTGAAAAAAAAAAGGCGGTGGCAGTTGCTTTCGTCATTGCGCAAGCGCTGGTGGCCATCTAGCACATGCACAATGACTAATTTTGGTTCCTGGGAGAGTTGGGTCCCAATGTTTGCAGTAGGTAGACAGATCACTAGATAATGCCATTGGAGTTCCTGAGATTGAATAGAAGCTACCAAATAACCCATTTAGCCTATGCCTACCCAAAACTGGATCAATTGAGCCTTTTAAAAAAAACGGTAAATTCTACCAAGCCTGTACATATCCCACTGATAACAAAGGTTGCTGAAATGCACATGTGACTTGGTGTGCTTTTATATTCCAGAGTTACTTTTACTCCCAGTCGGGAACTACCATAGCTTATCTTTTTATATCTTTACACATTTTATATAACAATTGTATGATGATGACAGAAACTGTTTGGCACTTTAGTATTCCTTATGTCTAAGTCTCTTTAGAGTTAGGTATTAGGAAAGGAGAGGAACAACGCTGATTATTTATAGTATATGTAGATGACACACCATAGTGCATAGACTGTGCAGATAATTGTTGTAGTATTATTAGGTCACAAATTAGAATGCGCTTTGACAGATCACTCCATTGCTCACCTCGCAGAAACAAGGGTAAAAAATATCCACTAAAGCATTCAGTAATGAATGAACCATTAACATCTGCTGCTGAATAAACTGGGAAAGGATGCTGAAAGCTTTAGGATAGAGCACCTAATATATTTGATGTAAGGTATTTGTTATCATGTGTAGTTGTTGTATTGTATATTTATTATTAGTATAATACAGTGCTGTACCTTTTCATAATTGGAAAATGTCACTTTAGCTAGTATTGTTTATGGAAAAGTCTTCCTGTTGGTAATGTGTAGCTTGTAGTAAAAAGATGGAATAAAATACAAGCTGAAAGATTGTTTTTAAACCATTTAAAAATGATACTGAATTATAGATTTATTAAAATAACACAGTAATAATATTTGATAAATGTAATGTAGTATGCAAATGATTAATAAACAAAGAAAGAAGCAGCACAAAAAGTCTAACAAAAATGGTAAAGAAAACTCACTCACAGACATACAGTAAGTGTTCGGGTGGCATAACAAAAACAGGCTCAAGTGGATGAATGTTATGTACCTGGCAGTCCTGCACTGCCCACCATTACAAAAGCCTGATGGAAAGAGGCAGTGCCATGTAGTGTCAAATAGGAGCCTGTCCCTAGGTGTTAACCCATGGAAATGACATCAGATGACAGGAACGCATTTTGGCAAGAACCTCCCCTTTGACACCTTTGACACCAACAGGAGGTGTCCTCTTAGATGCCAAAACACTAAACACGGTAGTTCCCTTGGATTTCCATTGTTGCCTCTCTCCATCAAATAGTGTAAATGGCATGGACGGGACTATAAGACATTCATCCTGTTTTTCCTATGCCAACCGAACACATATCTGTAATGAGTTTTATTTTACCTTTTTTTATTATCAATACATTTTATTAAACCTACTGGATTCAGGTCTTTTGCACTGCTTCTTTGTTTGTTTGTTTGTTTGTGCATGCACTTGGTAGCCCACACTCCTCTCCTCTTCAAGCAAGGTGGCAGCATTGGATCTTTAAGCTGGGTACACACTATAAGAAACTCAAGAAAAGTTCTGTACAAGGAATATATGTCCACCTTTGGTATAGTGTGTACACAACTTTCGACATCCGATTCAGCCTTTCCAAACAAAAATTTCCAATTTACCAAATTTTCGTATAATTTGTACCATCCTCGGTTTCGACTGGGTGTGAAACATTGAGGAGTACCAGGTGACTGTTCGCCCAATTTTCTTATGGTGTGTACCCAGCTTAAGTTAGTGTTAGGTGTTACTCCGGTTTATTTAGCACTTGGGCTTACCTCCTAGCTACATACCCAGGAGTCTGTATTATTATACATGAGAGTTGATGTTTTAACTACCCTCCAGACTAGTGTAACACATTTTATTACACTTTGGGGTTGATTTACTAAAATTGGAGAGGGCAAAATCTGGTGCAGCTGTACATGGTAGCCAATCAGGTTCTAACTTCTGCTTGTTCAATTAGGCTTGGAAAAAGATTCCTGGAAGCTGGTTGGTCTCCATGCAGAGCAGGCTTCAGTTTTAGTAAATCAACCCATTTGTCTAAAGGTTGGTCTTTATTTATACATTCATACTTGCTTGCTGTGGTGCGGTTGAGCACTGCTAGGAAAGATTTTTTTGTTTTCTCCTAGTGGTGCAAATATTTCAATCCATTTCCAGGGGCAAAACTATTCAGGGGTTAAAGCTGTACCAAAAGTTTAACCCTTAGTCATTCTGTGCATTAGCAGAGTGAGCAGATCAAAGTGGACATTCATAATCTAGTCAGTAACAGAACAATTGTGGCCAGCAGGAGCACCAAAGTTCATTTTGACTGTTTGTTCGTGATTTCAGGTTCATACTCGCAAATACTTGTAGACAGTTTAGCCTGGACATCTGGTGATTATTGTAAACCAATAAAATCCACTTATTGGGGTTGGAAAAATCAGCAAATTCACTATTCAGCAAAGACTATTAAACATGAACTTCAGTCGGATATAAAATACACAAATGAATGCAGCTCTCTGATCATTAAATTTATTTTTTATTGTAAGCAATGTATGCACCTGAATATCACCTGCTATCAACATCTAGCAGTTCCATGTACAGCAAAGTTAACATAGAGAGAGAGAGAGAGAGAGAGAGAGAGAAGAAGCACAAGGAGCCCTCCTGTTGTACTACAGTGATCATGTGCTAACAAGAGATGCCCTCATAGAAGGAGAGAGAAGAGTGACAGAGAGATGAGCTCCAAACCTGTATTTGTTACTTAACTGCAGCAGTGAAAAATCAGGTCTCCTACCCTACCAGAGAGGGCTGTCCTGTGTGGAAAAATGCTCCTTATCTGTATTTCACCTGTGTATTTCTCTGTTTGCCAAAGTCATGCTTAGTGAATCATATATGTTCAACATAAGAATACATGGATATTTCAGGTGTATTTCAGATGTGAACCAATATAACATGAATGTGCAGTAGATAGGTGTTAAAGTAATATTACGTTTTTAAAACATTTTTTAAATAAAAAAGATGTTATACTTACCTTCTCTGTGCAACTATATTGCCCAGAGTGATCCCTAATCTCCCCTTTGGTGGTCCCTTGCTGGCACTGTCCACTGTTTTTTTTTTTCTGAATGTCCCCTCAGCAAGCCAGGTGCTAAGGGAGCACTCATGCGGGCATGCTTCTGAGCTGTGCTGTTTGCGTCTACACCCCCACTCCCTCCTCACAGGAGTTTGATTGACAATAGAAGGAGCCTATGGCTCCCTCTGCCCCCAGTATTTCTTATGAGAGCAAGAAGAGCGGAGAGCAGTGCTGCAGCTGGCACAGTGCTGGAGCAGTAAGAGGAGGTAGGTAAGTGTTTAGGAATGGAAGGGGGGAGAACAGATAGTGCAACCTTTTTTCACCTTAATGCAAGGAATTTATTTAAGAAGAAGTCCAGCCTGGGCCCATTCGGCTGGGCTTCTCTTATGAAGCAACATTTATACCTAAGTACACTTGCTAATCCTCTCTTCTTTTAGGCTATGCTTGGCCTAATATATTCTTTAAAATACCTCAAGGTGTGTCAGTAAGTGCTGGGTAAGCAAAGTGTGTCATCTTCAGGCATGCAGAGAAATCACAAAACAATTCAGCAGCTCCTCTGGGGGTAGAGCTACATACATATGGGACATTGAACTGTTCCATGTGTAGCACACAGACCCTTTTTTCCTGCCTACCTTCACCTGCAGGAGTAAAGGCACACCATGCCACATGCCCGTATCCTCCTGGTATAAGAGGTTGAGCGGTGTTCTTGCAATTTTGGGTCCTGCAGCGAGTTACCTCCCCTCCGTTGGTTCTCGTCCCTAGAATGTAGGGACAAGTCTATTCTTCCCCCGAAAGAAGCCAATGTCCAGTCAATATTTAAACTCCAACAGACGAGTTTATTTTCTGTTGCTTGAAACAAATTTGGGGAAAAGGTTGAAACAGCAATAGGATTTGGTAGGGAGACAGGTTCAGGCACGCGGCACCCAGTCACCCTATTCTCCACTCAAGCCTGAGTGGGTATTACTCACCCGGATAGATCCCTCTCACAGTTCTAACAGCCGGAGTGAAGCACAAACATAACACTTTAGTTTTAGTCCCCTTCAGGGACAAGTTCAGGAGATCCTCTGCCACAGAATCCTTTAGGTCCTGAATTTAGAACATTCCCAACGCCTGTAGATTATAGAGACCATAGGTGCCAATGGGGCACACTACAGGAGCTATCTTGCAACTCACAAATCCTTCCCTCTGATAGGCAACCAGGCCTCCCCGAGACCGTGACTTCCCTTACCGATCCATCGAACAGGTCCTCCCACGGTTTCCTCTGTTTCAGAGCGGGCCACCCTCCCTCGGGTTCCCTGGGACTCCAGTGGTTGGTTTTGTAGACCCAGTTGAAGGTACTGGGCCTACCTGGAACTCCGCAGCCTCGGGCTAAAGGTGCTCGAGACTCCTCGACCAGTTCACGCACCCCCCCGGCCAGCAGGGCCAAAGGGCATGACTTCCCCACCAGGGGTCCTCCTTGAAATCCCCCCGGCCCACCACACCAGATCATGGCGTCTGTCCTTTATGTACCCTCTCCCATCATGCACAGCAGGCAAAAAACCCACCCACCGCACGGCAGCCGAGAGAGGACACCCAATCACACCACAACGCCACCTGTGGTTCTCCTCAAGACCTGGGCAACAGCGCCACCTGCAGGTCAAGGGGAACTATACTCCAGGCAACATTACAGCAGAGCAGAGTCCAAACTAAGCATAATTGGAGAACCTGAGCTAAACTATTGCTCAGGCTGCCCTTAACTTTAGAGCATAGCGACCCCAATTTTGGGGGTCTGCTACACATGTAATAAAATTTATACTGGAATAATGACTCACTATTAAACATATGGATAGCTGGGTCCTCTGGAGTAAGCCCATGTTTGTTTGGTTTATACCTGTTCAACATAATCTGTAGTCCTCTGTTTAAAGCATACGTTGAACTAGCCACTAACTATTACAGTATTAACTTCTCTAAAATATCTTACAAAATAAATTTTGGATTATTTCATTCTTATATACAATGTCCTTGGGTTTGCGCGTTTTGTTATTTTAGAACAGATTGTTCTTTTAATTAGTAACATATCCCTTCTCAGTTTATTGTGGAAGACAATGTCTCCTTGTAGAGCAGTTTTTTATACCGCTTTGAAAGTTTGATTTTCCTTTAATGGCTTGACATATGCACCGGAATATTGCTTAATCAGTGGGTGGTCTATGTGGCATTTAAGAACAGAGCTAATTAGACAAAGACTTTGGAGAACTAGAAAGCGTGACATCAGAAAAGAGACAATTCATCCGTGGTTGTTGGTGACTATTTCATAATTTGAATTTCAGCCTTATGCTTATTATACATATATGCTATAGGAAGAGATGCTGTCAAAAAGATAAAGGTTTTATTTTGTGTTTTTTTAATCTGTTTGAAGTATAAGAAAATCTTGTGCGTTTCCATTGTGTCAGTCATGTAGAACTGGTATAAATATATTAAATTCGAAAGTTTGATGTTCTTGAAATAATGTGCAGGTGACACTTCTTATTGAAATTTCACATTCCTGTTTTCTCTCATTGCAGAAAAAAACACATGTTTTTGGAAAAAAATATATGCTTTATGATATTTATACTTATCTCTTGAGTTTTCCAATAAAAGATTCGACCTTGGTTCCCTTTTTTTATTACAAAAGTCATACTTTGTCTTTTTATATAAGCTATCACTTGCAGTAACGTTCTTCTGTCCTCCGGCACAGTTTTGCAAGGAATCTCTGATGAGAAATCAGGTATAGGGCCAGGGTATAATGTGGTTCAATAAAAACCAGGATGGAAATGCATCGTCTGTAGCGCTATAAAATAGCCAATACATTCTAGAGAACCGTGCAATAATATTATGTTAATGAAATTCCAAGGATGTGAGGAACTTTTTGGCAGTTGAAGATGCTCAACGTTATATTGTACTTGCATATGGGACATAATAAATGGTACTGCTACACATGAGATGGCAGATAAGTGTTAGGAAAATAATCTGACTAGTGATTCATTCTTTTTCCTTTAGTACTGATACAAATTAGCAGCACACTGTGATCCACAACGATAATGAACTATCAATCAAAAATTTCCAGCCTGGCTAATCATTTTTTAGTTTTTTTTTTTAAATAGGAGCATCTTATAGGTTACCTGCAGGGGCTACCTGTAACTTACAGATGTCTTGTCTGCAGAGGGGATTTTGATGGTACCTTATGTGTGTTGATTTTAAAGCATAATTCCACTGAAAACATTTTTGTAGGGAAGCTGTTTCTGTAGTAAATGGGAAGAGATTTTTTCTCCACTTCCTGTGTGATCACCAAAGTAGAGTAGAGTGGAAAAAGTAAAAACCTCTGTAAGGATCACCAGAACAAAATGCAAGGTAAAATCTTCCCAATAGGGACACGGAAGGCCATGACAACATAACAAAGTTTCCCACAGTAACCAAAACCAAAAAATATGTTGTCCCCAAACTATTGACACTCCCTCCCACCTGGAGACTCCCCCAGTATGTATGAAATGCTTCTTTTTTTTTTTTATGTTAATAAAAATACCTCTTTCTAATGTCTTCTGGCCAGTCAAGTGGCACTCTGGTTTCTTTTCTTCCCCCAATCCTCTCCAGGGGTGGACAGTCCTCAGAGATGCAGAGAGCAAAGCTGATGTGATAACATCAGAACCACTTTCTGAATCCATACACTATGAATGAAGGGTGTTGTGTTACCACCTTGAGGGGCAGAGCCATGATATGCTGTATTCATATTATGCATTATTTAACTCAGAATACGAACATCTTGTGACCAGAAAGAATTACTGTTGGGGACAGCTCTGAATTAAAGGGGAGTATTAAAGACGGAGCTGTTTTTTATTTTGTACACTGCCCGGGGTTCCAGTTTTTCATTAACAAAAATATGCTCAGAGTTAAGTTATGAAGCCTAAATCTGGTATGTTTTCGTCAAATGGTCCCCCAACCAGTGTAAAAGGGCAACTCAGACTACAATCCTTACCTTCAGGCCAAAACTGTCCCCAGCGCTACATCCTTTTCAACACAAGGTGTCCTTGGTTTTCCCAGTTGAATGATGGTTAGCATCAATCAAATGAAAGAATGGGGTGTGATACTTTGAGTGCAGAGCATCATGATCTCTCCGCCTGATGAGGCGTTACTACAACACAGTCATATGCCGCGTACACACGGTCAGAATTTCCGACAACAAATGTTCAATGGGAGCTTTTTGGCGGAAATTCCGACCGTGTTTTCCGACGGAAAAAAATCCACAGTTTTGTTGTCGGAATTTCCGATCGTCTGTACGCGGCAATAGTGTATTTTTGTAAAGAGTGGCATTGACACCAAGAGAGGGCCACTCAGGGTCCAAGGATAGGTGGAGAAGAGGACTCGTCATTCAAGTGACCAGCTTTTAGACTTCTGAGAAAGCTAATTAGAAAAAAAGAAAAATATACTTTCAGGGGGCCCTCCACGGCAATTGGAGGATGAGTGGCTAAACCCAAAGTTATGCTTTCAGGGTTATTCACAGGGCTTTTTTTCAGTGGAACGTGGGGGAATGCAGTTCTGGCACCTCCAGTACTAAATGTACTGTATGTAATGAAAAGCAGTGCTGGGTTGTGCTGGAGGGTCGATTGATGCTGGCTGCTGGGGGGTCTATTGTTGCTGGATGGGATCTTTTTTTTCATGGTGATCTATTGTTGCTAGGGAGATCTGTTGTTGCTGTTTGCTGGGGAGCAGTGTGCTTATGTTGCTGGGGGGTCAAATGTTGCTGGAAGGGATCTGCAGTTGAGGGGTCTATTGTTGCTGTAGTGGCATGTTTTTGCAGGGGTCCATTGTTGCTGGGGGGTCTATTGTTGCTGGGGAGGGTCTATTACTGCTGGCTGCAGGGGATCTATTTTTCTGCTTTTTTTGTTATCATTGAGAAACTAATAAGCTCTACAAAATGATACTTGGCTCTGTTTTTTCTAAAATGTACAATACTGAGAGGTAGATGGGAACACAAAACGGTGCTGGGAGATGGGTAAGGGGCGGAGACAAGACTCAGAAAGAAGAAGATCCAGCACCTATTCTCTGAGAATTTTTTTTAAGAAGTGCATCAAAGACCTTGTTAATCTTCAGTGAATATCTCTGTCAACCCCCCTTGCTGCTCTATTTGTCACCCATGCTAGGAAATATAAAATATATATCTGCTTTCTATCACTAATGTGACTAGATTAAAGTGATTGTAAAGGCAGGTGTTTTTTTTTTTTATCTTACTGAGTTCTATGCATGAAGATAAAAAGCCTTCTGTGTGCAGCAGCCCCCCTCAGCCCCCCTAATACTTACCTGAGGTTCCTCTAGGTCCAGCAATGTTGCAGGAGTGTCTCAGCTGCCCGAGACTCCCCTTTTCATTGGCTGATACAGCAGCGCTGCGCCATTGGCTCCCGCTGCTGTCAATCAAAGTCAGCCAGCCAATGAGGAGAGAAAGGTGGCGGGACCAGGCCCCCATAGCAAGCTGCTTGCTGTAGGGGCACTCAACAGGAGGGAGGGGCCAGGAGCACCAAAGAGAGACCAGAGAAGAGGAGGATCTGGGATGCTCTGTGCAAACCCAACTGCACAGAGGAGGTAAGTATACCATGTTTGTTATTTTTAGCTAAAAAAAAAAAAATTTACTTTACAATCACTTTAAGTAACACCATTGAATGCTTTGTGGTTTTCAAACCTCAATACTCATTGAATATGCCTTTTTTTTAGCAGCCAGAGTTGTTACTGGTCTCTCAACAGCTAATGAGATCCATAGACAAGAGGGCAGCATGTGTTAAATATGTGTTAAATATCAATTTAGAGGTTTAGTAGCACTTTAAATAGAAGATAGTATGCTGGCTTCTTGTTAATGTTGCAAGCTTTTTTAAATAGGGGAATGTGTGTTGTAAAATAAAGCATCAGCAGCTCTGCTGGACATTAGCTTTCTTTAAGTGCTTTCTTGTTTCTACAGTATTAAAATGTGAAACTGGTTTGGCCTTTCATGTACCTTAACTATTACTGCTGCAGTGCCTAGAAATTACCTGTGTTAAGCCTCGTAAACACGATTGGATTATGCGACGGGAATTGTGTGATGACAGGCTGTTGTTGGAAAATCCGACCATTTGTATGCTCCATCGGACAAATGTTGTCTAATTTTCCGCCAACAAATGTGGGATAGCGTGCTTTAAAATTGTCCGCCAACAAATGCGTGATGTCGAATTATCCGATCGTGTGTATACAAGTCCGTCGGACAAAACTCCAAAGTACAAACACGCATGCTCAGAAGCAATGCTCACTATAACACAACATTAGCAGAAGTTGCCCAAAGGGTGACGCTAAAGAGCTGAAAAACCACATACTTTCGTGTTTGTTGAACACTTGAATCCTAGGCATGGACTGTCACATGGCAGAGTCTCAGAAGATAGGAGAGAATGGGGGCAGGGCATAGTGCTCTTTGGGGGAGGGGCTTCGTGTCAACTTAGCCAGCATGGGACTGAAATACAGAAGCTGCTTTTAGGATAACACAGGTATTTGCAGACACTACAAGGTACCGACACTTTAGCTGTATTGTTAGTTTAGGACTTTAGAGGTGGATGCTCTGAGATTATTTAAATGTGTACATTCTGGTTATTCTATTTTATTATTATTATTATTATTATACAGGATTTATATAGTGTCAATAACTTGCACAGCGCTTTACTGTACAATATAAAGGGAGAAAATACAGCAACAATACAATTCAGTACAAGAGGGTTAGGAGGGCCCTGCTCCTAGACTAAAGTTGCTGAATCTTAACAAGAATGTAACAGCATCTGTACACAAGCATATTAGATATGTGCAAAACAGAAAATTTTGTTTTGTTTCATTTCAAATTCATTTGTTAAAGCGGAGGTTCACACAAAGAGTGAACCTCCGATTTTCGGAACCCTCCCCCCCTCCGGTGTCACATTTGACGCCTCTCAGGGGGGATGGTGGTGCAAATACCTGTATAAAACAGGTATTTGCACCACTTCCGGGTTCTGACTCCCGCGGGAGTCCCGCCCCTTCGCGTCACCCCCCCCCCGCGCGCGCGCTGTCTTCTGGGAAACACACTGTTCCCAGGAGAGAGCGGGGACCAGTGACGGCGTGCTGCGATACTCGCGCATGCGCAGTAGGGAATCGGGCAATGAAGCCGCAAGGCTTCACTTCCTGATTCCCTCACCGAGAATGGTGGCGGAAGCATCTGAGGACTGAGCGATTGCTCAGCCTCGTCTGCTGACATCGCGGGTGCGCTGGACAGTTAAGTTTGGTGCTATTTTGGGACCTTTCACATGTATACAGCGATTAGTGCTATAAAAATGCACCAATTACTGTATAAATGTGACTGGCAGTGAAGGGGTTAACCACTAGGGGGCTAGGAGGGGGTTAAGTGTGTCCTAGGGAGGGATTCTAACTGTAGGGGGCAGGGCTTACTGTGACACGACACTGATCGCTGCTCCCGATGAGAGGGAGCAGACGATCAGTGTCCTGTCACTAGGCAGAACGGGGAGATGCCTTGTTTACACTCTCCCCGTTCTGCAGCTCTGTGACCCGATCACGGAACACCTGTGGACATCAAGTCCGCGGGCCCCGCGGGCACGGTCAGGGAGCTTGCGGCAGGGGCGCGTGCGCCCACACCGTGCAAAATTCAAAGTGACGTATATATATATGTCACTTTGCGCATGTCCTCGTGACACGGTCGGCAAGCGGTTAAAATTAGTCAAGTTGTTCAGTTGACCTGTATAAAAATCATGCAATTTTGGTTATGGCATTCCCATCAGAAAAGATTTTAGAAGTCCACAGAAAAAAAAATGCAAAGGACATACAAAAACATTTGTCACTATACTGTAGGTCCATTGTTAGGCAGTGGCTGTCATGCATAGATCAGTGTACTTAAGTCTACTATGATGAAAAATGCTGAACAAGTGTCTTGTTCATGAAAGGTAACCCAAGATTAAACCACTGCTCTCCAAAATCAATCATTGCAGCTCATCTAACCTTTCCTAAACACTGTGTAAATGTCTCACAGTATTGCTAGAACAATTTTCTGTGTACAATGAGATAAAAGTTGAACTTTTTGGCAAATGCTCACCCCAACTGTGAAGCATGGTGGAGAATGTACAACGATGTGAGGCTCATGTAAACCAAATGGCTTACATGAGTTCTAAGTTGTATTAAAAATTCAGCATTCAGTGAATATCAAAGCAACTGTCTGGAACCCAAACCTCAAAGGAAGTTCAGTTGCAACATAACACTGATCCTGAATACATAAATAAATCATCAAACGAGTATCTAAAACAGAAGACAGTCTATATTTTTTTTAATGGACAATTCAGAGTCCTGGCCTTCTTTGGCAGGTCTTTCAAACAGGGGATCAAACAAAGTACATGAACTGAAACAGTTTTGTATACAGAAATGGTGAAAATACTTTACTAATGCTTAACAGGTCTGATTATCTGCTACAGAAACTGGTGGAGGTTTGTGCAGATGCTAAGTATAAGGGTTCCCATATTTCTTTCCATCATTGACTTTGATTGTTTAAACCATTTGCTCAATAGTGTGTAAAATGTTGTGTATGGTTGTTAAGTATTGATGATCAGATCATATTTCAGAATGCCTTTGATGCATAAATGGTGAAAATTCCGAAGGATTGACAAACTTTCCTTTCACTACTGTTGATAGGATTTCCAAGTCCCTGGTTCTAATGAACATACCTGCCCTTGAGGGAAGAGCAGTGGGGGCTGTCCTTGCTGGCACATGCAATGATGTATAGCATATTGATAGTGGAGGTGTTAGGCCCTGATCTGTGACCCCTGACCACTCTCAAACTGCTTGCAGATGGCAGCGCATATTTTGCTTTTCACAACCCCTGACAGACAAATAAAATGTCACATCCACATAGCATTCATTTGTTCTCTGTTGCTTGAACATGTGTGAGTTTTATGGTTATGAGAATACACAAAACATACTATTAGCAGACTGAAATAAGATTTTCTTGTGCTAAAATGGCCAAGCCTACGAGGTCCTTGTAATATGATTAATAAAAGAAAATTCATATCAAATGTAATGGTTGTGTTTGCAGTAACTGTCATTACTCTACAGTATAACAATATTGTAAATATATAGGTAGAGCAACGAATACATAGTAAAAGCATCTGAACGTTCAGAGGATTCTCTATAATATCTCTTAGCACTCCTTTTAAATTGATGTCTGGTCTGATTTAATTCTGGCTCAGGTGCCCCTATATTTATTATAGGAATACTGTAGTGTTCTTTCATACATGGAGCTAAGACTGAGCTAAACAAGCAGTCCAGACTGTAAAGAGCCAGAGGGGTTGTTCCAGACACCATTAAATCAATAACATTTTGCTTTAATTTAATTTTGGTGTTTTCCTCATTAGTGGGGGCTAGTTGTGCTAAATGAGTCATATTTGGATCCCTGGTGTCACTGTTCAGAGACAGAAAATGCAGTGCTTTACTCTGTGTTCTTGTTTTTGAGACTGATTCTAGATTTCAGAACATGCTGTACACTGTAACTTAATTTCAAGTGGTTCTAAAGCCTTAAGGTTTTTCACCCTAATGTATTCTATGTATAGGGTGAAAAACTTTCTGTGCTGCAGTTGCCCCCCAGACCCCCCATCCCCTTTTCCTTACTTGAGCCCATCCGAACCAGCGATGTGCATGAGCGCAGCGGCTCCTACTGCTGTCTCTCTCCTCATTGGACAGATTGATAACAGCGGGAGCGATTGGCTCATGGGAGCGGGGGTCAATGGACGCAGCAGCGGGAGCCTGCACCGGTGCCCCCAGGGAAAGCGGCATTCCCTGGGGGCATCCGATAAAGAGGAGTGGCGTGGAGTGGCGGCGGAAGACCCCAGAAAAGGAGGATTGGGGCTGCTCTGTGCAAAACCATTGCACAGAGCAGGTAACTATAGGCATGTTTGTTTTTTTATTTTATATATATATATATATATATATATATATATCTATTGTAGCAGGTATTTGAATTTAGGGGAAGCATCTGGGTGGTAGTGTAACCCAGATGCACTGATTGCTAGGGAATCTGAGGCCCTTTTATGGTTCTTGGAGGACTCTGGTGGTGTGAGGTTCCCTGGGCCTATAGGTGGCGTTGTTGCCGGGGGCCGGAGGTGAACTCACACCGCAAGACTGTGCCTTTTTGTCCTCTCCTGGAGCTGGTACAGCGGGGTGGGGAACCCGCTGTGACGCAAAGGGAGAGGGGATAAAAGGGGCGGACTCCCTTACCATGGGGTTCAGAGTTCAGAGTTGGAGGACGCGGCCGCACCCAGGCACCTTCAGCTTGGGTGCTGGCGTTCCGGTGTTTCGGGCCCAGGTGCCTTTGACCTGGCCGGAGCGGAGATGGAGTCCATCTCAGGCACCTTTAGCCTGGGGTGAGGTACAATGGCGGATGCCTGGGGCTCAGTACCTTCGACTGAGTTCCGCGAGGGTGGAGGAATCCGAGGGGGCCCTAACTCCTTGGGTGCCCGTGTCTGAGTTTGTGAGGTCTGGTGAGCAGAACTTCTGGAGAGTCCGGCGCAGTATCGCTGGTGACAGAGAGGCCTCCGGTATCTCCCTTGGACGGATATCCTTCCCCTGACAGGGGCCGTGCTAGCAAAGGTAATTCACGTTCTACTTCACATAGTCAGTGGCAGTGACTATTCACCACTGGTGATACCACAGTGGTTGGCAAGAGAAGGGAAAGGATTGTGCCTCAACCTATTCCCATTACTACTAAGTTGTTGCAAAAGAATCCAACTTAACCGTGCTGTGTGTTTATTCACTGAGAAGAATAAAACTGTGTTGGACCTATTCAATGTGTGGAACTCTGGTTACTAGGAGCAAAGGAGTCAAGGACAAAGGACAGGACTTGACTCTAGGACACCTACACAAAGCCCGATCTTTCTGGCCTTCACCTCTTCACTATGGAGGACATGGGCCGTGGTGTATCTCATCCCTCCCCCCAGAACTAACACCCCTAGACAAAGAAAGACAAGCCGAGAATGAGAAGGGGAGAGAGGGGTGAGGCCGCTACACTATATTGTAATGTAGCGCCCTCACCTCTCCCCCTACCTGCCTTTTTGTGTGATTTTGGCTCACCGCAGGGAGGGGAGAGGCACACCGCACCACAAACCCGTACCCTCCTGAGTAAGGAGGTTGAGCGGTGTTAGTTTTCTGGCCTACCTGCAGCTGGAGCTGAATTCTCCCGAGGATGATTCTCACCTCTACCTTAGGTAGATGCAAGTCCTTATATTTTCCCCAGTAATGTAACTGTCCACACCAACTGAAAGTCCAACTTCTATATTTATTTTACACGGATAATAAATATGCCTCTTTGACAGCAGACAGGTTGGAACAAGACACAGGACAGCTTAGGTGGGAGGAGGTCCAGGCACAAACTTGAATCAGGTTCTTTGACTGTTTAGGCTTCACAAACAGTTTTTGCGCACGATCTCTGCCACAGACCGTGAGGTTGGTCTCTGGGTGAATAGGGCACGGCCCTATTAGGCCACTGCCACTGACCTGTAAGCGAACTTCCTTCTAGAGAGTACTTGGCCCGTGTAAAGGAGAAGACATCCCTCCGGAGAGTTACCAGAGGTCCTCACCGTCACCACGACTCTGCGCTGGGTCTTCGGTACAGGTAACCTCCCTGGCCTCCTCGTCCCAGATCCGGGTCCCCTCGCAAGGCGGCACCCTGGGAGTCCTCGATCCCCGGCGGAACCCAGCCGAAGGTGCTGGGCTCCGGGCCTCCAAATTAGTACCTCACCCCAGACTGAAGGTGTCTGGGATGGAACAGGAACCAGGCCTCCGGGCCTAGGGCACCCCGAGATCGCATGCGCACACATCCAGGCCGAAGGCACCTGGCATGGACGAAGAACCACACACACACCCAGGCTGAAGGTGCCTGGGCGTGGACGAAGACCCCCAATGGAAGATGGCTGCCCCTTTTTATACCCTCTCCCGACAGGCACAGCAGATTCCCCGGCCCGCCGCATTGCCGCCGAGAGGGGACAATAAAAGGCACAACCCTGTATTGTGGTTCAACCCGGACCTATGGCGACAGCGCCACCTGTAGGCCCCAGGGAACTATACACCAATACTAGCTCCCATGGCACAGAAATGGTCCATTAACCCCAACAATAATGTGTCTGAGCCTAACTACCACTCAGACACTCCCCTAAATTGAACACCCCGCTACAGTAACATGGGAGACCATTAGCTCTCATGGTAAATGCTTTTGTCAGTGATTCATGCCAGTCAGGAAATATATTTTAGGGCATGGTAGCCCATTTTTATAAAAAAGGCAAATAAAAGTCTGTAACATAAATGCTTCCCACGCAGGAGTTCTTCTCCAGCAAATATACACAACAGAAAATACTAGCCCATCTGGCTCTCTTTAGCAGCACCTCTGCTCTTTATCCTGGTCACACAGACCACAGGATTCTTCAATGTGGACGGCTTCACTTTAACACCCACAGCTCCGCTATGGCCTTAATTCTCAGGTCGTTACACTGCCTCTTGCAGTCACATGTTCTGGCTGCCTCCTGCAGCCCCTCTGAATCCCGGAGACTTCCTGTCTCTCTTGGTGTGGAGCAGTCTCCAACTGGGAGCCATGAGCAGGGCTGTCTTAATGAGAGGGCACACCTGGGCACTGCCCAGGGGCCCCAGATGCATGGGGGGCCCCTGCACTTTCCCCAAAGCAACTGGTCCTTGAGTCTGGGCTGCCCCGAAATTGGGGGCCCCATGATGGCACTGAGAGTGATGGATACACAGGGGAGGCAAACTGGCAGTGGTGCACCATGCACGATACCTATTATTTCACAGCCAGCAGGGAAGGGCGGAGCCAGAGCTCCAGTGATGCTCTGACCCCGCCCCATGCAGTATGAATGCTTGGGACTCAAAGGCTACGGGGTAGGAGCTGGAGTGGGAGCTGCTGAGTCAGCAGCACTGAGAGCCCACCTGCGGAAATGGCATTGTGAAAGGTGTCATGGTGAGCCCAGCTGTCCAGCACTGTTTGCACCAAAAGGCTTGGAATGCCTGGAGGGGTGCTCCCTCCTTCTCCCCTCCTTCTGCCTGCTTGATTGGTATAGGTGAGTGCAGTGCTGGAGGTGGGCACAGAGCAAAAATTTACATGCACTGTATCTCTACTGGAAAAGGGGGTACTACGTGGATAGAATAATGGTGCTGGGGGTTATCAAGGGTGCATGTGGGGAAAACAATGCTGAGGGGGGATCTGGGGTGTATAGGGGGTAGCAATGCTTGGGGTAGCTTGGGTGGTTATAGTACTGGAGGTATCAGGGATGTAGAGAGGCAGCAGTGTAGAGGGTATCAGGGATGTAGTGGGGTCACAATACAAGGGATATTTTATGGTATATGGTTACAGTGCTGGGGGGAAGATCTAAGGTGTAGAGGGGTCAGAGTGCTGGGGGGATATCTAGGGTGTAAAAGGGTCAGAGTGCTGGGGGGATATCTGGGATGTAGAGGGATCGGAGTGCTGGGGGGATATCTGGTGTGTAGAGGGGTCAGAGTGCTAGGGGATATCTGGGGTGTAGAGGGGTCAGAGTGCTGGGGGGATATCTGGTGTGTAGAGGGGTCAGAGTGCTAGGGTATATCTGGGGTATAGAGGGGTCGGAGTACTGGGGGGATATCTTGTGTTTAGAGGGTTCAGAGTGCTAGGGGATATCTGGGGTGTAGAGGGGTCAGAGTGCTGGGGAGATATCTGGGGTGTAGAGGGGTCAGAGTGCTAGGGAATATCTAGGGTGTAGAGGGGTCAGAGTGCTGGGGGATATCTGGGGTGTAGAGGGGTCAGAGTGCTAGGGGGATATCTGGGGTGTAGAGGGGTCAGAGTGCTGGGGGATATCTGGGGTGTAGAGGGGTCAGAGTGCTAGGGGATATCTGGGGTGTAGAGGGGTCAGAGTGCTAGCAGGATATCTGGGGTGTAGAGGGGTCAGAGTGCTGGGGGATATCTGGAGTGTAGAGGGGTCAGAGTGCTGGGGGGATATCTAGGGCGTGGAGGGGCCATAGTGCTGGGGAGGCATCAATCTAGCAGATATATTATATGCACAGGACAGCTTTGTTATGTATGTATGTAGTATTTTCCCACTGTTTATTTGCTGTACAGAATGATTGTTCATGTAGTTAATGCGGAGATCCACCCAAAAGGGGAAGCTCTGCTTTTCTGCCTCCTACCTACTTGATTTCTGTTTGCACACACCCTGCTGGTCATCTACAAAATCTGGACACAGGGTTGGAGATCCCGTCCCACCCAAGACACTATGGAATCTCCAAACTACAGAGCCCCATGCCGGAATAACAAATCCTGGGGTGCATTGACCTGCATTTTGCTATTTAAATCAATTAAAATGAAACCTGTAGTGCAATGCGTGTAATGTAGGTATTTTGGATCACACCTATGAAAGACATGTCTTTACACTGTACTTGTCTGAAAATGAGCAAACCAAAAATTCCCACTAGTCCACACAACAGTTCAGCTTATTATGCTACATTGATTTGAACATTTATGTGCACAGACAGTTGTCTGAAACAATTGGAGTTGTGCATATTGAATCATTCTTGCCAATGCATGAGTACCCTTACCTAAAGTTCTCTTAAAACGGAGGTCCCACTAAAAAAAAAAATATTAAATGCCAGCAGCTACAAATACAGCAGCTGCTGACTTTTAATATATGGACACTTTACCTGTCCAGGGCGCCCACAATGTCGGCAGCCGAAGCCAATCTGTCGCTCGAGGATCGGCTGCTTCCGGCGCCATCCTCGGTAAGGGAATCAGGAAGTGAAGCCCTACTGTGCATGCGCAAGTCGCGCTGTGCGTCCTCACTGGTCCCTGCTGTCTCCTGGGACCTGTGTGTCTCCCAGAAGACAGCGGTGGAGGACAGAATAGGCGCCGGAAGTGGCATAGATCACAAGGTGATCTATGCCAGGAAGTGGGAGCTAATACCTGCATTAGACAGGTATCTGCTCCCTCCTCCCCCAGAAAGGTGCCAAATGTGACACCGGAGGGGCGGGAGGATTTCAAAAAGTGGAAGTTTCATTTTTGGGTGGAACGCCACTTTAATTCTGTATATTTTTAGTTCCCACATTAACCACTTGCCGTCTGCCTCACGTACATATACGTCGGCAGAATGGCACGGACAGGCAAAGCAACATACAGGTACGTTGCTTTGAATCTGCAGCCTAGCAGGCCGCGTGAGCTCCGTGACTGTGCCCGCGGGACCCACAGACTCGATGTCGCTCTTTGTTTGTTTATAGCGCAAAAATTAAAAAACCGCAGAGGTGATCAAATACCACCAAAAGAAAGCTTTATTTGGCAAATGGATAATAAACAACTGGAAAAACTAAAAGGGAACTACACTGTATTTTACCTTGCCATAGGATTTCTATTTCTGTCCATACAATTCTGACATTTACACAGCTCTTCCACACAGCACAGCCTTGTCTTGCAGGGCAGAAGGCTGACTCTTTGCTGCAGTTAAAGTGATTGTAAACGATCACCTTGTAAAACAACACATTCAGTTTAAAATAGAAATTAAAGGCAAAACATTTTTGTATATATATATATATATATATATATATATATATATATATATATATATATATATAAATATTATAAATACTGTTTTCCCTTTTTTATAAGTGATTACATTCCCTCTGTTCTTAGCTGCATAAGAGCTGAGGGGGCAGAAGCTGCAGCACACTGAGTTTCCCAGTGAATGGCTGTGCAGTGGAGGGAGTGCCAGGACAAGTCTTATCATTGGAGGAGAGCACACCGAGTTCCCAGTATAGCTAGAGAACTCATCACAGATCTCCTGCTTAGTGTGGTCAGTTTGTAATAGGAAAGCAGAGGGACTAGCAGGAATGCCAGGAATTTCACACAAAGGAAACATTACAAAGAGAACAGGAGAGTTTCTCATACAAGTACATTGTACAGCAGGCACATAGCAGGAATATGACGTGTTGAAGAGAGCTAATAGCTCCCAGTGCCCCAGCAAAGCCAGTGAGTTACTGAGAGGTGGGGGGAGAAAAAAGCTGGAGACGTGCACAGCACCGGATCGAATGAGATCTCAAGTAAGTATAAGGTAAGTGGCCATGTGATGGAGCTAATAAATTGACTATGTTATCTCTCTCTCTTCTAACCACTCAAATATTGGTATTTTCTTTTCTTCTTTATTATTTTATTATTGTTTCTTTTCTTTCTTGTTGCGATATGTATATATATATATATATATATATATATATAGCTATATATGTGTGTATGTGTGTGTATATATATATATATATATATATATATATATATATATATATATATCGCTATATATGTGTGTATGTGTGTGTATATATATATATATATATATATATATATATATATATATATATATATCGCTATATATGTGTGTATGTGTGTGTGTATATATATATATATATATATATATATATAGGAAAAAATTGGGGGAAAAAATCGCGCTAACCCGTGACCAAACAGTATGGGATAAATAAAAAATTAAAGAAAACACAAATTCTAATGAAATTAATCAGTGTAATCAAATATATACGAAAGAATATATATATAAATTGGTCCATCAAAGAAATCCTTAAATGAAATCCAAATGAATAACACCAGTGCTCCGTGTGAAAATCATATAAATTGTTGTGTCCACATTCATCTGTGACGTTCCACCACCAAATAGCAGGATTTCTCCTTACCAGCTATGCACGACCCCCCGTAACAGAGGGTCAGTTTATGCAGAAATCAGGCAGTGTCTCCCACGAATCACCGCAGCACACAACACATAAGATTCCTAGAGTAGCGTCCTCCGATTTTCATCAATGGGCACATATATGTGAAAAGAATGGAACACACTCCACATAGTGCATTAAACTTTCTAAAATTTATTCCATTAAAATTAAGTTGCACTTACAATTATGCAGTTTAAAATTCACCTGTTTACGTCTGGTGTGCCGGCCGTAGCACATTCAACAGACACCCGTCCTTGTCGGAAGTGTTAGAGGTGACGTCAGCGCGTCGCTCCGCCCTACGACCGTTTCGTAAAAAACTTACTTCTTCCAGGGGCACCTATATATATGTGTGTGTGTGTGTGTGTGTGTGTTATGGTAATCTTATAACCAGCCAGCAGTAATTTCCTTACATAAAACAGAAACAGATCTTTTGTCTACTCCATACTCCTTGAGCCCCTCCTTTTCCTCCCCCTCCCACCGTGCAATGCAATATGGCGCTGAAGCTAAGGAATGTGACTTGCCACATGCAAGAACAGACGTCACAGGAAGAGGACCATATACAGATGAACCAATGATATGCACCCATATGTGATGACGTTTGCTTATGTCACTTTGTTTATATAAGGGGCTGTGACCTAAATAAACCCTGGGTTGTTGATGAGAAGAGCTCATACTGAACAGTGTGCCTCAGTGTATTTCTTTTTGCATGCATGCATTCACATCACCTTGAATTTGGGTCAGAGGCAGAATAGAGCATACATCCTGGAATTGGACCAGGGATAAATCTATTACAGCCATAGGAAGAGAGACTTAAAGAGGAAGTAAACCCTGATAGGTGTCATGGATATGCAGTAGTGTTTGTCTGTCAGCTTACCTTCCTTCCCATGTGTTCATCTTAGAGGCCAGAACCCTTTCACCTGGCTTCCTTTATAATCTCCTCCCAGCCTGACTCCACCCCAGGTCCTATCACAGAACACTATATTAACCGGTGCACTGCAAGCCTGCTTTGCTGATCAACGTGTTTGTTAGGCATTGTGTGTTTGGGTTCCTGCCTGCCGTGTGCTACGTCTGTCTCTCTGTTACATATTTGGCTTGTCCCCGACTATCCCTGTCTGCTCGTGACCCTTGACCTTCGGCTCGTTCTTTCGTTATCCTTGTCTGCTTGTGGCCCCTGACCTTCAGCTTGTTATTCGTTTCTCTCATATCTTGTGCTGCTGCTTCCCCTCTTTGTTGGTGTAGTATCCCCTTATCCTACGGGGCGTGAGCTAGGAAACTCCAGGGGCCGCGACCTGGTCCCAGCCTGCAGCATAACATCCTCACCACTAGAGGCTCTGGAGAAGACCTGCTGGGTCTTAGACTCCGCGCCCTGGGGAATCTTGGCTCTAGCTTCCGTTAGGATCCCGGTTGTGCTCCTCTGGTCCCGCTTTCCACAACCACCCAGTTTCCTATCCGCAGAAGCCAGCCATAGGGTTCACTACCTTGCGGTGCACTCCTGTCCCCCTACGGTGTGCATCTGTCACCTGGCCACAGGTGACCTTGACAATAGGTTTTAGCTTTCATGCCATGGTTGTGCCTAACGGCTGTCTCTTTGACCTGCCAATACTTAGAAGGGGAATGTGTATAGTCCCGCTGGTACTCAGGAATGGGGTGCAGGCTAAAAACATCACTATCCAGTAGTGTATAGCATACTTAGAACAGTTGGATGTGTATAGCATACTTAGATTATAGGATAGCGGCTGTCTCTTAGTACCATTCTTACCATACCAATAGAAATGTGTGGAGGTGGTGGTTTTCAGACGATATACACATTTGTATGGTACCTGTAACTCCTATGTTGGCCATATGAGTGAAGAGTCACATAGGATGGACACCAATCCTAAAACATATGGAACATAAATGATTGCATCAATAAGTCAGAGGAGCCTTATAGCATGGATTGCATTGAGCATCAGGTCAAACAAAATCCTGCTGGTAAAATAGAGATAAACCGCAACTGCATTGATGATGCACTGTGCAGCCCCATAGACAGAAATAAGAAGCTTGTACAGCATGCACTGCTAATGGAAGTGCATGTCATCTGACAAATGAATCATCTAAGGGTCTGATCATGACATTCAGAATGATGAGATCCCTCAAGTAGAGCTATTTAGAGTCTGCAGCATTGTTCCAACAGTATCAGTATGAAATGGAAATTAATATCTTTAAAACCTTTCTTTACCATCATAAAAGAAACATTGTATTAAGCACCCAAATTACGTGCCAATTTGTCTCAAGTACTTAGTAAATTATGTAAATCTATTCTGAGTACCCCTTAATGTCTTTATGTGTATAAATGTTTACCAAACACTCAGAGAAATACAGAAAAATAATGAATCCAAAGGTATTTAATGGTGCAATGTTACACACTACACGATCATGTCTTCCTGTTACCTAGGTTTTCATTTTTTAATCGCGTAAAGGTCAACACTAAATGAATCGCCATCCAAAGTTCTCCATGTGGTTGTGATTAAATGGAAATTCCATGTCAGATTATTTCAACACAGATGTCAGATTATTATAACAGTAGCAGATTGTTCAGGCTGTACAACTATGTAACTTTTTTTCAGCTGTTCTCAGTGATTTGTTGGGTCCATTCAGTAAAAGACAACTAGGCAGGTTTATGCTGCTCCTCTCTCTGCCATCATCTCTTATGACACCTATACCTGAGCCACAGATATTAGATTGCAAACAGACTGGAAGCATAAAAGGATAGCCGAGAAATCATTTTATTAGTAATCTTACTGCTTTAAAGACCATGTTTATGCAATGGGTGAGATAGTGCGGACTGCCCTGAATGTGTCTTTGCAAAGGGTAAGCAACACAGCTAATTAACTGATACACAGGGAAAGATGAACCAGGGGTGTGTACTGTTATTGATATAATGATCATATTATGTCAACCTAATTTGTTCTTTTTTGTATAATCCTTTATTGAGAGTAGACACTTCTCACAGGTAATATAAAAATATCCATACACATAAAGGTCTATTGGCAAAAAACAGCGTATACATCACTCCAATGATGTCCCGAAGATGTACTAAGAATTCTTATTGCAAGAACGTGGGTGTTTACATAGGATACAACAATTAGGACAAACCTTGAGTTAGTTTAGAGCCGGTTCACACAGGGGCAACACGACTTCCAGCGCGACTTTGGGAGGCAACTTGGACACGACTTGAGCATGAATCACAGCGCGACATGAGGCAACTTACAAGGCAACTTCAGGTTAGCTCCAGGACAGGCGACTTTCCAGTGGCCAATCAAACAATAATCAGCTATGTGGGAGGGAGGGGTTTGCCTGGAAAACTATTTTTACTTCCTGGAAAGTTGCTTCAGTTAAGACAGGGGATCCGACTTGGAGGCAACTTCCATTGAAATCAATGGGTACAAGTCGCCTAGAAGTCGGATTGAAGTCGTACAGGAACCTTTTCTGAAGTCGGAGCGACTGCAGTAGTGTACGTTAAGACGGCTCCATTCACTTCCATTACTTTTCTAAACCGCACGACTTGGCGCGACTTGGGGTGACTTGAAGTCGGATCCCAGGACGCCCCTGTGTGAACCGGCTCTAAATACTATCAAGAAGACTCAATCAAAGAGGTGGAACAGGTGAATCTGAGCTACCACCTCCAAGTAGTAATCATCCACTTCGGAAGCAGGGCACTCAGCCTGAAAAGGTCTCTGCAACCTCCATATTGAATCAGAAAAGGGAAGAGGCAAGTGGCACAAAAATCTGCTAAAAATGCCTATGAACTTTATGAAATACTAGTGAAAAATAGCCAGCTAGTGCCAATGTGTTTCAGACGTTAGGCCTTATGGCCTACGGCTGAAACACGTTGACGCTTCTTGGCTATTTTTCACCAGTATTTAAAGTGGTTGTAAACCCTTTTGTGTTTTTTTTTCTAACCTGCAAGACAAAGCTATAATGAGCAAGTATGACTAGCATACTAGCTCATTATGTACCACTTACCTTCGATCGGGGCCCCCGAAGTCGTCCATGTCCCTCCTCTAGCCGCATCCATCGCTGCGGCGATAGCCGGAATGTTACTTCCGGGTATGGCCGCTGCAGCCAATCACTGTGATTGGCCGGAGCGGCGAAGACGTGACTCCGCGCATGCGCGCGTGAGCTGTCAAATTCGGCTACGTCGTCGAATGTTGCGACCTAGCCGAATTTGTGAATGGGGTGAAGTCAGCGTCGCCGCATTTACATACAAATATCTCCTTACCTGTAGGAGATATTTCATGCACCTACAGGTAAGCCTTAATCTAGGCTTACCTGTAGGTCTTTGTTTAAAAAGTGGGTTTACAACCACTTTAATAAAGCTCATAGACGTTTTTGGATGATTTTTGTGCCATTTGCCTCTTCCCTTTTCTGATTTAATAAAATTTCCTCCTGGCTCTTTCACCCAATTTGGAGTGACGTCCTGATCCAGGGAGGGTCTGTGTTGTATCAAATACGTTCCAGAGTAGTGTATTTAGGTTTTGTGCTGCCCTAGGCCTGACTTGTGCACCCTAATTTAAAAATGACCCACCCCTTCCTGTCAAGGCCACACGCTTTCTGTTTAAGACCCACCCTGAAATTTTGAGTGTGGACACTAGTTCTGAGGGCCTGGGGGGGGGGCATTGGATTCCCTTAATTTGCATAGATTTTCTATCACTTCCTGTTTGGCTATGGGGCAAGAAGAAAGGGAAATCTCTGCAATGGGACAGGGATGGTAAAAAATAAACTGACAGGGGCTATAACCCTCCCTTACTCTATCCAAAATGAAAACAAAAAGTGTTGCATATAGTTCTACTTTAAGCACAAATTTCTGATAATTTTATGGAGAGGACTAAGAAGATATAACCATGCCAATGGTGCAGCAGAAAACATATAGCACAGTGAGGAAGGTTTGTGGTCCAGGATGATAGGACAGTCAAAATTAGAAGCAGCAATCTCCCCCCCCCCCCACACACAGTTATGGAATGTCGGCAGCCCGCATACCGGAAGCAGTGCCGGCCGCTTTATGGGGGCACTAGACTAATTTTCCTCTCAGCCCAGTCCACCCCATAAGACTGGCGCTACTCTAACAGTGTAGCGCAAGCCGGCGGGGACTTTTTCCGTGCTGCCCCCGTGCAAAGTGCTGCCCTAGGCCTGGGCCTTGTTGGCCTAGGCCAGGATACAGCGTTGACCTTCCACTTCTTAAAAGAGAAGTTTTTTTTTAGATTCATACTTACCTAGGTGGATGCAGCATCAGACTGATGTGCTGTCCCCGGCGTCTCTGGACTGAGAATCGAGCCACTGAATATCGCCGATGGCTCTCGGTTCTCACTCCTCCCCGAGTGGAGAGCTGCTGACTGTCAGTCAGCATCTCTCTCTCTTGCTCTGTTCCTCCACGCTCACTGGAGCGCTGAGCTGTGGAGGAGCAGGGAGCGGCCGTCTCAGCGGCTCGCTGAGACTGCCATCAGTCAAGGCAGCTGGCGAATCCAGACATCTGAAGTCAGGATGACAGGCTGTCTCGACCGATTGCAGTGACATCAGCGGAGAGCAGACTTCAGACCGCTCTCCGCTGAAAACTGGTCACTCCTGTTGACCCATAGGAGAAGCCCAGCCTAAAAAGCTCAGGCTGGACTTCTCCTTTAATAATAGACTTTACTGTGCTTCTAGGCATTGATAAAGCCTTTGACATTTTTTTTGTGTCCATCTCCTGACTTGTGCCTGTCCACAACTTTATCTTGAGGATCTTTTGACAGTGTCTTGCCATGCATAGTTGATTGTTTGCTTCAGTTGTGCTACCAGGGACTGAAATGCTCCAGAAAAGCTCTTTTCATCCTGAGATAATCAAAATGACAACAACTGATCACAGTTGAAAGTGTGCTATTGAGAAGGTGTTTAGCTACACTTGATTGAGTTTACAAGTCATTTTGAGGAGGGGGGTGATCCCTTTTCCAATTTAGTGATTGTGTTTTTGATTTAGATTTTTTTTTTACATGTTGGTGTTATATCTTTTACTTAAATGTTATAAGTTGCACTGAGTGAATACAGCTGGATAAAACAAAAACTGTGTTCACTACAAAATGTGATTGAAGGGGGGGGGGGGGGGGGTAATTGTTTTCTATACCCACTGTATATATATATATATATATATATATATATATATATATAATGTATACACAGTATTTATAGATTAAACTTCGCTCTTTTCAAATCAGGCATAGTCTGTTTTTCTTTCTCAGTAGGGCGTATTTCCACTTTTGCATAGAAAAACCCAAACAGCACAGACACAACACAGACACCGCAAGGACAATTCTGTAGCATGTTTTTTAATGTTACAAGATGCAAAACACATGTAAACCAGATGCAAATGACATGCAAAATTAATGTGTTTTTTTAATAAAGTGCAACAGAGGAAAAGAGCCCTCAAAATGGCCACATGCATAAAACATTTTTTCAGTTGTCAAATTCCAACAGTTATTTGGCTAGAGGCCATATTCATTATGTTTCAAAACCCCCCTCTTACACATGTATACTAGTAAGCCTTGCTTGGGCATTTACTGTGATTTTGCCACTCCTCTGAAGTTGAAGAACAGTGGACTATTGAGCAAAACATTCCAAAACAAATAGCAGACTTTTTTCCAACACAGGATTTCCAAGGTCATCTTCTGTGCTAGTCAATGTTTAAAGTTGAAGTTCTCGAGCACAAAAACACTCATTAAAACATTTTCCTCAAAACCACAAAGGATATAAACCAAACCTTTTGTGCACCAAAAGTCTTTGCAAACGCAGATGGTAGCTGTTAAAAGTAGTAGTGACATAATCTTTGTGCTGTACACTGTGCAGAGAGAAGATCTGTGACAGGTCTCCAGCGGACCTCACCAAAATACAGGCTGTCTGCAGAAAACTACAGGAAGGGCGGAGACAAGACCAGTCACCCTGCACAAGCAGAGAGAGAGCAGCAGTGCCTGGTCTCTTTTACAGGAAGTTGAAGAGGCAATGTTTTGCACTGTATTACTGCACAGATATGGATAAAATACACAAGGCACACCAAGATCCAAAGACAAATGGCAAATGTATTTAGACAATATTTGTTTATCCTGGAGTTCAGCTTTAAAGCGCAGCCAAAATAAAAACACAAAAATCAGCACAAGGGACATAACCTACAGTCAGAGGGTTATGTTTCATGTACTGATTCCTCTCCTGTTAGATAAAATCCTTCTCCATCAATGCTCCCCCACCACCAACACTAAAATCCTTTGGTGCTTCGTCTGTCACTGGCTCTCAACAAAAGTGACCAAAAATGCCTACCCTTTCTGTCCAGCTCCCCCATTCATAGAGGCCATGACTACAGCTTCTATGAATGAAACAGAATCTATGAATGGAGGACAGGATAAAAAGTCTCCCCCTCCATTCAAAGTTCACCTTTCATTTCAGGATCTTGCACATATTTGACCATATATCTATGGTTCTGTTAAATGTTTTTCACTATAGGTAAACTCTTGTGCTCTCATACAGTGTATATTTAATATATATGTCGTTTAAATTGCTTGGGTTCATGACAGGTCCACTTTAAAACAAACTTGACAAGGAAAAAGGGGACTGGGGGGCAATTGCCTCGTTGCCTCACCTGGATCCACCCCTGCGCTACATACAAAGTTCAGGGTTGTGATATGTACAGTGTATAGAGTTCAGTTCAGCTCTCTTACACAGGCTGTCCATGTCTCACTTCTACCCCTTCTTGGCTCTGACCTCTGAACAACCCCCCCTCCCCACAAGGTTCCTCGCATCTCCTGGCTCTAGTACCTGGCAGTGTAGGTGGTTTCCCCTCTCTCTAACTTGCAGGGAGATCATTGTTCAGCATCTGTGCACCCAGGCACAGGTGGAGATCACAGTGCAGCATACCACATGATGCCCCATCCCACACTGCACCTGCATCTCCGTTGTCCCCGCTATGAGTGCAGGGTCGGCAGAGATCTGTGAGAGCCCCCAAGAGGAATGATGTCCTTGTAAACACAGAAGGCTTCATGTGTTTACAAGTGACAATGGTGAGTGGGGAGCAAAGGGCGAGAGCCAGAGGTGGTGGAATGGATCCACTGAGCCGCCCATAGCGTCGGCGTTAAAACGCCGCTATTTTTACAGCCGACGCTATGGGCGGATTTGCGGCTCATTTTGGCCGCTAGCGGGGCGCATTTAACCCCCGCTAGCGGCAGAGAGAGGGTTAAAACCGCCCGCAATGCGCTGCTGAAGCAGCGCATTGCGGGCGGTAAAGCCGCGCTGTCCCATTGATTTCAATGAGAAGGAGCGGTGGAGAAGCGGTAAACACACTGCTCCTTCACCACTCCAAAGATGTGGCTAGCAGGACTTTTTTTACCGTCCTGCTAGCGCAACGCTCCAGTGTGAAAGCCCTCAGGCTTTCACACTGGAGACAATGTAAAAGCTATTTGAGGGCGGATTGCAGGCGCTATTTTTAACGCTATAGCGCCTGCAATACACCCTCAGTGTGAAAGGGGTCTAAGTTCGAAGGGACACATGAATTGGTCTGTCGGTCGGGCCTTGTGTTTGGCACGTGCTGTAGAACATGTCCCACCATTAATTCTTTATTTTACCTCCTTTTTGTTATGGGGAAACAACTTTTATTAACGTCATCACCAGGTTTCTAAAATTGTAGGGAGAGTTGCCTTGTGTTTGGCACGTGCTGTAGAACATGTCCCACCATTAATTCTTTATTTTACCTCCTTTTTGTTATGGGGAAACAACTTTTATTAACGTCATCACCAGGTTTCTAAAATTGTAGGGAGAGTTGCCTTGTGTTTGGCACGTGCTGTAGAACATGTCCCACCATTAATTCTTTATTTTACCTCCTTTTTGTTATGGGGAAACAACTTTTATTAACGTCATCACCAGGTTTCTAAAATTGTAGGGAGAGTTGCTGGGAGCTTAGTTCCTATTGATGTTTGTGCACCTTCCAGAACTACATTTCTCAGGAACCCTTTCCCTACACAGAGTGTGTAGTCAGGGTTTGGGAGTCAAGGAAGCATCATTGCTCTACTGGGAAAGAAATCAATGTATGCAGGTAGAGCTGAACAGGGAGGGTACGGAAAAGGAGGAGTTCTGTAGTCCAGAAGAGGAAAACTCAAGCTTGGGTCTTCAGAGCAGCAATGGAATTGTTGTCAGCCCACGACAGGAAGTTAGGAGCTCACTGAATTTCTGGAAGGATCATTGGTTGTTTTTCCGTACTTGCCATGTTTTAAAGAGATAAAACATGGGAAAACCTGCATGCATTGCAGACATATAATAAAGTCAGGGAAAGGGTAAAGCATCAAGTGTGCATATTGAGACAAAACTGATTAATTATATAACACCAGCATAAATCTTCAAAGTACCAGTTACAGGATTTCAATATAATGCAGTTGCATTCAAAATAAAATGCAGACCAAAACCTCAAATTGAATATGAACGGCAGGTGAAAAAAAAACAAAAAACATAAACTAGTTAATATGGGTAAAAAATAATAACGGTAATCTGAAATGCTCAATAGTTCTGCTGAACCTCCCAGTTAGGTCTTATGGCAAAGTGCACCGATCTCAGATGCATTGAAGCTCAGTGCAATGTAGTTCTTCTTCTTTGCCATTCAGTGAAAGAGACAAGCTGAGAGCATAGAGGAGGTGATGATTTATACTGCTCTTCTATATTTGGACTAATAAAAGAATATCGTTGGTGAGGCAAACTGATAAATGCAGGGATACAATGATGTGATCATCTCTTTTAAAATGAAACAATCTCTACTGATTAGACATATCAATTCTGCTGTAAAGGATGGTGCGCCTTTAATTATTTAATGGCCAATATTCAGCTAAGCAGTGCCATCTTCTGGAAGATAACATGATTTAGAACGCTTTCAACACTATTCGGTAATTACTACAATTTATGATAAACCTTTAATCTGCCTGCTTTGACTCAAGGAATTACAGTGGTTATATATTTATATAGTGGTTTTAAAGTTGATTACATTGATAGGATATTATCCCATTGGTGCTTCACAGGCATTTTAGTGCAAATCAAAATCCAGTAGAGAGGCATCAAAAAGTGCTGGGGATATGAGCAGTATATGAACCATTCCTTTTAAGTGTTGTTTATTTCTACCACTAAGCTTAATATTGATTTTACTACTTTTTTTCATCCTTACTACCAGTTTACAGGTCAGTTTCCTTTATAAGTCCTCTATATTTAAATATGCATATTTCTATCTATCTATCTATCTATCTATCTATCTATCTATCTATCTATCTATCTATCTATCTATCTGTGTATATATATATATATATATATATATATATATATAGATAGATAGGTAGATAGATACATCTATATCTATCTATCTATAGACAGATAGATATAGCTATATATATATATATATATATATATATATAGATATATCTATAGCTCTATATATATATATACATAGCTCTCTCTATATACTGTGTGTATATATATATATATATATATATATATATATAGAGAGAGAGAGAGAGAGAGATATGTATTTATATATAGCTATAGATATAGCTATTATATAGATAGATATATATATATAGATAGATATATAGATATATAGATATATCTATATTTATATAGATATATATGATATATATGATATACATATACATATGATATGATATATATATAGCTATAGTTTTGCTTTGTTTTTACAGTAAAGAAGATCCCTATGTCATTTTAAGGTCGTAATTATAAAAAATAGTCCAATCCAGGTTATATTCCTTTGTCTGGATTTGACTTCATTTATCAGCGTTCATCCTGCTTCTTGTGGAAGTTATAAAATTTGCTGTGCTTGGGACTGAGAGCAAATGCCAACTTATGCAAATGACTATTTTAGGCTAACATTCTAAGTTTCCATATGTGCAGCTGATTTGTATGGTGACAAGAAAGTAGGATCAAGTATATAGGATCTTTCACAGAAATCAGTTGAAACTCCCTAAAAAAAATACCAATTAAAAAACAGTAAATTATTTACAAGCAATTGATGCAGTGAAATGCAACATTGGCGGATAAAAAAAAAAAAGTGCTCAATGTTATTGATAGCCAGATTTCTCTCTGCGGAAGGTGACTTTGAAATTTGGGGGAATGGTGGGAGGTGAGGTTAGATTGCAAAGATGCATGGGAGAATGTGAATAGTACCTTTCACAAATTTGGCAAATCTTTCAATAAGGCATTGGAGAGCAAAGACATTGCATATCAAATGGAAAATAGCTAAATACTTGACATACTTATATGATAGCTATTTTATCTCTCACAGGATTCGTATTTCTGTCCATTCAGTTCTGAGATTTACACAGCCATTACACATAGCACACTACTGCCTGACAGGCCAACAGACCTGATTTTTCACTGCTGCAGTTACCGTATTTATAGGCGTATAACACGCGCCGGCGTATAACACGCACCCCAAGTTTAGGAGGGAATTTTAAGGAAAAAAACTTTTAGGAGGGAAGTTCAAGGAAAAAAACTTACATTTAAATGCAGCCTTGTCCATCATTGCAGCCTTGCCCAGTGTCCATCTGCAGCCATGCCCAGTGCCTTTGCAGCCTTTGCAGCCTTGCCTTGCCCAGTGCCTTTGCAGCCTTGCCAGTCTCTGCAATATTTAAATTTGGCGCCGATTTCCGCTGTGGAGAGGAGCGGACAGAGCCGAGTGTACTTCGGCTAGACTCTGCTCCTCTCGCAGTCCCGCCAGTCTCCACTGATTGCGCCGCTGACATACAGAAAGCCAAGTGTACTTCGGCTAGACTCGGCTCTGCTCACAGTCAGGGGTGGGACTGCGAGAGGAGCCGAGACTAGCCGAAGTACACTCAGCTTTCTGTATGTCAGTGGCGCAATCAGTGGAGGTGGGCGGGACTGCGAGAGGAGCCAAGTAAAGCCGAGTGTACTTCGGCTTTGTGTATCTCGGCTCCTCACGCTCGTTTCAGCGGGGGATCAGCGTATAACACGCACCCACGATTTTCCCCTGATTTTAAGGGGAAAAAAGTGCGGGTTATACGCCAATAAATACGGTAAATTGTTTCTAAACCTAAAAACAAACATACAATCTACTGCAGATTACCAGTTCTTAAATGGAGTGGCTGCATTAGCTTTCTTTTTCTTATATTTTCACATGGTGATACTACCAGTAACACACTTCCTGTCCTAGGGTGTAAACTCACTGTACGGTATTTATGGAGGAGAAACGTTGTCACCTTAGGACAGTGTTTTTCAACGCCAGTCCTCAAGGCGCCCCAACAGGTCATGTTTTCAGGCTTTACATTATTTTGCACAGGTGATTTTTATCGGTTTCACTGCCTTTGTAATTACCACAGCTGTTTCATCTGAGGCAAATCCTGAAAACATGACCTGTTGGGGCGCCTTGAGGACTGAAGTTGAAAAACACTGCTTTAGGACAGGAACTGTGTTAGGACTGTAAAAGAGCACCCCTACGAATCTTCTCAGTAACATAGAGTGAGGTGTTATGTAGTTAATAGTAATTTATCAAATGCAGGGTTCTGCTGATAATGCCCAGGCCACTGGGCGTAATGTGTTTATTTTTGTTTGTTAGGTTGCATGGATTGGTTTATTACACTTACAGTACATGAATGGGATTTTCTGCACATGAATGCATGGAACACATGCTAAACCGGTGCAGGCAAAGACAGCACTTTGCATGGTTGTACACTTAAGTACGTCCTTGTAAATGAGACCTTACAGTGCTGCAGAGAAAAGTATCTGCTGACTAGATTTCTGGAGTATAAACAGATATTTTTTGCAGTTATTGGCCAGATATAACAAAATACTTTCAATGGTATACTGTATGCAAGCGAACCCTATAATAAAGTTTTCCAGACAATGTATCCCTATAAAGCAGTGGTTCTCAACCTGGGTGCCGGGACCCCCTCGGGGGTCAAATGATGATTTGCCAGGGGTCACCATATCATGGGCTGTTCCTGAAGCCTGCACCACTCTCCCAGCCTTTTTGCGGTCCCCACTACAGTTCTCAGATCAGCAGATGACCTTGATCAAGAGCACCTAAGTTGGCTGATCAGAACTCTCCCCAACATTGCCACTCATCCCACCCCCCCACGAGGGAGTAAGAGAAGTAATAAAAATAGAGAATACATGGAAGGGAGAGGAAAAGAGAGGAAAGAAGAAAGAAAAAGGAGAGAAAGAATAAGAGAAAGAACAAGAAAGACGGCTAGAGAGAGGGATGGGGGGGGGGGGGACAAGAAATTAGGATAGAGAGAGATAAAAGGGAAAGAAAAGAGAACAAAGAGAAAGAGTGGTACATCCTAAAATGTACCAAATGAGGTTTTAATACTGTAGGAGTGGAGGGGACTCAGGGAGCGGTAAATTTCCATGGGTTAGGGGCGCAAATTACTTGTCTTGCCTTGGGTACGAAAATAATTTGACTGTTAGGGGTCGCCACAAATTGGGAAATTTTATCAAGGGGTCACGGCACTAGAAGTTTGAGAACCTTTGCTATAAAGGAACTGTATACCTACAGTATTTAATATAACACCACTTATCCCTCTCAGTCTGCAGTTGCTCCCACACAAAATGTCCTAGCGATTGCACGATCTAAAAACTGTTGCTATGATCAACTACGTTATCTCTGTATGTCATAACACACTATAAAAGTCTCGGTTTGCTCAAACTATAAACACAGCCCACACTGGATTTCAAGTCCAAATAAACTTCAGTGTATATAATGTACTCTTCACAGTTTTCCCTCCACTGCATATATTTTATAAAACCACAAAATGTTCTATCTCATTCAGTTCCAAAGGAGTTTGCATGTTTTCCCTGTGCCTGTGTGGGTTTCCTCCGGGTACTCCGGTTTCCTCCCACACTTCAAAAACATGCTGGTAGGTTGATGGGCTCCTGTCCAAATGTGTATGTATGAATGTGGATTGTAAGCTCCTTGAGGGTAGGGACTTATGTGAATGTACTGTGTGTGTATATATATATATATATATATATATATATATGTAAAGCGCTGCGTGAATTGACGGTGCTATATAAGTACCTGTAATAAATAAATAGGAATGGAAATCTTCTATCCTTGCACAGTGCCTGTCCATGTGAAGTCATTCCAATGTGTTCTTCTAGTTGGATCATTCGACAGGGCACCTGCAAAAATAAACTTGCCTGTAAACCCTCCTCACAAGATTTTAGGCTCTGCAAGGTGACAAGTGCAAATAAAATAGTGCATGCTGCCAACTATTCATAAAATCAATTCATTTATTGCACTTACAAAATTTCAAAGGAAATTTGCATTGTAAAATCCATGTATTCCCTGAGGAAGTCAGTTATGAGGAAACCCACGTTAGGATTTGTCCAGGAGTTTTGATTTGCACATTTTCTTTTAAAAGGTGCAAGAACAACTGCAGACTGAGAGGAAGAGTGGTGTTATTTTATATTGACTTTAATAACTAAGTGGGTTTTCTGCTTTATCCTTTGCTGCACACTTTATAACTTTTTGTAAAAGCGTAACCCTACTGCCGCTAACAACTGCTCCATTTATGAGAAATCTCCCCCTGCCCCCCCCCAAAGGTCCACTGGGAAACCATCACACCTGTAGTGTCAACCTTCTTGGCCCCCTTGCAGCTCACACTGGTTCCTCCTAGTGACTTCCACAGGATACAGTAGGGAGATGGAGATCAGTAGAAGGAACCCAGTGAGACCTGTTGGGGACCAAGGAGACCAGCGCTGATGGAAGTTGATGATTTCTAATGAGCAGTGGACTGTGGTAAAAAGTAGATGTGTAGCATTATACTGCAGTGCAGAGGAAGGCATCACGCGTTACCGCACTGCTATGCAAAGACTTGAATGACGTGTCTAAAGTGTACACTTTGTATACTTCAAATAAAGCAGCAACAAAAAAAAAAAAAATAATATGATGTGCTGAAATGGACATTGAATTTGCAACACCCACTCACTGTATATCACTGCACCCACAAACTGACGTCTGCCTGCACGCTAAAACCAAACGTTTAGTGTTTCGCCAGTGGGAAAAAGCCTTAGAACTTTTTTTTAGTCTTTGTTTCTCACTTATCGTTTATTATTTACAATTTAAACCTGGAAAGTGGACTCAGCCAGTGCCTGGGCTGTGTGGGAAATCAATAGCAGTCTCAGAAAAGTATACTTGACTATAGAGACAAAGAATATGCTGTCTCAGCATCAGTAAGGCAAGTAAAGCAATAAAACCTCCCTTCAAGATAAAAGAAACCATTACTTATTCTGGAGCTCTTTATATTGAGATAAGAGAGGGAATTGGTCTTTTTCTTGCTTATGGAAAAAGCTATCCAGCCATAATGCCTTGTTAAACGTTTTTCTTTAAAACTGTTCACCAACTTGCCATTTTTTACTTAGGATATTTTTTTACAAATAAACCATATACATGGCTAGACCAGAACCGTGATATTTGTTGTTGATTTAAAAAAATAAATAAATCTTATTTCTTGTTATACTGATTAAACATTGAAATGTGAATACAACAATCTGCTCTGCCCTATAAGTCACTGTGGATTGAAACAACTGGAAGATTGTACACTCATGCTTGCTTAGAAGCTTAAAGTGGTTGTAAAGCCTCAAGGTTTTTCATCTTAATGCATTCTATGCATTAAGGTGAAAAACCTTCTGTGCTGCAGCTCCCCCCCACAACCTCCCCTTTTTCTTACCTGAGCCCAATCCGATCCAGTGATGTGCACAAGCTCAGAGGCTCCAGCCACTGTCTCTCTCCTCATTGGACAGATTGATAGCAGCCATTGGCGAGCCCGCATGGGTGCCCCCAGGAAAAATAGCTTTCCGTGGGGGCACCCGATAAGGAGGAGGGGCCTGGACCGTCAGCGGGGCACCCCAGAAAAAGAGGGCTGCTCTGTGCAAAACAATTGCACAGAGCAGGTAAGTATAGGCATGTTTGTTATTTTGATTATTTTTTTTTTTAAATGAGGGTTTACAACCCTTTTAATTATAAGTTCATCTGAACATACCATTTTCTCTTAGTCCGCCTGTGAAGTCTCAAAGATCCTTGCTGAGCCCGCTATTGTTGCCTGTGATGTTGTGGCAACAATGCTGCACTGCTCTTGAACACGAGCAGAGTTGCCATTCTCATGTAGATACCCACTTGTAATATTGTATTGATTTTTTAATCTATCACTTTATCACAAGATGAATTGAGTTTGCTGTCAAAATTATTGCATTTTCCATCCTCTTCTCACTTCACTCTGTTTAATACTTTAGTGGACACAAAATATTTTGCATGTAGACAGACTTTACTGAAACGCTACAAGAATTCTAAAGTAGAAAATTACTTCACTCAGAGCCGGTTCACACACAGGCGGCACGACTTTGGGGGTGACTCGGCAAGGCGATCTGAAGACGACTTCAGAGGCGACTTGCAAAATGACTTCTGTATTGAAGTCAATGCAAGTCGCCCCGAGTCGTCCCCAAAGTCGTACAAGAAACTTTTTCTAAGTCGGTGAACTGGAGATTGTGGAAAGAATGGACTTTAAAGGCACACATAATTTGTAGAAAAATAATAAAATTTTAATATTACATAAATACATAGCATAAATGTGACCTACGTCATGAAGACAATAGCAGGTACATAATTAATGGCATGTAGATAACAACATATACATAAATACAAAAATAACAACACATATACTGTGGACACTTCCAAATTGATACCCCACAAAGTTGCGATGGTTCCTGGGGTGGAGGTTCACAGTGTGTTGATGAACTTTAAAACTTGGTGCTCGACATGTTTCGCGATCTAATCGCTTCCTCAAGAGCTTCTAAATGTACAAAGAGAAATGTTAATGGTTTTGATACAAAGGACATTTGTCTTGTTATTACATGTGATATTGATGTACAATTGATAAACCAAAAACACTCACCACTAAACAAGTTAAGGTGGTGAGTGTGGTAGAATTGTTGCGACCCTCTACATTCTGCGAAAACTAACATGTGATATTGATGTACAATTGATAAACCAAAAACACTCACCACTAAACAAGTTAAGGTGGTGAGTGTGGTAGAATTGTTGCGACCCTCTACATTCTGCGAAAACTAACATGTGATATTGATGTACAATTGATAAACCAAAAACACTCACCACTAAACAAGTTAAGGTGGTGAGTGTGGTAGAATTGTTGCGACCCTCTACATTCTGCGAAAACTTGCGTCGCTCCTATTAGAACGGTTCCATTGAAGAGAGGGGAGCGCGACTTGTCAGGCAGCTGAAGCGCCTGACGAGTCGCCCCAGTGTGAACCGGCTCTGAGGGTTTTGCAGGCCGATGACTACCTTTATCAGCTTTTGTGGAGTACTATTCCTCTCAGTGGAATTAGAAAATGTACAGCATATTGGTAACCAAGATGTTTCCACTTTGTATAATTTACAGACACTTTATGAAGAATCAGCTCATTGTAACACTTCAAGGCTGTCCCCTACTTCCTCCTCTTCTTCCTTAAAGGATAGCATATACTGTATACATCAGACCTAGTAGATCTAAAACGTTCTACTAAAGAGAGGTCAGATTTCTACCTAGTTCATAAGAAATATAAAGTTTTGGGCACTCTGCAAAAACAATTTTAGCACATAAAAATGAGATATTGAGCTTCCCCTCAAATAAAGTTAGATTCTTAACAGGAAATGAATGGAAAGCACTAAAATCTTTAAAACAAAAAAAAAACAACACTTTGGAAGGCTGATAAAGGTGGAGAAGTGGTCCTCAATACCCATGAGGTTTCTTGTACTTCTTGCACATGGCCTCAGAAAGGCCGTACAGTGTACATTCGGGCATAATCCTCTGATTGGGAATAACATGTGGATTGTACAGCCACACGCAACCAGTCTATAGAAATCAATGGCAGGCTTGCTGGAGATGCTGCTTTATGGGTGTACATGCAGATCCCATTGTTTACATGCATAAAATGACTTATGCACTGTCCAGATCTCATTGGGGGTAGTATGTAAGTTCTAGTACACAAGTAAGGATTACTATTCTCTATGCCCTCTAAGTCAAATTTTTCCCTATCCCCGATTCTGTTCCCCTCCTTTGCTGACTTCCCCCACTTTTTCCCTCTGATTTTTCCCCTTTTTATTGCGTTCCATACCCTTTAACTTGATTTCTCCTTTCTCCCTTACCCGCCCTGGGTTTCTTCTCTCTGTCGCTCTTCCATGCCCCTTTCATTCCCGCCTTTGAAACTACAGGCAATTTATGAACACACAAACCTTTAAGTGTGATGTGGTGTGGGGGAGGGAGAGAGGGAGGGTTGGGAGGGTGTATATACGCCAAGGCATGATTGCTAATTGCACAATGTTACAATTCTTTTTTCTTTGTTTATTTGTGTCATTACATTGTTCACTGTATTTTGAATTGTATGTACGCATATCTGTTATGAAAAACAACAATCAAAAGTAATTATATATACATTTTTCCCTATCCTTCCCTCTTTTAAGGGGTAGGAAGCTGGTCTGCTAAATCTGCTAAATCTAAAGCTTTACTAAATCAATAGAGACCCTTGCCATTAACAGACAACAATTGGAGCACTTCATCTGCATTAACCTTGGGTAAAAACCTGAATGAATAAGTCTATATGCCAATGATTTAATATTACTTTTCCACACTACAGGCCCTGCCTTATCCTTCGTCATTCAAACTATTGAAGAATTTGGTGACTAATCAGGCCTTAAAATTAACTTCCAAAAGTCTGTCTTGATGCCATTGGTGTCTAGAGACATGTCCTTTAAGCCATGTTTGTCCCTTCTCACCATTCTGCCTTTTAATATCTGGGGATTGTGAATGCAGTGGACCCTCCCTGGCCATCTTAAGTTGGTCCATTAAAGCAAATGATTGCAGGTGTACTCTAACTGCCCTTGTCTGTGCCAGGCAGAATAACCCTAATTAAAATAATTATTTTCCCAAAATGTTTTTATATACTTAGGCATATTTTGTTTAACAGTAAAAAAATCTCCTTCAAGGAACTCAACTCTCTATTCTCATCCTTCATATGGGGTACCACTCAAACCTACATTGAAGATAGCCACAAAGGCCTATAGAGGAAGCTGCTATGGCCCTGCCAGATATGTTTTTATATTACTTGGTGTGACAGCTAAAACGCCTAATCACATGGATCTTCCTTGTATTTCCCCATGACTCGGAGGCACACTTGATGCATGTTCTTGGGACCAAACAGTTGTTGATATTCTTGGAGGCCTCTAAGTTATTTCTACCACTATCTAAGTGGCAGCTGAGTGAAAGCGGTTGTCACTGGGTGTGGTTAACTACGCAATTATCTCTTTACTCTGCTACCAGATATTTTTATTGTAAAATAGCAAACGTTCACAATATTAGAGATATCTATGCCTAAGAGATGAGCTCTTATGGAAACCCCTATCCTATTCTTATGGTGTTTTACTTGCAGTCACACCTCAACACGATCCCCCCTATTTGAGTAAATGGGAAAGAGACCTTACCGTTACGTTTATGGAGGACCAAGAGAACCGTATCCTTTTCTTGGTTAATAAGTCTTCATTGTGCAGCAATTATCAGGAGATCACATTTAAAATTTTCACATGCTGGTACAGAACACCGTCAGTACTAGCGTCAATATTTCTGGGACATAGCCCCATATGCTGGAGATGTAGTACCCAGACTGGCACACTACTCCACATCTTCTGGGACTGTCCGAAGCTGGCCTCATTCTAACAACAGGTCCTGCAGATCGTTTACAATCTTACAGACATTTCCCTTTATGACAATCCGGCAGCAGTGCTCCTAAACCTGACCCCAATGTCCAGTAAGAGATACCTTAAATCCCTGCTAATACATCTTCTGAATGCAGCTAGGGCATGCATCCCCAGCTTGTGGAAACAGCAATCTCCACCTATGGTGTCACAGTGGTTTGCCAGGGTGAACAATATTCAGCAGATGGAACACCTGACAGCTGCCCTTAGGGACAGGACAGAGGAACACAACACACACTGGCTATACTGGGACATGTTTCGGTTTTCAGATGAATACTTGATATATGCTTAAGCAGCTCCCTATATGGGATTTTGACGCCTCGTGCTGTTGACCCCACCGTTCACCCTTCATCCTACCCTACTTTTACCTCTTCTTCTTACTTTCTTCCTGGATACCTAGGGTGTCGTCCTTTTTCTCTACTACAAATGAAAAAATCTTGCAGTATGCGTTGATCATTAGGTGCTGCTACTGTGAGGATGGGGCTGAGAACCATATTTTGTGCATCGTCCACATTTTGCTCCCCACCTCACAGTGGTTCGGTACCTGCTAGTTAGTGTTTTTCCTATTTTTTGTTTACTTTTTTTCCCCAGCTATGTTCCTGACAAATACATTTCTCTATTGGTTTTCCACCACACTACAGGTTATAAAACAGGATATATATCTGTTTTAGAGGCTATTGCCCACAGTTTACGGATACCTTATATTGCTTTACAGGAACCTTGTCTGATATCCATTGATTCTTTGATATGGATGTATTATTGTTTATTAATGTATTTCATTGACTTTGGTATGTCATGCTATACTATTATGTTCAACCGTATACCTTAAATAAAGAATTTAAACAATATTAGAGATAACAATTATGATTTTAAATTTAAATAACCGTCTGTAGTACACACTGTAGCCACAGACAGGCATATCCAGAGATTTACCATATAGTAGCACTCTTCGAAGAGACAGGGATTCTTTAGGTTCTGCAGTAGTGCATTAGAGACAATATTAACACTTTCCAAAATATTGTTTAATTACAGAAATGGTAAAACAGTGCAAACAAAATATTTTTATACAAAGGGTATTATGAATGAACAAAGAGACAATAATGCCACAGAGAAATACAAAGGAATTAAGGGTGAAAATACATAACAATATCTTGGTTCTGTGCATTCTGCGGAGTCCAATCAGTGAGCATAAGATCAATCAGTGCCTTTCATAGGTCTTGGCTGATGTTCTTTGTTTTGATGGTAAAAGAAGAGCTCCAGACTGCGGATGCAGCCCCTGTTTTCTGGTCCTTGAGAAGGGTTTGGACAGAAACGATCTGACCAATGAGACGTTCTGAGGAGTGGCTGATGGGATGTTACCGTGTTTATGACCATGTAGTGACAGCTCCTTAAAGAACCCAGGAGAGGTGATGTGCCCAATTGTCTCCAGTACCTTCTAAATGGTGGTGTTTGGGCTTAAATTGCTGCTAATTACCTGATAGAGGTAAATATGTCCTTGTTCTGGTTGTACTATTATCAGCTCAGGTATTATGAAAAACACTGAAGTTTGTTTTCTTTGCTAATATCAGCCAGAAATGTGTATTCGGCTGTTCCACCAGCTGAGCTATTTACAACAGAAGATAAATCTGATACTGTTAGCGAAGAGGGATATCGGTTAAGCTTCTAGTTACTCAAGCCTGAAAGCTTGAAAGTTTTATGATAGCCACGAGACTGAGATGCGGATTGTGTTAGATTTTGCTAATTCTATAAAAGTACTGATGAGGGTGTTTGAAATGAAGCTAAAAGTTTGTTAATTGTACAAGATGCCTTCTTGGGATTATGTAAAGGGAATCACTGCTGTTATGTGTCTCCTAGTCTTACAAAATGTCATGGTGGACTTAGGAATTTTGAACAACATGGCTGCAGTGAGTCGTCTCACACAGCCTTTTGGGGTGCCCATTCTGAATTATTATCACACTACCAGTTAAACTTCATTTAGGGACCTCTCAGATAATTATGTTTATGAGACAACCCTATACTAGCACCATTTAGTGCGTGTTCACATACAGAATTCTCAGACTTACTGTTAAAACCACCTCACTCGGTATATGTGAACTTCTTGTCAAAGTGTTTTAGAATGTATGTAACAAAAAGCACACCAGAGACTGTCACTGTTTCAGTCTTAATGATTCAGACTTTGGAGAGATCGTAAAACCAGCGGTACATTGTGCATGTAGAAAAGCACCTACACTGGGTAGTTATCTTTCACCAACCTTTTTTTCAAAATAAACAGAGTTCGACCACTAATGCCCTGTACACACGATCGGATTTCCGATGGAATAAAATCCAATGGATTTTTCCATCGGAATTCTGATGAAGCTGACTTTCATCAGTCTTGCCTACACACCATCAGACAAAATTCTGACAGTCCAAAACGCAGTGACGTACAACACGTACGACGGCACTATAAAGGGGAAGTTCAAATCCAACGGCCCCACCCTTTGGGCTGATTTCATGTTACTACGTGTTAGTAAAAGTTTGGTGTTAGCCGATTAGCGCTTTTCATTCTCCGTGCTTTTCAGTCCGTTACAGCATAACGAATGTGCTATCTCCCTTACGAATGCTAGTTTTACCAGAACGAGCGCTCCCGTCTTGTAAATCATTCTGAGCATGCGTGGATTTTTCTCCGATGGAGTTCCCCACAGATGATCGTAATTTGCTATCGTTTTTTTTCCCATCTAAAACAGTCCATCGGTCTTTTTTCATCAGAAAAAAACGATCATGTGTACGCGGCATTAGATGAGAACTATGAGGACATATAAATGTGGAGCAAGAAGGTGTTGCAGTTGTCAGTTTTTAGCCACTTGCCGACCGCCCTATAACACATTAACTGCTACAGGGCGGCCGTCCTGCGCAGGATCGCGTATATATACGTAATCCTGCACTTTCGGGTATCGGGTGTGAGCGCACGCCTCCGGCAGCTAGCTCCCACTGTGAATCAACACAGCGAGAGCTGATCAGTGGGTCCACCAGCACCCGCTGATCATTCTGTACACAGGCAGAACAACGATCTGTCTGTGTAAACAAGGCAGATTGCCGTTCTGTCAGTACAGAAGGCATGGATCTTGTGTTCCTGTAAAGCAGGAACACCGATCTATGCCTTCCACTAGTAAAAGCACCTCCTCCACTAAACTAAAACACCAGCTAGGCACACAGTTAACCCTTTGAGCGCCCCTGATGTTAACCCCTTCCCAGCCAGTGTCATTAGTACAGTGACAGTGCATATTTTTAGCACTGATCACTGTATTAGTGTCACTGGTTCCCAAAAAAAGTGTCAGCTAGTGTGCGGTATGTCTGCCGCAATATCCCAGTCCCGCTGATCACCACCATTTCTAGTAATAAATAAATAAATAAAAATTCCATAAATATATCCCATAACTTTTACGCAAAGTAATCAATATACGCTTATTGGGATTTTTTTTACAAAAATATGTAGCAAAATACATATTTGCCTAAATTGATGAAGGCATTTTTTATTTTTTATATTTTTTTTATTGGATATGTTTTAGAGCAGAAAGTAAAAAATATTGTTGTTTTTTTAAAAAAAATTGTCAGTCGTTTTTTGTTTATAATGCAAAAAAACCCCCCAAAAAACGCAGAGGTGATCAAATACCACCAAAAGAAAGCTTTATTTGTGGGAAACAAAGGACATTTTATTTGGGTACAGTGTCGCACGACCATGCAATTGTCAGTTAATCACTTCTGCCCCGGAAGGTTTTACCCCCTTAATGACCAGGCCATTTTTTGCGATACCGCACTGCTTTGCTTTAACTGACCATTGCTCGGTCGTGCGACGCTGTACCCAAACAAAATTTATGTCCTTTTTTTCCCACAAATAGAGCTTTTTTTTTGTGCTATTTGATCACCTCTGCGATTTACATTTTTTGTGCTATGAACAAAAAAAGACTGACAATTTAAAAAAGAAAAGATATTTTTTACTTTCTGCTATAAAACATATCCAATAAAAAAAATCAAATTTCTTTATCAATTTAGGCCAATATGTATTCTTCTACATATTTTTGGTAAACAAAATCCCAATAAACGTATATTGATTGGTTTGTGCAAAAGTTATCGCGTCTACAAACTATGGGATAGATTTTTTTATTTTTTTATATTTTTTACTAGTAATGGCGGCGATCAGCGATTTTTAGTGGGACTGCGACATTGCAGCGGACAAATGGAAAGGGTAGATAAGGGTAGATTACCTCATTAGAGGAGGTGATCAGTTCTCTCTCCTCAGTAAGAAATAAGTGTTGTGGATTTTTATTTTGACCTTGTGTAAATCTCATGGTTTGAATTTTGAATGGGATGTCAGCAGTATTGTTTAGTTGGGCAGAGGAAGGCTACAAACCCCATCAGCTATACTGTCCTTGTCTACCCATTGGAGAGGTTTACTCACTTCCAGCTCAGATAACAACCTTGTCATCAGGGCAGGAATTGAGGAAAAATTTCCCTAACGAACTCTCAACATTCCTTGCTTTTTGCAAACACAACACAGGTAAAATGGAATGCGGGATATAAGTACTTTACATTTATAGGATTACTAAGGCAGAGTTCACACTGCCATTAAGAGCAGGCGTTTGAGAGGCATTTAACGGGCATTAAAAAACGCCCATCAGCCGCCTTTGCACAAGATATAATAGACAGCACAATGTGCTGTTCATACTAAGCGTTAGCGTCGTGTCACTTCAAAATCAAAGACTCGTGTCGAGTCAGGAGGTGTTTGAAGCCCTTCAATGCCTCCCATTCAAACCTATGGTAATGCTCTGCAAAAGCTCTGGCAGGCATATTTGTGTGGTTGCGGCACGTTAAAACGTGTTTATTTCTGTCACTTTCCATTGTGGAGCAGTTTTAACGCGCCCTAACGCTCATCAAACGCTATGAAACCAGGACGTTTAGGGAGAATTTTTTACCGCTTGTAAAACCCCCCCTATTCTAAAGCTCATTGACGCCTGTCTGATGCCCATACTAACGCCATAAAAAACACTATAGGAACGTTTGTTGAGTGTCAGAAATTTAGTCAAGTGTGAACAAGCCCCTAAGTGGATGGGGAAGAGGCTGCAAATGGTTACAATGTGGAGCGCATGTGTCCGTTGTGGTCTAGCAGTGTATTGTGTTTACTGCAATTTCCTATACTGCTCGGAAACGTAATTGTGTGCCCTTAGATCAGTGGTCTCCAAACTGTGGCCTGGGGGACAAATACGGCTCTTTGCTTGCCTTTATCTGGCCCATGGGGCACTATTCCTCCCACTGACACCAATGACGGGGCACCATTCCCTCCCAATGACACCAACAATGGGACACTGTTCCTGTCACTGATACCAACAATGGGACACTGTTCCTGTCACTGATACCAACAAAGGGACACTGTTCCTGTCACTGATACCAACAATGGGACACTGTGCCTGTCACTGATACCAACAATGGGACACTGTTCCTGTCACTGATACCAACAAAGGGACACTGTTCCTGTCACTGATACCAACAATGGGACACTCTTCCTGTCACTGATACCAACAATGGGACACTATTCCTGTCACTGATACCAACAATGGGACACTATTCCTGTCACTGATACCAACAGTGGGACACTGTTCCTGTCACTGATACCAACAATGGGGCACTGTTCCTGTCACTGATACCAACAATGGGACACTGTTCCTGTCACTGATACCAACAGTGGGACACTGTTCCTGTCACTGATACCAACAATGGGACACTCTTCCTGTCACTGATACCAACAATGGGACACTCTTCCTGTCACTGATACCAACAATGGGACACTGTTCCTGTCACTGATACCAACAATGGGACACTGTGCCTGTCACTGATACCAACAATGGGACACTGTGCCTGTCACTGATACCAACAATGGGACACTCTTCCTGTCACTGATACCAACAGTGGGACACTGTTCCTGTCACTGATACCAACAATGGGGCACTGTTCCTGTCACTGATACCAACAATGGGACACTGTTCCTGTCACTGATACCAACAGTGGGACACTGTTCCTGTCACTGATACCAACAATGGGACACTCTTCCTGTCACTGATACCAACAATGGGACACTCTTCCTGTCACTGATACCAACAATGGGACACTGTTCATGTCACTGATGCCAACAATGGGGCACTGTTCCTGTCACTGATACCAACAATGGGACACTGTTCCTGTCACTGATACCAACAATGGGACACTGTTCCTGTCACTGATGCCAACAATGGGACACTCTTCCTGTCACTGATACCAACAATGGGACACTGTTCCTGTCACTGATACCAACAATGGGGCACGTAAATCCTGAAGGACAGTAAACTGTCACTTTGTTTAGAAAGTTTGAAGACCCCTGTCATAGATGAACATTGTTTGTACTTTTACATTTTTGGCCAAGCACACAAAAAGGACTGCTGTGTTTTGTTATGACAGGCGTGGTTTTGTATAAGATAATTGCTGCACAGTGCACTTTATGGATCAATGCCATTTTTATGATACAAAAATGCAATATTTAGGAGTTCAGTCGGGTGTAAATGGAAATATATCAGATATAACAGATTCAAAGAAAATGCATGCCTCTTTAAATGCTGAACCTTACACATCTTTTGTTCATTACAAAATATTATCAGTATCCAGATTGCCGTTAACTATTAAGTAAAATGTTCGGTCATAATTAACTCTGACTTTGTACCTTACATCTGTACAAGTAATGGCCTAATATTGCGGGCAGTATTTCAATAATGAACTTTTCAAAGTGCAAAGATGGGAAAACACGCATGTATTATTCTTCATTTTACTGCGTTTCTGTCCTGTCCTCTTCAGATTGTCATAGCAACCCACATTACAGCAGTCTTCCTGCGAAATTTACTGTCTAGCTAGGAGGTGAATTCAGATAAGATTCTCATAATGTTCATAATTGAAACCTCCAATAAAAATATTGAGGGTTACATTGAAGAAAATTAAAATTAGAGCGTATTATGAGACCCTTTCAGAAAGATGTTTAAAAGGTGATTATTTTATAACATATTAGTATTATGTTCTGGCTAATTTTCTTAATTCATCTGTTTAGTGGTATGTAAGTATTGACTGAAGCAAGGAAAAACAAGAGTGTTGTGCACCCTGCCTCACAATGAGGGCTTTGCAAGACATTTTTTTTTCTTAATTTTGAATAGCATGGGGAAGGGTTAGAACCCCTGTCAGGTTTTTTGCTTTTCTGGGCTCTATTAGAGAAATTTGTCTTTGCTTCTTTTCCTGCTAACAACATTTTACTAGACCGCAAGTGAAAGAAACTATCTAACAGCAACATAAAATAAAAGTGCTTTTAAAGCGGATGTACCGCGGCCATTCCTTTTTTCTTTTTTTTTTGTCAGTAATTTAACTATTACATTGTAAAACATTACTCACTGTTCTGGTCTTTCAAAGCATCCTCTGTCCGAATATGTATGAAATTATAACTTATATAATGAGTTTAACTAGGTTTCCATTTTGCTTGTGGGCATTGTGAAGCCCACAAGCACTCATTTCCTTGTTGTGGTGAATGCTCATCTCCCAGCATTCACCGTTTGTTTCTCAGTCTTTACGGCAAGCAGGGACATCAGCAGGGTTGCCATCACAATGGGCGGCGTCGCTTTACGAAATACTGCAATAACTCACATTAAGCCTTTGCAATGACAGTTTCTACCTTCATTCGAGGCTGCAATGTTATTAAGCTGAAGTGTTAAAATAAGGTGGAGCTCCACTTTAAGTAGGGTAGGTGACAGCTCGAAATCCCGCCTAGATTCAAATTTCTGTATGTGACCCTGTTGAAGATTTTCCCTCACTTCCTGTCTGGTGAAACCATTGTCAGAAGGGCAAGAAGTGAGGGTATATCTCTCTAATGGAGACCCAAATATCAGAAAAAACTGACAGGAGTTCTAATCCTTCCAGACGCTATCCAAATCTAGAAGAAAAAAGTTTTGGCTTGAAATTAAAGTGGAAGTAAACCCTCCTATCATTTTCAGCCAAGAGAGCTGCCATCTTGGCCTCTGTTTAATCTTCAACTGCCATGGTGCTGCACATGTGATCTGTTATGACACCACTCCAGCCATTGGATAGTTTGACAGTTTGGTTGAGAGCACAACCAATGAGACAGTTACATTTCCGGCACCTGACGGAAATGTAACAGTTTCATCCATGAGTTTACTTACGCTTTAATTGAATATTGTAAAGACAGACTGTATCCTCTATATGCAAATTCAAGCCCTATCTCATTTTAAATAAGCCCCAAATCGGATTGAAGTTACTATTACTGCACTAGAAGGTTAGTTTTCATGATTGTATGGTCATCTGTCTCGACTCTTTTGACCATCTTTAGGTTGTGCTTGTGGGCGGGGTCCGGCTGGGCCTGTTCATGTGGGGTAACACCTCACCTGAAGGCATGCTCACCCGAGCCTGGGACCAGGCGGGGGCTACAGTCATGTGAGAAATCAAATATTAAAGCAGTCTCCCGACTCAGAGATGAGCCACATGTGTAAAGTGCATGTGCAGAGTTCCTCCCATACCACTTCACACTTGTATTGATGTATGTGATGCATTCGGATGGACATGCAGAGCTGTTGCTCACTCCACCAGTCCAGCATACCTCTGTTACCTCACTCTCAGTAACAGAATGGAGTCCTGCTGAGCACACAACGGGGCCCCATGTATGCTCGCCGACTCCCTCCCATACCTAGCGATCAGACCTTAGATCTCTGTAATCCTAGTCTGCTCCCAGTGACTGGAGGAGATGGATAACTAGGAAGGGAGTCCGAGCACCAATTTCCTCATTCCCGGAGGACCTGTCACCTAACCAGGTACCATGCCAAATGACTGGTTGCGGTAGCTGTTCTTCCTTGCGGTTACACATGGCAGCTACCTCCTCTTCCTTGCCTTGCGAGTTAACCTTTTGTAATGGTGTTGTACATATCCCGCAGTGCTTTTACAGACCCAGGTTCTTTAGAAATACACCAAGACCCAACATGCATCCAGTTGAATAACTTCAGACCAGGCTCAGAGCAGTGGAAACAACTTTACTGAAAGTTCAGTAGAACATGCAATAACATCCTCATCCTAATTACACCTTGTTGTGTCTGCCCCAGGTTACCTGAACAGGTTAAAAAAATATTGAGAATAGTCCATTCTTGGAAAGACTCGAACAGAGAAATCCAAGTCCTTGGGGTGTCCTGATGGATTGGTATCTTAAGCTGGACCACATTGCTTAAAGCAGAACTAAACCCATAAATGTAATGGTTTCAAAAAAGCTGTTACATTCCCAGCATGCCGGGAATGCTAACTGTCATGTTTTCTTGTGCTTTCAACCAAACTGCTAAACCATCAAATGACTGGAGTCATAATTGATCACATGTGGAGCACCATGGCAGTTGCAGATCAAACAGAGTCTAAGATGGAAGCCTCCTTAGCTGAAAAGGATAGGAGGGTTTAGTTTCACTTTAAGGCCCCTTTCACACTTGTGCGACTTGTCCTGCGACTTGGGACTGCAAAGTCATACCCCATGATTTCCAATGAGTACAGTTCATATCTGTGCAACTTCAAGTCGCAGCAACTTCAAAGTAGTCCCTGCACTACTTTGGTCCGACTTTGATGCGACTTGAGGTCCATAGAGCTCAAGATTACACAGGCATTGCTTCAAGGCTGGTGACAGGAGACAGGAGAGGCGCTTCAAGGAGTGACAGGAGAGGCGCTTTACAGGCGCTTTGCAGGTGCTATTTTTAGCGCTATATCGCCTGTAAAGCGCCTCAGTGTGAAAGTTGCCTAAATAGCCACCCAATGGCTGAACGCAGGTGTGACTGATTATTACAGCCTGCTGGCTTCTGGGAGACACCTGCTGGTGGACACTGGAACTGCAGAAAACAGCCCAGAGTAGCACAGTTTCACCAGCAGGTGAACTCAATCCTAATGCCCCGTACACACAGTCGGGATTCCCGACAGAAAAAGTCAGATGGGAGCTTTTGTTCGGGAATTCCGACCGTGTGTATGCGCCATCTGACTTTTTTTCTCGGGAATTCCGACAGAAATAGATTGAGAGCAGGTTCTCTATTTTTCCGTCAGAATTTTCGACTGACTTCTTCCTGTTGGAAGTCCCGACCGTGTGTATGGGGCATTACAGTTGCTTTTCTATCATCTCAAACCCAGTTTGCTCATTCTCCTGTGACCTCTTACATCAACAGGGCATTTTCGTCCACACAACTTCCGATCGCTGGATATTTTCTCTTTTTCTGACCATTCTCTGAAAACCCTAGAGATGGTTGAGCGTGAGAATCCCAGTAGAACAGTTTTGTTTTTTTAAATACTCAGATCAGCCCGTTTGGCACCAACAACCATGCAACATTCGAAGTCACTAAAATCCCCTGTCTTCCCCATTCTGATACTCGGTTTGATCTTCACCATGTCTAGATGCCTACATTGAGGTGCTGCCATGTGATTGGCTAATTTGCAATTTGTGTTGCCAAGCAACTGAACAGGTGTACCTAATAAAGTGGCCGGTGAGTGTGTATATATATATATATATATATATATATATATATATACATACATTATACATATCCTACAGATATGTTCAGAAAAAAACACTAGAGCATGTATTGCACATGACGTATTCTAGATGGCTACATTTCAGCTTTAACTACAGAATAGTGCCACCTTCAGGGGAAATCTCAAAACTGAAGAGAAAAATGATCGTTGTCACAAACAATAGCTGGTGGTGATGAATACAGAAAGACCCCAAAGCATAAAACCTATATGGTCCTCCTGTCATCCATAGTTTTCTAAGCCAACTTTGATGCATGTAAAACCTTTATTGACATCATACTTTATTTATATTTGATATATGATGTATGTTTTTCAGTAAACTTGCACACAACATGTAATTCATTCGATGTTCTTTTCTGTTCACTTTTTAGAAGTTGCCAAAGTATGACAAGCCTGTTTAGTAACACTATGTCTCCGGTAAAAGACAACACCTCATCCTTGCCCCGAAAACAAAGCTGTCTCAACAAACCACCTCTGCGCGCCCTGTATGATCTGCTGCTGGCACCAATGGAAGGGGTAAGGCTATTACATTGACCCATGTTCCAGTTTTCTACCATGGGTAGGCGAATACCTATAATAATTAGTGAGTGAGTGAATAACTTGTATAGCGCTACAAATGCGAACTAAATCGCCTTAAAGGCAATTTTATAATGGTTTTTCATCCATTAAAGGCATATTTCACGTTTTGAAAATAAATAATAAATGCATCCACAATAATAAAAGAGAAAAAAGTGTACATTTATTATTTTTTTTGCACTAGAACACTGCAACTGCCATGAGTGCATTGCGGGTACAATACAAAGGCTCCTGCAGACTATTTCTCAAGCCCCAGGTCCTTATGGAGGTTATGGGGCTGGAGTTAGTAAACAGTTGCCTGCAAGGGCGGTGATGCCAGCTGACTTGCACGCCACTGAAATTGTCTTTTTGCCAGTGTCAAATGAAAAAAGGGTGCTCCATATAGAAGAACCCAGGTAATTGGGGCGAGGGTGTGGAGTTGATGGTTGGGACCATGTTTCATGTTACATCCGAATACAGGTGTAACATGAACCATGGCAGTCTTTAGAAAAAAAAAGAACCTGCAGTATTCTACATTAAAGAGGAAGTAAAGCCATTTTTTTTTTAAAACCCTGAAAAAGAAAGGCATAATGAGCTAGTATGCATAGCATACTAGCTCATTATGAATGACTTACCTGAGATAGAAGCCCCCGCAGCGGTCCTTGGTCACCTCCGCCGCCATCTTGCCTCAATGTCCCGTCACTGCCGTCAGTGCATCATCGGTCCGGCACTTTGATTGGCCGGAGCGGCGATGATGTCACACGTATGCGCGCTCGGGCCGGCAAGAACCCATTCGGAAAACTGGCAATGAAGCCGGCCCTCTAGTGCGCATGCGTGTGACATCATCGTGCATCAGTTTATAGTAAATATCTCCTTAACCGTGTAGGTTAAAGAGATATTTCTTGCACCTACAGGTAAGCCTTAATCTAGGCTTACCTGTAGGTGCAAGTTGTCTAAGTGGGTTTACAACCACTTTAAAGTGGATGTAAACCCAAAAAATGTTATGTATTTTTTTCTGTCACAATGTAGAGTATAAGATTTCCTATCATTTGTGCCAGGTCTTGCCACAAAGAGTTAATCCAGCTCTGAGCAATCCTTTTTTATTGTTCAGTGAGATAAAACGGACAAAAAGAGTTACCTTTGTCCGTTCCGCCCCCTGGCTTTGAGTGACAGGTTATTTACATATCTCGTGCACTAGCTTTAGACAGGCATTATTTTTGAATTCCCACCCCCACTCCTTTTCTGAAGTCATGTGGTTACTTTTCTGGATTTTGACTGGATGTTAGTGATCACAGCAGAAGAAATACACAGGAGAAAATGCATGTTGACAAGGGGAGTGTAGAGGTGGGCGGGGAGTCTACTGACATCACGACTCCACCCACCGAGCTCCAGACAACAGATCCACCCACAGAATCTGCAGTTTTTCAGTTCTTATAACAGACAGAGGGGAGACATTTGACAGATAAGGATACATGCAGGAGGCATCTATATCCTTATAGATCAGCACTATGGCAGTAGTTTAGAAAGGATGAGAGTGGGTTTACATCCACTTTAAAGCCTCACTGGTAGCCCTTGTTTCCTGCCTCCTCGGTTTCTCAGTGCCATTGTCCACATCTGGGACAGGAAGAAGGTAGAAGACATGGGTTACCAGAGATGGATCTTCTCTTGCAGGGTGCATCAGGTTTGATTTTTTTTTAGAGACAACAGAGTCTCTTTAAACTTGTGCAAATAAAAAAACATATGCAGGAATCCCTTCTCTGAATACTATCAGCCTGGTACATTAGGTGTTCAGGCTGGTATCACCATAGCAATTGGGGAGTGAGTGTGCAGTCTCCCCTACTATGGTGACAGTACCTCTATACTGGGATGAATGAAAGACAATACACGGAACCTTTCGATCTTGTTTTAAAATTGATATGACAACACATATTTTTTACATAGTAAAAGGTTTTTACAAGGTTACAAGGTTTTTATCGAATCAACAATTGTCAATGTACGAAAACCTTTTCTTTTTTTGTTGCTGTTTTAATGGCAAGTACTTGTTTGCAGTTACAGTAACTAAGTAATTATGTAAGTGCAAAAAAAAAAAAGCAGAGACTACAATCGGTCTCTTCCCCTAATAAAAAAGAAGCACACTGTGTACACAAAAACACTGGCTAGGCACTAAGTTAACCTTTTGATCGCCCTAGATGTTTAACCCCTTCCCAGCCAGTGTCATTAGTACAGTCATTAGTACAGTGGCAGTGCATATTTTTAGAACTGATGTTAGTGTCCCTGGTTCTCACAAAGTGTCAGTAAGTGTCAGAATGTCTGCCGCAATATTGCAGTCCCGCTATAAGTCACTGATCGCCGCCATTACTAGTATATATAAAAAAAAAAATCCAGGTGTCTCCCAGAAAGCCAGCAGGCTGTAATAATCAGTCCATAAATATATAACGCTATAATGTTCACATAAACCATTCAATATATGTTTTGGGGGATTTTTTTTTTAACCAAAAACTTGTAGCAGAATACATATTGGCCTAACTGTTTTGAAGAACTTTGAATTTTTTAATTTTTTTATTGGATATGTTTTATAGCAGAAAGTAAAAAAATATATATATATTTTTTAAATTGTCAGTCTTTTTTTGTTTATAGCGCAAAAAATAAAAATCGCAGAGGTGATCAAATACCACCAAAAAAAAGCTCTATTTGTGGGAAATAAAAAGGACATCAATTATGTTTGGGTATAGCGCAAAAAAATGTACACACGATCGGATTTCCGATGGTATAAAATCCGATGGAATTTTCCGTCGGAATTCCGATGAAGCTGACTTCCATCAGTCTTGCATACACACTGTCAGACTAAACTCCGACCGTCCAAAACACGGTGACGTAAAACACTACGACGAGCCGAGAAAAATGAAGTTCAATGCTTCCGAGCATGCGTCGACTTGATTCTGAGCATGCGTGGATTTTTCTCCGATGGAATTCCACACAGACGATCGGAATTTCCCATCGGATTTATTTCCAACATGTTCTATTTTTTTACTCCGATGGAAAATGTCCAATGGGGCCCACACACGATCAGAATTTCCGATGAAACAAGTCCATCGGATTTTATTCCATCGGAAATCTGATCTTGTGTACAAGGCATAAAGCTACTTTCACACTGAGGCGGGGGCGTTAGTGGTAAAGCGCCGCTAGTTTTAGTGGCGCTTTACCGCTGTTATAGCAGCGCTTTTCAGCCACTAGCGGGGCACATTTGACCCCCGCAAGCGGCCGAGGAAAGGGTTAAAAGTGTCCGAAAAGCGGCGCGGCCGAAGCTTTTTGCAGGCGCTTCGGCAGCGCTGCCCATTGGTTTCAATGGCAGGGGCAGTTTAGGAGCGGTGTATACACCGCTCCCACACCACCCCAAAGATGCCACTTGCAGGACTTTTTTTCCCGTCCCGCAAGCGCACCACCCCAGTGTGAAAGTGTATTTTTAGTGCAAAAACGCCTGTAAAACGCCTCAATGTGAAAGCTCTATTTGTGGTAAAAAAAAAAAGAAGAAATTGATATTTGGGTACAGTGTCACACGACTGCACAGTTGTCAGTTAAAGCAACACAACGCCATATCGCAAAAAATGGCCTGGTCATGAAGGGGGGAAAATCTTGTGGAGGTCAAGTGGTTAACCACTTCCCGCCCCATCAATAGCAGATTGACGTCTGGGAAGTGGTTCTGTTATCCACACTGGACGTCATATGACGTCCTGCGGGATAACAGCCGCCGTGCGCCCGGGGGGGCGCGCATCGCGGCGATCGGTGGAGCGGTGGGTCAGTCTGACCCACCGCTACACTGATCTCGGTAAAAAGCCTCCGGCGGAGGCTTTTTACCACGTGATCAGCCGTGTCCAATCGCGGCTGATCACAATGTAAACAGGAAGAGCCGTTGATCGGCTCTTCCTCACTCGCGTCTGATAGACGCGAGTAGAGGAGAGCCGATCGGCGGCTCTCCTGACAGGGGGGGTTCGCCCTGATTGTTTATCAGCGCAGCCCCCCCTCGGATACCCACACTGGACCACCAGGGAAGCCCCCCAGGACCACAGGGAAGCCCCAAGCATGTGGATGGCCCCCATGGCCATCCACATGTAGTAAAATAAATAAAAAATTAAAAAAAATATGCCAATCAGTGCCCACAAATGGGCACTGACTGGCACTATGATGGCACCACCTCAATGTGTGGTGGCTGGCATTGCTGGGCATCAGTGTCCATCAGTGCCACCTACTTGTGTCCATCAGCGCCACCTATCAGTGCCCATCTGTGCCCATCCATGCCCATCTGTGCCCATAAGTGCCCACCTATCAGTGCCCGTCCGTGCCACCTATCAGTGCCGCCTATAAGTGCCCATCAGTGCCGCCTATAAGTGCCAATCAGTGCCGCCTATGAGTGCCAATCAGTGCTGCCTATGAGTGCCAATCAGTGCCACCTATGAGTGCCAATCAGTGCCGCATACCAGTGCCATATATCAGTGCCCATCAGTGCCGCCTATCAGTGCCCATCATCAGTGCCCATCAGTGCCACCTCATCAGTGCCACCTCATTGGTGCCACCTCATCGGTGCCCATCAGTGTCGCCTTATCAGTGCCCGTCAGTGCCGCCTTATCAGTGCCCGTCATTGAAGTAGAAAAGGTACTAATTTACAAAAAAAAATAACAGAAACAAAGAAAAATTTCGTTTTTTTCAAAATTTTCGCTCTTTTTTTATTTGTTGTGCAAAAAATAAAAATCGCAGAGGCGATCAAATACCACCGAAAGAAAGCTCTATTTGTGGGAACAAAATGATAAAAAATTTGTTTGGGTACAGTGTAGCATGACCGCGCAATTGTCATTCAAATTGCGACAGCGCTGAAAGCTCAAAATTGGCTTGGGCAGGAAGCTGTATAAGTGCATGGTATTGAAGTGGTTAAAGTAACTTAGTTTTTTTTTTTATAAAATAGTTAGTTTTATAATTCATAAAGCAAAGGATCATCAGAATTCCTTGCCAAAGTCCAGGTCTCTTTTCTGTTGAAAACATTTCCATCTGGGGTTACAAATAGTAAGAAAGGACTCCAGACAGTGAGGATTTATAAACTATGCTCACCTGTAGTATTGGCAATGCAGCAATTAGTTGACTAGGAAAACATTTCTGGTAAATCAGTTCACAAAGGTTTTAGCCCTCCTATTCATTTGGACATTCCGAGAAAACCATTGACATCACCATTATTTTATTCCTAATTCTTAGTGCTTTTTCCTATATTGTAACGTGACAAAGAAAACATAAGAAAGCAAAAATTGAACACTTTTACAGTATCTACCAACAACAAGATATCATTTGCGAAATGTATTATCTTAATGCTGCATTCATTGACTTTCAGGCCACTTTGTTCTATTTATTATTTCCTATCGCTGTAGTAGAAGCTACAACTTATATTCCACTTAATGAACTCTAGAGGGAGCCAGGCAACTAATATTTATCTCAGAAATATATAGAATTGGTTGATGCAGCTATTTTGAATCATGGAAGCAGCCACGTAACTGTCACTAAAACAATTTACATTTACAAACATTATTCATAAAACCATTAGTAAAGTTTAGTTTCTATAAATAAATACAGAAATGGGAGGCTGGCAATAATTCCACTTTATTTGCTATAGGGAATAGTGCTGTATTTGGTATAGTTATGATAAGGGATACTAATGCTAAAACAGAATCACAAATGTATTCTTTATTACAGATAGGTATATAGCACTGTTAATTTATGCAGTACTATATATATATATTAGGGCTGTTACTGATTAAAATTTTCGTGTTCAATTAATCATTTTTTTTTTTAATTGATTAAACGACTAATTTTGATTAATTATAATGCACATACAGATCCAACTACTTTTAGCTGATCTCCTTGCAGGCCGATTCCCAGTGCAGCTACCAACCACTGGAAAAATGGATAGCAGGATACAAAAAACACACAAAGGCAGCGCTCGATGGGAATAGCATTGAAACTTTTATAGTCTTCAAGTACTGTAGGTAACAAAATAAATATTGCACTGGAGATAAAATCGATGTAGCTACATAAACTGTAAAAATGGTGCGAGTAATACCAAACGGTAGCAAAAGCAGTCATAAAAACAACATGTAGCTAAGTATGATATTGGTATAAAAATGTGTACAACGGTACCACTGCTGAATCCAGATGAGGAGGAGCTAACATCAGTCCGTCGGCATGTAGATGTCCCATGAAGGGAACTATCACAACTCCCAGTGGATGGCTGTAGAATTCCAGGTTGATAGAGGGAAGTGATAGAGGGAAGTGTAACAGCCCTTGCGTGTGGCCGATAGTAAGGTCCCGCCGGCATGCAGATATGAATACACAGCAAAGGAGCCCTTCAGATGGACAAGGCAAGCCCCGCCGGTGTCCGTGACGTCACCGGATCTCCGACGGAACTCCCTGAAGACCCGGAAGCCGACGGAGAGGTGAGTACCGATCAAAAGAATTTTTATCGATCAAAAAAATGTATTGTTTAATCGAGGAATTAATAGTTCATTTCCACAGCCCTAATATATATATATATATATATATATATATATATATATATATATATATTTATATATTGTACATTCATATCAGTCCCTGCCCTCAAAAGGAGTTTACAATCTAAGGTCCCTAACTCACATTCATACACACACATACTAGGGCCAATCTAGGCAGAAGCCAATTAATCTATCAGAATGTCTTTGGAGTGTGGGGGGAAACCCATGCAGACACAGGGAGAACATGAAAACCCCAGGCAGGTAGTGCCATGGTTGGGATTTGAACCAATGATCCTAGTGCTGCTATGTGGAAGTGCTAAGACAAAGAGCTCCTGCAATCCTATACATTTTACAGATACGGCTTTACATCTTACATAGAATACAGGAGGACAGAAGTCCATTGAGTTTAACCACTAGAAAAAATTAATAAGTTAATTAAAAACTTCCAGATTGATTGATTGATTGATATGTAAATTTATATCGCGCCAAATACTGTCTTGGAGGACTGCAACTAAGCGCGCTGTACCATAAATTCACCAATCAGCCTTGGGAAAAGAAAAAAACATTTGAGAAAAAGGGAGGGGAGAAAAAAAAAGAGGAAGGAAGGCTCACGAGGGGAGTCGAAAAACAAAGTTGACGTTAATTATTACAGAGTTAGGTGTCTCTACATCCGTAGTTAGGAAAAAGCGTTTTTAAAAAGGTGGGTTTTTAATTGCCTCTTAAAAAGTGCTTGGGGCATTGGGAGCCGGAGATGGTCGGGGAGTTGGTTCCAAAGGGCCGCGCCCATAGTCTGCATTCGTCGACCTCCCAAGGACTGGAGTCGGGCGGGTGCTTGGATGAACCTATTTTGAAGCCCTGACCGCAATGCTCTACTTGGTGTGTAATATACAGAATCCTATACCCACAGTTGATCCAGAGGCATGCTAAAAAACCCTTATAGCGCATGGTCCAATTTCTCCAACATGGGAAATGACCTTAAAGTAAAAAAATGACCTTAAAGTTAAAAAAAAACTTTGCACAAAGGTCACTGTATGGACCCCTTATGTATTTATACATGGTGATATCTCCTCCTTAAAGAGGTTTTTCAACCTTCTGTGCTGCAGCTGCCCCCCAGAGCCCCCCTTTTTCTTACCTGAACCCGATCGCTCCAGTGATGAGCACAAGCCCAGCAGATCCAGCCGCTGTCTCCATCCTCTTTGGATAGATTTATAGCAGCAGGAGCCATTGGCTCCCCCTGCTGTCAATCAAATCCAGTGACATTAGAGCGTGGGGTGGGGCCGAGTCCTGCTGTCTGTTTCAATGGACGCAGCAGCGGGACTCATGAGCGCACCCGCACGAGTGCCCCCAGGGAAAGCGGCTCTCCGCGTGGGCACTCGATTAAGAGGAGGAGCAAGGAGCACTGCCAGGGTACCCCAGAAGAGAAGGATCGGGGCCACTCTGTGCAAAACCCTTATACAGAGCAGGTAAGTATAACATGTTTGTTATTTAAAAGAAACTAAAAAATAACCTTTACAATCACTTTAAACACATCTTCTTAAGATATATTAAATTCAGTTTGGATAATCTTCCTTTATAGCTGAGGTCCTTGATTCTGATCAGTGCACAGTCCTTCTCTACACTCTCTCCCCTTCCCTAAAGCCTCGTACACACGACCGGTTTTCTCGTCAAGAAATGACAAGAAATCTGTTGGGAGAGCTTTCTTGCCGAGAAAACCCTTCGTGTGTATGGTTTCATGTCGAGAAAACTGCCGGGAATCTCGACAAGAAAAATAGAGAACCTGCTCTCTATTTTCTCGTCAGGATTCTCGTTTTTCTCGTCAGGATTCTCGTTTTTCTCGTCAGGATTTTCGTTTTTCTCATCGGGATTCTCGTCGGCCTGTTTCCCGACGAGAAAACCGGTCGTGTGTATGCTTTTCCGAGTCTTGACGGGAGACGGGAGCGCTCGTTCTGGTAAAACTAGCGTTCGTAATGGAGATAGCACATTCGTCACGCTGTAACGAACTGAAAGCACGAAGACTGTAAAGCGTGAATCGTCTCTCCCCAAACGTTTACTAACACGCGGTAACACAAGATCAGCAAAAGCAGCCCAAGGGGTGGCGCCATTGCAATCAAACTTCCCCTTTATACTGTTGTCGTACGTGTTGTACGTGACCGCGATTTACAACGACGAGATTTTTAAGTGACAGTGTGTATGCAAGGAAAGCTTGACAAGAATCCCGTAAAGCTTGACAAGAATCTCGTCGAGAAAACCAAAGTTTTTTTTACGACGGGATTCTCGGCCTACGAGGCTTAACATTCTGTTTTGTGAACTGGTGCCAAAAACTGAACTGCATATTCCAGATGAGGTGTTAATAATGATTTGTACAGGGGCAAGATTATGTTTCTGTCTCTGGGGTCTACAGTATACCTCTTTTAATAACAGAAAGTGTGTTGCTTGCTTTAGAAACTACAGCTTGGCATTGCATGCTAATATTAAGGCTATGATCCACCAAAATATGCATTGACTCCCCCAGCAGTTTTTCTCAGGTGCAGGCAGGTTTCTAGCTCTCCAAGTGCATAACATGCATATATTTACCTACCTTAAACTTTATACAAAATATTTCTCTGTGTATTTATGTATCAGGGCACCTGAAAAGTCCCATATTTCCCCCATTTGCCTCTAGTTCTTAAACTTAATGTGCCACCTAGTGTGCAATCACACAGTGCATTTATGTCTGCTTTAGGCTCCTTTCACACTGGGGCGCGGGCGGTGTCGGCGGTAAAGCGCCGCTATTTTTAGCGGCGCTTTACCGTCATGTTTGCAGAGGTATTCTTTGCTTTTAACCCTCGCTAGCGGCCAAAAAAGGGTTAAAACCACCCGCAAAGCGCCGGTATGGCCGCAGTGCCCATTAATTTTAATGGGCAAGAGCGGTGGAGGAGCGGTGTACACACCGCTTCTTCACTGCTCCAAAGATGCTGCTTGCAAGACATTTTTTAACGTCCTGCCAGCGCATCGCTCCAGTGTGAAAGCCCTCGGGCTTTCACACTGGAGTGAATGGAGCCGCTCTTTCAGGGCGCTTTGCAGACGCTATTTTTAGCGTTATAGCGCCTGCAAAGTGCCTCAGTGTGAAAGGGGTCTTAATGTTGGAGACATACTGTAAGGATGTAATTCCACTGTATAGCTTGGTGTCATCTGCAAAGACAGAAATGTTACTTGTAATCTCAATCTCTATATCATTTATAAACAGGTTAAAAAGTAACCCTACGTTCACACCTATGCATTTTTTTGTGTGTTTTGCAGTTTGCAGAAACGCACTACAGTCCATTTAACATGGTTTTCTATGGTACATGTTCACATCTATGCGTTTTGCAGCCTGTGTGTTTTTGGAAAGGGTTGGGGACTTTTTTCCTGAGTTTTGCGTGGAATAGACTTCAATGGAATCGCACCAGAAATGCAAGTGTTGTATTTGTGATGCAATTATTGATGTGTGTTGCAGGTTTTTAATTTTTCCCCTTTAACCACTTCCATACAGGGCATTTTCACCCCCTTCCTGCCGAGACCAATTTTTAGTTTTCAGCGCTGTCGCACTTTGAATGACAATTGCGCGGTCATGCAACACTGTACCCAAATTAAATCTTTATGTTTTTTTTCCCCAGAAATAGCGCTTTCTTTTGGTGATATTTGATCACCTCTGCGGGGTTTTTTTTGTGCGCTATAAACAAAAGAAGAGCGACAATTTTGAAAAAAACACAATATCTTCTACTTTTTGATTTAATAAATATCACAATTTTTTTTAAAAAAAACTATTTTTTTCCTCAGTTTAGGCCGATATGTATTCTTCTACATATTTTTGGTAAAAAAAATCGCAATAAGCATATTTGATTGGTTTGCACAAAAGTTATAGCATCTACAAAATAGGGGATAGTTTTATGGCATTTTTATTTATTTTTTTACTAGTAATGGCGGCGATCTGCGATTTTTAATGTGACCGTGACATTGCGGCGGACATATCGGACACGTTTGACACGTTTTTGGGACCATTCTCATTTATACAGCGATTAGTGCTATAAAACTGCACTGATTACTGTGTAAATGTGACTGGCAGGGAAGGGGTAAACACTAGGGGGCGCTGAAGGGGTTAAATATGTTCCTTGGGAGTGATTCTAACTGTAGGGGGAGGCGACTCACAAGGGGAGGCGACCGATCTGTGTTCCTCTGTACTGGGAACACACATCGGTCTCCTTACCTCTGACAGGACATGGATCTGTATGTATACACACAGAGATCCACGGTCCTGCCGTGATTGCGGGCAATCGCGGGTGCCCGGCAGACATCGCGGCCGCCGGGCACGCGCACCGGGTCCCGAGTCATATGACGTCCGCCTGGAGGGACGAGAGCTTCCTGCGGACGTCATATGACTATACGCCGGGCAGGAAGTGGTTAAACACTGCATATAGTTGGTTGCTATAGTTGGGAGCAGGCTGGGAACCTGGTTGCTGCTTCCTTAACAACCAATGAGTCATCAGCTGTCAGCGGGATTCCCCGCTGACAGCTGAATGTAAAAAAAAAATCTGAAAAAACTGCGTGGGGTCCCCCCTCAGGTCCAAGGCTCTTCGGGTCTGGTATAGATTTGGAGGGGACACCCCTACACCAATTTTTTTTTTTTAAATTGCAAAATCTATACCCGACCCTTATCCGAGCATGCAACCTGGCAGGTCAGGAAGGAGAGGGTACGAGCGAGCGCCCCCCCAACCATACCAGACCGTACGCCCTCAACTTGGGCGGGGGGTGTTTTGGGGCAGGGGGGCTCTGCCCTCCCCATCCCAAAGCACCTTGTCTGCATATTGATGGGGACAAAGGCCTCTTCCCAACAAACCCCGGATGGTGGTTGTTGGGGTCTGCGGGCAGGGGCTTATCGGAATCTGGAAGCCCCCTTTAACAAGGGGATGCCCAGATTCCCTCCCCATTCACCAAAAAAAAGTGTAGTTGTTTTGTTGTTTATGCTCCTGCTGTCTGCCATTTCTTTTATAGCCTTATGGTGTGGCCATCCGGTGACGTCACCCCGAGACCCCGCCCTTTGTGCTGTCACATGAGTAAGAGTTATGTTTAATAGTGCAATATGGATTGAAGAGTTTGGAAGGAATAGGGTTGTTTTACTAAATGAGTAGAGACTGTTCACTTTGGTTTGTGTACAGGTCCTTCTCAAAAAATTTGCATATTGTGATAAAGTTCATTATTTTCTGTAATGTACTGATAAACATTAGACTTTCATATATTTTAGATTCATTACACACAACTGAAGTAGTTCAAGCCTTTTCTTGTTTTAATATTGATGATTTTGGCATACAGCTCATGACAACCCAAAATTCCTATCTCAAAAAATTAGCATGTCATGAAAAGGTTCTCTAAACGAGCTATTAACCTAATCATCTGAATCAACTAATTAACTCTAAACACCTGCAAAAGATTCCTGAGGCTTTTAAAAACTCCCAGCCTGGTTCATTACTCAAAACCGCAATCATGGGTAAGACTGCCGACCTGACTGCTGTCCAGAAGGCCATCATTGACACCCTCAAGCAAGAGGGTAAGACACAGAAAGAAATTTCTGAACGAATAGGCTGTTCCCAGAGTGCTGTATCAAGGCACCTCAGTGGGAAGTCTGTGGGAAGGAAAAAGTGTGGCAGAAAACGCTGCACAACGAGAAGAGGTGACTGGACCCTGAAGAAGATTGTGGAGAAGGACCGATTCCAGACCTTGGAGGACCTGCGGAAGCAGTGGACTGAGTCTGGAGTAGAAACATCCAGAGCCACCGTGAACAGGCGTGTGCAGGAAATGGGCTACAGGTGCTGCATTCCCCAGGTCAAGCCACTTTTGAACCAGAAACAGCGACAGAAGCGCCTGACCTGGGCTACAGAGAAGCAGCACTGGACTGTTGCTCAGTGGTCCAAAGTACTTTTTTCGGATGAAAGCAAATTTTGCATGTCATTCGGAAATCAAGGTGCCAGAGTCTGGAGGAAGACTGGGGAGAGGGAAATGCCAAAATGCCTGAAGTCCAGTGTCAAGTACCCACAGTCAGTGATGGTCTGGGGTGCCATGTCAGCTGCTGGTGTTGGTCCACTGTGTTTTATCAAGGGCAGGGTCAATGCAGCTAGCTATCAGGAGATTTTGGAGCACTTCATGCTTCCATCTGCTGAAAAGCTTTATGGAGATGAAGATTTCATTTTTCAGCACGACCTGGCACCTGCTCACAGTGCCAAAACCACTGGTAAATGGTTTACTGACCATGGTATTACTGTGCTCAATTGGCCTGCCAACTCTCCTGACCTGAACACCATAGAGAATCTGTGGGATATTGGGAAGAGAAAGTTGAGAGACGCAAGACCCAACACTCTGGATGAGCTTAAGGCCGCTATCGAAGCATCCTGGGCCTCCATAACACCTCAGCAGTGCCACAGGCTGGTTGCCTCCATGCCACGCCGCATTGAAGCAGTCATTTCTGCAAAAGGATTCCCGACCAAGTATTGAGTGCATAACTGAACATAATTATTTGAAGGTTGACTTTTTTTCGTATTAAAAACACTTTTCTTTTATTGGTCGGATGAAATATGCTAATTTTTTGAGATAGGAATTTTGGGTTGTCATGAGCTGTATGCTAAAATCATCAATATTAAAACAAGAAAAGGCTTGAACTACTTCAGTTGTGTGTAATGAATCTAAAATATATGAAAGTCTAATGTTTATCAGTACATTACAGAAAATAATGAACTTTATCACAATATGCTAATTTTTTGAGAAGGACCTGTACAATGGAAGTAAAAAAAAAAAAACAGGACTTTTATTACATAAGATTGGTTAATTGAAGTAAACAAAACTTCCCCACTTTGCTTTGTTACTATTCTCTATACCTTTATTACATCAACCCAATAGAGTGGTATGGAGATGTATTTAAATATTGCTTGGAAAATACCTGAAATGACTGTAAAATGAACTGCTAACCATGAAATTCTAACTGTCCCAGGCAATAGCTCTAATAATAATGTTTCCACTGACAGTGCCCATCATTTTAATAATCTGGTGAAATTATCTCTCTCATGAAAGTATAGTTATTTCATCTAAGTGATTTTTACAGAAATGCTTAAACTAAAATACAATATTCAATTTGATATGGATTCCTAGTTGTAGTGTACAGAATCATTAAATTAAACCCATTTAATTTTCCTGGTTACCGATCTGTTCTTCTCATTAACCCAGCCATAGGCATTTAGCCTGTGGCTGCACTTTTTTTTACCTAACTTTCTCTCATTCTGTAAAAAAATATATATACAGTGCCTTGAAAAAGTATTCATACCCCTTGAAATGTTCCACATTAAATATGTGAAACGTGTGGCATGCATTTGTATCCCCCCCCCGAGTCAATACTTTTTAGAACAACCTTTCGCTGCAATTACAGCTGCAAGTCTTTTTGGGGATGTCTCTACCAGCTTTGCATATCTAGAGAGTGACATTTTGCCCATTCTTCTTTGCAAAATAGCTCAAGCTCTGTCAGATTGGATGGAGAGCGTCTGTGAACAGCAATTTTCAAGTCTTGCCACAGATTCTCAATTGGATTTAGGTCTGGACTTTGATTGGGCCGTTCTAACACATGAATATGCTTTGATGTAAACCATTCCATTGTAGATCTGGCTGTATGTTTAGGGTTGTTGTCCTGCTGGAAGGTGAACCTCCGCCCAAGACTTTTGCAGACTCTAAGATTTCTTCTAAGATTGCCCTGTATTTGGCTCCATCTATCTTCCCGTCAACTCTGACCAGCTTTCTGGTCCCTGTAAGTTTAGGTGGACGGCCATGTCTTGGTAGGTTTGCAGTTGTGCCATACTCTTTCCATTTTCGGATGATGGATTGAACAGTGCTCTGTGAGATGTTCAAAGCTTGGGATATATTTATATTATCTAACCCTGCTTTAGACTTCTCCACAACTTTATCCCTGACCTGTCTGGTGTGTTCCTTGGCCTTCATGATGCTGTTTGTTCACTAGGGTTCTCTAACAAACCTCTGAAGGCTTCACAGAACAGCTGTATTTATACTGAGATTAAATTATACACAGGTGGACTCTATTTACTAATTAGGTGGCTTTAGAAGCCAACTGGTTTCAGTAGATTTTAGTTAGGGGTATCAGAGAGTAAAGGGGGCTGAATACAAATGCATGCCACACTTTTCAGATATTTAATTGTAAATAATTTTGAAAACCATTTATCATTTTCCTTCCACTTCACAATTATGTGCCACTTTATGTTTGGTCTATTACATAAAATCCCAATAAAATACATTTACGTTTTTTAGTGTAACATAACAAAATATAGAAAATGTCAAGAGGTATGAATATTTTTTCAAGGCACTGTATATATATATATATATATATATATATATATATATATATATATTATGTTTTTATTTCTTTTTTAAACTTTGGGTTACTTGTTGACTTTGGCAGCCTGTATCAATCTTCCAGCCAATTTTGTTCAAAACAACTGCCTATATTTTGCTCAGAGTATATGTTAATCTTGCTTTGTGACTTCAGTAGGTGACGGCATGCATTTTATGTTTGACTGCAGCATTAATCTGCTGTAAAGGAATATATTTTATTGAATGCATGTTTTTGTCGTCACGCCACTCCCTTATGAGCCATCTACACTAGTCTCTGTTTTAGAGCTTATGAACCTCTAACATAAGGTTTTCTTTATTATAGACTCTTTTGCATTTCTGAAATATTTTACTGTAGTTCGGCAAGCTGAATTGTGTTCAGCATTCTCCATGTGGTCTTGTTACCGCTTTATCTTGTGCCAGAATAGCCCCGTATCAGTGTATTCTTTCCCTGCATCTCCAAGCCTTGTTTGGAACTTTGAAGTAGTGAAATATTTTTTGGATAGTTTAAATATGATTCAATCTGTTGCATACCACCCTTTGGCTATCCTCTTGTAGAATTATGATTCCCTGTGTGATTTCTGGCTTCTGGACAGGACTTTTCTACAAAAGTGCCAAAAAGAATTTTACGTGTAATTTTTGCAGCAGGAGAACATTGAGCTACATATGTTTAGAATCGAGGTAACAAGCATTGATACAAAATTTCTTACACACTGTCTCAGCCTGTTTTCAATCAATCTGTGTCACATTCCTGGTTTACCAACAATACATGTGTTAGGGCTAATAGGAAGGATTTTTCTATATGTGATCTATAGGTCAACATCTCCTACCTAATAAAACACATACCAACATATTTAAAAGGAATGGAGTAATGGAGTTGTCAGTAATCCACATCAACCAATGCAAATTATTATTTTGCTGTTCAGTGAATAAAAATCTACCTGGTCAATAAGGATTACTGTACTATTCACATTATCTTGTCTTTCTGAATTGCTTTACTAAACTAAATGTATAATAATGTTATGTACCACACAAACCCCTTTTTCTGCCGTCCTCCATTCGCAGTCGGGCACACCTGCTACTTGCCCGGTATCCCTCTTTGTATAGAGGGGCGAGCGGTGTTATTGTTTGGGTCTTGCAGCAATTACCTCTCTCAAGTGGATCCCTTTTCTCCGTTGTCTAGGTAGAAGTTCCTCAGAATAAGGCCAATGTCCACACAGGAGTAAAACCTAAGCAGCAAGGTTTTATTCTTTATCTTTGCAATAAACTTGAATAGGGAGTAGGAAAATGAGAGAAGTAGGGGGAGAGGTTCAGGCACGCAACACTTAAAGGGGTTGTAAAGGTTCGTTTTTTATTTTCTAAATAGGTTCCTTTAAGCTAGTGCATTGTTGGTTCACTTACCTTTTCCTTCGATTTCCCTTCTAATTTTTTTTTTCTTTGTTTTCTTTGTCTGAATTTCTCACTTCCTGTTCCTCCTCAGTAAGCTGTTCTGGCTGACTAAATACCACTCGGATGATGGTGTGAAGTTTACTGAGGAGAAACAGGAAGTGAGAAATTCAGACAAAGAAAAAAAAAATTTAGAAGGTAAATCAAAGGAAAAGGTAAGTGAACCAACAATGCACTAGCTTAAAGGAACCTATTTAGAAAATAAAAAATGAACCTTTACAACCCCTTTAAGACACACTGTAACTCTTTCGTCACCACTCAAGCCTGAGTGGGTATTGCTCACCCGGATAGTCCCTTTGTGAGCGGACCTAGCAGCCGGGATGGAGCACGGATAAATAGTTAAACTTTAAAGGGTGCGATCCGGAAATCCTCTGCAACAGGATTGTCAATAGTTCCGAACCTCCCAGCCAAGCAATAAAGAGAGAAACCTTTGCACCAGATTGGTGTATTGCAGGGCTTGTAATAAAGATGGTGGATCCCTTCCCGAGACAGCAGTATCGTCGCTAGTCTCCTCTGGGACTGATCCTCCTCTGGTCTCCTTTCCTAAAGGTGGGCTCCCTACAGATGGGCAGCCTGGGATCGCTCTCTGAGGTGTAGGCCCCAGCAAGCAGAGCTGGGCCTATCAAGCAGCAACGCAGCCTCGGGCTGAAGGTGCCCGAGGCCCAAACACACACACGCACCTCGTGCCATACGGGCCACGAGACGCATATACAGGACCAAGGGTCCCCTGGAACGAACGAACCCCAATGGCGTCTGCCCCTTATGTACCCTCTCCCATCATGCACAGTGGGTTGACAACGCCCACTGCACGGCTGCCGAGAGAGGACACCCAAGGTGTTGTGATACACCCCCTTATGGTTCAACCTGAGCCGGTAGTGACAGTGCCACCTACAGGCATCAGGGAACACTACTACCAGACAGTATCACACCCAGAGCAGAAGCAATTTAGAACAATCGATTGGTCTGAGCCCAACTACTGGCTCAGACCACCGCTAAATTTACACATAGCGCCCCCAAATATTGGGGGAGGGCGCTACAGTTATAATGGGTGGAAGTTGTACTTAAAGCTGAAAATTAAAATTAACTATGCTAGCTGCTAGTATTAGTAAATAGATAAGAATTTATATTATATTTACTTGTTTAAAGCTTTATTTTTCATTTTTCAGTTGCCTCCTGGTTTCTGGCCTAAGCCAAAATTATGTCATACATCCCAGCAGCCTTCAGGAGAGGAGAAGGGGCTTTCGTAGCTAAGCACACCTTTCTGCCTGTGTTCTGTCAGATATGGTGACCCGTCAGAATTGGTAACGGAAGTGACGTTCCGTCGCCACCATCTTGCTACACCCCGTACTCCTCCCCAGTAATGATACACCGAGAAGGGGCCAAGCGGACATCTTGTTACACCCACCGGAGTTTTGCTTTTTTACAGTTATAGTTATAGTATTTGAAAATCCAACGGATTGTTTACATGTTGAATTTTAAAATCAGAGGTGTCTGTCACATTAGCAAACCTGTGAGGTCATCAGGTTCGCCGCTGCTTTTAAAATTTAACATCTAAACAGTCCGTCGGATTTCCAAATCCTGTATTTAAGCATATATGCTCCGTTTCCTGTTAAGAATAACTGTGAAATGCAAAACTCTGGTGGGTGTAACAAGATGTCCGCTTGCCCCCTTCTCGGTGTATCATTACTATGGAGGAGTGTGGGGTGTAGCAAGATGTCGGCGACAGAATGTCACTTCCGTTACCAATTTTGACGGGTCGCCATATCTGACGGAACACCTGCATGTCTGAGCTAAGGGCAGAGGAATTCAAGTAAGTACATGCTACATGAATCATCTGCGCTTACTCAAGATGGTCCAGCTAGAATTGCTGGGGGGATGGGTGATTTCTAGTGTTTTCAATTTGTGGTGTCTAGATACTGTTTAGTTCTGCTTTAAGATTATATACTTGAATAATATATTTTTTTATATATACCAGAGTTTAGTGTCACTTTAATTCCCACCTCTCTTCGTATCCACATAAGTAGTTTTGGATGTTCTTGACCACCTTTGCATCTTCTAGTACCTACCATTGCTATATTCATAATTTTATTGTTCAGTCTTTTATTACAGTTTTTAAAGAAAGATAGTGTAAAGTTTGCTTAGGCATATAACCAAGAAATGAACATAGACATGTGAAACCCAACAGTATTATTGCAATGAATTATCACCTGTATAATGGGTTACATTGGATACAAGCAGTGCACAATCTTCATAACTTAAATTAAATTAAACTCATTAATTTTCAAAGGAGATCCAAGGGCTATGTGAAGAATTGCTTCCATATCTACTTATTACCTTCTATGTTGGTTGCCGGAGAGGACTATTAATTCAGAATCAGGAAACAATGTTACCATAGGGACAACATTACCGGACAGGCTGCATCTACTTCTGCCTTTTATATAGCCTTCAGATGCCAGCCCCTTATAGCCAAGGTTGGGTGCATAGTTCAAATATAGCTTCGCTGTGAAACTAAAGGCTTTGTGAAGAGGAGATAGAAAACATGCTGGAAACCAAACAGGTGGTTTGCATGCAGTGTGCGGACAGTGCGGTGCAGGTAAGCGTAGACTGCACACCACTGTGTCATTGGCCATGAGGGGAAGGCTGAGTGGGCTCCCTGAAGCAGGCAAGGCAATGTATAAATTCTGATTCATATAGACAGAGTCAAAACCAACACTGTATCCTGGCCTAGGCCAACAAGGCCCAGGCCTAGGGCAGCACTTTGCAGGGGGGCAGCACGGAAAGAGTCCCAGTGTAGCGGCAGTCTTATGGGGCGGACTGGGCAGAGAGGCAAATTAGTCTAGTGCCCCATAAAGCGGCCGCACTGCTTCCAGTATGCGGGCAACCGGCATTCAGATCCCGTGGGGGGGGGGGGGGGCGTTGCTTCTAATTTTGACTGTCCTGTCATCTTGGACCACAAACCCGTGCTATATATTTTCTGCTGCACCATTGGCATGGTTATATCTTCTAAGTCCTCTCCATAAAATTATCAGAAATTTGTGCCTAAAGTAGAACTATAGGCAACACTTTTTTTTTTACATTTTGGATAGAGTAAGGGAGGGTTATAGCCCCTGTCAGTTTTTTTTTTTTTTTACCATCCTTGTCCCACTGCAGAGATTTCCCTTCACTTCCTGCCCCATAGCAAAACAGGAAGTGAGAGGAAATCTATGCAAATGAAGAGACTCCATTGCCCCCCCCCCAGGCCCTCAGAACTAGTGTCCCCACTCAAAATTGTCAGGGTGGGTCTTAAACAGCAAGGGGTGTGGGCTTGACAGGAAGGGGTGGGTCATATTTAAATTAGGGGGTGCACAAGTTTAGCTATGCCTAGGGCGGCACAAAACCTAAATACACTACTGGTCAAAGCCTAATGCCGCGTACACACAATCGGATTTTCCGTCGGAAAAACCTTGGATGTTTTTTCCGGCGGAATTCCACTCAAGCTTGGCTTGCATACACACGGTCACACAAAATTTCTCTGAACTTTCGACCGTCAAGAACGCGGTGACGTACAACACTACGATGAGCCGAGAAAATTAAGTTTAATGCTTCAGAGCATGCGTCGAATTGTTTCCGAGCATGCATCGGAATTGCTACAGACGATCGAAAATTCAGATCAGAATTTTTTCCGTCTGAAAATTTGAGAACCTGCTCTCAATCTTTTGTTGGCGGAAATTCCAACAGCAAAAGTCTGATGGAGCATACACACGGTTGGAATTTCCGTTCAAAAGCTCACACCAGACTTTTCTTGTCCGAATTTCCGATCGTGTGTACGGGACATTAGACTTTGTTCACACTGATGCGGCTGTGGGTTCCAGCAGGGGGTCTGGTGCGTCCCTGTACACCGATTCAATTCAAAATCAAATTTTGGGCTGAATTCGCACCTGAAACTGAGTCAAAGACGCACAGGACCCTTTTCCAATGCGGACAACGGCTGCCCCGGAGCTGTGTGAACCGGCTCTATTGAAAGGCTGTCACAGTCTCCTGTCCTGCGAATTGGAAACCCTCATCCAATTTGCATAAGTGTGAACCCAGCCTTAAACTGGGCCCTGGTTATGGCATAATCTTCACCAACAGGTCCATCTCAGCAAAACTGATTTCAGAGTTGGGTTCAGACCACAGTCCTTAGATCTAGATGGTAATAAGAGTGAGATCCTAGAGTGTAAATCACTCCCCTTCTCCACCCTCCTAAAACAATGACTGTAAGGCCTCATGCACACAGGCCATTTGCTCAAAAGTAGCGCAAAAATGTGCGTAAATCCGCATTTTGTTGATGCGTTAGGCACGTTTAGGTGCTTATTCATTCCATTGGCCAGAATATTAATTTATTCTGCCCATCAAAGTTTTCTTTCTGCCGAAACGCTCCTCCCCTGAACCTGCAAGTGATGCTCCTAAATGCTTCTGCCTCTAAATGCCTGTAAACATCTATGTGTGGAAAAAAAGTCAAATATCCTTAAAGTGGGATTCCACCCGTGATTTTTTTTTTTTTAAAGTCAGCAGCTACAAACACTGTAGCTGCTGACTTTTAATAAGGACACTTACCTGTCCTACTCGCCCACGATGTCAGCCCCCCCCCCCCGAGGCCGATCCCTCGATCGTGGCAGCTCCCGGCGCCGCCATCCTCGGTAAGGGTAACAGACAGTGAAGCCGTGCGTCTTCACTGCCCGTTTCCTACTGCGCATGTGCGAGTCTCGCATTGTTTTCTGGATGGGCGGCTTGCTCTCTGGGATACACACAGTTCCCAGAAGGCAGCGCGCCCTATTCACCAGAAGACAACGTGAGGAGGACAAGGAAGAAGACCAGCCGCGGATAAAGAAGAGGCAGATTAGGGACTTCCGCATAGCAACCGGTATTTCTGGTGAGTAAAAAAAAAAAAAATGTTTCTATTTTTTTGCTGTTATTTTGTGAATTTTTTTTTTTTAGGGTGGAACTCCAGTTTAAGTTTTCGACACCCAGTGTGCAGGATGCCTTACACTGTGTCAGCCGTTCCTGAGTTTTTCCCTATTGCAGTTAAGCAATAAGGCTAGGGTGCCTTCCTGTTCCCACTAAGAAACTGGACAATGGAGAAGAAGCAGAAGGCTGACCAACTTATCTCTGTCCTTCTGCTCATTCCTCTTATCATAGGGTGACCAGACATCCCCGGTTTCTGGGGACAGTCCCAAGATTGAGGACACTGTCCTCGGACCAAGTCTGTCCCCGGTTTTGTCCCCGGATTGGATTTGAATAGGGGCTGGAGCAATTTCAAAGACAGTCAGTGCAGAATTAAAAAGAAAATAATCTAAATTACATCCCCCTGCTCCAACTAGCTTAGGGGGGTGTATTTTTTTCCATTATCTGTGTCCTTTTCTGATGATCATGTGCTGGTCGGAGCGGAGGGAATATTTCTTCAGTTTCAGGTGAATGCCGATTCAGCTCCGCTCCCATGTTCTTCTGCCTGGGCTCAAGTCCCGGCCAGCCGCCTGCCTGTTTATCTCCTTGCCTTCCCTGGCAGAGTGATCTTCCTCCGCTCCCCACCCAGTAGTAGCCGGGGCCCAGGGAATGAGACTTGAGAGGCTGTGAGGCGGGCGGCGGCGACGTCGGGGAGAGAGTCGCTGATTGCCGCCATTACTAGTAAAAAAAATAATATGTCCCCGGATTTTAATTTAAAAATCTGGTCACCTTATCTTATCAGCATATTCTTTCAGCACATATGCAGCAGATCCTGATTGTCGCTAAACGCTCCCCTCCTTCTCACAGACTTGCTCTGTAGGGGATTACAGGAGGGTCATGCAAAGTGAAGTATAGGTAATTACACTACTTGCATTTAAAACTGTACTGTATGATTTTTTTTTTTTTTTTTTTTTACTAATAAATAACTTTAGAAATTGCTGTTTTACATCTACCTGGAGTTCAGCTTTAATTAAGATATCTATTATTTATAATTATGCCGTTATAGAAGGGAGCATGCACAGTATGCTTCTTTAACGCTTTTGCCATAGTAAACATTTCCTGGCATGCACCACAGGATCTTAATTGAAATCTTTTTTGGAGTGTTATGGGTTGCAAGATGCAGCGAGTATCTATATCTTCATGGTATATACACAGTAAAGGAAGGATAACAGAGATACAGCTTCATATTTAAAATTGGCTTGTTTTAGGCATTTGGTAGCAGCTACAGATGGCTCAGACCACAGAAAGATTTATTCAGTTTTTGGCACCCAGGATAGTTTTGGTGCCAGCCAGCATGACACGAATGTCAAAAATCACAAGTAAAAACCATATTTATCGGCGTATAACACGCACAGGCGTATAACACGCACCCTAACTTTCAGAGGTTAGTTTCAGGGAAAAAAAACGTTCACAGCCCCCTGCGTATAACACGCAGGCACAGTTTACCCTCTATTTTCAGGGTAAAAAAGTGAGTGTTATACGCCAATAAATACAGTATGTTGTTTTAAATGTAAAAACGCAGAATGTAACTAGTGATGGGAAGCCAGACTTTCCCAAACTGAATGTTTCATATGTTTAGGCAGTATATACAGCTACTTGGTATACAAAGCGAAAATCATCAAAAAAAGGTTCTGTATGAGCACAACTATCATTGTAGGAGCAGCTTTAATTCTAAATCCTGTGTAACATATGAATTCCTTGAGGCTGTGTTGGATGAGCAGTTTGGCATTCATGTACCTTGTAACTCACTGATGAAACCATGTTTTCCAACAGCAGTTTGGCAGCCATTTCTGTATCATTAACCACTTTAATGATTTACTATACAGCATCACTGACCAAGAGAGGCTGTCACATTTCCATTGGAAAACCTCTGTACAAAGGAATTGCTGAAAGATGACTTCTTCAGAGCCAGTTATGCCATAGTGTCTGAGAAAAAAAAACACACACACACATTGCAAATCCTGTACAAAATAAATAACTTTCAAGAAAATTGCACAGTGTGCCAACTGCTCAGTCATAGACACACCAGTAGATACACTATATTATCAAAAGTATTGGGACACCTGCCTTTACACACACATGAACTTTAATGGCATCCCAGTCTTAGTCCGTAGGGTTCAATGTTGAGTTGGCCCACCCTTTGCAGCTATAACAGCTTCACCTTTTCTGGGAAGGCTGTCCACAAGGCTTAGGAGTGTGTCTATGGGAATGATTGACCATTCTTACAGAAGCGCATTGTAAGGTCAGGCACTGATATTGGACGAGAAGGCCTGGTTCGCAGTCTGCACTCTAATTCATCTCAAAGGTTTTCTATCAGGTTGGGGCCAGGATTCTGTGCAGGCCCGTCAAGTTCCTCCACCACAAACTCGCTCATCCATGCCTTTATGGACCTTGTTTGTGCACTGGTGCGCAGTCATGTTGGAACAGGAAGGGGCCATCCCCAAACTGTTCCCACAAAGTTGGGAGCATGAAATTGTCCAAAATGACCGTTTTTAATGACGAGAAAAATTACATTTTTTTAAATAGTAATTAAAAATGATCGTGTGTGGGCTTTCCAGCAGTTTTCCCGACGAGAAAAACGCAGAGAATCACGACGAGAAAAATTGGAACATGCTCTAATTTTTCACGTCGTTTTTCTCGTCATGAAAGACGGCCGTGTGGGGGCTTTAACGACGTGAAAAAAAAAGCGCATGCTCAGAATCAAGTATGAGATGGGAGCGCTCGTTCTGGTAAAACTAGCGCTCGTAATGGAGATAGCACATTCGTCACGCTGTAACGGACTGAAAAGCATGAGGCTGAAAAGCGTGAATCGTCGCTCAACAAACTTTAATAACATGAAGGCTGGCGCCATCCGAATGGAACTTCCCCTTTATAGTGCCGTCGTACGTGTTGGACGTCACCGCGCTTTACTCGAACATTTTTTTCCATGATAGTGTGTAGGCAAGGCAGGCTTGAGAGGAAACACGAAAAATCACGTCGAGAAAAATGCAGTTTTTTTCAATGACATTAAAAACGGTCGTGTGTACGCGGCATAAGTGTTCCCTTCACTGGGCCAAGCCCAACCCCTGAAAAACATCCCCACACCATAATCCCCCCTCCACCAAATGATTTGGACCAGTGCACAAAGCAAGGACCATAAAGACATGGATGAGTGTGTTTGGGGGTGGCGGAACTTGACTGGCCTGAACAGAATTCTGACCTCAACCTGATAGAACACCTTTGGGATGAATTAGAGCAGAGACTGCAAGCCAAGCATTCTCGTCCAACATCAGTGCCTGACCTCACAAATGCACTTCTTTTATCTTTTATCTTTAAAAAAGTGTTTCCCAGTGTTAAACATTTCATCCAATTTCTAAATGGCTGCATTTGTAAATTTCGACAGCCAATAAAAAGGAATAGTAGTGGTTCATAAAACATTTGTGGGTTAACTAATAATGTTTTTTGTATAATACTCCTATAAGAAAAGTTGTCCCTCGTTCCTATCTCAAAATGTTGGGAGTTTTTCCTAAAGGAGTCTAGTGGGAATGAGGGATCTGGTGCATTTCTGTCTGCACAGGTGCACATAATGAACAGAGAGACGCACGTTATCGCAGACAGCAGGAAACACCTTCTCATTCACATGATCAGGAACTGCTCTGAGTGGTTACTTACCAACTCTGCCAACCCCTGAGGATACTTGCAGTAGGGCAATCCGGGAATTCAGCACATAGTGGTAAACAGCTTAAAGGGGAGTTCCAGCCTTTTTTATGGTTATTAAAAGTCAGCAGCTACAAAAAGTGTAGCTGCTGGCTTTTAATAAACAGACACTTACCTGCTCCACTGTCCAGCGAAGCGGCGGAACGGAGCTTCTGCCGGCGCCTCCATTCCTACTGTGGGCACCTGGCCGTGACAGCTTTTGGCTGCGCAATCTGAGTGGACAGGCGATCGCCTGGGACCTGTCACGTGTCCCAGGTGATCGCCTACGGGGAGGGGCCAGCCTTAGGCGAGAGGAGGAGTCGCCTAAGCGGTCCCCGGGCGAAGGAGGAAGTGGGACAGGAAGTCCCACTCCTACTGAAGCCCCCAAATGTGGCATGTAAGGGGGCGAGGAGTGGTTTAAGCGGAAGTTCCAATTTTGGGTGGAACTCCACTTTAAATGAGTAAAAAAGTTGGACTCTCAGCACCGTGGACTGGCAAACAGATTTATTACTCTAGTCTGGGTTTGTGAAGCCAGAGCACAGCTCCTTGGCATTCTAGAAAAGTATTTTTCACTTTTTATTTTTTATGTTATATGCATTTTTCCTGTTCAGTTGTGATTTACAAACAAGTATGCGTAGGTTTTGTTAATAAATAAGTAGCTAATTGCTGATTTGCACTGGGAAACGTGCACTGGGATAAACTATATTCCCATTGCCTTATGGTCGGTACATCCAGCCCACTACAATCTATTACTGAAGGTTTGTATGAATACATTAAAATAATAATTGCTTTGGGATTATGGTTTTGCAAAGTGTACCTTAAAATACAAAAACCTTCATTTACATCTGTATCTTGTAAAGTAAAAGAGTAAAAAGCGTGCATTATATAGTAAGTCTTTCACATGAGCTGTGGTTTCCTTCTTAGTTCATTGTGTGTTTCCTTCTGAAAAAGAATGGATGGAAATAGATTGTGCTAAGGAAGCCTGAGGTCAGTGGTAAGATTTATTACCCTCTTATTTTAAATCCACTCCTAGATCTCTTCTTTACAGCATAATCTACACTGTAAAACTTCCCCAATCCAGTAAGCAGGGGGCAGCATGACAACACACATGCATTGTTCTCTGTCCTGAAAAATATATATACGGTATATATTGTAGTGTCATGCTGTCAGAACAATACAAATACCAACATAGACAGGAATGCACTTTCTTTACCCCCGAGGAACATAGCATTATATGTATTTTTGTTTGTTTGCTAGTGTTCCCATTCATTTGTATTACCGTTATTTTTACAGTTTTCAAAATCATTAATCCACAAATTTCTTAGGGTGTTAAATATATATTACAGTTTAAAATGCTGATTTTACATTTGTAAGGGGTTAAAGTGGTTGTAAAAGTTACATTTTTTTTTACCCTTTTACCCATTCTCTGCATTCATGTAAAAAACCTTTAAGGTGCAGCCACACTCAAAGAAACTCACATGGCAAGCTGACAACGTTGCTGTTGATTGCAAGGCAGTGGCTATGCCATACCTCCCAAATTTGGAACTTAAATAGGAACACCATAGAAAAAATTTCCTTTAATGTATATTAATTGTTCCTGTATGTAATTAAAAAAATACATACCATACTTACTGGTTTATAACGTTAAGCATTGCCCTCCTTCCAGACCAAGGCTCTTCTTAGTTGCTCTTCTATCGATATCCCTTGCATGCACAGACACACCACAGGAGCTAAAGGACTTGGCAGAAACCTATGGTATGTCTGCGAATGCATGAAATCCTGCTAGACTCCTTCACATGCGCAGACACTCTGCGGGTCTCTGCCAGGTCCTATAGATCCCAGAGCGTGTCTGCTCATCTGTGAGATTGTGCTACTTATGCCACCTAGGAGAAGATTCTGGATGCAAGGACTTAAAAAAAGGTACTTAAAGTGTTACTAAACCCACAACAGTAAAAATAGTCTGTATATGCAGCATAGCATGCTTGTTATACTCACTGTGGAACGTAAGGGGTTAATCCTCTGTATTGTGTAAAAAAGGCTGTTTGATCCTGTATGCACAGATCCTCCCCCTCCTACACTGTCTATCTGGGGAAGGCCAGCTAACACAGGCAGGGTAGCCAACCTGCACATGCTTAGTTGTGTCTTTTATGCTGGAGAGAACATTTACTTCTTCTCAGAGCTAGCCAGATCACATGATATTGACATCACACATGTGGGCGTGTATACAGGCTATAGTGAAAATTTCCACCTACCTGAACTCTCAGCACTGGAAAAACTGTGCAGTATATCATGTAGCCGTGGTATACAGAGCATCCAAAAGGGTATATCGTGGCAGTATTTTAATGTAAAAAGAAGATTTATAAGCTGTGGGCACTGTAGGGGGGGCGGATAAATTATTTTCATATTACTGGGTTTAGTAACACTTTAATGTTTAAAAATGTTTCCCTTCGTGTAAGAGGGAAGGGGGGAGGGAATCAGAAGAGAGGAAGTCAGATTCCTGGGTGGAGGTCTGCTTTAATAATTGGGGACACCATGTGGCATGCAGAGCACACTGTGGCAAAAACGGGTGTAGCGCTACCCCCAGTTAAGAGAGCCGCTGATATTGATTTGGGCCCTGTAGTGCACTGCTGTCAACCCCTGGCAATCGGCTCTAACCTCCCGTGGCACAGCTGGTGATAGAGGGATAGGACCGCGTGACCGCAACTGTTGGTGACGCAGTCCTATAACAAACATACACAGAATATACTTTAAAACTCCTATTAAAGTAAGCGGAACTGACACCAAATGTACTTTACCCAGATATTTTACTGAGGCTAATGGGCAAGTAATAAACAACAGTATAACAAGTTGCAGATCCCTGCAATAAACAGTAATAAAGATAAACAGAGTAATCAGAATAATAAAGTATTGCTATGCAACTCTAGCGCTGCCCTTTTACAGCTACTTCCCCTCATGGGTAGACTAACACCCAGCAATGTCTACCTATGCAGTCAGGCCTGACTGATCTAGATGGAAGTTCAGTGAAACAATATTCGCTAGCAATCTTTTCGGTGGTGCACTTGAAGAACAACTTTGTAATCCCAACGAATAGTAAAGATAAAGGTATCTGTCTTTAAACAGCTCTCACCACCCGGGCAAGTCAAAGTCCGTTTCCTCCATCGATTCGTCTAGGAACAGGAATCCACCGACATCCAAGTCTTCAATCCTTCTGGTGTACTGCAGCAAGGAGGATTAGATGTCTCTAAGGCTCTGCTAGGCTGGCAGAGGGCTCTTTGGAAAGGAGCACACGGCCCAGGCTTCAGGCCTTGTGCCCACAGCAGTTCAGCACAGACATCCTCTTGCTAGGAGAGGGGTGTCCAAAAAGACCGACCAAAACTCTGCCTCCCCTTTATAAAGTCTCCCCCAGCAGTCTCTGTTCTGGAGCAATGCACCCTGGGTGCTGCAAGATGTACTGGGAGATGTAGTCTCTCTCTCCTCTGCTTTCACTTCCATAATGTCTCTTTACTTCCTCCCGACTCACCTCTCACCTGGAACTTCTTGTCTCTCTGCATTAAAGGGGAACACCCCGCTACACACTCCCCCCACTTGAACTCTTTGGTCCCCAAAGATAAACTTCAACAAATACTGTTTACCATTTTGGACAATGTCGAGCATGATGTTGGCATAGGGAATTCCCACCAAAACTTTGGGATGGAACTCTCTTGCCCACAGGTCACACTACCATGAGTGGCCTGCCTAACTGTGCCAGAGAGTGAGCTGGGGTTGCCCTCCACCAAATGGACGGTGGAAGGATCAGGTTGTTCAACACTTCTCCTAGCCGTTACAACAGAGTCCTCTGAGCTCGTCCCCATTTGGGGGTAAGTTAGTTTCTTGGGAGGCCTGATGACTCTGCGAGCCCTCTGCTCTCTTGGTGCTTCTGACTCTGGCACCACAGGCTCTTCTTCAGGAGTAAGTTCAGGTAACATTGCTGGTTCTGGAACCTCTGATTCAGAAGTCGACTGACGTATGGAATCTCTAGAGTCCTCCTCTGCGCAAGTGTCAGGAACATCTTCCCAGTAATCAGCTGAGGGACTGAAGGGTATGAATTCAGTAGCCTCCGGATTCAGCGTTGCATCTGGGGTATCCCCTCCATTTGGCAGATCTATGGCGGACGTTCCCAGAGTCGAGGGAGGCCACAGCCAGTCCAGTTCTCCACCTTCTTCTGTACTCAATTGGGAGGCCTCCCCATCTTTGGCTCGAGAGGTCTGGGACCGAGTGTTCGGCCTAGGAATATCCAGGATAGAGGCCGGTTCAGGGGAGTCTCTCACGGGAGGTATTCTGACTGCCTCAGCAAGTGGGAGCAGGTGGTTCCGATGCCACGTCTTCAGTGGACCCACCTTTCCTTCTGGCTTTAGTTTGTAGACAGGCAAACCGGGCAACTTCCTACAGACAACATAGGGCTCAGATCTCCACCTGTCGGCAAGCTTGTGTTTTCCAGGGACCCCCAGATTGCGTAGCAGTACTCGGTCCCCGGGCTGCAGATCTTGCACTCGAACCTTCAGATCAAAATTTCTCTTGTTGCGGGCCCCCCTTTGATCCGAAGCCGCCTGGGCTTGTTCATAGGCCACCTGCAAGCTACGTCTAAGTCTGTCCACGTATCCCTTGTGGGATGTAGCTGAGGTATTGTCTATAGAAGTGCCAAAGGCCAGGTCCACAGGTAGCCTTGCTTCTCTCCCAAACATAAGTCGATAAGGGGAGTAGCCAGTGGCGTCACTTGTGGTACAGTTATAGGCATGTACTAGGGCTGATATGTGCTGACTCCAGTGTTGCTTCTTCTCTGTTTCTAAGGTTCCCAACATGTTGAGCAGGGTCCGGTTAAATCTCTCCGGCTGAGCATCTCCTTGTGGGTGGTAAGGCGTGGTTCTGGTCTTCTTTATTCCTAATGAATCCAAAAGTCTTCGGATCAACCGACTCTCAAAGTCCCTTCCTTGATCTGAGTGGAGTCTCTGTGGTAGTCCGTAATGGACAAAATACTTCTCCATAAGTATCTTGGCCACGGTGGATGCCTTCTGGTCTTTGGTTGGGAAAGCTTGAGCATAGCGGGTGAAATGGTCGGTTATTACCAGAACATTCCCCAATCCACTCAGGTCGGGTTCGAGGCAGAGAAAGTCAATGCATACCAGATCCATTAGGCCTTGACTCTGTAAGTGGCCCATTGGGGCAGCTTGATGGGGTAGGGTCTTTCTCTGAATGCATCGTGCACAGGAATGGCAATACTCCTCTACTTCTGCCCTCATGCAGGGCCAATAGAACCTATTTCTGACGAGCTGGAAGGTCCTTTCTGCCCCTAGGTGACCATGATGGTCATGCAGGGCAATTAGTACAGTCTCTCGGTGCTTCTCTGGAAGAAATAACTGCCACTTATCTTCTGAGTCATCAGAGGGGCCCCTTCGGTAGACCACTCCCTGATGTACCTGTAGCCTGTCCAATTCCTTCCTCAACAGGCGAGCCTCCTTTGAGGGGTGATGTAGGAATTTGTTGGGATCCTTATTCTCCAGGGCTTCGAGGACCAATCTCCCCATGGGGTCTTCCAATTGGTCACACCTCAACTCCTTCTTGGACAGTCTCGGTAGGTTGTCTTCCTCCAGTTGAGTTACCCCACAATAGTGTTTGGGGACTCCTACCATGGTAACCCCTATTTCTTCTGCTCTGGAGCCTCCTCTGGCTTGGAATTCAGCCCCTTGACAAAGGGCCCGCACCCCGTCCGGTGCCACTTGGGTCCAATCTTCCCAGTCATTTGTCGTGGCATGAGACCTCCGGGACAGGGCATCTGCATCCCTATTTCCGGCTCCTGGTCTGTACTTCAGACTGAAGTTGAATCCAGACAATGCGGCCAACCACCTGTGTCCGGTGGCATCTAGTTTTGCGGTGGTGAAGAGGTAGGTCAGGGGGTTGTTGTCTGTCTTCACAGTAAACTCTGCCCCATACAAGTAGTCTTTTAGCTTGTCTACTACCGCCCATTTGAGGGCCAGGAATTCCAGCTTATGAGTGGGGTAATTCTTTTCTGAGGGGGTCAGGCTCCTGCTCACATAGGCCACTGGTCGCAGTTGTCCTTCATGTTCTTGGTAGAGTACACCACCTAGACCCTCATGGCTGGCATCCACATGTAATTCATAAGGTCTGGTAGGGTCGGCGTAGGCCAGGACTGGGGCAGTGGTTAAGCTCCTCTTCAGAGCATGAAAGGCCTCTTCACACCTTGGGTTCCACTGATCTTGAACTGACTCACCAGGCCTCCTGGGCCCTGAGTCATCCTCTTCCCCTTCTGCCTTTAGCAATTCATTCAACGGGCGGGCAATCCGAGCAAACCCCTCCACAAACCTCCTATAATAGGAGCAGAACCCCAGGAAGGATCTGAGCTCTGTTACTGTGGTGGGTCGTGGCCAGGAAGTGACTGCTTCCAACTTCTCAGGATCTGTGGCCACCCCTTCTTCAGACACTATGTGCCCCAGATAGTTCACAGAAGACTGGTAGAACCGACACTTCTCGGGGGAAAGCTTAAGTCCCTCTTCGCTGAGTCTTCTCAATACTTTCTCCAACCTGGCTTCATGTTCTTCCAAGGTTCTTCCAAAGACAATGACATCGTCCAAGTACACAAGGACTTCTATAAGATTCATGTCTCCAACAGTCTTCTCCATAAGGCGTTGAAAGGTAGCAGGAGCTCCAGACAGACCCTGAGGCATCCTATTGAATTCGAAGAATCCCACCGGGGTTATGAAGGCTGTCTTCTCCCTGTCTTCTGGGTGCATAGGGATTTGATAGTACCCACTCTTGAGGTCCATCACACTGAACCATTTGGCTCCAGACAAACTTTGTAGGGCATCTTCTATCCTTGGCGTGGTGTATTGGTCAGGGATGGTTCTCCTGTTGAGAGTCCTGTAATCGATACAAAGCCTCAACGACCCATTCTTCTTTCTGACCACCACGATTGGGGAGGCATAGGGACTTCTAGACTCACGGATAACACCAGTCTTCTTTAGTTCTACAAGTTGTTCCCTCAGATCCTCCAGATCTGCCAGGGGGACCCGCCTGACCCTCTCTCGGAAGGGCTTATCTTCTTGGAGGCGGATCCGATGGGTGGCACTTCTTGCACACCCCACATCGAATTCATCTTCGGAAAAGATCTTCTCCCACCTGGTCAGCTGGGCCTTGGCTCTTTCTTTCCAAGCCCTGGGTAGGTTCGGGTTTTCCACGGACAGTTTCTCCCAAACATCTCCTCCGTCACCCGTCCCCTTGACTTCGGACCAAGTGACCGGGGCAGCAGGGCTCACCTGACCAAGCAACACTCTGGCAGGGATCTCCATGGGTCCTCCCGTAGTGTTCCTAACACTCACCGGAACTCTGCCATGGGCCTTCTTCAGGGCCTTGAACGGAATCACTTCTGGTATCACTTCCAGGCCTGAGGACTCTTCCCTTGGGTCTGATTCCAGCATGACAAAGGGGCCAGGTTGTTCCCACGAAAGCTTCACAGTGGCCCTAAGACAGGTTACTTCTCCGGGCTGTAGCACTACTCCTTCTCTGCCAAGTCTCCACACCTTCCCTATCCCCTCTCCCGGGGTCTTCTGCTCTAAGACCAGTCGTTGGTAGGCCGTCTTTAGCATGGGATGGATTTTGGTGGCTGAATGGTTTCTCTCTTTCACTAGAGGGGTCAGGAGTCTCCTGACTAGATCCGTGTTTGTCCCAATGATCAGGGAAATCTTGCTGGCTCCAGGCTGCCGGGGACACACAACTGCCAGGGTGTCAAACACTTCAGCCTTCCCAGCCACGGATGGGTCGAAAGTCATCTTTATGGGCAGGTACCCATCATAAGGGAAACTCTGGGTTCCAAGTCCCCATATCTCCAGCTCTTCTATCTTCTGGATAGGCAGATGACTCAAGTGCCTATCATAGAAGTCCCGGTATAGTAAAGTCACCTGTGCTCCGGTGTCCAAAAGAGCTTTAGTATAGACTCCTTCCACTTGAATGGGCACAGTAGGAGACGGGCCCACCAGTTCCTTTGGGTATGGCCGGACTGGGGTCACCTCTTTTTTTTTGCTTTCGACCCTTGCCCTGCTCCTTTTGGACTTTAATTTTTCCTGAGCCTGGCATGCATTGACTTTCTCCCTCTCAATGGGGGCACAAACCCGCTGAGGGATGTTATTGTTCCTTTTAGGTGGATGTTCCTTCTTTGGGGTGCTGTACTTCCACTGAGGGGTCTTGCCCCCTCCCTCTGGGGTACATCTTGGTGGGGGTGTACTATACCTCCTCCTAGGAGTTTTGTCTCCTCCATTCTTGGCCTTTTTTTTTAGTTTGGAGCGCACTGAAGATGATGGGCACCCGGTTGACTCCTTCACCGGGGCCCCTTTGGAGTTTCCCGCCGGCTTGCAATTATCTGTTCTCTTCTTCTTTGGGCTGGAGCATACGTTAGCAAAGTGGCCACTCCCTCCGCAGTTATAGCAAATCACCTCTTCTCGGTCCTGTAGGGAGGCCGGTGCTGAGGTGTTCGGGAACAACTCCTTTCTTGGGCTTGGTTTCTCTCGTCTTCTCTGATCTTTCTCCATCAAAGAGGTCAGCATCTCCAACACTTGGGCCATTTGCGATTTCAGAGTGTCAACCTCCGCATCTCTTTCTGGGCTCTTGACCGAATGGACCAACACTGGTACAGGTGTGACATTTGCCTTGGCCACCTGCTGATCTTCCTCCAGCGCCTCTTCGTCCCTAATAATTTTTATTAGATCAGAGTAGGTTAGTGACATTCCTCCTCCTGAGGTTTTCAGGTGCAGCCAGACCGGGTCTGAGCGCCGCGCTCCCCTCATGATCTGCTTCATGCGTGCTTCATCTGCATCTTTGGGCAGCATTCCCTTCTTCAGTACAATCTTGCATAACTGCCTGTTCAGCCTTCTAACATATTCTGACAGTTTCTCATTCGGCTGCTGGAGAGTGTGTTCAATTTGATAAATCATCTCTGACACCTTCTCCAGCTGACCAAACTCTTCCTGCAGCATGGCCAGGCAATCTTGAGCTGTACAGTTTTAATTTCCAAACCGGAAGCTCTTCACCGCTTCTGCCGCGGCACCTTTCAGACTTTCTAAGACTCGCTGTCTCTTCTGTGCCTCAGGCACCTCCCATGCTTCTACTGCCTGCAATGCCTGTTCCACCCAAGTGTCAAAATCTTCCTCCCCCGCAGGGACGGGGAGCTTCCCTGAGAAGGTGCTAAGCTTCCGGTAACCGGCCTCCACATGCACCGTACTGCTTTTCTGGCACTTAATTACAAGGTCTCCTAGAGCATTCAACAATTCAGGCCCTATAGCGGCCAGCGGTGATCCCGGGCTTAATAGTTCCTTAAGCTTTTCTGCTTTAAGGGATAGTGGTGGAGATAATTGTGGGAGTGATGGCTTTGGTGTCTGAAACCATTCTTCCTTCACTGGCAGCGTATGTATCAAGTGATAGATCTGATTATCTATGGCTTGTATACTCTGACTTTTAAAATGCTCTGGGATTTCGTTTTTCCATTCTACCAGTGCGTATGTAAACGAGATCACTGGATCTGGCCTAAAATCCATCACCCATGCTTTGTGGCTCGGAGACAGTAACAATACGAGCTGTTTTATCTCCTCTTCCTTCCATCTTTCCCCCGGGAGTACAATGACTACCGCCGCGGTTGGATCGGCGCCAATCGCTGCGCACCACTGTGACATTGCCAGCGGGTCCATGCTGGTACTTCTGACCGGCTTGATTGCAGCGTGCAACGTACAAGGATCCCGGACTCGAGCCCCCACGTGTAGCGCTACCCCCAGTTAAGAGAGCCGCTGATATTGATTTGGGCCCTGTAGTGCACTGCTGTCAACCCCTGGCAATCGGCTCTAACCTCCCGTGGCACAGCTGGTGATAGAGGGATAGGACCGCGTGACCGCAACTGTTGGTGACGCAGTCCTATAACAAACATACACAGAATATACTTTAAAACTCCTATTAAAGTAAGCGGAACTGACACCAAATGTACTTTACCCAGATATTTTACTGAGGCTAATGGGCAAGTAATAAACAACAGTATAACAAGTTGCAGATCCCTGCAATAAACAGTAATAAAGATAAACAGAGTAATCAGAATAATAAAGTATTGCTATGCAACTCTAGCGCTGCCCTTTTACAGCTACTTCCCCTCATGGGTAGACTAACACCCAGCAATGTCTACCTATGCAGTCAGGCCTGACTGATCTAGATGGAAGTTCAGTGAAACAATATTCGCTAGCAATCTTTTTGGTGGTGCACTTGAAGAACAACTTTGTAATCCCAACGAATAGTAAAGATAAAGGTATCTGTCTTTAAACAGCTCTCACCACCCGGGCAAGTCAAAGTCCGTTTCCTCCATCGATTCGTCTAGGAACAGGAATCCACCGACATCCAAGTCTTCAATCCTTCTGGTGTACTGCAGCAAGGAGGATTAGATGTCTCTAAGGCTCTGCTAGGCTGGCAGAGGGCTCTTTGGAAAGGAGCACACGGCCCAGGCTTCAGGCCTTGTGCCCACAGCAGTTCAGCACAGACATCCTCTTGCTAGGAGAGGGGTGTCCAAAAAGACCGACCAAAACTCCGCCTCCCCTTTATAAAGTCTCCCCCAGCAGTCTCTGTTCTGGAGCAATGCACCCTGGGTGCTGCAAGATGTACTGGGAGATGTAGTCTCTCTCTCCTCTGCTTTCACTTCCATAATGTCTCTTTATTTCCTCCCGACTCACCTCTCACCTGGAACTTCTTGTCTCTCTGCATTAAAGGGGAACACCCCGCTACACGGGCATGGCTTAATTGGGTGAATATTAAGCGTGGCTTAAAGGAGCATGGTAAACCATATACATTATACACTGTACACAGTCGGTAGTATTTCTACCCACAACATACGCCATAATTACTGTGCTATGAGTAAGCAAGGATAAATAAAAAACCTTGCCACATGTGTACACACAGATCCTAGCTGACAGTACAGTGTCCTGCTATGTGTGTACTGTACACACAGATTGTGAGTAAAAGAGAACAAAGTGTGTCCTGATACATGTGTACACAAAGATACACTCAGGGGCTAATATTTACAGTAATAAAAGGTCTGTGTGAAGTGTGTAAAGCTATGCTCCTTCCCTCTTTTGCTGTCCCGGCTTTCATGCTGTTCAGTAAGTGTCATTTTTGTAACTAGTCAGAACTTCTGGAACTGTAGCCAGGAAAGGTCTGGCACTGTTACATGACAGTATCAGAACTTATTTTTGGCTGAGGTTTCTGAACTTCTGAATGGTTACAAGTCAGAATAACAGAGCACACTGAACAACATAAGAGCCCATTCACACAGGGGCGGCACGACTTGTCCCGCGACTCTGCCAGGCGATCCTAACACGACTTCAAAGGTGACTTGCAAAATGACTTCTGTATTGAAGTCAATGGAAGTCGTCTTGAAGTAGTACAGGAACTTTTTTCTAAGTCGGAGCGACTTGAGTCGCTCCTTTTAGAACGGTTCCATTGTACAGAACGGGACGCGACTTGTCAGGCGGCTGAGTCGCCTGACGAGTCGCCCCTGTGTGAATGGGGTCTAACACTGCTGTTTATTTCATTTTGGCTGTCAATTTCCACCTTGCTCTCACTGTGCAGAATAGTGATGCCGCTCAATGGGGTGTTGTGAGACAATGCTTGGGTTCATGGGGCTGGGGGATTTGTGTCCCACAGAATCTGGGACTGTTGAGAGGTATGGCTTAGCATTGCCAGTCTTCATCTGGAAGTGCTGTTCCTGACAGCAAATCCAGGTAAGGAACTTTGCGGTACTTTTCTATTATTTGGGAGCCCCAACCTCTGCCTTCTGTGAGGAGAAATGCCACTTACCAGGAGAAATGAAATAGAAGAAGAAAGTATGTCAGAATGAAGGTTTGTATGTATTTCAGGAGGCCAATGATTTGCGATAGCAAGTCTAGTACACTAGAGAACATGTCATCGTATTATTCTTTCAGTCACCATGTGAACTCTGTGAAGTGGGACTCAATAATGTCCTGTGGTACCTCATGCAGTAGGCCTTGGTGGCTTTGAGGATGGACATATATCATGAATGGGACTCAGAGCACACAATGTTTTAGTGTGGTCTTACTTAAAAATTAAGAAATCTTTCCTCAGGCAGTTTCAGACTTTAAAGCGGAGCTCCACCCAAAAGGGGAAGTACTGCATTAAGCACTCCTCTCCCCCTTCAATGCCACATTAGGCATGTCATTTTTTTTGGGGGGGGGGTACCTATGTTTGACAGGTACCTGCTTCCACTTCCTGTCCGCTTTAACCACTTCCCGCCCAGCCTATAGCAGATTGACGGCCGGGAAGTGGTTCTGTTATCCTGACTGGGCGTAATATGACATCCAGCAGGATAACATTCCGGCGCCCGTGGGGGGCACGCAGCGATTGCGAGTGCGGCGTGTCAGTTTGACATGCTGCATCTCCGATCATGGTAAGGAGCCTCTAACAGAGGCTTCTTACCACATGATCAGCTGTGACTAATCACAGCTGATCATCGCATGAACCAGGAAGTGCCGGTAAACGGCATTCCTCGGTTCGCGCTGACAGAGAGAGCTGATTGGCGGCTCTCCCTGTCAGAGGGGGGGTCTGTGCTGATAATCTGCACATTGATTATAAGCACAGCCCCTATCAGATGTGCCAATCAGCTGCCAATTAGTGCCCAATAGCTGCCAGTCAGTGCCCCTCAATAAAGTCCATCAGTGCCCACCACAGTGCCAATCAGAGCCCACGACAGTGCCAATCAGTGCCCATCACAGTGCCAATCAGTGGCCAGCAGTAACACCTGTCAGTACCTCATCATCAGTGCTGCCCATCAATGCCATCTATTAGTGTCAATCAGTGCCACCTATCAGTGCCAATCAGTGCCGCCTATTAGTGCAGCCGGCCAGTGCCCATCAGTGCCGCCTGTCAGTGCCCATCAGTGCCACCTATCAGTGCCCATCAGTGCTGCATATCAGTGCTGCCTATCGGTGCCCATCAGTGCTGCATATCTGCCACCTATCAGTGCCCATAAATTCTACATATCAGTGCATCCTCATCAGTGTTCATAAGTTCCACCTTATCAGTGCCAACTCATCGGTGCCCATCAGTGCCGCCTCATCAGTGCCCATCAGTCCCGCCTCATCAGTGAAGAAGAAAACGAAATTTTATGACAGAAACTAAGAAAAACTTTTTGGTTTGGCAAAAAATAAAAATCCCAGGGGTGATCAAATACCACCAAAAGAAAGCTCTATTTATGGGAAGAAAAACATAAAAATGTTGTTTGGGTACAGTGTTGCATGACCGCGCAATTTCATTGAAAGTGCGACAACGCTGAAAGCTAAAAATTGTCCTGGACAGGAAGGGACGAAAGTGCCTGGTATTGAAGTGGTTAAGGGCAGGTTTGAGTATGATTGATGGCAGTTCTTAGTAATAACACATTAATACATTAGGCCTTTTGTTCTTTGTCCGAAATCCTATTTTAAATGGCATCTGCCAGATACTGTATGGTGGGTACTTGTAATAAAACGTGTCTCCCACTTACTAAGGCCATTGTATAACACCTAGCCTTTAAGCTGGTTGTTTGACAGTGAAGCTAAACCTGTTTAATGATTCTGCCGTGCTAGTGCTGGAATGTGGCCTGAAGAGTGGATAATGCTGTTGGATAATGAAAGGTTCTTATATCTTAGCAGCTGAAGTGACACAAGCAAAATGTAAATGAATCATGGCATTTTTTGTGTAAAAAAAAAAAAAAGTAAAGCTTTGCTCTTTTATAGTATAAAGAAACATAATTTCCTAAAGTAGAACAGGATGATCTGCCATAAATTTAATACGTAAATGCACAAACAAAGATTTCCCCAGAAAATTCTGCGAGGTATTTGTTACTTTTTATATGCATATAAAATAAAAGTCATGTATGGTACTAGCAAAAGTGTGAAAGACTTAATATATATCTGAAGAGTTCAGCTGCTTCTTTAGTGCTGTCCTTGGTTAGATGTTTGTATTGATTGCAATGTAGAGCAAGAAAAGACCCTAGTGTGTAACATTTACCATTTATGTTTCACAAGGGACAAACCCTGATTGCTTTCTACAGCCAATATTTGTGATGTCAACCTGGATCAATAAGCGGCAGTGATTCAAGGAACTGCTGCTGATATGAACTGAATCTTGTCTACAAAATCTGCTACAGAGCTCAGGGAACCTGCCACAAACCTGTTTAATTCAAACCTCTGGGAGATGAACAAAGTGGGAAAAAAGAGAAACAGAGGCTGGAAAGGAAGGCACTGAAGCCCTTGCACGATTATGTTAACCTTACCTAAAGCTGGAAATACAGTAGAAAATTTTGGTATGAATATTCGTACGATTACCCGTATGAAAATTCGCAGTAAATTTGATGATTTGACAAATGCAAGTTGAAAGTACTTCAAAATTTTGTTTTATTTTAACATTCAATTTTGGAATGAATGTAATTTCCCAAACAAAAGACAGATTTACTGTTAGAAATTTGGGTAAAAAATTTCCATCCAGCTCCTTCAAATTTTCTTCTCACAATGATCAAAAATGAACATCGATTTGACTACACTAATAATGATTAGAAAAGTGAATGAACAGTTTTAAAATAAAACATTTGGAACAAAATTCTACTAGTCCCTCTTCAAGTAATGACAGCTCTATGCTCCCTGTTGCTGCTACATTGCTGCCATCTCCTGCACCTTCTATGCATCTGCCATCTTCTTTCTTTAGCCATTGGGTGGCCAGAAATGTATACGCCCTGGAGCCTGCACCATAGGCAGAATACAAACTAAAATTTCTAGGAGAAGGGGAAATGAGTCTTTTGTCATTTACAAAGTTTCTTCTAACGAAAAAGTTCACCTATTGTCAGAAGAGACTTACAAAGTTTCTTCTTTCGAAAAATTTCACCTATTAGCAACTGTTTTTTTATTTAAAACTTCATTTCCTCTCTCAGCAGAGGTTGTCTTCAGTGAAAACTGCAAAGTCAAAAGGAGTTAATAGATACCAGCAATGTAATCAGCCTGTAAGAAAAGAAATGGCTGCACATCCAGGAATTCCGATTGCCTTTTATTGTTCAAAGTGATAACACCAAAGACACCAACACGAGGTCACGTAGACGCTTTTCACACATACATCTTGTGCTTAATCATTACGGTAATGATTAAGCACAAGATGTATGTGTGAAACGCGTCTACGTGACCTCGTGTTGGTGTCTTTGATGTTATCACTTTGAACAATAAAAGGCAATAGTAATTCCGGGATGTGCAGCCATTTATTTTCTTACAAGTTTCCCACGGAGGCGGGCCGGGTCTGGCACTCTACAAGACATTCCACCTCAGGTTCTCATTATACACCTGGAGCAGCGGTTCTTTTTCTTTGTATAATGTAATCAGCCTATTTGCTATGCAAAACTCAATATTTCCCGTAAAAGCCAAGCTTGGCTGTGCCTTCTTCCATCCCTCTGGTTTTTGATCCTTCCATTATGTTAGAGTGCCAATAGAGAGGCAAAGGAGGTGGGACAGGGTTGCCAACCATGACCTTTACATAGAAAGTTTTAGCTGTCTGTATCTAAATCTATTAATTATTTAGATTTTTCTCTTTTTATAATCATATTCACAGTTTGAATTGCATAGTATAATGATGGGTTCACAAGAAAGAGACATGCATGTAAAAAAAAAAAAGAAAGATCCTTTTCAAGCTGTTAAAAAGGTTACTGCCAACATTATGTTTTTGTGACGCCAATTCTAAGCATACCCTATTGCTCTTCATGTCTTCTGAACCCTGAAGACTAGGACTACCATCCTCTGGGGCTCCACTTTTTCCTCTGCCAATTCTGAAGTACCGTATTTTTCACACCATAAGACGCACCTGACCATAAGAGGCACCTAGGTTTTAGAGGAGGAAACCAAGAAAAAAAATTATTCTGACCCATACAGAAACCTGGCAAATAAAATGTACATTAGCCAGTGGACAGTACGTTAGCCAGTGATATTCCTATAATAAATAAAGATACACCAGTGTTTATGTGAGTATAATCAGATGAGCAAGTAATTGGATCTTATAGGGCCATACAGTGTAGATCTATAGCAAGGATGTCTCCCATTTTCCTATGGATATATAGCACAGTATGCACACACTACTGTCATAATACAAGCAAAGATATTGAAATAGTAAGAAAAGGTGAGAGACAGTGTAGTTAGCCGTGTCTCGTTCCATCTATCTAAGCACCTAGCATGATCTCCACATAAATACTCCCATAATATACATGCCGCATATTTCAGCATTATAAACGCACATGCCGCTTCTCCATCTCACTGCTAATCCCATTCATTCTGGCAGTTGGCCCTGCCTTCCTCTGCCCCCATTGGCTCGCAGCAGCCCGGGAGGAAGGCGTTCCCAGAAACGTCATGGGGATGGCCGCGATTAGTGACAGCGGACTTTCACGCCACCCCACGTTGGGCTAGCGGCACCATGATTGGAGGCGATGCTTGGGCTGGCTTCTGGTTAAATAGAGTAAGAGAGGGCGGCCCGAGTAGGTGGTGTGTCCCATGTGTGTGCACGGAGCAAGCAGCGGCGGCGACTGCTGCTCAATATTCGCTCCATAAGACGCAGAGGCAAAAAAAGTCAATTTTTTTGGGGGGAAAAGTGCGCCTTATGGAGCGAAAAATACGGTATGTCTTCAGACATCTCTCAGAATTTCGTTTTTTTTTGTCTAAAGTGCAGTTGTGCATGTAGACACAAATCTGTGGAAAAGCTTTGCAAGCCATGGTATTGGAAGAGGTTTGGCATCAAGCTGCCATATGCTTTCAATTCTCATCAAATTTCTTTCTTATTTTATTTACTTGAACATCTGCTTTCATTTTCAGGTTTTGAACACCTCATTGATCACTATGATATGTTTCACTAAGAAGCATAAATCAGGAAGTAGCGGAACAGAAAAGATAATACAAAAGGCTATCAAAAAGTTCATGAAATGACATAGAACAATTCAACAAAACACATTCTGTTATTTATCTTCCAACATTATCACATTGATTTCAATAGATTTGTCCCTTTAGTGCTCCTTGACACAGATTCCCTTTAAAAAGACAATTGGACCATGTGTTGACAGCAAACTTCACGTGTAATAAAGAATTTTTTTTTCCTCAACAATCTACTGTGGTATCTCGCTTATCTTGGGCTAAACGTTGGGTGGGCGCCTTATGACCTGTCAGCAACATTATTAACACCCATTGTACCCATAAGAACTTCATTCACACAGAAGCCAATAAGAAAAAAAAAACTGTACGTTAGCTACGACATTCGGAATATAGCCTAAAAAAGGATTACCTTACCTAATCATAGCATATGGGGGCCAGGTTGCAAGGGATAATTCTATTAACTTAGTGATCTGCCCTCATGCCAAAGAGTTTCCTGTAAGAGTTTTCCAGATTCATGTGGCATCTTTTTACAGTTTCAATTGCTAAACTGTATATACATGACAAAGATGTACGGTAGTTGTTTGTGTATTATATTGCAAGGAAAAAACCTTGAAACTATAAGTTAAAGCAAGCTTATGTTTAATTGCCTACCATTCCTCCATCCCTGCTTATATTCCCCTTCCTTTTCTCCCCAACTATCCCATCCTCCCCCTGAATTGAAGAGAATAAGCACTTTGTATGAAGTTCCAAGGGACATGTGCATGTTTACGTGGAGGCTGAATATCGCAGTTTACTGTTGCATTGGCAAGGTTGCTGGTAGTGCAACTTAGGAGTGTGCAGGAAAGGTTGATATCGCCCCAGCTAAGTAAATTAAATGTGACTTAAGGAAATAAAGTGTCTGTAGATACACCTTGCAAGCAGGATTATTAGGAACACTTTAATTAAAATTAGCCGACTTTTTGACATTACAAGAACAATTTACCGTATATACTCGAGTATAAGCCGAGGACCTAATTTTACCACAAAAAACTGGGAAAACTTATTGACTCGAGTATAAGCCGAGGGTGAGAATGCAGCAGTGGAAAAGAGGGTCAACAATGCTAATTTGCAACCTCACTGTGCCCATTGCAACCTCACTGTGCCCATTGCAGTCTCACTGTGCCCATTGCAACCTCACTGTGCCCATTACCTCACTGTGCCCATTGCAACCTCACTGTGCCCATTACCTTATTGTGCCCATTGCAGTCTAACTGTGCCCATTGCAACCTCACTGTGCCCATTGCAGTCTCACTGTGCCCATTGCAATCTCACTGTGCCATACCTCACTCTGTGCCATACCTCACTCTGTGCCATACCTCACTGTGCCCCTTGTAGTCTCGCTGTGCCCGAGTACCTGAATTCTTGACAGGCGTCCAATTTTTTAAAAGTCGCGGCTTCCTCCTGGCGTTCTGTTCCGTGATAGGCATTTGACACTGTGTTCCGCCTATCACGGAGGTCCTCTCATCCTCTGACTCAGTTTCTCAGCAGACACTGTGTTCATTGTTCCGCCAATTACGGACATTTTTTCATCCTCAGGCAAGAGGACGTCCGTGATTGGCGGAACACTGAACACAGTGTCTGCTGGGAAACTGTCTGAGGATGAGAGGACCTCCATGATAGGTGGAACACAGTGTCAAATGCCTATCGCGGAACGGAACGCCAGGAGGAAGCCGCGCCTTTAAAAAAAATGGACGCCTGTCAAGAATTCAGGTACAAAAAAACACTGACTCGAGTATAAATCGAGGGGGGCATTTTCAGCCCTAAAAAAAGGGCTGAAAAACTTGGCTTATACTCGAGTATATACGGTAATTGGTTTAACCACTTGCCTACTGGGAACTTTTACCCCCTTCCTGCCCAGGCCAGCTTTCAGCACTGTCACACCTTGAATGACATTGCGCGGTCATGCAACACTGTACCCAAACTACATTTTAATCCTTTTCATACAGATAGAGCTTTCTATGGGTGGTATTTAATCAACACTGTGGGTTTTTCAGTTTTTGCTAAATAAACAAGGAAAGACAGAAAATTTAAAAATATATATATTTTTTATAGTTTGTTATAAAATTTAGCAAACAGGTAATTTTACTCCCTCACTGATGTGCGCTGATGAGGCTGCACTGATGGGCACTGATAGGCTGCACTAATATGGACTGATGAGGGGGCCCTGATCGGCACTGGTGGTCTGCACTGATGGACACTGATGCAGCACTGGTACTAATGAGGAGGCACTGATGAGGCTGCACTGATAGGCGGCACTAATGGGCACTCATATGCTGCACTGATGAGCACTGATTGGCAGCACTGGTGGGACTGTCGGGACTGCACTGATAATCAGGAAACATCAGTGTACATTGTCTTTTTACACAAGCCAGTTATCCATGCCGATAACTGGCTTCTGTTTACATCCGTGATCAGCTGTGATTGGACACAGCTGATCATGTGGCAAAGAGCCACTGATTGGCTCTTTACCTCAGTCTTTGATCAGCAGTGTCTGGATGACACTGCTATCACAGAGCGCGCTGCCCGCGCCCCGCAGTGGGTGCGATCACTGGACGCCATCCCAGAACTAGCTGTAGCCATCATCCAGCTATAGCAAGGGTGGCAAGTGGTTAGGTATATGGGGAAAATACACGTTAAAGCGATATTAAGCCCAAAACCAAAAATGTAATATATTGCAGCTTACCAGTCGTAAGATGTGGTGGCTGCATTAGGTTAATTTTTTAGATTTTTTCCTTCACCTGTATTAGAGTGCCTACACTATGGATGAAGGAGCACAGGGACACCTTTTGACAGCAGCATTATCAATCTGGGGGGGGCGAAGAATGTTAGATGTACGAGCAGATTTAAATATGAATCAATTTAAAGCCAAACTTCCGCTAACGTTTTAAAAGCAGTTACAACAAGCACTTTTTTTTCTATAGGGATAAAGGTTTTACAGTAATAAATAAATGTTGATCATTGTAAGCATCCCTGTCAGTGGTAAATGGTTCTCAGCCCTGTAACTGCTACATCTGCAGGATAGCTTGTTTTTTTTCCTGGCTGGATCATCAGGTGAAAATGAAGGAAAGACATTTAAAAAAGAAAACGAATGTAGCCACCAGATCTAAGATTTGGTAAGCTGCCAATTAATATATATATTTTTTTGTTGATGGGGGGGGGGGGGTTTAATACCGCTTTAAGCTTTCTTCAATAAAAATACAACACAATTCATCCAATGAGCTGGTTTTCTATGCTCTCATGTCACAACTACTGGCGTGAATCATTTAGGCCATCATAAATTACAGTGACAGGTTTTTGCCTGGTTTTATATTGCTGACCACAAGATGGGAAGTGTGTTTGTGAGTTAAAAAAAAAAAAAAGACACAAAAACAAAAAAAAACACAGATCATAATAAATTCATGCTACTAAAAATAAAAGCTACATGCGTTAACAGCGCTGCTTGTACAAGGTTACTTTACCATATGCTTGAGATGAGAAAGCTTTTAAAATACATTTTGGCTTTATGAGGAAGCATTTGAAGTTGTATAATATTATGTGGGAATTCGTTTTCTACTCTGTATACTAAAACTGCGACTCGGAGGAGTAATCATTGTACTTTATGGGAGAATACACCTTATTTCATTCCTTCCTGCTACATGAAAAATTATTTATTAGGCTGATGGCATTAAAAGGCTGGCTTATTACTGAAGAGAAGACGGTTTGGCAAATCAAGCTGCTTGTCTTTTGTTCCCATTGTAATAGTCTATGTCTCCTTTCAGCTTCTGAGTAGAATAAAGTTTGACAGACAAGTCTTTTTTTTTATGGAGGAAAAAGCTCTATCTATGGTCTGGACTGCATTCAATTGCTTGTGTTTTCATCTTGGGCTTTTTTAATCTACTAAGTGTTGTATAATGAAAATTATACATGAAAAGACACTCTGTATATCATTGGCCATGTATAAGAGCGGCCTGAAAGCACAATATTTATAAACCAAAAGAAAGAAAATGATGACATTACAAGCAGTGGAATCACTTATGGGGAGACAGTGGTTTGCGAAAAGATTTTTTGCTCTACAAGTTATCTTTGGTATGACTTGCAATCCCGTGAATTGGAATTCTAAAAATTAAGATGATGTGGACTATAAAAATATAAACTCACCGGCCACGTTATTAGGTACACCTGTTCAATTGCTGGGTAACACAAATTGCTAATCAGCCAATCACATGGCAGCAACTCAATGCATTTAGGCATCTAGTTGTGGTGAAGGCGACTTGCTGAAGTTCAAAACCGAGCATCAGAATGGGGAAGAAGGGGCATATAAGTGACTTTTAACGTGGCGTGGTTGTTGGTGCTAGACAGGTTGGTCTAAGTATTTCAAAAACTGCTGATCTACTGGGGTTTTCAGGCACAACTACCGGTATCTCTAGGGTTTACAGAAAATGGTCCGAAAAAGAGAAAATATCCAGTGAGCGGCAGGTGTGTGGACGAAAATGATTTGTTATTGTCAGAGGTCAGAGGAGAATGGGCAGACTGATTTGAAATGATAGAAAGGCAACAGTAACTCAAATAACCACTCGTTACAACCAAAGTATGCAGAATACCATCTCTGAATGCACAACACATGGAACCTTGAAGCAGATGGGCTACAGAACCAGAAGACCACACCTGGTGCCAATCCTGTAAGATAAGAACAGGAAACTGAGGCTACAATTCACACAGGTTCACAAAAATTGGACAATAAAAGAATGAAAAAACGTTACCTCGTCTGACGAGTCTCAATTTCAGCTGCGACATTCAGATGGTAGGGTCAGAATTTGGCGTAAACAACATGAAAGCATGGATCCATCCTGCCTTGTATTAACAGTTCAGGCTGGTGGTGGTGTAATGGTGTGGAGGGGATATTTTCTTGGCACGCTTTGGGCCCCTTAGTACCAATTGAGCATTGTTTAAATGCCACGGCCTACCTGAGTATTGTTGCTGACCAAGTCCATCCCTTTATGACTACAGTGTACCTGTCTTCTGATAGCTACTTCCAGCAGGATAATGCACCATGTCACAAAGCTCCAATCATCTCACCACTGGTTTCTTGAACATAGCCATGAGGTCACTGTACTCCAATGGTACTCTAATGTACTGTACTCCACTCCACTCCACTGAACTGGTCACTGTACTATAATGTACTCCAACACAGTCACCAGATCTCAATCCAATAGAGCACCTTTGGGATGTGGTGGAACAGGAGATTTGCATCATGGATGTGCAGCCAACAAATCTTCAGCAACTGCGTGATGCTATCATATCAATATGGACCAAAATCTCTGAGGAATGTTTCCAACACCTTGTTGAATCTATGCCACGAAGAATTAAGGCAGTTCTGAAGGTAAATGGGAGTCCAACCCGGTACTAGCAAAATGTACCTAATAAAGTGGCCAGTGAGTGTATATGGGCTACTGTCTATACAATGTTATGTGTAATAATATATTTTACAATACTGGATAAATATACTGAATATACATAGTTATTGTGGACCTCTTAGCAACTTTACATATCTGCATTTAAAACATTCCTGACATGTCCCGATATACAGCAGCACTAAAAACTATAAAAAATAAAATAAAAAAATGCACATTTAATTTTTAAAAGCAGCCCTTGAGCTCTGGTCACGTGACTTTGCCTTGGCAGAGATTTTGTGATAGCTTTATTATACAAATAGTAACATCTTTTTTCCTACATGTAGCTGATGTCCTTGTGTCCTTAGTACAATCCATAGGAAAAAAAAAAAAAAAAAGCAGTTGAGTTGCCAAATCATTTTTTTGTCCTTGAGTATAATTATATGTATGTATGTATGCATATTAATTAGATTACGTATGTGGCATCTTTTCTTTAAACAAACCTAGTCTTTCTAATCTCTCCTTACATATGAACACTCATTATATTATATTATATTATATATGTTGTGTGTATATATATATATATATATATATATATATATATATATATATACAGTGTATATATATTAATATTATAATATTAATATTATATATTAATATAATAATAATAATAATAATGAATAATTATTAATAATAATTTATAATAATAATATTAATATTAATATTAATTAATATATATGTATTAATATTACATTATATTATCTATATCACTCCCGCTTGTTTGTATTTCCCAAAGAGAGGCTGGTGGTGTTTTAAAAATCAACCATAATTATAACATTTATAATATTACAATATTCCACATTATAGCTCGTTATTTGTTGTTGCCCATTGTACTTTACTACTTCTCCCAACATCACCTTATTAAAAAAGTCATATAGTAGAAGGACAACCCTAGACTTTTTCATGGAAGATTAGAGACTTTTTAAAGAAAATCTTTCGCCCCATGGCACATTAAAACTCCTTATGCATTATGCAGTCAGATGGTGACTATACTGGCTTGGCAGTGCATGCACAGTGTTGAAATCCCAGCTTTTTATCATCTGACTGTGTACTTTAAGGCCGGTGCTGCCATTTCAGATGGTCACTCATGCACATTGGTTCGGTTCCAATCTGGCAGTACCAATACCTGGCTTACGTAGGCATAACAGAACATACGTTGTGGAGTAGTTGTATATTAGATGTGTATGAATTTACCATACAATAGGATTATTTACTATTTTTTTTCCCCTGGCTATTATTTAGCAGATTAATACTTTTTTTTTTTTTTTTTTTTTATCTTAAAATAGTTTTAAATGTTTAGCAAACCTAAAATAATACTTTAATATTTTTGTGCTCTTTATTGCTATATACTGCTTATAATGGCTGTAGAACTAAAAGGATATATTTTGCCTGTAGTAATTGTATTTATTTGATCTAATGATCAGAACTAAAATGTTCCTGCTTTATTATTGTTAGAAGTTTGTCTCAGTTCAGTAAAATTTTAGTTGCAATCCATCTCTATATTAGTTCAAGTAATGCTGTTTTGTACATCAAAAAAGATCAAAAACCTCCTCTGTTACCTAAAATGCTATTGTTAACAGCTTTTATCCACAGACACTGAGCATGAATTAAGTGGTATTGTACCCTTGGCATGATACCAGTATTTGATTGAATTTTTGCCTTGGGTGATCTATACGCTATGGTTCCTCAAAGCGCTGTGTCCTTTGCTGTCATCATCTAAGCAACACTTTCACTGACTGCGTCTTTAAGAAGTGCACAGCATAGAACATAAAACATCACCAAAAATTAAATCAAATCCCATTTTATCCCTCAAGCAGAAAAAAAAGACTTCATTTGTAAAGCTTCCAACATCTAAATGAGAGCAAATATATATGTATGACTGTAGGTTATCAGCTAAAATATAATTTACGTCTCTTATGGTTATTGAGGAGACAAGGAAAAATAAATGAAGACAATACAAGCCAAGGGTTTTACATAATTATCGCAATAGACCTCAGTATATATATGGGCAGAGTGCCCTGGGCCCCTGACTGAGTCCATCTGAGTTTAGTTTTTTGCCAAACAGTAATTTTGTTAATTTTCTAAAACTGTTGAGCTGGTCGTATCATTTTAGTTTGGGATAAAAACAGATCATGAATCTTCAAACATGAAGAAAAAGAGAGCCTGCAAGTATAGTTGCACATCTGACATAAGTCTTCCCTAGACAAATTTGTGGACCTGAGGTCACAGCATGACCGGGTGTTTCAAGCACATTGAAAATATTATTAATTTGCAGAAAAGTAAACTAAAAGATACGCACAAATTATTTTTCTTAAGGTTGTTATTGCTTATTTGGATAATCGAAGGGCCTGTTCTGAACTTCTGATAAGCTTTTGTTGGCATCAGATGGATTTTGCATTCAGGCAGGAGTTTGTGGAAATGCAGAACTTCAGAAGGTCAGGAGGAGGCCAGCTGCAGGCTGCAATGAATTCTGAATAAACCCAGAAGTATCCCAAATTAATATCAATCTGAGGCTACCAACACAAGTACAAAGCCCATGAAAACAGGCCTAAAGCCTCGTACACACGATCGGATTTCCTATGGATTCTAATCCAATGGTTTTGTCCATCGGAAATCCAATGAAGCTGACTTCCATCAGTCTTGCCTACACACCATCAGTCCAAAAACCGACCGTTCCAAATGCGGTGACGTAAAACACTCCGATGAGCCGAGAAAAATTAAGTTCAATGCTTCTGAGCATGCGTCGACTTGATTCTGAGCATGCGTGGGTTTTTTATCCAATGGACTTGCCCGTAGACGATCGGAATTTGCTTTCGGTTTTTGATTAATCGGAAAAATTTAAAACGTGTTCTATTTTTTAAAACCGATGGAAAAAAGACCGATGGGTCCCATACACGATCGGTTTGTCCGATTAAAAAAATCCATCGGACTGTTTTCATCAGTAAAACCGATCATGTGTACAGGGCTTTAGGTATCTCCTGCTATTCATTAATTTATAAAAGTGTAGTGACTGCATTGGAGAAAGGAAAGAATTTGGTATAAAGATGGTCAGATCTGGCCACTGAATTTCTGGAAAGATGTCTGAAGATAACAGATTTTTTTAGTCCCTCCACATTTGTACAAATGTTTCTTTTTTTTTTTACATAGATTGCTATCAGGCAAACATATTCAGCTTGAACTCTTGCCGCGTACACACGATCGGACATTCCAACAACAAAACAGTGGATTTTTTTCCGACGGATGTTGGCTCAAACTTGTCTTGCATACACACTGTCGCACCAATGTTGTCAGAAATTCCGATCACCAAGAACGCGCTCACGTACAACACGTACGACGGCACTATAAAAGGGAAGTTCAATACCAAGTGTGCCCCACGCTTTGGGCTCCTTCTGCTAATCTCGTGTTAGTAGAAGTTTGGTGAGAGACGATTCGCGCTTTTCAGCCTCGTGCTTTTCAGTCCGTTACTGCTCTTCAGTTTGTCAGAACTCTGTGTGAATATCAGCAGCAAAACAACTTCATTATTCTAGCATTATAAAGAAGAAGAGAATTTGCTGCATTAAAAGATTAAAAAAATTGCAGCGTTTTTCTGTATTCTCCTGTGATCGTTGATCACTTTTAAATACTCTGATTCCTATACCACCTTTACTCGAACATAGACCTTCAAATATAGAGAAACGTGAATGAACAATATCTCTCCTTATTTTTATTTCCCTTCCTTCTATTCCCTTTCATTTCTATCATTATACCTTCTTCTATGGGCTTCTCCCTGAGGTCCACAAAGTTTTACTTTTGTTCCTTTCTTTTTGAGATTAAATAATCAATTTTTTCTACAAATATTCAGAGTATTTCTAAATAGACTATCGATGCAATGATCGGGTAATTACGAAGCCACTTCAATGGTTTTATTATTAAAATACTCTACTATTGAACTCAATTATACAATGTTATACTTTTATATGATACTTATGTACAAATGCTAGTATGATTGTACAAATGTTATTATTAAGCATTAATAAAAGCTTTATGATTTAAAAAAAAAATAATTTGCAGCGTGACGAATGTGCTATCTTCATTACGAACGCTAGTTTTACCAGACCGAGCGCTTCTGTCTCGTACTTGATTCAGAGCATGCGTGGAATTTTGTGCGTCGGAATTGTCTACACACGCTCGGAATTTACGAGAACGGATTTTGTTGTTGGAAAATTTGTGAACCAGCTCTCAAATTTTTGTTTTCGGAAATTCCGACAGCAAATCTCTGATGGAGCCTACACACGGTCGGAAATTTCCGACAACAAGCTCCCATCGAACATTTGTTGTCGGAAATTCCGAGCGTGTGTACGCGGCATTAGGGCTTAACTTACTAACTTACTAAGGGAGTAAGGCACGCTCACTTTGCAATGTCCATGATCACTTAGCTTAGCGAATAAGCATATACTTTAATTCAGTTGTGTACAAGGCAAGCAAAAATGTGGTTTGCTAAGTGACATTCTCTGAAGTAGGGGCATCAGTCTACCTGACCTAGCACCATATTAAAAAGCCTTACATCTATCTAGGGTAGTGTCCTGGTATACTTTGCCCCAGACCAAAATATGAGCACACATTGAAAAGGGCATTATCTGTCTCACCTTGTGTCCCTGTTAAACATCATTGAGCACTCAAAGAGCATCCATCTTTAGGCGCAATGATAGCTGGTATCCAATCAAAATACAAAATGGTGTAGTGCTATAAATACATCAGCTTATTAATCCTGCATATTTGTTTAAAAAAATAAACCAAAACACGCAAAATAAATGTTTCAAGTCCAAAAGTCTTTATGCTCCTTCCATTTTACAATGTGCATTCAAAATCTTGCAAAAGTCTCCAATACTGCACTCCTTCACCTTCTGTGCATTTCCACCACCAGTTTATCTCTCATCTCGAAAATATGACCCACATACAAATGCAAGGTAAAACCATTTTGTGTCTCCTTTAAATCCAATCATCCATTCTCCAGTAAGATATGGCACTTACACCCCACTTCTCCACTTTTCATATCTAAGACTACATGCTATGTGTTATGTCTGTGAATTTATGTTGACACCTTCTAACCTGTTTCTCCACCTTGGAAATTATTGGGATTGATTTACTAAATCTGGAGAGTGCTAGATCTGGGGCAGCTCTGCATAGAAACCAATTAGCTTCCAGTTTTTTTTTTTTTGTCAAAGCTTAAAGTATAACTAAAGGCAAAACTTTTTTTTTAGTTTTGAATAGAGCGGAGAGGGAATAGAACACAGTTTTTTTTTGCTTTCTGTGCCCCCATTAAGGAGATTCACCCTCTCTATGTGTCCTGTTTACCAATATCACTGAAAGTGAAAGTAAAAGAAAATCCCCAAAAAGTAATAGAGGGGGAAATCTTCCAATGGGGACACTAAAGCCCTGTACACACGATCGGATTTCCTATGGATTCTAATCCGATGGATTTTTCCATCGGAAATCCGATGAAACTGACTTCCATCAGTCTTGCCTACACACCATCAGTCAAAAATCCGACCGTCCCAAACACTGTGACGTAAAACACTCCGACAAGCCGAGAAAAATGAAGTTCAATGCTTCTGAGCATGCGTCAACTTGATTCTGAGCATGCGTGGGTTTTTTGTCCGATGGAGTTCCACACAGACGATCGGAATTTGCTATCGGTTTATTTCCCATCGGATAAATTTAAAACATGTTCTATTTTTTCTCACCGATGGAAAAAAGACCGATGGGGCCCATACACGATCGGTTAGTCCGATGAGAAAAGTCCATGGGACTGTTTTCATCAGTAAAACCTATCCTGTGTACATAAATTCTATTGAACAGGATTCCCCAGGGAATTCCCCTATTTGCAGAGATTTCTTCTCACTTACTGTTTGGCTTTGGGACCGGAAGTGAAGGGAAATCTCCATATTGGGACACAGATGGCGGAAAAAAATATGACAGAGGTTATAACCCTCCCTTTATCCAAAATGAAAAATAAAATTTTGCCTACAGTTCTACTTTAATTGAGCAAGCTGGAGTTATAAGTTGATTGGCTACCATGCACAGCTGCACCAGATTCTGAGTGATCCAGTCTTTGTAAATCTCCCCCAATGTCTATATGCATGATGTAATAAATAAAGAATTTTAAAAGTGACATCCTCTTCTCCTCTATAAAATCCTCCACAATTTCTGCAGAACTACCCTAAACCTGGCTGTTTGGTTTATTCAAATTCCTATCTTCTAAGCTGAGATATTTGTGATACCTTTCTTTCCTATGGGCTGTCCCATGATGCATGGTGGCGGTGCACAGTTGGACTTAGAGGCCATAGAGCACTTTGAGTCAGATCACCACTTTTACACTTCACAATATTTTCCTTTATGTCTATTTAAAAATTTATTGATGATAACGGGAAATAATCGTAGAACAAAATATATGCCGATTCTTTCTTAAATAGACCCCTTAGTGATAAGTATTTGTTACCAAAGTATTTCTAGATATGTGACTTATGCTGGACAATGTCTCTTGTGTGTTAGGGCCAGATCACACTGGATGCAGTGCAGTTCTTTTTTTTTTATGCATGAAAAATGCAAGGAAAGTTGATCACATTAATGCCAATGGCATAGTTTACACCACTGCAGTCCGTTCCAGTGCGTTTTTAGAAAGAAAAAAAAAATTGCTCATGCTGCATTTTTTATGTACAGAACTGTACTGGACCACAGTAAAACGCATCAAAAACGCACCAGAACGTACAAAAAACGCACTGGAATGCACGGAACGTACCTAAATGCACAAAAAACGCACTGCAACACACTTGTCCTTATTTAAGGTTAAGAAAAAAGAGGGGGAAAAAAACCTGGACTGCATCAAAAACGCACCAAAAACGCACTGGAACGCATCAAAAACGCGCATGCAGAAAAGCACCTGGAACGCATCCAGACTGCTGGTGTGAATTGGCCCTAAATGTGAAGAAGAAAAAATAAATAAATCATATATTAAAAATTATCATTACATGTCTTGACATATAGTTACCAGAGTGCAAACTTATTTGTGGCAGTAGCCTTTAAGGGTGTTTGCTCTTGCTAACCTTTAAATTGTGTTGCCCTTTGAGATGGCGGGTTACCACTAACCACCAATGGTACACTGTCTTCTTGGTTGGTCATAATTGAACTCCTATAGGAGAACATATAACTATAATCCATCCAAATGCATGGGTTCAATATTAGTATGAATGCATGCTTTCTGCCCTTTGAAATAGATTTATACAATTCAAATAATTAAATTAATTTAATATTTATTAGGATGTGTATTCATCTTCCCCCCAGAACAAAATGCTGTCATTTTTATATGCTTTAATGTAGGTAAAATGTTGTATGCATTATTGGCTGAACCTGTAGATTTGTTTGTAAGTATATATTGGGAAAAAAAACATAAAATATATTTAAAGCTGAACTCTTGGCAGATATATATAAAAAAAAATAAAAAAATAATAGTTATGTATTCATTAATTTGTATTAAAACAGACCATGCATAAAAAAGCAATGATTAAAAATGACAACCCCACCAAAAAAGGGTACCAAAAATGATATATTTTAGAAAAGAAAAAAATACTTCTTAAAGCATTCCAGTGCATTACATGAGTGCATTTTGAGCACCCACCCTTACCAGGAGGCTGTAGTGAGGCACAGTGCAGGTATTTTTAAATGTTATTTCTACAATGCCCCATTTCTTGCCATCTTCTGTAAGAGTATTTTAATTGGAAGGTGGGGCTGTGAATAAAGGGGGCCTTGTTTTTTTTATGCAAGGTCTGCTTACATTGTAATTAGTGAAAGTACTTGATTTTAACTTGGTATCAGCTTCTTGTAATTCCCTGTACAGTGCAGCACTAGAAGCCTATAGTATGCCCAGTTGAGATGGCAAAGAGCATTCTAACAGTAGGAGAACGCAGAATGAATGGAAGAAAATGCATTGCTGTACAGTCTGTATCCAATGTCCAATCACAGGAAGGGACAGGGAGGTGATCAGGCAGCCTTGCTTAAAGTGTTTGTAAATCCTCACAGTGAAGGGACTGGCCTCAGATAATACAGAGATAAAACAAATCCTCCTACATAGGTTTTACTTGTTTATCTGTGGTCTTCCTATTTTTACATCTCTTCAAAAGTGCTGAATTTAGATAAAATACTTCTTATCTGTCATTAGCACAGAGGAGGGGGTGGGGAGCTGCAGTCAGAGCTTTTGTACAGTGTGTGAGAGCTGATTGGAGGAAAGGGACACACCCCCTTCACATACGGCACAGGACCGAAGGAAGGATACAGAGTTGTGTTGTGAATAGATGAGCTGTGTGCTGAGCTCTCGTCCCCCATCAAAAAATGTATCTCATGTGTCGGGAAAACTTTTTCGAAGTGAGACATGCTGATAAAAGAGGAAGGAAGCACCAGAGAGAAACGACCCGTTTCATACTGCAACGCCGCTAAAACAGCCTGTCGTTTTTGCGGGTGCTTTAGCTGCATATTAGCAGCGCTTTTGAGCCGGATTTTTTAAGGTCACAAAACAACGTGAACTTAAAAATAAAGGAAAAAAGTACAGTTTTGCAGTGCTTTCAAATCGCTTTAAGGCACTTTGGAAGCACTGCCCATTCATTTCATTTCAATGGGCAGGGACATTTTGGGAGCACTCCGAAGCCGCCCCAAAGATGCTGTTTGCAGGACTTTTTCTAACGTCCCGCAAGCGCACTGCCCCAGTGTGAAAGCACTCATTGCACTGGATGGGAGGCACTTTTTAGGTGCTTTTTAGATGCTATTTCTAGCGCTAAAATGCCTGAAAACTGCCTCAGTGTGAAAGGAGTCTTAGTGCTCTAGAGAGAGACAAGTAAACACTACAGATGTATGTGCTTTGTTCAGATATCATCATTGAGGTTTACAACCACTTTAAAGAAGAATTCTATGCATCAGTATTTTATACATAGTTATGTTGATCCAGATCCAGCATACCTGGCCAATGTCCCTGGAAGCTGGAAATCACTGAAGTAGACATCGCTATTTCAATGATTTTCACTTGCTTCCAGGTCCGTGCAGAGAGGCTGTCCTGATGCATTCTGAACACAGAAGGCCAGATGCTCGGCATGGGCACCATTCAGAGAATGCAAAATGTTCTGTGATTGAACAAGGTTGAGAGGGAGGGTGGTGATGTCACGCTCTCCACCTCGTTCAATCAGAGAACGCTATCAATTCATTCAATGCAATGCATTTCCTGAATGTCACCTGTGCCAAGCAGCCGACCTTCTGTGTTCACAATGCAGGAGAGCAGGTCAAGTGGAGTGGGAACAAGTGGAGAGGACAGAAGAAGCGATGTCTACTTCAGCGATTTCTAGCTTCTGGGGACATTGGCCAGGTATGTTGTTGTCAGGAAAGGCTTCACCCGCTGGTGATGCTGTTGGTCCTATGGACTGCAGTACTAGTGTCCGCCAGCAGGTGTCCTCTTGCAGCCAATATCTTTGTTGGAGGATCTCACCTGCTGGTGGTAATGCCTGATCCATGGCCTGTAGTACCGGCGTCCACCAGCGGGTGTATTCCGGCAGTGTGGGGCAGGCAGCACTTCCTGCGCTCAGCTGTGACCTGAAGCTAATCACAAGCCTTCCTATAAATACCCGGCAAGTACAAACACTCCTTGCCCTGGTATCTCTCTCCCTGACCTTGGACCTGTGATCTGGACTTTGAACCTGCATCCTGCCTGACCCGATCCAACCTGACCCCTATCTTTCGCCCATCCTGCTTCTGTCCCTCCTGTCTCCTGATTACCACGGTCCCTTGTCCTCCTGTTACCTGGATTCTTGGATCCCTGCTCTGCAGCCAATCCATCCGTCCCCTCCCTGTCCCTGTCTGTTTCCCCTCCATATCCATCTGCTTCCATCCCCTTGTGTATGACCTCGGCCTGGCTTTCACTACGTTTCCGGTATCTCCCATTATTATATATATTTTCTATAGTCACTGTTATTTGGTTAGGTTGCTGCACTGTGTTCTGTTGGAGGTGGTTATTTGTCTGTTCACTTATCGTAATAAACTGTTATACTTTTACTTACAGCCGTTTGGTCTCCTCTGTGCAGTCACACAGTCTGGTTTGCTAGCCTTCTATGACAGTTGTATACCAGGGGTATTGATTTAAAATTCACAGAGTTCAGACCAGTAACATTCGAACAGAGGTTTGAATCGCATATTTGTGTGATGACTTAGATCATTCACATCATAGCCCCCCTCTCCTCTTATATCACAATCCTGTACTTACATATCACTGACTCATATCACAGTTTTCTTCCCTTCACATCAAGATACCCCACTTCACACCACAATCCCCCCTTTACAGCCGTGTCCTCTGCCCCCATTTACATAACATCCACCCCCAAGTAGTGTCCTCTGCCCCTTCACATCACCCTCCCACAGTAGTGTCCTCCCCCTCCACAGTAATGTCCTCTGCCCCTCTTCACATTACCCCTGCCCCCAAAGTTGTGTCTTCTCCCCCTTTCACATCACCCTGTCCCCCCCAAGCTAAACCAATGTAACTATGTATAACATACCAATGCCTGGTATTATAATTATCGGCAGTGGAGAACAGTCAGGTCACCAACATAGCTGTTGCTGTTTATTGTAGCTGTGTAAATGTCAGGATGGACTGGACGGACAGAAGTGCACATCCTTTTGCAGATAAAACAGCTCTCATATATGTATTTCACCATTATATTTTGTTGTTTTTCTTCAGTTCAGCTTTACATTAACCTGTCATATAACTGGGAAATGTAAAGGTTATCTCTAGGTGAAACAGTATTTTTTTTGATAGATTGGGGGAAGGTTCGACCCTTTGTCGAATTGCTGGTTAACCACTGCTGATAAAACTCATATTTTTAACTGTTACTTCTCAACTAATAAGTTTACTTAAGGTTGCTTCAGCAAAGAAAGTGTTAGAAATACATTTTATGAAAGTGTATGCCTCAGATGTTATTATCACCCAGTACTCCCTTTGATAAAATTCCTATGGGAAAACCGACACTGAGAATTGATGGTGTTGAAGGCAACCTAAGTTAGATCTAAGACCGCAGTATCACATTCTTTAGTCAGCAAAATATTCTCTGTTGGAGTTAATTAGATATTAAATTATTCACAAGGACATTGTAGGATGCAGGTCACTCTGTTACAAGTTTTTTGAAAACTAGAAAAAAATAAAAGAGTAGCACTGAAGGAATTTCATTAGGTGATGCAGGTCATTGAAAGTAGCAGCAACAAATAAAGACAAATTAGAGTAAAATGTCTGATGTTCTTCTGAAGTATGTTTCAAGATTTTGTCTGAAAAAAGCAACCTTAGTCTGGTAGGGCCACAAAGATCTTTTAATACATGAGATATTCTGACATTGACCTGCAAATGCACTGGATTCCCCCTCCAAAGCAGCCTATCTCAACCAAGAAACTGTGGAACCTTCGGAGTTGTTAGGGGTTCTTTGATCAATTAACAGTTTCTGCCTCTCTATAGGTAACCACTTACACCAATGACCTTTTTAGCTATTGATAGGAGAATAATTTTTTCCCCCTGAGAACAATAATGCCCTGTACACACGATCGGATTTCCGATGGAATAAAATCCGATGGATGAAAAATGAAGTTCAATGCTTCTGAGCATGCGTCGACTTGATTCTGAGCATGCGTGGGTTCCACACAGACGATCGGAATTTCCTATAGGTTTTTTTTCCATCGGAAAAATTTAAAACATGTTCTATTTTTTTACATAGGTGGAAAAAAGTCAGATGGGGCCGCCACACGATCGTCTTTTCTGGTGAAAAAAGTCCATCTGACTTTTTTCATCGGAAAAAACGATTGTGTGTACAGGGCATAATTCTTCTCACTGGCCACCAATGTTAGATTCATTCTTCCCACTGACCACCAGTGTAATGGGGCCCTTCCTCCACTGACCACCAGTGTAAAGGGTCATTCTCCCAGTGATCACAAGGGTGATAGGGTCCTTCCTCCATTGACCACCAATGGAAAAAGATACTACACTGACCACTAATGTAATGGGGACACTACACTGACAACTAATGTAAGGAAGCACTATACTGAAAACCAATGTAAGAGGGCATTTCACTGACTTCGAGTGAAAGGGGGCCCTACACTGACCACTAATGTAAGGGTGCACTATGGGGGAGGTTTACTAAAATTGGTGCACACAGAATCTGGTGCAGCTGTGAATAGTATCAGCTTGTAACTTCAGCTTGTTCAATTAAGTTTTACCAATGAGGCCTGGTTCACACTGGGGCGACAAACGCTCCGACATTGGGAGCTCATGTCGCATGACGTGTGAAAATCAATGTTTCCCTATGAGAGCCGTCTTAACTGGTCTGACACATGTCGGTCCGACTTTGAGAATGCTCCCTGTACTACTTTGGTCCGACTTTGATCCGACTTCAGCCCATTGACTATCATTGAAGTCGGATCAAAGTCGGACCGCAGTCTTGCATGATCCGACTTTGGCATGCGACTTGTGCTGTACTGCTCTTGAGGGGGAACTCCAGGCCAAATTTTAAATAAAAAACCGGCATGGGTTCCCCCTCCAGGAGCATACCAGGCCCTTGGGTCTGATCTGGATTTGAACGGGCACCCCTACGCTGAAAAAACGGCGTGGGGGGTCCCCCAAAATCCAAACCAGACCCTTATCCGAGCACACAACCTGGCCGGCCGCAGGGGAAGAGGGGGGGACGAGAGAGCGGCCCCCCCCTCCCTCCTGAACCGTACCAGGCCGCATGCCCTCAACATGGGGGGTTTGGTGCTCTGGGGCAGGGGGGCGACCTGCGGCCCCCCCACCCCAGAGCACCCTGCCCCCATGTTAATGAGGACAGGGCCTCTTCCCGACAACCCTGGCCGTTGGTTGTCGGGGTCTGCGGGCGGGGGGCTTATCGGAATCCGGGAGCCCCCTTCAATAAGGGGGCCCCCGGATCCCGGCCCCCCCACCCTATGTGAAACAGTATGGGGTACATCGTACCCCTACCCATTCACCTGGTGGACAAAAAATTGCAATAAAAAAACCACACAGCTTTTTAAAGTATTTTATTGCACAGCTCCGGGGGTCTTCTTCCGACTTCGGGGGTCTCCGGTGTCGTCGCCGCGCTCTCCGGTTCTTTCTTCCGCCGGGCCTCCGCTAACTTCTTTTTAGCTCTTTTGCTAACGGAGGCCCGGTCTTCTCCGTCGCCTTCTTCTTCTCCCGCTCTCCGGTTCTTTCTTCTGCCGACCCCTCCACTAACTTCTTTAGCTCTTTCGCTAGTGGAGGGGCCGGGCTTCCCGTCGCCGTCGGCGTCTTCTTCCCTCTTCTCCTCCTCGATGTTGACGCGTCGCTTCCTCCCGCTGTAATACTGGCTCTCCGCTCCGCATTAATATAGGCTTCCCATGACGTCACAGTCACATGTTCCCATGACGTCACAGTCACATGCTCCGGGGCCATGTGCCCCGGAACATGTGACTGTGACGTCATGAGAAGCCTATATTAATGCGGAGCGGAGCGGAGAGCCAGTATTACAGCGGGAGGAAGCGACGCGTCAACATCTAGGAGGAGAAGAGGGAAGAAGACGGCGACGGCGACGACGGGAAGACCGCGCCCCTCCACTAGCGAAAGAGCTAAAGAAGTTAGTGGAGGGGCCCGGCAGAAGAAAGAACCGGAGAGCGGGAGAAGAAGAAGGCGACGGAGAAGACCGGGCCTCCGTTAGCAAAAGAGCTAAAAAGAAGTTAGCGGAGGCCCGGCGGAAGAAAGAACCGGAGAGCGTGGCGACGACACCGGAGACCCCCGAAGTCGGAAGAAGACCCCCAGAGCTGTGCAATAAAATACTTTAAAAAGCTGTGTGGTTTTTTATTGCAATTTTTTTCCACCAGGTGAATGGGTAGGGGTACGATGTACCCCATACTCATTCACATAGGGTGGGGGGGCCGGGATCCGGGGGCCCCCTTATTGAAGGGGGCTCCCGGATTCCGATAAGCCCCCCCGCCCGCAGACCCCGACAACCAACGGCCAGGGTTGTCGGGAAGAGGCCCTGTCCTCATCAACATGGGGGCAGGGTGCTCTGGGGTGGGGGGGCCGCAGGTCGCCCCCCTGCCCCAGAGCACCAAACCCCCCCATGTTGAGGGCATGCGGCCTGGTACGGTTCAGGAGGGAGGGGGGCCGCTCTCTCGTCCCCCCTCTTCCCCTGCGGCCTGCCAGGTTGTGTGCTCGGATAAGGGTCTGGTTTGGATTTTGGGGGGACCCCCACGCCGTTTTTTCGGCGTAGGGGCGCCCGTTCAAATCCAGACCAGACCCAAGGGCCTGGTATGCCTCTGGAGGGGAACCCACGCCGGTTTTTTATTTAAAATTTGGCCTGGAGTTCCCCCTCAAGATTCATACCAAACACAGTGCTTGATATTGGCGGGGATCCAAGTCGGATCCCCGTTCATTGAAAGTCGGACATATGTCGGCTTCATGTCGCAGGGCAAAGTCGGATCCAAAGTAGGACAGATGTCGTGTCGCACTAGTGTGAACCCAGCCTGAAGTCTAGAAGCTGATTGGTTACCATGGACAGCTGCACCAGATTCTGTGTGCAGCAGTTTTGGTAAATCTCCCCCTTTGTGTCCAGCGTAAGTGGACACTATACTGACCACCATTGCAAAGGAGCATTTAGCTAACCACCAGTGTAAGGGGACCCTTCTCTTAAAGTTGTTCTAAAGCCTTGAAGTGGAGGTTCCGCAGCGTTTATTTTTTATTTTATTTTTTGGCCCATTGAATGATTATAACCTTTACAATTGCTTACTCAGTGTTCTGACTGTATACATCGCCAGCATTCCGTTATCCAACAAAACGATTACTTATATAAACATCCTAGGGACGTTTCCATTTTGCTTATGGGCAATAGAAGTCCACAAGCACCTACTTCCTGATTGCGGAGAATGCTGTCTTCCCAGCATTCTCTGCTCAATCCCGCGCATGCTCAGCGTTGACAGTGCACAGCACCGTCAACACTGAGGGTTGCCATCACAATGGGCTGCGTCACTTCATGTGTGAAATCTCTCGAGATTTCAAGGCACGGAGCTCCACATTTCATTTTGGGTAGCACGACACTGTGCTCCCAGAAAACCTTGCAAATAAGTCCCACAATGCATTGCGGCGCCGGGGAAAGGATCAGCTACGCCTACTCCCGCCGGAGGGGAATACAGGAAGTCACAAATTAACCTTCCTAGCGGTATTCCCGAGTCTGGCTCGGGGTTAAATTTCAGCACCAAAAGCGGTAACCCCGAGCCAGACTCGGGATTGCATCGCAGTGATCCAGGCAGAGTTACTTATCTTGTCCCCTGGATCCTGCGATGTCTCCCCGCAGTGTCTGCGAGCCGTGTCTCCTCGCTCGATTCACACAGTGCCCGAGTGCCGCCGAGCTCCGCTCCCTGCGACGTTACGACGCACGGGGACGGAGATCGGTGCCAAATTCAAAAAAGTTAAAACACAGTATACATACAGTACACTGTAATCTTACAGATTACAGTACTGTATGTAATAATTACACACCCCCATTGTCCCTAGTGGTTTGTCCAGTGTCCTGCATGCACTTTTATATAATAAAAACTTTTCTTTCTGCCTAGAAACTGGAGATTGTCCATAGCAACCAAAAAGTGTCCCTATATGTCAAAAGTGGTTTTAGACCAGCTAAAGAACAGCGATAATAAATTAGAATCACTCGCAGAATTAAGCGATAGCGATTTGTGGGGAAATTCGTCATCAAACACTGAAAAACACTTTTATTATTATTATTATATTATTTGTTATAATTATTTTATAGTTATTTATTTTATTATAATGTATAATTTTGTTTTTTGAACTTTATCATACCCGGGATGTCTACTAGACTCTTGTTTGGACAGATTTAGGTGAGTTATTCCTAAGAATTACAGGCCTGCAATATAAAACGCCAAATTTCCATGCAGAATAATGGTACCGCTTTCAGCACCTAAAATCTGACAGAATCATACCGCCAGGGAGGTTAAATGGCAATATTACGGTATTTATAAAAAAAAAAAATGTTTGGCCAATTCAGTATGTGCGTTGTGAAACGATTGTTTTAGAATAATCTTGTAACTTTGGGTGAACCTCCGCTTTAAGGTTTTTTACCTTATTGCATTCTATGAAAAGCGAGTTTCTGTGGGAGCACTCGCCAAAAAGGAGGGGCCTGGAGTGCCAGTGGGGGACCCCAGAAGAAGAGGATCAGGCTGCTCTGTGCACAGAGCTGGTACGTATGACATGTTTGTTATTTTAATAAACAAAAAGAAGGATTAATATCACTTTAATGACCATCAAAGTAAAAGGGTCCTCTATCCACTGACCACCAATGTAAGAGGGAACTAGAGTAGGTATCTATTTTACTGATTACCACCAGTGTAAGGGGAACCTTCTCCACTGAGCATCCATGTGAGGGGACACTACAATATTAATTGTGTGTGTTTCCTTTCTGCCCATTTATTTTCAAATGTATTTTATTTCAAATTAATATGATCCTCTATAGCCTGGCCGATGGCCCCTTTGAGCTTTTTTTTACTTCTCTGGCCCTTGATGGACATCATGCCAAAATAAGGGATGAGAGGTGGAACCAGATTGCCTGTAGCGACCGACTGCTGAACATTGGCCCTGGCATCAGCACATGGAAAAGAGGAGGGGGTGATGGATGGGCTTTTTAGCTGTGGAGAGTGCAGATAGAGAGAGACAGGGCAGGAAGAGTGTTGCCATACAGAGATAGAGAGAGCTACTGAGATCCTGGGAAGAGACCCACGAGGGGCTGCTGTGCAGGAGACAGTTGTGTATGAAGAGCAAGCTGCTGAGTGGAAAGCCTGAGTGCTAGATATCAGGGCTGTGTGTGGAGTAGAAGAACCACTAAGGCAGGCATGTCCAAAGTCTGGCCCGCGGCCCGGTTTTAAACGGCCCACCTGGTTATCTAAACATATATATCTTTTGTGGCCCCCGACAATCTCCCAGCGCTGGGGCCACAAAAGATATACCGTATTTATCAGCTTATAACACGCACTTTTTTCCCCTTAAAATCAGGGGAAAATCGTGGGTGCGTGTTATACGCCGATCCCTGCTGTCTGTGAGGGAAGCGAACGCCGCAAAAATAGCCCAAGCTGAGTGTACTGTGTACTCGGCTAGGCTCCGCTCCACTCGCAGTCACGCCCAGTCCCGCTATTAGACCTGTGTTATGTCCATCATAGGAGCCGGGCTAAGGGGCGGGACTGCGAGAGGAGCCGAGTACAGCCGAGTACACAGGACATCCGGCTCTAAGTATCTCAGCAGGCGGCAACATTTAAAAACGATAAAGCTTAATTTTTGGACACAGCTGCAGATGGACACTTGGGACAGGCTGCCATAGTGAGTGTATTCCTGGCAATGGTGGGGCTGCATTCCTGGCAATTAGAGTTCATTCCTGGCAATGTTGGGGCTGCATTCCTGGCAATTAGAGTTCATTCCTGGCAATGGTGGCGCTGCATTCCTGGCAATGGTGGCACTGCATTCCTGGCAATGGTGGCGCTGCATTCCTAGCAATGGTGAGTGCATTCCTGGCAATGGTGAGTGCATTTCTGGCAATGGTAGGGCTGCATTACTGGCAATGGTGGGTGCATTCCTGGCAATGGTGGGGCTGCATTCCTGGCAATTGTGGGGCTGCATTCCTGGCAATGGTGAGTGCTGCATTCCTGGCAATGATGGGTGAGTGCATTCCTGGCAATGATGGGTGAGTGCATTCCTGGCAATGGTGGGTGAGTGCATTCCTGGCAATGGTGGGTGAGGTGAGTGCATTCCTGGCAATGGTGGGTGAGTGCATTCCTGGCAATGGTGGGTGCTGCATTCCTGGCAATGATGGGTGAGTGCATTCCTGGCAATGGTGGGTGCTGCATTCCTGGCAATTGGGGGTCTGCAGATGGGCACTGACCCTTATTTTGCTTCACAGTTCTTTATTTAAAATTTTAAGTTTTTTTTCCTGAAACTTTCCTCTTAAAGTGAAGGTGCGTGTTTTACGCCAATACATACAGTATATCCAAATAATACGCCTGAGCTCATCTCTTTACTCACACAGCCACAAAGGCAAGAGAATTCTTGTTGGGCAGTGTATTAGTGCTCGAACGAACACACTAAGACAGATTTTTAATGGTTCAAAGAATGTCAGGCAAAATGGTCGGCCCTTGCACATGTTCACTTCATCAAATCTGGCCCTCTTTGAAAAAAGTTTGGACACCCCTGCACTAGGGGAACCAAGCTGCAGAGAGTGCTGCTGTGCTAAGAGTGAGGAAAGGGTTGGAGTGTAAGTCAAATGATCTTTCTGGGCATGAATTACAGGCGCAAGCTTCAGGCTGTGGTGTCACACCTAGGTTCCTCTGGGTAAGAAATCTATACACTATAAGTACCGGTTCACACTTGTGCAAGTTGATAACGAATGCCATGCGTTAAACAAAAACTATATTTGCATGTCATCCAAAAAGTAATTGTTTTCAATGACTGTCGTTCACATCTATGCATTGCGATTCCCTGACCGAATGCGATGCAATTAAAAAAGGGTCTTGTGCGAGTTTACAGCGTTGCGTTGCGAATTTAGTCTCCATAGACATTAATGTAAATCGTTCTGGAAGCGCATTGTTTGGTTCAGATATGTGCAAATTCTTCACCTCTAGCTCCTCCTCTCCCCACAAAAGAAAACAGGGAAGAGCACAGGAAGTTCACACCCATTATTTTCTTGCCTTTTCGATTGGCCTGAGCACAAATCACATCTGTGCCTAATTTACATTCTAAGCGCATTAAATTCTCATGAAATTCAAAATTTGCATCACAAATGCATCGCACAAGTGTGAACCGGCACTAACTAGTGATAGGCCTTTTGGCCAACTGTACATGTGCTAAGCTTGCTTGCTGTTGCTACTGTTGCTGGACTTTGCTGCCATCAGGAGAATATGCCCAGGACACTTTAGGGGTGTTTGCTTGCGGATTATAAACACTCTTCCTTTAAGTGTGAGCCTAGGATTTAAAGGCATGCATTTTTCTTCATCTTTTTTTGAACTGAACAAAAGAGGATCAGTGTGAAAGCAGCCCTAATGTACTGTAAGCTGAGGTGTAGAAATTATTAGCTGGGGTTTCCTGGGACCTGAAAGTTATTTCAAGGGTTCCAACATGTTAAAAGGGTTGAGAAAGGCAGCTCTAAAGCTACTGTGAATAATTAATATGCAAAACTGGTTTGAGAAAATTTGTCACCTGTGGATTATTGTTTTGCACACACAGCAAGTCAGCAATTAGAATGACATATTTCTGCCACTTGTCAGTTTCTGCATCAACGTTTTAACAATTTCACTCTGGGCATGGCCATACTGAAAAATTCTCTGCGGCATCCAGGCACAGAGCAGCACATCCGAGCAGCCACCATCCACTTTTATTCATGTAGCCGATTGTCATTTATTTAAATGTGGACGCAAAAGTGTCCACATTTAAATAAAGGACTATTTACTCATCAATGGCAGCATGTATCAGTGAGTTTACAAAAGGGGGGACTTGGACGCAATTCCCATCACGGAAATTTCCATGATACACTGCTGCCCCACTAATTTCAGTTACTGAGAATGTGTACCCATGTGAACTTATCCTTAAAGTGGAAGTTCACCCAAAACCTAATTCTAATGCCTTGTACACACGGTTGACAGGTTTTTCCGACGGAATTCCGTTCAAGCTGTCTTGCACACACACTGTCACACCAAATTCCGACCGTCAAGAACGCAGTGACGTACAACACTACGACGAGCCGAGAAAAATGAAGTTCAATGCTTCCGAGCATGCGTCGACTTGATTCTGAGCATGCATGTTTTTTTCTCCGTTGGAGTTCCATACAAACGGAATTTCCGATCGGAAAAAAGAGAACATGTTCTCTTTCTAAGTCCGTCTGAATTTTCGACGGAAAAAGTCAGTGGGGCATACACACTGTCGGAATATCCGATGAAAAAATTCCGTCTGGCTTTTTTCCTCGGAAATTCCGACCGTGTGTACGCGGCACTAGGCTGGATTCACACCTATGCAGTTTTAGTGCTTTTTGCATTTTGCAGATTTGCACTGCAGAACGTGTTCCATAGGAAACCATGTTAAATGGACTGTAGCGCAAATCTGCAAAATGCAAAAAGCACTAAAACTGCATAGGTGTGAATCCAGCCTAAATCTACTTGCAGCCACATCCTAAAACAAATCTATTTAGTCCTGTAAAGAAGTCTCTATACATACTTCTTCTGAAGCTGATGTGGTCCGGTCTCCAGCGGCGGATGCTGTGTGCAGGAGAGAACCGACAACGGCTGGGAAGTGACGTCACCCATAGACTTACTATTTGGCTTCCATTGTTGGCTGCGCTCTTGCACACACCTACACACTGAAGCCACCACTGATAGCTCAGCCTGGGACCAGAACGAAGCAGCTGCAGAACAGGCAAGTATAGCGATTTTTTCTTTACAGGGCCAGATAGATTAGTTTTAGAGTGTGGCTGAAAGTAGGTTTAGCGTTAGTTTGATGTTGGCTGAACGTCTACTTTAAGCTTCTTCATTTCTAGTGTGGGGAGTAGAGGGGGCTGTGCATTTTGAAAACAACTTGAACAACTTGAGTGCTTCTGCTGTGAAATTTGAGAATAAATTGTTCCATAGTACCTACAGTTACAGATGACAGTGAGGGTTTGTTTTAAAGCATATTTACTGTTTATTCGGAAAATGTTAACACTTGAATGTCCATAGCCCAGACACAAGATGACAAGGTAAAACCAAGCTCCCAACTGTCCCAAATTCAGAGGTAACTGTCCCTCTTTTGAAGTAAAGCCCCTCTGTCCCTCTTTCTCTCGTTTGAGTCTAATGATTTACCTATAGAAAAAAAATGCGCTATTCATCTATCAAAGAAAATGTTTTACAGTGCTAAATCTTTCATCCAATTTTTTAATTGGTATATTTACAAATTTTAAAAGCCAGTAAAAAGGAATAACAGTGGTAAAAGGTTTAAGCTATTTGTTTTTGTGTATTACGGTAATTCTCTGTGTATTGCAGGCATGTGTCCTTGTCTACAGAATCTGGTGCAGCTGTGTATAGTAACCAATCAGCTACTTGGTTTTATTGGCAAATTTTAAAGTGTTTCTAAAGGCAGAAGGTTTTTTATCCTAATGCATTCTACGCATGAAGGTAAAAAACATTCTGTGTGCAGCAGCCCCCCTAATACTTACCTGTGCCCTATTTCGATCCAGCGATGTTGCACAAGAACCTCCGCTGTCCGGGACTCTCCCTCCTCATTGGCTGAGACAGTAGCTGGCGAGAGAGGGGGCGAGGCCAAGCCACAACTCTGTGTCTAAATGGGCACACAGAGCAACGGCTTGACTTGAGTGCCCTCATAGAAAACTGCTTGCTGTGGGGGCAGGAGGGAGGGGCCAGGAGCGCCGCTGAGGGACCCGAGAAGAGGAGGATCCGGGTTGCTCTGTGCAAAACCACTGCACAGAGCAGGTAAGTATAACATGATTGTTATTTTTAAACAAAAAAAAAACAAGACTTTAATATCACTTTATTTAAGCCAGCTCAAATTAGAAGCTGATTGCAGCTGCACCATATTCTATGTGTACCAGGTTTTGTAAATCTTCCCCAAAGCTTGTACAAAAAGCATTGTCATCCAGGTGTGCATCATGCAGCATGTTGTCAGAAAACAGTCCTGGCTGTGTATGATCTTTTCTGAAGTAAGCATGATTTACAACATAGCATACTCTTACCATTTGCAAGTTAAATAACTAGAACAATGCATTTTGTAAAAAAAACTAAAAAAAATTACCTGTCCAAATATTTTAATAATGCCCCCACTGTCTATAAAGCAGTCTGAATCTTATCGCCAATAGCCACTTTGTATCTGCGTTCTGTTTTTACAGTAGAGCATTGCAGGCAAAAAATAAAAACAAACATGATGGACATATTTATTTATGTATGAACATTTTGGTTATTTAATATGTATTATGCAGGTCAGCAATACATGCTTTTTTGATGTATGTTACTGTCAGATGTTGCCCCTATTTGCTTTGTAATGCTGTGCATGTTTGTCTTATCAGCTCTCTTGTGTGCTATAATACTATAAATCTAGCTCCCCCTTACATTAGTATGTACGATTATATAATTTGTAAAGAGCGTAGGTATTTTTTTCCCTCTGCTGCATAAATATTAATATATTTGCATGGTCTGATTTTAAGGAATTTATTTTACTTAATGACTGTAAATGGGATGAAAATGCAAATGCTCTTTGTTATTCCATTTGCGCAGCTCTTGCATGCCGCCTCCGTAAAGCACAAGAGCAAACCTCAGGGGTTTCTTCTAAATTGGAACTCTGGGTAGGCACTTGTCACTATGACTTACAGTAGCTGCTAAAAGTTACCTGGAGCTAATGCTTTGAGAGCACTAAGTCAAACGTAATATAGAAGGAAAATATTTCTGGAGAACACTTCCCAGTAGTGGGAAGATACTTCTTGTCAGCTCATACTGTGCAAGGAGAGGAAAGATTGAGCAAATGCTGGTAAATTTAGCTTTAGAGAACGGAAGCAAGTTCACCGTGGGCTTTGGTCTATGGATGCTTCCCTAAAGGAATCATTGGTTTTTGTAAACAATTTGTCAGAATGGAGTGAAGAGGTTTCTCATGAAGTCTCCTGAGGCTGCTTAATGTCACCATGCCTGACCCTAAATCTCTTTCTCTAGCACATTCGCCAATGTAAGCTAGAGATGCAAAATGAGCACAAGTAGGATATTCCAGTAAATTACGTACATTTCTTGGGAACACATCAGCACCGCTCTAAATATGATGTGTTAGGCTATCATGTCATGATTATGGATGACACTATATGCCAGTGATTCTCAGTTTGGAGTGGGTTTAAAATATTCATAATTCAGAAAAACACTATATAGTGTAAAGAATAAACAATGAAATGCTAATTTGCTTCTGGAATTGAGAGTATTGTTTTCCAGATGGTCAAGATTAGAAAAGACCAAATATTTTTAAGGGGACATCATCATGCTTTTATTAATTTTTTTAACCTTCAAAATGAAAGGGAATATCATGTGTTTTGTATTTAGTGGCTTGTATTCAAGATTAAAGTAATTTTTTTTGCAAAGGAAATATGAAATGTTGCATAAGAATAGTGATATGAATAGCAATAACACCTCATAATAGTACAAAGCAATAACACAACAGAATAGTACAGAGTAATAACACAACAGAATAGTACAGAGCAATAACACAACAGAGTAGTGCGGCATAATAACACAACAGAATAGTACAGAGTAATAACACAACAGAATAGTACAGAGTACTAACACAACAGAATAATGCGGAGTACTAACACAACAGAATAATGCGGAGTACTAACACAACAGAATAATGCGGAATACTAACACAACAGAATATTGCGGAGTACTAACGCAACAGAATAGTACGGAGTAATAACGCAACAGAATAGTACGGAGTAATAACACAACAGAAGACTACAGAGTAATAACACAACAGAATGATGCAGAGTACTAACACAACAGAATAGTACGGCGTAATAACACAACAGAATAGTACGGCGTAATAATGCAACAGAATAGTATGAAGTAATAACAGAGTAGTGCGGAGTAATAACACAACAGAATAGTACACAGAGAAATAACACAACAGAATAGTACAGAGTAATAACAAAACAGAATAGTACAGAGTAATACCACAACAGAATAGTATAGAGTAAAAACACAACAGAATAGCATAGAGTAATAACACAACAGAATAGTACAGAGTAATAAAACAACAAAATAGTGCGGAGTAATAACACAACAGAATAGTACAGAGTAATAAAACAACAAAATAGTGCGGAGTAATAACACAACAGAATAGTACAGAGTAATAAAACAACAAAATAGTGCGGAGTAATAACACAACAGAATAGTGCAGAGTAATAACACAACAGAATAGTGCGAAGTAATAGCACAAAAGAATAGTGCGGAGTAATAACACAACAGAATAATGCGGAGTAATAACACAACAATTTAGAGCCGGTTCACACAGGGGCGTCCTGGGATCCGACTTCAAGTCGCCCCAAGTCGCGCGGTTTAGAAAAGTAATAAAAGTGAATGGAGCCGTCTTAATACACACTACTGCAGTCGCTCCGACTTCAGAAAAGGTTCCTGTACGACTTCAATCCGACTTCTAGGCGACTTGTACCCATTGATTTCAATGGAAGTTGCCTCCAAGTCGGATCCCCTGTCTTAACTGAAGCAACTCTCCAGAAATTAAAAATAGTTTTCCAGGCAAACCCCTCCCTCCCCCTCCCTCCCACAGAGCTGATTATTGTTAGATTGGCCACTGGAAAGTCGCCTGTCCTGGAGGCAACTTGAAGTTGCCTTGTAAGTTGCCTGGAGTCGTGCTGTGATTCATGCTCAAGTCGTGTCCAAGTTGCCTCCCAAAGTCGCGCTGGAAGTCGTGTTGCCCCTGTGTGAACTGGCTCTTAGTGTTAAATAATAATGTGTAGGATGCCACAATCAGATTTTAGGGGTGTCATATCAGGATAATAAAGTAATTTCTGATTGGGTCTTAAGACTGTCTTGTTGCTATGTGATGGCTGTATTAGTTTCCTTTTTTTCGGCTTTTTTTCTTCCATTTTCATTTGGTGATCCAGCTAGCAAGTCCATACGTTTACATGGATGAGACAAACCACTTGTGATCAGCTTTTATTTATTCATGTAAAACCTTTATCCCAAAAGAAAAAAAAAACTGTTTGCTGTTAGACCCGGTTCACACAGGGGCGACTCCGGACGCGACTTCTGGTCGCCCCAAGTTGCCCCAAGTCGCGCTATTTTTAAAAATAATTGAAGTGAATGGAGCCGTTTTAATGTACACGACTGCAGTCGCTCCGACTTCAAAAAAGGTTCCTGTACTACTTCAATCCGACTTCTAGGCGACTGCTAGGCAACCTGTACCCATTGATTTCAATGGAAGTCGCTCAGAAGTCGGATTCACTGTCTTAACAGAAGCAACTTTCCAGTAAGAGAACATACATTTCTCAGGCAAACCCCTCCCACAGAGCTGATTCTTGTTTTATTGGCCACTGGAATGTCTCCTGTCCTACAGGCAACTTGAAGTTGCCTTGCAAGTAGCTCCAGGTCGCGCTGTGATTCATACTCAAGTCCTGTCCAAGTTGCCTTGTAAAGTCGCGCTGGAAGTCGTGTTGCCCCTGTGTGAATGGGGACTAACTGTTTATAAAGTGTGAGCAGGAGTTCGGTTTCAATTTGTCTAAATGCTAATACATTTAACACTAATATGCCACCCCCCCCAAAGTTTAACAGTGTTGCTGCCTGCTGTGCCTCCTGTTCTCATTCATCCAGAGTTAGGTCTCACTAATACTGGAGGTCTGTTACTGGTCAGATCACCAAGTGAAAACAGAGGGAAAAAAAGACAAAGAAAATAAAACTGATGCAGCCATCACATCTAATGATTGGTAAGCTGCAATAAAATACATTGTTGGTTTTGGGCTTGATACAGCTTTAAGCAGACAAGACAAGATTTAACAATAGAAATTAACTAATAATGAAACATTTACCAAAAACTTTACAGTAAACATTTTCATCTATATTTCCTTTAAGGGGTTAATGCATTCAAGTGGTCCAGTGGGAAGACATCGGCAGCTGGTGATGGTCTTGGAAGGAGAACTTTACCTCATCCCATTTGCTCTGCTAAAGGGCAGCTCATCCAACGAGTATCTTTATGAACGCTTCAGTCTGATTGCTGTTCCCTCCATACGTTCTCTGAACATAAATTCCAAGGTAAGAACCAAGTATATTTGATTTAGTTCTGTCTCCAAATTTATGATTTATACAGATGAGTAGCTCCAGGTTGATTTCATTTTCTGACAGTGCTAAAAGCAGAAGTAAAGTTCTAACTTTTTAAAGCAGAACTATAGGCAAACAGCTCCATCTCTATCAATAATAATTCAGGTATTTATATAAAATCTAACACAATGTAATATGATAAATATAGTCATTCAATAAAAATAACTTACAGAAAATGCTCCGCAGATCCAATCAGGGACTAGTTATTGGAAATCAATGGTAAACATCTGCTTCTCTGCTTATGTGTACCTATGGTGTTATACACCAATGTCCCAATACTAATAAAGTTTACCTGGTTTTCTGAAAAATACAAATCTGTGCACTTGCTCAGAGATTTTACAATAATGAGATTTCAAAAATGTATTTTTGTAGTTATTGAGTATTTTTAAGGGGTCTATGTATTAAAAAAAATCATTAGATAAATGTCTCAAGCATTCACCTGGCCCTCACAAATTATGGTCGTATTTTGCCTAATATGTTGATTTCCTATACACGTCAGATTCATCTAGTTGCCACAATGTAGTGTTTGCCTGTTGGAGGTATTTCAGAAAATTATGTATAATATAGCCACTAGATAGAGCTGACAATCATAGGAAATCAACATATTAGGCAAAATGTATCCAGATATACACTGATATAAATGAAGTAAAACAATAAATAATGAGACTGACTATGAAACATGCAGAATATAATTTGTCCTCGTCTAGATGTTGTATCATCCATGGAGTAGCAGGAATCTCAAATTTAGGTAGTTTACACATGCTGCAATCTTCTGCTAGCCTATGCCAGTTTCCCACCAATGCGCCCACTTTAAAGCATGCTTACTAGTCCTTTGCCACAGACATTTTTGAATGTGCAGCTATATTGGTCTCTATACATAGAGATATCCATAGAAGTATTAGAAATGCCCTTAAGCTGGCCATAGATGGTTCGAATTTTAGCCGGTTCAGCAGGGACCGGCCCAGATTCGAACCAAGTATAGGCAGGCTGTATGTACCCAAGTTGATCGATCAACTTAGGTACAACTGGCCTGCCGAAGTTTGCATGTGATTATTGCTAGCAACAATAATCACTGTGTTCTCCCGGTGGGGACGGCTCCCCCCCACATGGGAGAAACACAATGGCTCCGTAGGAGGGATTTCCCTGTCAACCCTGTCTGTGGTTGCAGGAAAGACATTTACTCCACCTGTGGCATGTCTTAGACTCTGTTACAGCTGCAGGGAAGAGGAGGAATAGTGATATTCAGCTGGTAGAGGCCAGTTGATTATGTGACCCAAAGATAGGAGAATGTGTGGGAGGACTTATTGCAAAGAATTCCCAGATCAAGATGAATTTGTATGTTAAGCTGGCCATACACGGAGCGCATTTTGAGCCATGGGTGGCCCGGTCAGCACCCTCCCACCCGACATCCTTTAATGTGAAGATTAAAGGAGACGGGCGCAAAATTGTTCAATTAGATGCAACCACTGTTTAAGTATTCTGACAGCTCTGAGTTCCAGCTATAAGAATACATAGCCAGCAAGAGAGATTCCTTCATCCACAGTTTATTAGATAGGGGAATCGATATGGGACTGAATGAGAGAAATCTTATAATGCATGGCCTGCTTTAAAGAGGTCATGTTACAGAGAGGGAAGATATATTCTGACTCAGGAATAAACATTGATGATTGGCACAGATTTATTTTATGGAGATTAATTCAGAGTTCTTTTTGGTGTATGTCTATTTTACAGTCCCACTTACGGAAGAATGCTCCCTTATATTCAAGTTCTACCTCCATGGCTGCTGTTATTGGAAATCCGAAGCTTCCTCCATCAGTGATGGATAGATGGCTGTGGGGACCAATGCCCTCAGCAGAAGAGGAGGCCTACATGGTATCTGAATTGTTGGGTTGTCAGCCTCTTGTTGGCTCTTTGGCCACGAAAGACAAGGTGATGAGCGCTCTCACACAAGCTGAATGCGTACACTTTGCCACCCACATCTCATGGAAACTTGCAGCTTTAATACTAACTCCGAACAGCGAGAACAGCTCTGGAACAAATAAAAGCACCTTTGGAAACACCTACACCATTCCTGAGTCTTTACAGATGCAGGACGATGCCAGTGATGTTGAAAGCATATCAGACTGTCCACCCCTTCAGGAATTCCTCCTGACAGCCGCAGATGTCCTGGATCTCAGGCTTCCTGTAAAACTAGTGGTTCTTGGATCTTATCAGGAATCCAGCAACAAAGTTACAGCAGATGGAATTATTGGCTTGACGCGGGCCTTCTTGGCTGCCGGAGCTCAGTGTGTCCTTGTATCCCTGTGGCCTGTGCCTGTTGCAGCCTCAAAAATGTTTGTCCATGCTTTTTATTCGGCACTCCTGAATGGAATGAAAGCAAGTGCATCCCTGTCTGAGGCAATGAAAACAGTACAGAGCAGTAAGCAATACTCACATCCATCAAACTGGGCAGGTATGATAATTACTTTGTGTCTGCATTGTACATCATTTTTATTAGATACAGCTGTTATCCGTGTCATTTGTAACTGTGTCTCGCTACTTGACATTACATTTGCAGTATATCTTAAATTGTCATCACCTCTTCCAAGTGTTACAGTGAAAAACTTGGGAGCTTAATATCTCTGACAGAATCTGATTATTATCTGAGAATATGTATGTTCAGAGACAGTACTTGAGTGATTTTCAAAAATACATAAGGGCTTTCCAGTCCCACACTTACGCTGCTTTCATTTTTTAAGTAGTCATTTAGTCATCAGCATTCATATCCCTCGGAATATTTTTTTAATGAAAACATAACTTTTCATGTATATAAAAACATGTAACATTAGTAAGTCATTACTAATCAAGAGAGTTCTTTACACTAAACCTAAACTAAGAGGAATATATAGGCCACCATTCCTTACCTTCCCAGTCCTAGCTGAAATGTTGACCCAATGACTTCAGCCCTTCTTGAGTTACTGATCTAGAACAAGCCTAGAACAAGAGCTCCAGATTTGCATACTTGTTCTTGAGCCATAACTCAGCAAGTATTTAAGTCACTGTTGAGAAATACAGAGAGAAAACCAGCCCTTTCAAAGGAGAAGAGCAATATATTACTCTAGGTACAGGTTTCCTGGAACATTGCAAGGGCCTGTGGCAAAGGCAGTGTGTTACCTTAGGCTAAACTGTGTAAATATGCTCAACTATAATAGCAGTTCTTTCACTGCCTCATGTAATTGCAGATTTATTTTGATCCTGTTTAAAAAGACATTTGAAAAAGATTTGCATTTTCCCATGGGAAATGTTTACGGTGGTCATACCTGCTTGATTTCTTACTGATTACAATGGATGGAGAAACATCTGCCCATCCTTGAGCAAGCTGTGCCCCTGGGACCTGAAGGCATCCTCTTCTTAATTTAGCCAGTATGCATTAGAGAGGCTCACAAAGTGATAGCTCTGTTCCTATTAGTCCACAAAACAACTACAGTTGTTCAGTTTCTTGTGTGATAACTATGACTTCTCCGTGGAAGTGTTTAGTAAGTGTGCCTCTATGCAACTTGATTGTTGCAAGCTTCAGTGGAGTCATCTGCACCAAAAGGGTCTTTGTCAAAGGATGTATTAACCTGTTTTAGGAAACTTTGAGCTAAATAAAAGAGAAAACTGCAACTTTATGGGTGAAATTCTTTGGGCCACGTTTATATTTTTTAACCCCTTTACCCCAGTGAGAGCCAATGCTTTAAATTTGGAGCCCTGCCTGCCTTGGGCATCACTTCCAATCATGCAGCCTTGTGATTGGTTGCACAGTGCTGATGTCATCATGAGTCCATCCTACCAACTCCTGCTTGGCGATTACAGATCGGTCACAGTTCTATGGGAGCCATTGGAGCACACCCGAGAACAAGACAGCATCATGAATATTGTGCATTAAAGCCAACCAGGCCCATATACCGGCTAAAGCTGTTGTAAAGTCACTAAAGAGGACCTGTGCTGTGGAACGTTTGCAAGCAGAGTGCACAGGCTTTTTCACCAGTATTGCCTGTAGACTGCGGCTGGTATTTTCCTGATTACTGACTTACCTTGCCTAGCTCCACACTGTGCCTGTCTGTGGCAATGGCATATTTGGTAGAAGAGCAGGGCTTTTCTTTTTCATGTCAGAGCTACTCCTCTAATGACTGGTAATATCTGGTGGCAGAATATTCAAGAAGCTTCAGGAAAAGTAGTGGAATCACAGATCCTCAGAATGAATGAAGAAGAAACAGTGAAATCCTTCACCAGCACATCCCTAGGTACAATTTTCTCTCCAGCAAGGAGAACAGTGAGCAGTGCAATAGTGACATCACCAAATTTCAGGCAAGCAGTCAGAGACACAGTGCCTGCAGATATACAACTATTTGGCTACTGAACAGGAGTACCTAGGTACATGCACAAACCAGAAAGTGCACTGCTATTTTTCAAGAGGGATTGAAAACAAGGGATACATTTTTCAGGGTACTGCTTAGGCATAATTAACAGATTCACAGCAAACTTCACTTTTTGAGTTTGTGCCTACTTAAAAGTGTCCATACATGACGTGATTATAGGTAATATTAGAACAATGCCTAACTGGGCAATTGATGGCTGATGGCTTGATCAGTATCGATACTGATCAAGCCATCCAGAAACATGACAGAATATAGGTAAGAAGATACTAAGTAGGTTATTTTTTATTGCTTTAACCACGTTATTCTCATAAGGTTTACCATGGCTGGTATGGATAATAAGGACATACATGGTTAACAATATTAAAGTGTTATTTTTTTTGTGGAAAGTATTTTTTTTTTAAAGCACACACATGGAATTAAATATTGTAAGAGTCTGAAACAATAGCCATGGCTTTCAGGCACTCAGCTGTCATTACAACGATGGGCCAATCTTGTTATTACTGTGGTGATTTGTGCATCTTGACCTATTGATACTACATGTTAGCCGAGTCTAGAGGTGATGTTTTATGGGCATTTTAGAAAGCTGCATTCTTCCTTTTTTATTATATATCAATACTGACACTCAAGGAAAATCCAGTTTCCCTGTCTGACAAGAGACTTTCCAAACATTTCTGTAATGCAGAGCTCTGCAGAGCTGACATCAGCCTAAGATGCAGATATTGCTCATCGCTCAAACTGGTCTCACAGAGAAGTGCTGCTGTGATTTAAATGCAACCATTTACATCATCACGTCCACTGCAAATAGGCTAATAGATGCAGAGAAAAGCTACCTATATAGATCTCCTATACTGGAGGACGTAATGAGCATGTACCCACGTGTTAACATGTTAGGTATGTTGACTTTGTTAGGTTCAGTTTTTTTGGTAACTCCAGTTTTTTTGTTATTCTATATAGACTGGGGAACAGAGGTGGCTTCCTAATTAGGCAAATTAGGCGGTCGCCTAAGGCCTCGCACTCACAGGGGTCTCGCGGTCGCCTAATTTTCCTGTGATTAATACTAATGTCAGCGTCATCGGATATCTCTATTACCCCTCTCTCTTTCTCACCTCCTCCTCTCTCCCCCCTCTTGCATTGGCTGAATATGTCTGATGGGTGAGGAGGGTGCCCTGGAAGTGGTGCTGATAACCTGTGTGCTAGATCTGTGCATTTTCTGCAGCCATTTTTCTTGCTTGAATTATTTTTCCCATTATGGGCGTGAGTGGGGCTTCATGTCTAAGTTTTGCCTAAGGCCTCACAAAGCCTAGAGCTGCCTCTGCTGGGGAAGGTTTAAAACCTTTAATGGGTGTCGTTTCACTCATACTCAATGGCAGGGTTTCTTCAGACAGGAAATGATGGGGAATCTCTCCAACAGGGACACAGACAACAATAAAACCAGGGTAAAAATGCAATCAGAGGTCAGAGCCTGCCAGTCTCAGCGATAACTGTGCTCCTCATTTATTGTCCTGGTCTTACTGGGGTTTATTTACTAAAACTAGAGAGGGCAAAATCAGACTCACTTCTGCATAGAAACCAATCAGCCTCTAACCTTGTTTAGCTTTGTCAATAAAACCTGGAAGCTGATTGGTTTCTATGCAGAAGTGAGCCTAATTTTGCACTCTCCAGCTTTAGTAAATAAACCCCATTGTAACACTTGATGGACCTAACTTTTCCCCAATTTATCTGAAAACAATACAAGGGCTGGAGATATGATCAATTATAGAGTATTTGTCAATTATCATCAATTCTTAAAAAATATATATATATATAACCAGAGAATGACATGGATGTGATGTAAATTAGATTGTAATAAAGCCATCACTTACAGCTGTGTCTGCTGAATGCTTTTAAGCCTACTACGGAATGCTCTAATAATGCTCTAATAACTCAATGCATGCAAAGTCTACAATTACATCATTACATCAAGCAAAATTTTGATATTTCCCTGTGATCAAAGTTCAGGCAGCTGTGCAAACATATGAGGGAACAAGACAAGTGTTGAACACGGTGTACTCAGTCGATTTTTTTCACAAAGAAATAAATAAAATGAGGTCTCTGCAATATAGAATACACAGAGGAAATAGATCACATAGACAATTGGCAAGTATTGAATTGCTGAAGACAAATGAAATGAGAGACCTAAACACAGACTGTTCGCAGGAATAACTGCAAAATAATATAACAAAGCCCATAGAATCGGTTGAGAAACTATGAAGACCTAAGCCAAAAGTGTTCCATGCCGTCTCAAATATAGGGATATTTGAAACTTAGTAGTACCCTTGAGCTGACCATACAATAACAATTCTACATTCAATGACTGGAGAAATATAATTTAAAAGTACTTCAAAATTCAGTTTGATTTTTGCATCCAATTTTGAAAAAAAAATAAAAATTCCAGAACAAAAACTGCATAATCTGTTAGAAATTTATTTGTTCAAGAAACATTTTCTATCTTGCTCCTTTGAATTTTCTCATCATTAGAAAACGAATGTCATTTTGACCCCACCAGCAATTAGAAAATCAAACGAATGTTCTTAAAACTAAAAATTTCAAATGAAATTCTGCAAGTGTATGGCCATCTTTAGACATGGCAGGTAACCAATGAGTATATGGCTATGTATATGTGACCTTAACTCATAAGGCTTCCTGTTTAAAATCATGTAGGAGCTGTATCTAAAGGACAGCAAGTAGAAGAATCTGTTTGCCAGATACCCCATATTTTATGAACTTTTTTCAGACACCTTCTGTGATCACAGATTAGTTTCTTATATGGGAGTGTTTTTATTAACCTACGTTTTCTATTGTAATGCAAGCACCCCAAATTTGAGCCTTTTATATAGGTGAAATGCCCTAGAAATATTAGCAACTCTGTTTGTGTAATTTTATAAAGTAGAGTAGAGGCTAAGAACGCTTAGGCAAAGAATCTGGACTGTAACATAATACAGAAAGTTCAGCAAATTAAATTATTGATCGGAATGCTTTCAAGCTGAGAAATTCTTGCTTATTGCCTCTCATAAGTTAACTGAAACATAATGAGACTGAAAAGGTTCTAATCAATATTTCAGAGTAACCTGTTTATTAACTGGAAAATTAAACGAGTATCACACATGGGGCACTGAAAGAAAGGATATAGCAAATAGACTCTTTATGTTTCTGTGTTTATAATTACAAATAAACATAATAAAGAGTTATAGAGATCCTCATCAATGTCTATTAGTGAGGTTTTATAGTCATTGATGTCTAAAGAGATTGATTGCTACAATTTCGCCTAAATTTAATTATTTATACAGTGTACAGTGAATGTGTCATATGACAAGTAAATACAGGACCGTCCTTTTTAGGTGCCTGAAAATAATATAAGGCGCAGAATTTAAAGGGTCAATAGAATGAAACTGATATTTCAGTTATGAGTGCACTGATTGCTCATTGCAACACTGTGCTCATACTCCAGGCTGCACAATATGACTGCTTAGTAAATCTTGGTTTAAAAAAGAACTTACCGTATATACTCGAGTATACGCCTACCTGAATATAAGCTGAGGCACCTAATTTTACCACAAAAAACTGGGAAAACGTATTGACTCGAGTATAAGCCTAGGGTGTCCATCTGCATGCCTCACTGTGCCTCACTGTGTCCATGTCTCACTGTGTCCATGTGCATGCCTCACTGTGCCCATGCCTCACTGTGTCCATGCCTCACTGTGCCCATGCCTCAGTGTACCCATGCCTCACTGTGCCCATGCCTCACTGTGTCCATGCCTCACTGTGCCCATGCCTCACTGTGCCCATGGCTAGACTGATGTTTAACATGGGAGTCTATGGAAGGGGTGCCTGGCTTTAAAAAATAGCTGCTCCCCGGCCGTAGGTCCCCCAGACAAAAAACTTTGCACACTTATAGAGGAGAAATTGGGCTACATGTGTGCCAAGGTTCGGGTCCAGGGAACCTACGACCAGCCAGTACCGGGTCCCCAAAGTTACCAGAGAAATTACCGTTTAACATGGGAGTCTATAGAAGGGGTGCCCGGTTTTGAAAAATTGGTACTCCCCGGTCGTAGGCCCCCGGACAACAAACTTTGCACACTTGTAGAGAAAGAGTGGGGCTACATATGTGCCAAGTTTGGGGTCCAGGGGAGCTACGGCCGGCCGGTACCAGGTCCCCAAAAAGGTGACTCGAGTATAAGCCGAGGGGGCATATCAGCACAAAAAAATGTGCTGAAAAACTCGGCTTATACTCGAGTATATACGGTATGTATTGCTCTGTATCCCTTAGCATAAACAGAGCAATAGATGAAGAAGAATTTTTTTCAAACCAAAGTTTATGGAGCAGTTACATTTTGCACATTTTTTGTATACTGCTGTGTTTTTGAGAGGTAGATTGTGCCTCTTTACACTACTGCTTACACTTTAGTACATAGTTTTCATAGCTGACCAACTTTAGATTTCTGAATAGCCCATGGATGTCTTGTGGATACTGGTGGCAAAGTCTTGTGTCTTCTGCTGTCATAGGGGTTGATTTACTAAATCTGGAGAGCACAAAATCTAGTGCAGCTGTGCATGGTAGCCAATCAGCTTCTAACTGCAGCTTGTTCAATTATGCTTTGACGATTAGCCCTGGTTCACACTGGTGTGATTTGACATGTGATTTGACATGTCAAATCGCATGTCAAATCGGCGATATTTGCCGCAAATTGCGGGCAATGGCACCGTCCTAATCGGTGCGACGCCGCATCTGCGGCGCTGCACCGATTTCAAAAAGTAGTTTCTGTATTACTTTTTTGCGCTTTCGGGCCGCGATTTAAATTGTCATCTGTGCAGAAACCTGCACAGATGTCCCTGTAATCGCAGCCAAAATAGGGACTGACAAGCAGGAGTGAAATCGTGCGAGTTCAGCTGAACTCGCACGGCTTCACTCCCGCAGCCCCAGTGTGAACCTGGGCTAAAACCTGGAAGCTGGTTTCTTTGCAGAGTTGCACCAGATATTGCACTCTCCAGTTTTAGCAAATCAACCCCATAGTGTCATAGTAGTAGTTCCACTACTTTTGCTGCATACAAAAAGCCTACGTTTACAGTTTTCTCACAATGGCCCCAATGGCTGGGTGAATCGAGCACCTGAAGTACAGAAATCTTGCCACTGGAATCCCTGAGAACTAGACCAAACATGTAGGTGTCTGGGTTTGCTGGGATCTAACCACAACTGAGATACCAGTTTTGGTGCACAGATCCTTTAAACATCTTGACTGAACTTAAAAAAAATGAAGATTTGTTATCTTATAGGGGACAGTTAATTGCACCTATGCAGTACATGTTATCTTAAATTCCTCTTGAAAAATGAGCAATGCACCTCCTGTGCAAAGAACCTCAAAGCTGCATATGTGCAGTGTGAGATTACTTAGGGCACTGCTTCCTCTGACTGCTAGTCCTAAAATATTTAGTGTAAGATTTGATGTCATTTTTGTACTGCTTTCTGTTCTTCTTGCTGGTACTTGTAAGTGGTTCCTGGTGTTCCAGTTCAAGGATTGACCTGCTCCTGCCTCATCAACTCTGGTAATCTGTACTTACTCCACTTCTGCTAATTCTTAAATAGACCAGTCATCAGATCACCAGTCAATAAGTGGGGCATAGACTATGCTTAGAAAGACACATCTGACCTGACTTACATGTGTTGCAGTTATGATTATAATTAATTCTGATAATGTTGTACAGGATATATGCTTATTGGAAGTGATGTAAAGCTGAACAGTCCATCATCACTCATCGGTCAAGCCTTATCTGAGATCCTCCAGAACCCTGACCGTGCAAGAGATGCTCTTAGAGTTTTGTTGCATCTGGTAAGATTTATTCACTTAAAATGGTTTTACATTATGTATTGTAATATTTTTTTTTTTTTTTTAGGTTTTGTTTTTTACTTTAACAACTTCCCTACTGGGCACTTAAACCCCCTTCCTGCCCAAGCCATTTTTCAGCTTTCAGCGCTGTCACAATTTGAATGACAATTGCGCGGTCGTGCGACGCTGTACCCAAACGAAATTTGCATCCTTTTTTTCCCCACAAATAGAGCTTTATTTTGGTGGTACTTGATCACCTCTGCGGTTTTAATTTTTTGCGCTATAAACAAAAGAAGAGCGACAAGTTTGAAAAAAAAAACATAATATTTTTAACTTTTTGCTGTAATAAATATACATTTTTTAAAAAAAATTTATTTTTATTTTCCTCAGTTTAGGCCGATACGTATTCTTCTACATATTTTTGGTAAAAAAAATAGCAATAAGTGTATATTGATTGGTTTGCGCAAAAGTTATAGCGTCTACAAAAAAGAGGATAGATTTATAGCATTTTTATTATTTTAAATTTTTTTACTAGTAATAGCGGTGATCAGTGATTTTTATCGTGACTGCGATATTGTGGCGGACATATCGGACACTTTTGACACATTTTTGGGACCATTCACATTTATACAGCGATCTGTGCTGGGAAGGGGTTAACACTAGGGGGCGAGGAAGGGGTTAAATGTGTTCCCTATTAGTGATTCTTACTGTGGGGGGAGGGGACTGACTGGGGGAGGAGACCGATCTGTGTCCCTATGTACAAGGGACTCACCATCGATCTCCTCTCCCTGACAGGACGTGGATCTGTGTGTTTACACACACAGATCCACGGTCCTGCTCGGTTACTGGGCAATCGTGGGTGCCCGGCGGCCATCACTGCCGCCGGGCACACGCATCGGGTTCCCAGTGACGTGGCGGGCGCGCGCACCCCCCCTAGTGGATTTTAAAGGTGCGACGTCATATGACGTCCGCCCAGAATAACAGTGTCTTCCTGCCGCCGTTGACAACTGGTTAAAAGAGTTAAAGTAGATCACTGCTTCAGACTGTTGTGTTTTTGTCAAGCAGCACTTCTCCCCTCTTAGATTCTACCTTGCTATTTGTGTTGCCATAGCAACTTAAGGTGTCCAAAAACTTGCAGGCATGATCAGACTGCCCTCAGGCACTGGAATTACTTCAATAACATAAATACAGGAAGGCTTAGCTTGACCAAGCTTTTAGATTTATAATATTTAGAGTGACAGAAAAGATTCTCATCAGGAGGAAACACTGGTGATTAGACAATGTTTCCAAGCTATCGCTATTTTCCCCAAGATAGTGGTATCTGTGTGGCAGATAGGGATGAGCTTCGTGTTTGAGTCGAACATACGTTCGACTCGAACATCGGCTGTTCGATCGTTCGACGAAGATCGAACGATTTGGGCCGTTCGCGCCAAATTCGAGTGACGCGAACGGCCCACAATGCACTACGCCATCGCAGTGTCATCCAGGCGCTGTGATTGGCCAAGCATGCACTGTGACCCCGCATGCTTGGCCAATCACAGCGCCGGCAGCGAGGAGAGCAATGATTGGCCACAGGCAGGATGCCTGTGGCCAATTATTGCTGAGGGTGTTTAGTACACGCCCCACACTATAAAAGGCCGCCAGCACGGCGGCCTAGTGTAGTGTGTTCCGGAGCAGGGATAGAGCAGCATAGGCAGGGACAGTGACTGTTATTTCTTTCTTGCTTAACCTGGATTCCTTTAGTTTAGGGAAAGAGAAGGATAGGTAGGGAGAGTGTCAGTGTGTTTTGTGCTTGTGCTATAGTGTGCTTAAAAAAAACATTTATTCTAGGGACAGAAAACTGTAGGTAGGGACAGTGTCAGTTTCTTTCACTCTGCAAGTCCTTGTTTCCAGGGACCTGGAAGGACAGTGAGTGAATTGTCCTTGTGCTATATTGTGCTTAAAAAAACATTTATTCTAGGGACAGAAAACTGTAGGTAGGGAGAGTGTCAGTTTCTTTCACTCTGCAAGTCCTTGTTTCCAGGGACCTGTAAGGACAGTGAGTGAATTGTCCTTGTGCTATATTGTGCTTAAAAAAAACATTTATTCTAGGGACAGAAAACTGTAGGTAGGGAGAGTGTCAGTTTATTTCACTCTGCAAGTCCTTGTTTCCAGGGACCTGTAAGGACAGTGAGTGAATTGTCCTTGTGCTATATTGTGATTAAAAAAAACATTTTTTCTAGGGACAGAAAACTGTAGGTAGGGAGAGTGTTTTTTTTCTTTCACTCTGCAAGTCCTTGTTTCCAGGGACCTGTAAGGACAGTGAGTGAATTGTCCTTGTGCTATATTGTGATTAAAAAAAACATTTTTTCTAGGGACAGAAAACTGTAGGTAGGGAGAGTGTTTTTTTTCTTTCACTCTGCAAGTCCTTGTTTCCAGGGACCTGTAAGGACAGTGAGTGAATTGTCCTTGTGCTATAGTGTGCTTAAAAAAAACATTTATTCTAGGGACAGAAAACTGTAGGTAGGGACAGTGTCAGTTTCTTTCACTCTGCAAGTCCTTGTTTCCAGGGACCTGGAAGGACAGTGAGTGAATTGTCCTTGTGCTATATTGTGATTAAAAAAAACATTTTTTCTAGGGACAGAAAACTGTAGGTAGGGAGAGTGTTTTTTTTCTTTCACTCTGCAAGTCCTTGTTTCCAGGGACCTGTAAGGACAGTGAGTGAATTGTCCTTGTGCTATATTGTGATTAAAAAAAACATTTTTTCTAGGGACAGAAAACTGTAGGTAGGGAGAGTGTTTTTTTTCTTTCACTCTGCAAGTCCTTGTTTCCAGGGACCTGTAAGGACAGTGAGTGAATTGTCCTTGTGCTATATTGTGCTTAAAAAAAACATTTATTCTAGGGACAGAAAACTGTAGGTAGGGAGAGTGTCAGTTTATTTCACTCTGCAAGTCCTTGTTTCCAGGGACCTGGAAGGACAGTGAGTGAATTGTCCTTGTGCTATATTGTGATTAAAAAAAACATTTTTTCTAGGGACAGAAAACTGTAGGTAGGGAGAGTGTTTTTTTTCTTTCACTCTGCAAGTCCTTGTTTCCAGGGACCTGGAAGGACAGTGAGTGAATTCTCCTTGTGCTATATTGTGCTTAAAAAAAACATTTATTCTAGGGACAGAAAACTGTAGGTAGGGAGAGTGTCAGTTTATTTCACTCTGCAAGTCCTTGTTTCCAGGGACCTGTAAGGACAGTGAGTGAATTGTCCTTGTGCTATATTGTGATTAAAAAAAACATTTTTTCTAGGGACAGAAAACTGTAGGTAGGGAGAGTGTTTTTTTTCTTTCACTCTGCAAGTCCTTGTTTCCAGGGACCTGTAAGGACAGTGAGTGAATTGTCCTTGTGCTATATTGTGCTTAAAAAAAACATTTATTCTAGGGACAGAAAACTGTAGGTAGGGAGAGTGTCAGTTTATTTCACTCTGCAAGTCCTTGTTTCCAGGGACCTGGAAGGACAGTGAGTGAATTCTCCTTGTGCTATATTGTGCTTAAAAAAAACATTTATTCTAGGGACAGAAAACTGTAGGTAGGGACAGTGTCAGTTTCTTTCACTCTGCAAGTCCTTGTTTCCAGGGACCTGTAAGGACAGTGAGTGAATTGTCCTTGTGCTATATTGTGATTAAAAAAAACATTTTTTCTAGGGACAGAAAACTGTAGGTAGGGAGAGTGTTTTTTTTCTTTCACTCTGCAAGTCCTTGTTTCCAGGGACCTGTAAGGACAGTGAGTGAATTGTCCTTGTGCTATATTGTGCTTAAAAAAAACATTTTTTCTAGGGACAGAAAACTGTAGGTAGGGAGAGTGTTTTTTTTCTTTCACTCTGCAAGTCCTTGTTTCCAGGGACCTGTAAGGACAGTGAGTGAATTGTCCTTGTGCTATATTGTGCTTAAAAAAAACATTTATTCTAGGGACAGAAAACTGTAGGTAGGGAGAGTGTCAGTTTATTTCACTCTGCAAGTCCTTGTTTCCAGGGACCTGGAAGGACAGTGAGTGAATTGTCCTTGTGCTATATTGTGATTAAAAAAAACATTTATTCTAGGGACAGAAAACTGTAGGTAGGGAGAGTGTCAGTTTATTTCACTCTGCAAGTCCTTGTTTCCAGGGACCTGTAAGGACAGTGAGTGAATTGTCCTTGTGCTATATTGTGATTAAAAAAAACATTTTTTCTAGGGACAGAAAACTGTAGGTAGGGAGAGTGTTTTTTTTCTTTCACTCTGCAAGTCCTTGTTTCCAGGGACCTGTAAGGACAGTGAGTGAATTGTCCTTGTGCTATATTGTGCTTAAAAAAAACATTTATTCTAGGGACAGAAAACTGTAGGTAGGGAGAGTGTCAGTTTATTTCACTCTGCAAGTCCTTGTTTCCAGGGACCTGGAAGGACAGTGAGTGAATTCTCCTTGTGCTATATTGTGCTTAAAAAAAACATTTATTCTAGGGACAGAAAACTGTAGGTAGGGACAGTGTCAGTTTCTTTCACTCTGCAAGTCCTTGTTTCCAGGGACCTGTAAGGACAGTGAGTGAATTGTCCTTGTGCTATATTGTGATTAAAAAAAACATTTTTTCTAGGGACAGAAAACTGTAGGTAGGGAGAGTGTTTTTTTTCTTTCACTCTGCAAGTCCTTGTTTCCAGGGACCTGTAAGGACAGTGAGTGAATTGTCCTTGTGCTATATTGTGATTAAAAAAAACATTTTTTCTAGGGACAGAAAACTGTAGGTAGGGAGAGTGTTTTTTTTCTTTCACTCTGCAAGTCCTTGTTTCCAGGGACCTGTAAGGACAGTGAGTGAATTGTCCTTGTGCTATAGTGTGCTTAAAAAAAACATTTATTCTAGGGACAGAAAACTGTAGGTAGGGAGAGTGTCAGTTTATTTCACTCTGCAAGTCCTTGTTTCCAGGGACCTGGAAGGACAGTGAGTGAATTGTCCTTGTGCTATATTGTGATTAAAAAAAACATTTTTTCTAGGGACAGAAAACTGTAGGTAGGGAGAGTGTTTTTTTTCTTTCACTCTGCAAGTCCTTGTTTCCAGGGACCTGTAAGGACAGTGAGTGAATTGTCCTTGTGCTATATTGTGCTTAAAAAAAACATTTATTCTAGGGACAGAAAACTGTAGGTAGGGAGAGTGTCAGTTTATTTCACTCTGCAAGTCCTTGTTTCCAGGGACCTGGAAGGACAGTGAGTGAATTCTCCTTGTGCTATATTGTGCTTAAAAAAAACATTTATTCTAGGGACAGAAAACTGTAGGTAGGGACAGTGTCAGTTTCTTTCACTCTGCAAGTCCTTGTTTCCAGGGACCTGTAAGGACAGTGAGTGAATTGTCCTTGTGCTATATTGTGATTAAAAAAAACATTTTTTCTAGGGACAGAAAACTGTAGGTAGGGAGAGTGTTTTTTTTCTTTCACTCTGCAAGTCCTTGTTTCCAGGGACCTGTAAGGACAGTGAGTGAATTGTCCTTGTGCTATATTGTGCTTAAAAAAAACATTTATTCTAGGGACAGAAAACTGTAGGTAGGGAGAGTGTCAGTTTATTTCACTCTGCAAGTCCTTGTTTCCAGGGACCTGTAAGGACAGTGAGTGAATTGTCCTTGTGCTATATTGTGATTAAAAAAAACATTTTTTCTAGGGACAGAAAACTGTAGGTAGGGAGAGTGTCAGTTTCTTTCACTGTGAAAGTCCTTGTTTCAAGGGACAGAGAAGGACACCTGAAGGTAGCCCTTATTGCTTTTTTCCCATCTCCCTGCAGGCCATCTATTAGAATGTCTGGAAGGCAAACAAGGAGAGGCAGACAGTCAGGAGGCAATAAAAGAGGGCAAGCAGGCTCTGTGTCTGGGGGCAACAGTGCTGGTCGTGGACGCGGTGCATTGTCATCAGCACATGGCCATGGGACACGCTTGTCCTTCTTTTCGGCAGCTGGACATGTTGAGCCACATCATGCCGAAGACTTGGTAGAGTGGATGACCAAGCCCTCCTCCTCCTCCTCATCCTCTCTCACCCAGGCTCAGGGTACTGGAAAAGCAGCTGCCAAAGCGTCGTCTTCCCTGGTATCAATGTCAGACAAATCATCAGTCACTCCTTCCCTAGACCCACCATGTCCTCCTCCTGAGGAGTCCCCCGAACTGTTTCAGCACAGTGTTGGGTACATGCTCCAGGAGGATGCCCAGCGTTTCGAAGGGTCTGATGATGAAACCCAGCTAGAGGAAGGCAGTAGCGTGAGAGCAGACAGAGGGGATGCTCAAGAAGGACACCAATCTGGCAGTCATGTTCCAGCAGCTGCAGCATACTGCCAGATTGGCTCCAGTGATGAGGAGGGAGGGGATGATGAGGTCACTGACTCCACGTGGGTGCCTAATAGGAGAGAGGAGGAGGAGGAGGATGAGGAGGAGGCACATCTCCAACGAGGCAGGATGCCCTTTGGTGGCCAGCGTAAGGGCAGTACACCGACGGAATCACACCGCAGAGCTCCGCCTGTGCAGGGCGCTGCCTCTGCCCGTCATTCAAAAAGTTCTTTGGTGTGGGCCTTTTTTGAGGCTAGTGCATCAGATCGCACAGCTGCTGTTTGCAACATATGTCTCAAGCGTATATCGCGTGGCCAAAACATCAGCCGCTTGGGTACCACATGCCTGACCAGACATATGTTGACCTGCCATGCAGCTCGTTGGCAAGCCTACCTCAAAGACCCACACCAAAGAACAAAGCGGACCTCTCCTTGCACCGCATCAGCTGGGATCTCCAACCCCACTATAACTTCAGTCCTCTCTGAAACATGCACTGAGAGGAATGAAGGTGTAGAATTAGGTGTGTCACAGCCAAGTACTTGCGCCCACTCTGCTAGCAGTACACCGACGTCCGATTCTAGCAGGCAAATTTCCCTGCCCCAGCTGCTGGACCGTCGAAAGAAGTTCACTCCCAGCCATCCACATGCCCAGCGGTTGAATGCTAGCTTGGCTAAATTGCTAGCGCTTCAACTGCTGCCTTTTCAGTTGGTAGACTCGGCCCCCTTCCGTGAGTTTGTGCAATGTGCAGTTCCTCAGTGGCAGGTTCCCAAACGCCACTTTTTCTCACGGAAGGCTATTCCGGCTCTCTACCGGCATGTGGAAGGCAATGTCTTGGCCTCGCTGGACAGGGCGGTCAGCAGTAAGGTGCATATTACCGCTGACTCATGGTCCAGCAGGCATGGACAGGGACGTTACCTTTCTTTCACGGCCCATTGGGTCACTCTTTTGGCAGCTGGGAAGGATTCAGGACAAGGTGCAGTAGTGTTGGAGGTTGTCCCACCGCCACGCCTCCAAAATGCTACTACTGGTTGTGACACACCTCTCTCCTCCACCCCCTCCTCTTCTTCTTCCTCCATGGCCTCTTCCTGTGGTTTGTCCTATGAACCAGCGGTGCTCCGTAGCCGTTCACGGGGCTACGCAAGTACGCAGGCAAAAAGATGCCATGCCGTGCTTGCGCTGGTGTGTTTGGGGGACAGAAGCCACACTGGGGCAGAGGTCCTGTCTGCTCTGCAGGGCCAGGCCGAGAGGTGGTTGACGCCACGCCAGCTTAAGCCAGGAATGGTGGTTTGCGACAATGGCACCAACCTCCTCTCCGCCCTCCGACAGGGACAACTGACCCATGTGCCCTGTGTGGCTCACGTCCTTAACCTGGTGGTGCAGCGCTTCTTGGGCAGGTACCCGGGCTTACAGGATGTCCTGAGGCAGGCCAGGAAAGTCTGTGTGCATTTCCGCAGATCTTATAATGCCAGTGCTCGCCTGGCTGAGCTGCAAAAGGAGTTGAACCTGCCCAAGAACCGCCTTATATGTGACATGCCCACCAGGTGGAACTCAACGTTGGCCATGCTGCAGCGGCTGCACACGCAGCAGAGGGCCATCAATGAGTACCTGTGCGACTACGGCACCAGGACAGGGTCAGGGGAGCTTGGTTTTTTTTCTCCACGCCAGTGGGGCATGATCAGGGATGCATGCACTGTCCTGGCACCATTTGAGGAGGCCACGAGGATGGTGAGCAGTGACAGTGCATGCATCAGTGACACTGTACCTCTTGTCCACCTGTTGGAGCACACGCTGCGTGGAATAATGGACAGGGCACTTGAGGCAGAACAGAGGCAGGAAGAGGAGGACTTCCTTGCCTCTCAAGGCCCCCTTTACCCAGACAGTGTTCCTTCTGTCCCACCCATCGCACAGGAAGAGGAGGAGGAGGAGGAGGAGGAGGAGGAGGAGGATTGTGTCAGCATGGAGGTGGAGGCTGGCACTCAGCATCATCAGCAGCAGTCTTTTAGGGATGATTTACAGTCCCAAGAAACCAGTGGACTTGTACGTGGCTGGGAGGAGGTGGCTGCGGATCATGTCGTCCTTAGTGACCCAGAGGACTCCGGAGCGAATGCCTCAGCAAACCTACGCTGCATGGCCTCCCTGATCCTGCAAAGTCTGCGGAAGGATCCTCGTATTCTTCGGATCAAGGAGAGGGACCATTACTGGCTGGCCACTCTCCTTGATCCACGGTACAAGGGTAAGGTTGCGGACCTTATGTTACCGTCGCAGAGGGAGCAGAGGATGAGACAACTCCGGGAGGCCTTGCAGAAAGGTCTGTGCAACGCGTTCCCAGAGACTGGGAGGTTGCAAACTCCTGGTCCTGGACAACGAGTTGCTGAGGCTTCGGCCAGTCAAAGAAGGAGCGGTGGGGAAGGTGGCCGTCTGACCGATGCGTTCAGACAATTCTTTAGTCCGCAGCCCCAAAGTATGATCGGTTCCAGCAACCATCGCCAGCGTCTGATAAACATGGTGCAGGAATATCTAGGGGCAAGGTCAGACTTGGACACCTTCCCCACCGAAAATCCTCTGGCTTACTGGGTCTTGAGGATGGATCACTGGCCAGAGCTTGCACAGTATGCAATTGAGCTACTGGCCTGTCCTGCATCCAGCGTTCTTTCGGAACGCACATTCAGTGCTGCTGGAGGATTTGTCACGGATCACAGGGTGCGCCTGTCCACCGACTCGGTTGATCGACTGACTTTCATCAAGATGAACCAGTCTTGGATCACCACCAGCTACCACACACCTGATGCTGATATAACAGACTAATTGATTTTAACATGTCACATCCCTTCAAGACTGATGCTGATGCTGAGTGCCTGTGCTGTTATGTTGACTGGCTATCCTCCTCCTCCGAGTCCTCAATGATACGATTGATGATGATAGCTTGTAAGATCATTTTTGTTTATGGGTGCCGCCACCAGTGCCTAACGCCCAATTTTTCAGCCCCTGTTTAACAGGGGCGTGTAATTAAAATTTTTGAAGCAATACTTTGCAACAGGGCTCATTGCTGTGCTCCAAGTACAGTATCTGTGAGGAGTTGCAGTGTTGTGCCACCAGTGCCTAAGGCCCAATTTTTCAGCCCCTGTTTAACAGGGGCGTGTCATTACAATTTTTGAAGCAATACTTTGCAACAGGGCTCATTGGTGTGCTCCAAGTACAGTATCTGTGAGGAGTTGCAGTGTTGTGCCACCAGTGCCTAAGGCCCAATTTTTCAGCCCCTGTTTAACAGGGGCGTGTCATTACAATTTTTGAAGCAATACTTTGCAACAGGGCTCATTGCTGTGCTCCAAGTACAGTATCTGTGAGGGGTTGCAGTGTTGTGCCACCAGTGCCTAAGGCCCAATTTTTCAGCCCCTGTTCAACAGGGGCATGTAATTACAATTCTTGATCTAATAATTCACAGCAGGGCCCATTGCTGCACCCACCAAGAGTAACTGTCAGGGCTTACAGTGTTGTGGCACCAGCACCACCATCAAAGGCCCAATTTTTACTACCACTGTTCAACAATTATATGTAATTAAAATTCCTGATATAATAGTTGACAGCAGGGCGTTCCAGCACCAACCAAGAGTAACTGTGAGTGCTTACAGTGTTGTGCCAACACCAACAACTAAGGGGCCTATTTCTGCAGAGTATATACGGCAGGTCCCTACTTTCAAACATCCAACTTACAAACGACTCCTACTTGCAAACGCAAGAAGACAACAGGAAGTGAGAGGAAATCTACCACTAGGAAGGAAAATTCTCTCCTGTAAGAATAAATATGGGAGAAAGGTGTCTCCTCTGTACTGATGCTTTATCAGCAATCCTTGTTTCAAGAAAAACACCACATTTCAAAAACAGTTGTCATTGGGACGGAAAGTGAGGTGAAATGTTCTGAACAGGGGCACAGACAGCAAAACAAATGTTACAGGGGTGATAACCCTTACCTATGTTTTCCAAAAAGTTTAAAAATAGATTTTTGGTCTGGAGCTACACTTCAACAATGTACCTGTTCAAAATTACAAACAGACTCTACATAAGAACAAACCTACAGTCCCTGTCTTGTATGCACCGCCTGTATAGGGCTGTTCAGAGTATATAGGGCCTTTTTTATTTTATGTGCGGGGTTCCCCTTAATATCCATACAAGACCCAAAGGGGCTGGTAATGGGCTGGGGTAGGGGGGGGGTCATGGGGTAGCTATGCCATTTTTCTTAAAGAATTTCATCCATATTACCGGGACCAGACATTACATTAAAGCCGCAAGCAGTTTTAAATGGCTTTTTTTTCCTTTAGAAGTGTCATTTTGTGCAGGGACAGTTCTAAACACGGGAAACACGTGGCACTTCACAGGCATACTTTAGACACCCCCCAGGTATGATATTTAAAGGAATATTTGACTTTTTTTTTTTCACTTTATGCATCATTAAAATGACTGCTCCCGAAAAACGACCGTTTTTAAAACTTCTTTTTGCATTGATACATGTCCCCTGGTGCAGAACCCGGGTTCCCAAACCGTTTTTAGGACAATAACATGCATAATAGTTGTTATAATTAGCACTTTAGAATTCGAACGTTCGCATCCATTGTATTTAATAGGGTTCTAATGTTCGTTCGAACTTTCGGTCCGTTCGCGGGTTCTGGTGCGAACCGAACCCGGGGGTGTTCGGCTCATCACTAGTGGCAGATATAGGTATACGTTTTTTTAAAAAGATTGGGCAACAGTAATGACATGCCTATATGTACCTTTAGGCTGTTTAACGATTTTGAACGGATATGCTGCATGAGACCACAATTCCCAGTCTTTTCAAACTAATGGTGCTGTAGATTGGGCTGTACCCTTGAGGCTCTATTCTATAAGCTAAGAGTACAAGGTCAAACCAGAAAAGCATATTATTTTTTTCTTTTTTAACTTTTAGAATATATAGAATTTTATTTTTTTGGGAAGACAATAGCACCAAAAGAAAGCCTTTTGGTCCGTCGGGCATAAGCATGGACCTTAGTGCAGACCACCTCTACAAAACGATGGTGGTGCCTTCACCAATCAACAGCCATGTTATGCAGGCATTTTGAGGTCACAACTAGGATTTATATGTTGAAATCAATATAAAGTATTAAATACTGAAAAGGCTTCTTTGTTTTTGGCATATATGTTTTTATTAAAGTACATATATATTTTTTTAAAGTACAACAAAGTTACAACAGTTATGCCATATATAAACGATTAGTAGTTTACAGTGCTGGGGTGTCTGCACACTGTTCCTGGGATAGGTTTTCTTGAAAAATTGGGTGAAGTTCTTTTTGAACTGTCATTATACAACCAGCAACATAGGTTTTCCACTGGCTGTTGTGTTAATCGTTGTGCATTATTTCTTTATTGTTGTGTAGGTGGAGAAGTCCTTGCAGAGGATTCAGAATGGACAGCGAAACTCCATGTACACCTCCCAGCAGAGCGTGGAAAATAAAGTAGGGGGAATACAAGGCTGGCAGTCACTGCTGACAGCTGTAGGGTTTCGCCTTGACCCACCAGCAAGTGGTCTCCCTGCAGCAGTCTTTTTCCCCACATCTGACCCCGGTGACCGTCTACAACAGTGTAGTACAACCATACAGTCCCTCTTGGGTAAGGATTTTCTGTTGTAAACACTATGGTTTCCAGAACAATGCACATGGGATCATATGAATTCAGCAAAATAAAGCATATGGCTAGACATAGGGGTTTGTTTACTAAAACGGGCGAGTGCAAAATCTGGTGCAGCTCTGCATAGAAACCATTCAACTTCCAGGTTTTGTTTTATCAAAGCTTAATTGAACAAGCTGATTGGCTACCATGCACAGCTGCACCTGATTTTGCACTCTCCAGCTTTAGCAAATCAACCCCATAGTCTATTACATTTTAATTAAGTGTTTTAATTACCAGCAAAAGCTAAGAAAGGAGTGATAATTGAAGCAACGTAAGCAGTAACAGCTACCTGAAATGAGTGTCAATGGGGTTCATTTAACCACTTAAGGACCGCCGCCTGTACATATATGTCAGCAGAGCGGCACGGCTGGGCATAGGCACATACAGGTACGTCCCCTTTAAGATGCGAGCCGCCGCCGGCGCGCTCGCGACCTGGTCCGGAGCTCAGTGACTGCGCCAGCGGACCTGATCACCGCTGGTGTCCCGCGATTGGGTCACAGAGCTGAAGAACGGGGAGAGGTAAGTGTAAACAAACATCTCCCTGTTCTTCCCAGTGACACTGTCAGTGATCGTCTATTCCCTGTCATCGGGAACAGCGATCAATGATGTGTCACGCCAAGCCACGCCCCCTAACAGTTATAAACACTCCCTAGGTCACACTTAACCCCTTCACCGCCCCCTACAGGTTAACCCCTTCACTGCCAGTGTCATTTTTACAGTAATCAGTGCATTTTTAGAGCACTGATCGCTGAAAAAATTACAATGGCCCCAAAATGGTGTCAAAATTGTCCGATGTTGTCAGTTAAAGTGGATGTAAACCCTCCTTTGCAAGTTACACCTACAGGTAAGCCTAGATTAAGGCTTACCTGTAGGTGTTTGCAATATCTCCTAAACCTACACGGTTTAGGAGATATTTGCCAAAGGGATTACACTGTTGTGTACGGTACATGCGTGCCGCAGACAACGGCGCAGGCGCACTGTAAATCCCATTGTCTTGCCGGATTTGACGGCTCCCACGCGCATGCGCTGAGTGACGTCTTTGCCGTTCCGGCCAATCACAGCGCTGGAGCGGCGATACCTGGAAGTAACCTTCCAGTGAAATGACTGCAGCCAGAGGGGGAGACGTGGACGGTTTCGGGGGCTTCGATCTAAGGTAAGTAATGCATAATGAGCTAGTCATACTAGCTCATTATGGCTTTGTCTTGCAGGTTTTTTTATTTTAAATTTCAGGGTTTACATTCACTTTAAAGCAATGCAGTGCCGAATCACAAAAAGTGGCCTGGTCCTTTAGCAACAAAATGGTCCGGGGCTTAAGTGGTTAATTAAGGCAAATAAGTGGTTTGATTTGCAAGGAAAGTTGCACTTTGCAAAGAAATGCCCCCAGATCTCAGTGAATGTAGTGAGATTTCACTTTGCAAAAAATACCACATGCAAAGAAAAAAAAAACGGAATTCTTGTTTGCACGTGATTGGATGGTGGAAGTCAGCAGAGATTCACCTCATTCACTAAGCTCTAGGGATAATTATCTTATAAAGTCAACTTCTCTTGCAAAGTGAACAGTCCATTTGCCTTTAGTAAATCAACCCCAATATGTTGCTATAAATGACCATGTCTATATAAATGACCTCTCTAATGTTGCCTGCTTTCAGGCAATCTGTAACCTAAAGTCTATTTCAAATAAAATGACATCTCTACCTAAGGTCGCATTACTGAAAGGGGTCTTGCTATTACATTTTTGCAGAATCTGATGTCCGAGTATAAGGGTAAAGAGAGAGCTCTCTGAGAGAAACAGATTATGGCCTTATGAACATTTGTACTTAGATGTTTATCGATCCGCATTGCGGATTGCCCGACACATTGAGCGATTGTAGCATTGTATCTACAGTAACTCTCAAAACGGACTGCAGCTATTGATTTGCAAAATCTCTCCTACTTGTGTTTTAGTTTACTGTTTCTTTGTTTTAATGTGTTCAGTAGTAATATTATTCATCATATACTATGTAAAAGCACATTTGCGGCAACAAGAACGGGCAGATGAATAAAGCATTTCCCAGCATTTGTTCTTCTATAGGTAAAGCACTTACTGTAACAATCACCATTTTTTTCAGTGCAGAAATTCATTGCACAATTGTCAGACCCTTTTCATTTCTCTTTTTGCCAAGTTGTCTTTACTAATGAAAACACACCTTCTCTGGTGACTTGTCCATGGTGCTGAAAATGGGTTTTTATACTTTCAGCACTTAGAACAGGGGTACTGAATTAAAATTCACGGGGGTCCGGTCGGAAAAATTTTGTTCCAGCGGAGGTCCGAATGCCATATTGGTGCTATGACTCCACATGATGTCCTCCACTTCACAGCGCCCCCCACCACCACACACATGCACACACCTTTACGATCCACACACATCACAATTTGTGCTTTTTTTCCTTTCAACTTTATTGAAATGTCAAAATACATTTAATTCATTTTTATGCACCACAGCTCAGTTGCGGTGCATAGAAACAGTATGCATTTTGCACCACACTGCTCAGTACGCAGGGGCGCTGTTTCTGTGTGAACAGGACACATAGAAAACAATTGTTTTCTATTGCCCTTGCAGAGACGTGTTTTGCTAGTGCAGAAATTAGACCTCCTTTTACATTAGTGTCTTCAGTCCCCCACTTCACATCACAGCCCCCCTTTACATCAGTGTCCTCAGCCCCCACTTACGTCACATCCCCCCTGCCTCATCACAAACCCCCCATCACAGACTGACCGCCCAAATCACAGACTGACCCCCCATCACAGACCCCTCATCACAGACTGACCCCCCATCACAGACCCCTTATTACAGACTGACCCCCCCATCACAGTCCCCTCATCACAGACTGACCCCCCATCACAGACCCCTCATCACAGACTGACCCCCCATCACAGACCCCTTATTACAGACTGACCCCCCATCACAGTCCCCTCATCACAGACTGACCCCCTATCACAGACCCCTTATTACAGACTGACCCCCCCCATCACAGACCCCTCATCACAGACTGACCCCCCATCACAGACCTCTCTCGATATCAAAAACCACTGTCCTTTACAGCACAGCACAGCACTTCTCCCCTCCCCACAAAACCCTACCTTTTTCACACAGGACATGAAGCGTGGGCGCTCTGGACCATGGGCGGGACTTTTCACGTTAAAAGTGAGTGATTTATTGCTGGGACCGCCCCGCTGCCTAGCAACCAATCACCCACTTTTTAACTTAAAAGTCCCGCCCTTTGTCCAGAGCGGCCGCGCCTCATGTTTTGTGTGATTTTAGACAGGCAGTATGAGGAGGGGCAGTGCAGAGATATTAAAGAAGGCACGGACCCGCCGCGCCTGCCATGCTGTGTATATAGCAGCATCGGCAGCGGCAGGCGGGCGAGCCGGGTGAGCCGGCGACAGGGAGAGGACGCTACTTGGCGAGGCTGCGGTCCGGACAGAATGGCCACTGGGGCCGGATCCGGCCCGCGGTCCGCCATTTAGTGACGCCCGACTTAGAAGGTTAATGTTACTGTATCATTTATATTATTATTTGCCCTTTTAGTAATAATATAAAAAAAAAAACAGCGTGGCCCCATTTAACCCTGCCAGCCAATACTAGGCCAGGCTGGTATCTCCATGACAAAAGCAATATTTGTTTTACTAGTCCCAGTGCATCCGACATTTTTTTCTTATTTTGTTCTTCTTGTGTGGATGCATAATATGCTGTAAAATATAATTTGTGCTCTATTTTTACCACATGGTGCACTAAAGAGGAAGCAGAATTAGATGAACGTAAATTATGTTATGTAAACACCCTTTTATTGGACCTGCATTGATAGTCAGGGGGGGGTGGGATTTAAAACATCATTCCCTATTGGCAGTCAGCAGCAGTTTGAATTAACCCCCTCATGGTGCAACATGAGGGAGTTAGTAAGCACTGTCACTGCCCACTAATGGAGCTTTGTACAGAAAAATTGTTAACCCCTAGGGGGAGTGGGGGGTTCATTAACTTTGCCACTATCCAGTAATGCAAGAGGTAATAACAATACCAATGGCCACTAATGCAGCTTAGTTCAAAGAAACGACTAACCCCCTTGGGGAAGTGAGGGGGGTTAATCAACATTTCCATCAGCCAGTAATGTAGGGCTATTGTAGCCATTGGATACTAATGCAACAATGACCAGTGGAAGTGTTATTTAACCCCTTGCATTACAAGCAAGTGGCAATGTTAATTAACCCTTTACGTTGCTGGCTGGTGGCAATGTTAAATGAACTCTCTCAGTCAAGGGGTTAACTATTTGTCTGTACAAATCTGATCCATGGGGAAAGATGAACGATGCAGCGCTCTTAACAGAAGCAATCCAATCCTAGTGTGCAGTCTGCAGCACAGGTGCCAAGGCTCGGTGTGTCTTCTCACACTAAACACAATATATAAGAGAGAAGAGCTGGCAACTCTAAATTTCTTAATGCAAAAATGTATTGATTACATATGAGTATTAAAAAGAAAACAGCCTAAATCAAAAAACAAAGCTGGTCCTATCCTCAGCTGATGCACTCATACTTGTGTTTACACATTTCCATCCTGCTCTGCATCAATCGCTTCCAGGCCTGGATATGACATCATGTCAGAGCAGCAGCAGGCTGAGCATAGGTGTACGAACAGGGTGTGCCTAGGCACACCCTAATCACCCTGTGTGGCACATATTCCCGCTGTTAAACCCCTGACATTTCAGCAAAGCCCCCTAATGGCTCCTAAAAAATTTGTAAAAAAATACAAAAAAATAAATTGTAAAAAAAATAATAAAAATAAAATAATAAAAATTAAAACTACTGACACCACCCACTGCCCTACTGACACTGTCGGTATATATACACATTCATGTGTTTGAGCTTTGAGGTGCACACCCAAATGCAATAGGCTGTGCACACCTATGAGGCTGAGATTAACTTTCCCCCCCGTCGGTCAGAGATCAATCCACCTGATAGTAATGCTGTTTCTTCGTGCCAAGTGCAGGAGCAGAGAGAGCGCTCCAGTGCTTGGCACTCTGCAGCTACTGTGCAAGATGAGGTGCTGCTAAGGTCTGTCCTGATGATATATTGTGCATTATCAGAACAGACTTTATCAGCAGTTTGACTGTAGTCACTCCTGGTCACACCGCGCCCCTCCCTTCCCATTCAAGTGTGGTGCCCAAGGCTCCTGCCCCCTCAGCACCCCCTTGTCCCTGCCCTGCTTGACACTGACACTAACCTAGATCAAGTCATACTGTAGCTTTTTATCATTATTTAATTTATTTATGAATTTTTACATGCAGACAGTATAAGGACTGGTTTTCGTGATCGTGTTATCAGAGGAGGGCCTACTAGCTTCCAATTGTTAGTGAAGACCCAGAGCTGTCATGATATCTTGGTCTCCGTGCTAGAGTACTTCCAGTATAAACACAGGAGCACATATATGTGGTGCTTTGGAAGAAAGCCAATCTCTATGGCATTGCACATAAGCAACATCATGCTACATACACAGATGACATAGATACAGTGGAACCTTGGTTTACGAGTAACGCAGTTTACGAGCGTTTTGAAAGACTAGCAACTTTTTTTTTTTTTAAATCCTGACTCGGTTTGCGAGTGTTGTCTCGCAAAACGAGCAGGATTCAAGCCTCTGCAGTGTGCAGTACCACATTTGGCCAGATGTGCGGAGGTGGCGGTGACACTTGGAATGGCTCGGAGCCATTTGGAAATACTCTGAAACAGTCGGAAATACTCAGTTTGCAAGTGTTTCCGAGCCTTTCTGAGGGTTTCCGCGTTCAGCCGAGCTGTCTGCGAGTATTTCCGAGTCTCTCCTGCCCCCCCCCACCTCTGGCCACATGTGGTATCGCATGCAATAGAAGTCAATGTGGAACAAATTATCTTCTTTTCCATTGACTTCTATGGAGAAACTCGCTTTGATATGCGAGTGCTTTGGATTACAAGCATTCTCCTGGAAGGGATTATGCTTATAATCCAAGGTTCCACTGTACATGCAGGCTATTATATCTGCCAAATGATTTGTATCTCTCTATCCACTCCTGAGATTTACACAGCTCTACCACACAGCACAACCTGATAAATGACACCACTTACAGTATAAATAAATACAGTGGTGTGTTTTTTTAAATCAATGGTTTGCCCATACACCAAAACATGCTAATCTATCGACATGTTACAGATTGTTTGCCACAAGGTACTATGGTACATTGTCATGCATTGCAGCTTGCATGCGTTGCAGCAGGACATAGATGTAAATCAGCCCGTAATGATTAATGAATATGGAGTTGCATTCCCTTTTGTATTTTACATCCACTTGGAATTAAGCTTTAACCCTTAGCAAAGAAAGGATCATTTATGTATGCTGCACCTGTGAAAAGGGTCTCTCCATTGAAAAAAAGACTTTTGGAAAGCTTGCAGAATTCAAACATTAAGGTGATTTACTTGTCATTACATTTTAGGTTTGCCTCATGCAGCACTTCAGGCTCTTTGTAAACTCATCACAGCTTCCGAAACTGGAGAACAGCTGATTAATCGGGTAAGTTGGATTTGCTTTGGCATCTTATTTAAATTAAATTTGTATGTTCCTCACAAATAGAACCCATTAATCTCTTAGTAAACCACATATATTAGGAAACACTGGAGAATAATGTGTGCTTTTCAAACTAACTAACTTATTAATGCAAGTACAGTAACTCAGAAAAAACAGAACTTTTTCTGACCTTTCAGCTGCTCCATGATTTGTTAAGAGTTACTGAACTTTGCATGCTATCATTGGCATGAGGTCTTATGCTGAGACTTTGTAGAAAAAGGAGAAGGGATGTCTGCCACAATTACATAGGTTGCTATGGGCAAAAATGGTCTTTTATTACACCAGGCTCTTTCCGTGTTATATTTTCTTACATCTATATTTCAGTATAATTTGACTTATTAATCCACTGTAACTCTTGCTAACACCCTTGAAGCCAACACCATTAGTGCATGGGAAATTGCGGGCATGGTTGTGAGCAGAGTGATCAATATTATTGCTTCATGAATAATCTATAATTCTGCATCGTGTGTCTACAGCTGTCCATCACATTGCATTTAAGCTGATCTGTGTATGTCCTAGCAAGCACAGTCCTAAAGTAAAGGCAGATCTCATTCATGATTGGTGTGCTGTCTAAAATTGTGGGGTCTAGATTTACAACTTGAGCTGCTTGATTTATTTGCATGCTATCTGTTTTGTAGTCCAAAGAGCTGCACTGAGCAGGTACAGCATGAGTGGGCAGCATTAAACCATTGTCTGTGTTTCTTCCTTTTGCCTTTCCAAAGCTTTACAACCACAACACAGCCATATATATATTTTCCTATATCACCCGCTGATAGGGCTTGTTTAAAACGTAGCACAATAGTGCAATAACCCATTGCACATGTTAATAAATTTTTATTAACTGAAGAATTTATGGAATTAGTTGCAGAGGCCATATCTGTTGTACCATTCCAGCATTGACTGCAGCTCTAGGATGTTATGTAAATGAATGTTAGGAACTGCAAAGAAATTTGTCCCTACCATAAAAGGGACACTTGGCTGGGTTTGGCCTCCAGGCCAAGGACCTCCCCAGGTTATGTGCAAAGTTCAGTACTAATAGTCACCTACAGGAAAGCACTTTCTAACCCATCTGATTATAAGGTTAATTCTGACTGGCTCCTAGGTGTCACTGAAGTTTGCACTACATATGTGCTCTATGTACTGCCTTACTAAGCCAATTAATCCTTATGCCGCGTACACACGATCGATTTTCTCGATGGGGAAAACACTGTCGAGAAAATCGACGGGAAAAACGAGGAACGGCTTGTTCCCCTACACACGGCCGTTTTTCCCGACATTTTTTCTCTTGGTCGAGAAAAACGACCGTGTATAGGCTCCCCGGCAGTGTTTCCCTATGGGAAAACTGTAGCGGAAAAAAATGCCGTGAATCACGACGAGAAAAATTAGAGCATGTTCTAATTTTTCTCGTCGTGATTAATGCCGTTTTTCTCATCGGGAAAAATGATCAAAAGCCCACACACGGTCGTTTTTCTCGTCAAAGAGAAAAAATTTAATTTTTCCCGACGAGAAAAATGGTCGTGTGTACGCGGCATTACACAATTTTAGGGCATCTAGAGACCTTCAATTATTATGTTACAAGTAGGATTGCCATAGGTACCTAAGAGGGGTTAAATTGGGGGAGACCTATTTTATTTAAATGTGGTTGCCCATAAGTCCCTAGACACATTTACCCCAAAATTAGAAGCTGAAGAAAGTTTTAGCACTCAATCAGAATAACTGCTTTCATTCTCTTGTCTAGTTTCTCCTTGCTGTGGTATACTGAACGTTTGCATGCTGACGCTTTGTTGGTTAGGTAAAACTTCAGGCTCGTATGGTGACACTTGTTACTGGGGAAGGGGTAGGACAGAAAGAATGGCAGCTTCTGTGACATTAAGTTTGTCAGCTTTCAATGATCTTCCAGGTGGATGCATGACCATTTATAGCTAATCTCTCTCAGCATGAACACAAATGAATGAACATGTTGCACTGTAACCTTTGCTTGCATTTAAGGCTTATTTTCTCTTTTCTTTTCCCTGTGCTTAATTTTATTTTTCTGCTTGTAATCTGCTGGCTTCTGAAGGCTGTTAAAAATATGGTTGGAGTGGTAAGTACATGACAAATTTAGATTCACTAATTAGACAGTCAGTATAGTCCCATTTTGTTTGTCTATGAACAGTACAACAAATGCAAATACTGGAATTCTAGTGGTACAACATAACAAAACAGAACAAGCCAACTATTTGGAGCTTAATACGGTAGCAGATCTTAGCAATTCTCACTGACAGGCAGTGTACAACCACCATTCCAAAAACATTGGTACACTGTGTAAAATCTACATAAAAACAGAATGCAACAATTTGCAAATCTCATAAACCCATATTTTATTTATAATAGAAAACATACCAAATGTTTCAACTGAGAAAATGTACCATTTAAAAAAAATGTAAGGCAATTTTATAATTTATGGCAGCAACATGTCTCAAAAAAGTTGAGACAGGGCCATATTTACAATGCTGTAGCATCCCTTCTTCTTTTAACAACACTCTGTAAATGTCTGGGAACTGAGGAGGCCAGTTGCTGGAGTTTTGGGGGAGGAACTTTGTCCAATTCTTGCTTGATATAGGATCCCAACTGCTCAACAGTTCTGTTTATGTAGATTTCACACAGCGTCCCAACTTTTTGGGAATTGGGGTTGTATACTTGTACAGTTTGACAGAATACTATGAACTATAAAACATACATTTTGTTCACATTTCTCGTTGCCAGATTGAACCAAGCTTTGCTTTTGCAGGACAGCTTGTGGGAATGTCTCAAACATTTGCAGAACAAATATAGGAATCTCTGAAACTTTTAAAGTATACCTAAAGTCCAACTTGTTTTAGGATAGGTGGGGGGTTAAAACCACTTTCAACCAGCTGTGTCACATTAGGTAGATTTCCCTTCACTTTCTGTCCTGTAGACCAAACCGGAAATTAGAGGACATATTTTTAATGAGAGAAAAATCCTCTGTTAATTGTCACAGGAACAAGTGTCCCATTGGAACATTTATCTTGTGTTTGTGGCATCTCAAAATGTTGAATTTACAATTGCTTTCATTCATGGTGACATTGGTGATGAGTACAATTAAAGTGAGTAAATCTCCCCAATGGGTTCTAGCCTCCCTAGCTCTATGTAGACTAAATAGACTAAATAAAGATGAACTAGCCAGGAAGATCACCATCAATGTTTCATTTACCTAAAAAACTTCTTAGTAGATCTATCTGATCTGAGGAAAACCATACAACAAAGGCATCCAGGTAGCCATGGTTCATACTTTGTATGATTATCTTATGTTTACAAGTTGTGTACCAAACCTGGAGTTTTCTCTTAGAAAAATGTATAATTTCTTTTGTCTATATTAGTTTATATTTACTTTGAGAATTGCATATCCTATTAGTAGGTAAAACTGGTCATGTTCATGTATTTCTACTGTTCATTTACAGTAGATCAGTGGCCTCCAAACTGCAGCCCAGGGGCCGGATGTGGCCCTTTGCTTGCCTTTATCTGGCCCTTGGGAAACAATTTCTCCCACTGACACCAATGATGAGGCACTATTCCTTCACTGACACCAAAGATAGACATTATTCTTCTCACTGAAATCATTGATGGGGCATTATTCTTTTCACTGATTCCATTTTCTACTCCCACGGGCCACAGTTCGGCCCCCCAAGGTCTAAAGTGCAGTAAACTGGCCCTTTGTTTGGAACGTTTTGAGACCCCCTGATTTAAAAGTTTGCTTGGGGATTAGTGTTAAAGCTGAACTTTCATCAGTTGAATAATGTTTCTTTTGGTAGCTCTCAACCAATATAACAAGACTGCAATGCTTGTTTGGTCTGAGGGCATAAAACAGAGAGGAATACTTTCTATTTCCTAGCAGCCTGAGGAAGATCTTGTAACCAAGCATTTAGGTTTATGATGATAACGTGGAAAAATTAAATCATCTGACTGTTGGACTGTGCCTAAAAGTAGTACACAGGTTTGGAAAGTTAGCGTAATGTCAGTACTCCTAACCTACGTACATGTTATTAGCCAGTGACTTAGAATATACTTAAGCCATTGCATCAGCATGAGTCAGGGAACTAATATTTTCAGAAGAAGAGGTCAATGATGGCAGCCTTCATGCTTCTTCACTGTTTGGCTTCCTTTATTCTATGGGGTATGATCACATATCACAGTATGATCATTGTTTTGTTCTTTTCTTTTTTTTGCTTTAGCTGCATCAGGTCCTGGTTCAGTTGCAGACCGACAAAGATCATGACTTTTCCACAGTCCCAATACAGGTGTCCATCAGTGTTCAGCTTTGGAGATTACCTGGATGTCATGAGTTTTTAGCAGCACTAGGTATGTTAAATGTTTTCTTTTTATCACAAGAATGTATTTTATTTGAAAAAGCCACATACAGTATACCCTTCACCAGGAGTAAAATTCCTCACAGTCGTGTAGAAATTAAGACACTGGGCATTTATATAGATTTTCTGTGTAGTCTTTTGCTCTGTTAGAACACATATTAGCTAATTGAGATAAAATAAAAGCATGTGCTTCTTCTATCAATGGATAGAAATCAGCTAAAGATTTAAAGTACCGGTATATTTCTACTTTTGTAGTCAAATTTTAGAAAACATCACTATATGTTTGTAAGGTGTTTCCATTCATACAGCATACCTAAAAAAGTAAAACATCTGTACATGCAGCATGAAAGGTATATGTTTATATATATATATATATATATATATATATATATATATATATATATATATATACACTGTGTGTCTCTACATGCATAGGTTTATTGTTGTATGTTGATGATATGTTGATCTTTAACACTGAAGCCGTGTACACACGATCGGTTTTACCGATGAAAACACTCCGATGGACTTTTTTCATCGGACAAACCGATCGTGTATGGGCCCCATCGGTATATTTTCCATCAGTGTTTAAAAATAGAACATGTTTTAAATTTATCCGATGGTTAAAAAACCGATAGCAAATTACTATCGTCTGTGGGGAACTCCAACGGATAAAAAACCCATGCATGCTCAGAATCAAGTCGACGCATGCTCAGAAGCATTGAACTTCATTTTTCGCGGCTCATCAGAGTGTTTTACGTCACCGCGTTTGGAACGGTCGGTTTTTTGACTGATGATGTGTAGGCAAGACTGATGGAAGTCAGCTTCATCGGTTTTCCGATGGAAAAATCCATCCAATTAAAAACCATAGGAAATCCGATCGTGTGTACAGGGCTTAATAATTGAAATCATATTTTGTTCTTCTTTCAGGTTTCGATTTGTGTGAGGTGGGCCAGGAAGAAGTCATTCTGAAAACTGGCAAACAAGCCAACAAAAGAACAATGCAATTTGCTCTGCAATCCCTCCTAGCTCTTTTTGGTAACATTTTAATATGCACATTTTTGTGATTTAAACATTAACTAGATGACCAAAACTTGTGAATGCTCAGCCTTTTCATGTCCTAGATCTCCCCACAGGTTCAGCAGTATTCCAGCGCTGATTCCATGGACATTGATCTTTCCTGCACCACATAGAACACTAAAGATATGATTTATAACAGAGATCAAATACCAAAACATTTCAGTGATTACTGCACACTCTGATCTCCATCCTACAATGCATTCAGAAAATGCAGAATACGGTGTGGAACCTGTAGTGTCTTGCGGAGTGTTCTCAGCATGTTACTGTAAAGAATATTACATGTAATCCTAGACTCTGAACTGACCTTTCAGCCGCAAATCCAATCACTGTCCAAATCGTCCAGGCTTCACCTCCGAAACATCTCCAAAATATGCTCCTTTCTAACCATCAAGACCACTAAGCAACTTATTCACTCCCTTCTTGTCTCTCGCCTTGACTATTGTAACTCCCTCCTCACTGGCCTACCTCTCCGCAAGCTATCCCCTCTTCAGTCTATCACGAATGCCGCTGCCAGATTCATCCACCTTACCAACCGTTCAGTGTCCGCCACTCCTCTCTGCCACTCCCTCCACTGGCTTCCCATTGCCCAAAGAATAAAATTCAAAACACTAACAATAACATACAAAGCCATTCACAATTCTGCCCCGAGTTACATCACCAATCTTATCTCCAAATATCACCCAAACCATCCTCTCCGCTCCTCCCAAGACCTTCTGCTCTCTAACTCCCTTGTCTCCTCCTTCCATGCTTGTCTCCAGGACTTCTCCAGAGTCCCTCCCATCCTCTGGAACGCACTACCCCAATCTGTCCAGCTATCTCCTACTCTGTCCACTTTTAGGCGATCCCTGAAAACTCATCTCTTCAGGGTGGCCTATCCTGCCTCCAGCTAACAACCAAATCTTCTACTCCCCTCATCGGATCATCCCTCACAATCCCTACCTTTTGTTTCACCAGCTCCTCCCTTTTACATTGTAAGCTCCCAGGAGCAGGGCTTCTCTAACCCTCTTGTTTTGAATTGTACTGTTGGTGTAGTGTCTCCCTGCATTGTAAAGCGATGCGCAAACTGTTGGCGCTATATAAATCCTGTATAATAATAATAATAGTAATGATAGATACCAAAGTCATGTGGCAGGTTTCCTTCTTGTCTTCCCAGAATTTTTTTGTTTTATTAGAATGAATGGGACTTTGCTTGCTTGAGAGTTCTAAGGCAAGCAAAGTGGAACGTTCAGTTACAAAGCACAATACTGTGCTTTATAAATCTGTTCTAATGTTTTCTTCTTTAAAACTTTTAGGCCATACTGCTGCTTTATAGCCCCCTAGTGTAGATATTTAGGATGTTTTTCAATGGCTTTATTGATATTTGCTTAGGCTTTATGCATACTATAGTTTTTTTGAGACCGTGTGTTGCTGTTTTAAGTACGGTTACAAAAACTTGCATGCACATTGTTTTCATTTAAAAATATTGACAAATGATTTTTCTTTCTTTTTTTTTAGATTCTACTGAGCTTCCGAAACGCCTTAGTCTTGACAGTTCTTCTTCACTTGAATCACTGGCATCTTCACAATCTGTGTCTAACCCAATGCCACCAGGGTATCCTGGCCATCCATTCTCACCAATCTGTCCAGATGGCATGGCTTCAGATGCTATCTCAGTCTACAGTCTTAGTTCCATTGCTTCATCAATGAGTTTTGTCTCTAAACCAGATTGCTTACCTGAAGTAGAACACAAACTACGTCAAGACCATGACAGACCAAAAAATATTCATTCTCTCAGGACCTCAGCTAGAGGCCAGTCTTCCCCACAAACCCAGATGTCATTAGGCAAAGAAGAACAGGAAGAGTATGAGGGATTTTCCATAATAAGCAATGAACCTCTTTTGTCATACACAGAAAGCCTTGATCCAAACCTTAGACAAGGCACCATTCAGGAAACAATACAAGTTTCTGTAAACTCAAAGGGCAGTATAAGCACACCTAACTCACCTGTAAAACTATCTCTGATTCCAAGTCCAAACTCACCATTCCAAAAAGTTGGAAAACTTGCAAGCTCTGATACTGGGGAATCAGATCAGTCGAGTACAGAAACAGACAGTACAGTTAAATCTCAAGAAGAGAACAATCCTAAACTCAATCCTGAAGAGCTGGCTCAAAAGATTTTAGAAGAGACTCAAAGCCACCTGATTGCTGTTGAACGTCTTCAAAGAAGTGGAAGTTTGAACAAAACAAGTCATTCACCTGATGGTGCTACAACACCTAATGGCAGTTCTTTGTTCAGGTCTTCAGAAACAAGCGCTTTTAGTAGACCGGTCCAGAAAGGGATGCCGTCTCCAGTTAATGTGAAACCAAAGCCTCCAACTAGAAGTTCCTCTCTTCAGAAAGTGAGCTCAGGATATAACAGCCCAGCAAACTCTGAAACCTCTCTAAAAGACACAGCTAGTCCCCACAGTAACCAGCCTTCTCCAAGTTCAGATTCTCCCTACTTTAAGTTGAAATATCCTAGCTCCCCATACAGTTCCCATATTTCAAGATCCCCTCGAAATATATCCCCGAGCTCAGGTCATCAATCTCCTGCAGGAAGTACATCATCTCCAGCGCTTTCATACTCCTCTGCTGGTTCTGCCCGATCAAGTCCCGCTGATGCCCCAGATTTGGATAAATTAAAACTTGCTGCAATTGATGAGAAGGTGAAGGCTATTCACAATCTGAAGATGTTCTGGACAAGTGGCCCTCAGCAAACATCGGGTCCAATCAAAATACTGCGTGGAACTCCCGGAACAATGACTTCAAAGAAAGACGTTCTTAGCTTGTTAAACCTCTCTCCACGACATAATAAGAAAGAAGAGGCTGTAGATAATCTTGAACTTAAGGAACTATCTGCTCAGAAAAAGCAGGTTGATGCTGCACAGCCAAATCCACCAAATGGACACAAACACGCAGAAAATATTAATGTAGCAAATATAACTCAATCCACCCCGTCTATTAACATGCCTGCTTCTCTACGCAGCTTAAAACTGTCCTCTGGAAATGGGTACAAGTTCCTTTCACCAGGGAGATTTTTTCCTTCTTCAAAATGTTGAACTGTCTTTTATACAACTTTTAAGCCTGTTTTGCCATTTGTATATTGTTTATGTCCAATTGCCTTCATAAGTGACAGACTAAAATATTACATGTGAAGCAGAGGTTATAATGGTTGTTATTAAATCATAGGGTGAGGATTTTTCTAAGGTTTACCAAAAATTACATTCTGATGTACTTGTATATAAAAATATCCATTCAGTAGAAACATGGTCCACTTAGGTAATCAGAATAAATTAAAAAAATACTGGTATTTGTATTTTTTAGTAATGGTTTTTTAGAACAGCAGATCAACACTTTTTTTACTTTAGGTATTGTGGTTTCTTGGGCATATACTTCACGTTAGACATTGCACGCATTAGAAAGTGAATGATATTTATTTTCTTAGGTAGGAAAAGCTCTTATGTGATCTGATCTTAAAGTATACAGCAACCCTAAGCCTCTATTCAATATGTTTGGCATCATGCTTCACTGTTTACAATTTTCTTAATCAATTTTTGTTTTTAACCACCTAAGGTTTCTGACATTTGTCCTACATCCTGCCTTGTAGTGCTGTAGCTGTGAACTTGTTTTTTCTTCTCTTCATCTGGTTCCTGGCTTTTAAGTAAAAGTGCTCTGGCTGGCTATAAAGCTGCCTGATCACTTTTACAGAATAAACAATGTGCCGCCCCTCTGTGGTTCCCAGGCTCTCCTGCTCTTCCCAGGAGCCTGAGACCACAACAGACACTGTTAGGATAGCAAGCTGGAGCACATCAAAGAACAGCCATTCCCAAGTGTCCTCTGCAGAGTGTGGACCTGGAAGCACTCAGCTCTGATTTTTTTTTTGTAGTTAAAATTCTGACTGCAAATCCAGGTGAACAGCAAATCAACCACAGTCTCAACGTTGTTTCATGAGTGCACACAGTTTTCAACTCAACCTCAACTTTTATTTTGTACATAACTAGGGAGATTCTATTGTGTTTGTGTGCATTAAAATGTGTAGTTTTTACTGAAACTATAGATTTTATAAACAGTTGCACATATATTGTGATAATAAAAATTGCAGCTACTGACTTTCTATTCTACTGTATAGGGTCTCTGCTTTCAGAAAATATATGTTTTGGGATTTTAAGTAATATTCTTGCCAGAAATGCAAATTGTAAAATGTGTGCAAAGTGGTTAAATCTGTTGCAAAGTTTCTTTCCTGGAGACCTTGAGAGTAACAGCACGGTAGCAGGCTGACAACAGTAAGTCACTGACACGTAATTATCAGCAGTGCTCCTTTAGTTGGTCATTGGGCTGCTTATCTGATAGACCTGATAGACAGCCCAACAGCCAACTGAAGAGCACACATGACAAGCTGACAACCCTGCTGCTAATTGAGAGGCAGCGGTTTAGGGAAACTGATTATGGTGAGACTTGATGCCAAACAGAAAAATAGATTTTGGGTTTACATGACCTTTTGGGTGCTTTCGAAGGCCGTGTACAGAATGACAAAGGTAATATGCAAAGTGTAGAACCCATAACAACAAATGATATTTCAGTTTAGGTCAGGGATGATGAATTGTGATCAGTTGTTGTGGGTAACTTTTAAATTCCATATTATTCTTTGCCTTATTTAAAAAAACCTGTATGATTATCCACATGCTTTTTACACTCTCTGAGTAAAAGCCACTCCTGAGCAAGGAATCCCATTTTCTGCTTGAGTGGACATACCGTACATGTGGATATGCATATAGTGTACCTGGTAGTTCACAGATAGGCAGTGTCTGCATTTCCACCATGGCACCCCAAGTAGGGAGTTGTACTTTGTGAGTACCCCCAAGAACCCTTCTTAGTGGCCCTGGGCATTTGAGAGAGAGCCATACAACTTAAGAGTACTGATTATGTTGACCATTTCTCAATATATTCCATACTACATCATGGGCAGAACCCAGAATAAGTGGTCCTTAGCATGAGATCAGCTAGCCACTTTCTCTGAGTCATCCCTGGGGAAATGTGTTCAGACAGTTCATCCTAAGCTCCATTCGGGCAGGAAAGTCCTGTTTGTTTTAAGCAGAAGTAATGAAGTTGTCCTCTAAAACATTGATAATTACTATGAACCACTATGTATCACCAGGTTCTTCTGATTAAGCCAACTTTTTGATGCTGTTTTTCTTTCTACATTTATTTTACTCAAAAGTAAAATGTAGCTTTTCAATTACACAGTTACAGAATTTGTTTTTATACTGTCCAACTTCTTTTATGCAGAATCATTTGTTTAAACATATTTAGTGATGAAGACATCTTAGCATAATTTACCCAAAATCTGTAATTAACTTTTAGACCCATTCTAAGAATAAATAGGATATATTTTGTATGAATCAGGGCTTGAAAACCAAGGCATTCTCTTCTGTTTTATTTATACATGTGTCAAAACACAGTTGATGAATGTTCTATAAAAAATAACATCTGACAATAAAGACAAATTCTGAGTGATGTCGAGATGAATATAACGCTTGCTTCTGTAATCCACCATAGATTGCTAATTGCAGGTATGATAATCAGAGAAGTTTTCTGGCACAACGGAGTAAACATTAATATCTGTATCTTATTGGATAGTAAAGTAAATCCAGGTATTAAGAAATAGGCCTAAGGAACAATTTTAGTTTCTTGCTAAGGGGCCACAAAACCACGTGTTGCACTTTATTGCAAGTAAGATGATTTACCAACAGGCTACACATTTGTAAGAATAAAATCACATGTAATTCTTTTATAATTGAACTTGAAATGACTTGGAGACTTTAATGATAAGGTGATCATTGTGTAAGTGCCCTTTTCCCAAGGCATGTTCATTGTCATGACACAAGATATCATTTACAGAGTGTATTTATTATTTAAGTGGGTTGCATAATCTACCTGAAGAAATAACAAGCACCATCTTTAATCATGAAAAAGTTTAAAGGTGCTTTGTCCTGCAAAATAAAAGCTTTCATGTTATCACTAACTACAACCGAGCTGCATGCTGGTGGGCAGGCAGCCTTATAAAGATGTTCTGCATTCTTTTCTTGGAGTGTAAGTGCAGAAACAACCGATCATGAAGTTATCTCCCACACACACCAATAAGCTTTTTTAATAAGGAGTGACATACATTTACAATAATTTATGTTGTGTAGTAGAGGTGTGCAGAAGAGGTGGGGACTATAATGATAATCAACTTTCAAATAAGCATTACAGAACGGAATCATACAGAGAACATTTCAGGTAAAATCAGAGCAAGAACTGCTTATTGCAACATGACAACCCATGCAGACAAAACACAAAAACATAAACACATAAACAAAATGGATACAAGCCTCCAAAATGTTCTTTTATATCTGTGGTGTATATCACATAAGGTTCTAATCCTATCCACTGTGATTTTGAAGCAGTGTAGGGCAGGCCATAGATTATGAGATTTTCTCTGTGGTTGCAGAAAAAAAAATCACTCCATTCCTCCATCAACACAGTCAGTGTTGATGGGAGAATCCCTCCCGCAGAGCTATTGTGTTGTCCCGGCGGGGGGATGGGGGGGGGCGTCCCTACCATGAGAGCACACAGTGATTATTGCTAGCAGCTCTATCCGCTGGCAATAATCGCATGTCAGAAATTCAACATGCTGGTTGTACCCAAGTCGATTGATGGATCGACTTGGGTACAATCAGCCTGCCATACATGGATTGAATCCCGGACGGTTCCTGCTAAACTGGCCAAGATTCAAACCATCTATGGCATGCTTAAGTGAAGCATTGACCTCCATTACTACTCACTGGGGTTGGTTTACTTAAAGAGCATATATTTCACTTGAATCCTTAAACCCTTCTAGTCATGTTCAAAGCTAATGCCATTTATAAACTCCTTTGAACACAATGGAGTGTTTACAGTAAATACAGCTTGTGGCTAAAGTAAAAAAAAATGTATGCCTTTAATAAAGCACCCCCACTATCACCCTGTGACATGGGTCTATTTAAGTCAAAGAATAATGTATAGAACGCATTGCAACCAATCATGTAGTTAGATTCGAAAAATAATATGTCTGGGGGTTACTGAACTTGGTTCGTCATCATTGCCCTTTGTAGTGCTTCAGAGAATAAGTCTGTTAGTGTTGATTTGGCTGCATGTAAACCAATATGAATCTATGAAAAGCTACAGGTTGGCTTACCCGCATGTTCTTCATGGAGTCTATAGCCACCTTTTCCCCACCACCCTAAGCTGCAGCCACAAATTCCTGTACAGGTTATGACTTTCACAAAGTTAAAAGGTGCTCAGTGCTATGCACTTCCCACCATCCCCATGTGGCAGTACTTTGGTGTGGTATTAGGCTGCATAAGCACAAGAACCACTACAGTTCTTTAAAAATTTGTATTAATAAATTCATTAGGTCAATGTAACTTAGAGAAACTGTCCGGTAGAAGCTTTTTGCCTGATGGGAACCAATGTTTTACATACAGAATTTAAAGAAAAACTGAGCATTGTGTTGTCCTAAAATTACACTTAAAGCTGAACTCACTGAACACAGATAAATACACAGATGTTATACACATATGTGTTACCTGACAATGTGTTTGTATTTCTGTACATCCAGTCCCGAGATTACCACAGTTCAACCAGCACAGTCCTGCCTAGCAGGGAAAGAGATTTGATTGGTCTCTTCTGAAGTAAGTAACACCCTTTAAAGTCTTGTTACTCCCACATCCTGTGACTGGACAGTGAAAAGAGAAGCAGAACACTGATAAGATCATTTCTATGCCACTCTTCTCTTTCCTCCTATTAGCAGGCTCCTTGTCAGCAGCGCTGCTTCTGCCTTTTACGGCCTAAACTCTGTCTGATATCAGGTCAAATTCAGATCTTTACAATTCTCACATTAAAAAATAAATTTAATGATGTAATAATGAACACAGATATACAATTATTTGCATGTTTTTAAATATGCCCCAGAGCATGGTCACACCAAACATGGTTACAACCAGTCAAAGAATTAGGCCATACTGGTGTTAAAGCTGAACTCCAGCTTTTGTTACACTTTACATAGTTCGTTTGGGCCAAGCACTAACATGTGAGGACGCTGGATGTGCTGTATAAGCTGTATACAGCTGAGGCTACATACAGCATACCGCACTGTGTTACGGGTTTGAGCCGAGACCTTCCTGTCTCATACCCGGGATACAATGGAGTCTATCTGTGCGGCGCCCAGCCATTCATAGAAAGCAATGTATTCTAGCAATGAATACAAAGCTTCCTCTGATTGGCTGAGTCAGAGAGGCAGACTGATGATGTCACACAGAGGAAGCTTTGTATTCATTGCTAGAATACATTGACTACAAATGGCTGAGCGCCGCATAGATGGATTATATCTACTGTGTTCTAGGTATGAAACAGGAAGGTCTTGGCTTGAACCCAGAACACAGTGCGGTATGCTGTATGAAACCTCAGCTACATAAAGTTTATACAGCACATCCAGCGGCCTCACATGTTGGTGAGGGACATAGTTTGTTTGGGCCAGATTGGCCCAAACAAATGATGTAAAGTGTAACAAAAGCTGGAGTTCAGCTTTAAAGCGGAGTTAAAATACTTTTAAATACCTTTTCCAAAGGTCTGACGCTCGCAAGGTCCCTCACTGGCACTGGTATCTTGGCACTGGAATCTTCTCACTGGCTTCTTTCGGGTTCCAGTCTTTGGCCATCTTGGCTGGCCGGCACGGTATAACATCACTCCCACACATGCGTAGGAGTCGTTCGACACGGCGCAGTGTGCCGGAAATGTAAGCTGAGCTGCGCATGCACATTCTGCAGCAGATTGCAAACAGGCAGGTTTATTTTTTTGCAGAAGAGACATTACAATGTGTGCGGTAATGTGCATGCCTGTTCGCAATTTCTTTTATTTTAACTTTAATTCCGCTTTAACTGAGAGTGGATTTGATGCCATCAGGCATAGTTAGTTTTTAACATTTTTGAAAGTCTCTCCAAAAAATGAGGACACATTCCTATTTCTCCACAGAAAGAGTCCGTTCAATGACACATTAGTTCCATTGTGTATCAACATCGATAAAATCACAAGAATGAGCAGACCTTTCATTTCAATTTATCCGTGAGCCATCTGACCCAGCCTAACCCAATATAGCTTTTCATGGTGACAGAAATAACACGGAACTCTATTACAGAATACAGAACCACTTCTAATATAATCACAATGGGTATCATTACTTGGTTTAACGAGTGTTCGTAGAATTATGCACTTTAATCTAGTTGTCTGTATACTGACTGTAACATAGAATCAAGAGATTCTGCCACTGGTTGAAAAGACTATGGTGTACATTAATAAATAGAAATCCTGATTACTTTTCTTCTACGACATATAGCAGAGGTTGGAAATTGATCCATCTCCAGCGGTTGATAATCCGACAAGAGTGGTGGAAGTTATGGTTCCACCACGGCAGAGGAAGTCCTAACTCTGCATTAGGACCACACAACTCTCCATAAGAGAACCCTGCTTCCTTGAAATTTTTTAGTCTCTGATCAGTTTACAAAACCACTTTTTGTATTTGTATTTTGTAGCTCCGAGCTTGACACTGTTGTATCCACATATCCCTATGCAAAACATTTTGATCCCTTTGAATAATCAGGGGCTGTCGATAGTATTATTTGCAGAGACTTCCAGGATCTGAGTGGAATTCAAAATCCTGTAAATAGAACTTTGTTTAAAAGCTGCATGCATGTTTTGTGAACTGAGCCCTTGAAAATCCATCCGTGTTTGTGTAGCAAGTGGGTTTGGCGATAGATGATCTTTACTTTTCTGTAAGGAGAACTTTACACTCGTATCAAGACTGCGAATTATCCGAACGAGCTGTCGTTTTTTCAGAGCGTCCCCTGTATCTGTGTGTCTGATCTATTTTGACTTTGTAAATTAAACAATGTTTTTTTTTGTTTTGTTTTGTTTTTTCCTGGGCAGCACTAAACTTTTTTATATAATATAAAATTTACCTTGTACAAAGTATTTCATATTTTTTATTGAAACTGCAAAAGGCATTTGGCCTATCTCTTTGTGATTTGTGTTTATTAAAGCATGAAAACTATATATGATGTGTCATATACAAGATACAATGCTAAAACATTGTTGAAGCCATATTTGTCTTTTTTCTATGGTGCTGCGGTTTTCCCTACCTGGCAGTATGAAGTCATTATCATGATCTGAATAAAGCAATTGGAAAACACACTCTTTTCATGTATAATTCATCTGTCAATTCTTGAGAGATATTACAGTCCTGCATACCAATATATGCTCCGTCTTCTTTGTAAGGGAAACTTAAAGCTACACTAAACAATATCCTTAGTCTTCAAAAATAACATCCATTATTAAAGTGTCACTAAAGCCACATCATAAAAAAACTATCAATAAATGTTGTATTACATGCTGTTCATACTAACTCAGTCACTATGAGATTCATTTTCTGTATTCTGCAAAAAAACATGGTTGATCCTGCTGTTCTCTATCTACCCCTTCTGTCCAAGTCCCCAATTCAGCTAGCGATTTTACAGCTGTAGTGGCAACTCTGCACATGCTCAGTTTTTAGTGAGCATTTCCTCCCTATCACATCTGAGCAGCTCATGTGATATAGAGTGACACATGTGGGTGTATACACAGTGCCCACTTCCTCCCTCCTCCTCCATGCCTTATAACCAGCTAAACACAGTGGGGGTGGCATATTACATGTAGATTGATGGAGGCTTCATCTGCCTCCTAATATAAGACTCAGGCTGGAGGGGCATGGCCATGTTATTTCCACTGAATAATAAAGATTTGATTATGTATACAGTGCCTTGAAAAAGTATATAAAAAAAGGGGGGGTAATAGGAAGAAGAGGTTAGAAACCGAAAGTAAAATAATGAAAGTGAAATAATATGGTTAAAAATAGTTTTCTTTGTATATGTATCCCTAACTGGCAATGATACATCTGTTCAACCTGTTTTAAGAAAAAAAAAAAAAAGAATAAAAAAAAGAAAAAAGTATTTACTCCCCTTGAAATTTTACAGATTTTGTCATGTTACAACCAAAAACATAAATGTCTTTTATTGGGATTTTATGTGATAGACCAGTGATGGCGAACCTTGGCACCCCAGATGTTTTGGAACTACATTTCCCATGATGCTCAACTACACTGCAGAGTGACATTTAGTTCCAAAACATCTGGAGTGCCAAGGTTCGCCATCACTGTGATAGATCAACACAAAGCGGCACATAATTGTGAAGTGGAAGGAAAATTATAAATGTTTTTCAAAATTGTTTACCGCCCTTTGAAATCAAGGGGACACCGCGGTAATACCGTCCGCAAACCGCGGCAATAGCCGCGGTTTGCGGGCGGTATTAACCCTTTTTCGGCCGCTAGCGGGGGTTAAATTCACCCCGCTAGCGGCCACATGCCGCGGTGATAACGACGGTATAGCGGCGCTGAAAATCGCGCCGCTATACCGCCACCGCACCTGCCCGCCCCAGTGTGAAAGGGGCCTAACTAAAATCTAGTGGAACCAATTTCCTTCAGAAGTCACTTAATTATTAAATTGAGTCCACCTGTGTGTAATTTAATCTCAGTATAAATACAGCTGTTCTGTGAAGCCCTCAGAGGTTAGAGAACCTTAGTGAACAAACAGCATCATGAAGGCCAAGGAACCCACCAGATAGGTCAGGGATAAAGTTGTGGAGAAGTTTAAAGCAGGGTTAGGTAAAAAAAAATATCCCAAAGCTTTAAATATCTCACAGAACACTGTGCAATCCATCATCCGAAAATGGAAAGAGTATGGCACAACTGCAAACCTAACAAGACATGTCCATCCACCTAAACTGACAGGCCGGGCAAGGAGAGCATTAATCAGAGAAGCAGCCAAGAGGCCCATGGTAACTCAGGAGAAGCTGCAGAGATCCACAGCTCAGGTGGGAGAATCTGTCCACAGGAAAACTATTAGTCATGTACTCCACAAATCTGGTCTTTATGGAACAGTGGCAAGAAGAAAGACATTGTTGAAAGAAAGCCATCAGAAGTTCTGTTTGCAGTTTGCAAGAAGCCATGTGGGGGACACAGCAAACATGTGGAAGAAGGTGCTCTGGTCAGATGAGACCAGAATTATTTTTTTTTACCTAAAAGCAAAACGCTATGTGTGGCAGAAAACTAACACTGCACATCACCCTGAACAGACCACCCCCATCGTGAAACATGATGGTGACAGCATCATGTTGTGGGGATGCTTTTCATCAGCAGGGACAGGGAAGCTGGTCAGAGTTGATGGGAATATGGATGGAGCCAAATACAGGGCAATCTTAGAAGAAAACCTGTTAAGCCCTGTACACACCATCGGAATTCCGATGAAGCTGACTTCCATCAGTCTTGCCTACACATCATCAGCCAAAATTCCAACAGTCTCAAACGCCGTGATGTACAACACGTACGATGGCACTATAAATGGGAAGTTCAAATACAATGGCACCACTCTTTGGGCTGCTTTTGCTGATTTCGTGTTACCGCGTGTTAGTAAAAGTTTGATGAGAGCCGATTCGCGCTTTTCAGTCTCTGTGCTTTTCAGTCCGTTACAGCGTGACAAATGTGCTATCTCCATTACAAATGCTAGTTTTACCAGAACGAGCGCTCCCGTCTCCTAATTCAGTCTGAGCATGCGTGGGTTTTTTCTCCGGAATTTCCTATCGGTTTTCTTTCCATTGGAAAAATTTGAAACCTGTTTTATTTTTTTTTCACCAATGGAAACAAGTACGATGGGGCCAACACACGATCGATTTGTCCGATGAAAACAGTCCATCGGACTGTTTTCATCGGACAAACCGATCGTGTGTACAGGGCTTTAGAGTTTGAAAAAGACTTGAGACTGAGGCAGAGGTTTGCCTTCACGCAGGACAACAACCTTATTCATACAGGCACAGCTACAATGGAATGGCTTCGATCAAAGCATATTCATGTGTGAAAATGGCCCAGTCAAAGTCCAGACCTAAATCCAATTGAAAATCTGTGGCAAGACTTAAAATTGCTGTTCATAGAAGCTCTCCATCCAATCTGACAGATCTTGAGCTATTTTGCAAAGAAGAATGGGCAAAAATGTCACTCTCTAGATGTGTAAAGCTGGTAGAGACATCCCCAAAAAGACTTGCTGCTGTAATTGCAGCGAAAGGTGGTTCTGCAACCAAACAGGGGGTTGAATACAAATGCACGCCACACTTTTCACATATTTATTTGTAAAGAATTTTGAAAACCATTTATCATTTTCCTTCCACTTCACAATGATGAGCCACTTTGTGTTGTTCTATCACATAAAATCCCAATAAAATACATTTACGATTTTGGTTGTAACATGACAAAATGTGGAAAATGTCAAGGGGTGTGAATACTTTTTTAAGGCACTGCATATGTGTATACCAATTTAAAAGAGTTTATTGATATTTATTTTTACTCTGTAGTCCAAAGACTGTTTTTTTTTAACGTGTGACCAGTAGCAGAGGACTAGAAGCTCCTCCTGCTTGTGTTTCTCTGCAGACAGGCTGGGAAAGAGCTGGGTAATGTGACAGCTGTACATCAAAACGAAAACGGTACTTAGATTGGTTGGTTTTATTAAAATAATTACAGTGCCATTATCTACATTATATTACCAAAAGTATTGGGACGCCTGCCTTTTCCCACATATGAACTTTAACCTCCCTGGCGGTATGATTCTGTCTGGAATTATGTACCAAAAGCGGTACAATTATTTTGCATGGAAATTTGGTGTTATGTATTGTAGGCCTGCAATTCCTAGTAATAACTCACTTAAACCTGTCCAAACAAGAGTCTAGTAGACATCCCGGGTATGATAAAGTTTGAAACACAAAATCATAAATTATAATATAATAAATAACTATAAATGATTATAACAAATAGTAATGTAATTATAATAAAAATTATTAATTAATGTAATCAAATCAAAAACACTAAAATTTGCTCAGTTGCAGAATTGTCGCTGTCATTAGATTTAGTGTTTGATGACATATTTCCCCACAAATCACTATCGCTCAATTCTGCGAGTGATTCTAATTTATTATGGCTGTTTTCTAGCTGGTCTAAAACCACTTTTGACATAAAGGGACACTTTTTGGTTGCTATGGACAGTCTCCAGTTTCCAGGCAGAAAGAATAGTTTTTATTATATAAAAGTGCATGCAGGACACTGAACAGACCACTAGGGACAAAGGGGGGGGGGTGTAATTATTACATACAGTACTGTAATCAGTAAGATTACAGTATACTGTATGTGTACTGTGTTTTTCACTTTTTGAATGGGAACGGAGCTCGGCACTCGGCAGTGAGGATCGAGCGAGACACGGCTTGCACACACTGCAGGGAGACATCGCAGGATCCAGGGAACAAGGTAAGTAACTTCCCCTGGATACTGCGATGCAGCTCGAGTCTGGCTCGGGGTTACCGCTTTTAGCATTAAAAACTCACCCCGAGCCCGACTCGGGAATACCGCTAAGGGGGTTAATGGCATCCCAGTCTTAGTCCGTAGGGTTCAATGTTGAGTTGGCCCTCCCTTTGCAGCTATAACGGCTGCAACTCTTCTGGGAAGGCTGTCCACAAGGTTTAGAAGTGTGTCTATGGGAATGTTTGACCATTCTTCCAGAAGCACATTTGTAAGGTCAGGCACTGACGTGGATGAGAAGGTCTGGCTCGCAGTCTCCACTCTAATTCATTCCAAAGGTGTTCTATTGGGTTGAGGTCAGGACTCTGTGCAGGCCAGTGAAGTTCCTCCACCCCAAGCTCGCTCATCCATGTCTTTGTGGGCCTTGCTTTGTGTACTGGTGCGCAGTCATGTTGGAACAGGAAGGGGCCATCCCCAAACTGTTCCCACAAAGTTGGGAGTATGAAATTGTCCAAAATGTCTTGGTATACTGATGCATTAGGAGTTCCCTTCACTGGAACTAAGGGGGCCAAGCCCAACCCCTGAAATACAACCCCACACCATAATCCCCCTCCACCAAATGATTTGCACCAGTGCACAAAGCAAGGTCCATAAAGACATGGATGAGCGAGTTTGGGGTGGAGGAACTTGACTGGCCTGCACAGAGTCCTGACCTCAACCAGATAGAACACCTTTGGGGTAAATTAGAGCGGAGAATGGGAGCCAGGCCTTCTCGTCCACATCAGCACCTGAACTCACAAATGCGCTTCTGAAAGAATGGTCAAACATTCCCATAGACACACTCCTAAACCTTGTGGACAGCCTTCCCAGAAGAGTTGCAGCTGTTATAGCTGCAAAGGGTGGGCCAACTCAATATTGAACCCTACGGACTAAGACTGGGATGCCATTAAAGTTCATGTGCATGTAAAGGCAGGTGTCCCAATACTTTTGGCAATATAGTGTATATTTGTATGCCAATTTAAAACAGTTTATTGATATTGTTTATTTATTTTACTCTGTAGTCCAAAGACAACTGTTTTATTTTATTTTTTTGGAATGGGTGACCAGCAGCAGTGGACTAGAAGCTCATCCTGCTTATGTTTACATGCAGACAGGCTGGGAAAGATCTGGGTCATGTGACAGCTGTATATCAGTTAGGAAAAGGGTATGCTTTTTTTTTTAATTAAAATAAATACAGTGGCATCATCCATATACATAAATAGAAGGGTCAATGTAAATGAACCACTTCAGCCCTGGAGGATTTTGGCTACCCAATGACCGGGCCATTTTTTGCGATTCAGCACTGCGTCGCTTTAACTGGCAATTGCGCGGTCGTGCGATGTTGCACCTAAACAAAATGTAATTTTTCCCACAAATAGAGCTTTCTTTTGGTGGTATTTGATCACCTCTGCGGTTTTTATTTTTTGCACTATAAACAAAAAAAGAGAGACAATTTTGAAAAAAAAAATATATATATATTTTTTACTTTTTGCTATAATAAATATCCCCAAAAAATATATAACAAAACTATTTTTTTTTTCCTCAGTTTAGGCCGATACGTATTCTTCTACATATTATTGGTAAAAAAAATCGCAATAAGCGTATATTGATTGGTTTGCGCAAAAGTTGTAGCGTCTACAAAATAGGGGATAGATTTATGGCATTTTTATTAATAATTTTGTTTTTACTAGTATTAGCGGCGATCTGCGATTTTTATCGTGACTGCGACATTATGGCGGACACTTCGGACACTTTTGACACTATTTTGGGACCATTGTCATTTATACAGCGATCGGTTCTATAAAAATGCACTGATTACTGTGTAAATGACACTGGCAGGGAAGGGGTTAACCACTAGGGGGCGAGGAAGGGGTTAAGTGTGTCCTAGGGATTGATTCTAACTGTGGGGGGATGGGCTATGAGTGACACGACAGTGATCACTGCTCCCGATGACAGGGAACAGTAGATCAGTGTCCTGTCACTAGGCAGAACAGGGAAATGCCTTGTTTACATAGGTATCTCCCCGTTCTGCCTCTCCATGAGATGATCGCGGCACACCGGCAGACATCGAGCACACGGCAGGGGTGCGCTCGCGCCCACACGGCGGCAAATTCAAAGGGATGTACAGGTACGTCCCTTTTGCGCAGCCGTGCCATTCTGCCGACGTAAATGTACAGGCGGCGGTCGGCAAGTGGTTAAGCAGTGTGTGTTTAGTATCACTTTAAATTGTTTATTACTGTGTTTTTTCACCTCCTTGTAATGTCCTCCATGAGCTCCTAAACCTTTTCTTTTCCCCCTCACTCCCTTGTTTGGAATGAGCAGTGAACATTAGTTGTGGTCACATGCACTGCTCTACAATATGCACTGCTCTATGCAAACTACAAATCTCATAGTAGATAGTTCACAGTCCCTAGTCCATTTCAGGAGTGAACAAGAGAAGGGTGGCACTGGTTATATTCCTACATGCAGTGTGTTGGTTAGGTGCAGCATAGTGTGGCAGGCAGTAAACACAGAGTCCTGATTTGTACTGAACAGTAAATCAACAGCTCAACAGGCCCTGCGGAGAGCTCCCACCCAAGGCTACTTACAGGCATGCACAGAATACCATCAGTCAGAAGACTTGGGGATGCTGACAGTGTCTGCCACAAGGAGCGGTCTGGCCAGTCCAACCAGAATGGGAAGCTTCATAAAGAGGTAGAACTAGTCCCTGCTCTCTCCCTACTCCACCGGAAACTTTCCCTATCGTTATCACTGTCCATGACAGATGGGGATCCTGTCTCTAACCTGTCCACTCACATAAAGCATGCCAAACTCAGGGGTCAGGTTCTTAAATAGACTCTTGCTGACCAAAGATGGCCCTCAAAGTCACATGGGGTGCCAGCATCCAATCAGATAGCTGCCTCCCTGTGAAAGATGAAATCATGGAGGAACCAAGTTCCTTTCCACTTTCCACCATCTGCGAGGTCGAGCGCCACCTGCAGCGGAGAATAAAGACTGCACCTGCCTACATGTGGGACCATGGAGAATGAATATGGCCACATTCTACAGGAACTTGTAATACAGCAGCAAGAAAATAAGGAGTTTGGCGGAGACTGAGAGAAATAGAAGGTACTTTTTGGCTTAAGATTACATACATACTTGAACTGATTTTTTTTTTTTTAAACAGAGGTTAGTGTCATTTTCATCTTTAAGATGGTGATCTGACTATTCAGGAACGAAAGTCTGGAAGCTGTGCCCAACGGCAGGCAGAGAACAAAGGACTCGTCAGCAGTATTGCCTGTGGTCTCCCTGCAGCTGATCTTCCCTGTTTCTCTGGGTGGGGCAGCCATCTTTGTAGAGATAGGGCTTTGCCTTTGTTTGGAAAGTGAAGGGGTAGCCAGAATGCTAATAAGTCATCAGTCTGGTCTCCCCTCTTGTCGGTAGGTTCCTTATCAACACATGTGCATGTAGCAGACCCTGATTGGCTCCTAGTGCTGCTCCTTCATTTCTCAGTCTGAGTGCTGCTGTACAGGTGGTTAAAAGAGGATGTCCTTTCTTGCTGCATTCATAATTTCATAAATCTTTCATAATATAATACAGTATACAACTATTCAATGGTGTATCTTTACATCTTTCTGGTGTCAGCTATAAGTGTCAGCATGCTAGTTATCTGACCTATCAATGGGCCATTGTTTTTCACATACAGAAATGGTTACAGGAGCACTTAATACAACAATTTGGATAGTTAGGCTAAACCCATGGCTCTCTTACTTTTGCACTTTTGTTATGTGTAACACAATTCCACTGGAATTCTTTGAGATAAACACAAACTGGGTCCTATATTTCAACCTCACAATAGGGTTAAAGCTGCTAAAACTGTTAAAACTCTATGTAGATGTAAATGTAGCGGGGTGTTGCTTTAAGGACTCAGAGTCTACCGTACCCAGGGTACAGCGGGACACCCAGGGTGCATTGTCCTGCGCAAGGACTGCTGGGGTGGGCTATAAAAAAAGGGGGGCGGGCCGGCAATCGGTCTCTTTGGACATCGCCCGCCCAGCAAGTGGAACTCTGTACTGAGTCTGTTGTTCCTGATAGGGCCTGAAGTTTGGGCCCTGTGTTTCCAAAGAGCCTTCCGTTTTCCACTGAGGAGCCTGAGGGACGTCTCATCCTGCCGCCTGTCTACTACTTCCAGGAGGACCGAAGACCCTGGGTGTCGTGGAATCTGTGTACCGAGACACATCTACAGAAGATACTGACATTGACTGGTCCGGTTGGGTGAGAGAGCACCTGCTCAAAGATTATTACAGGATCTCTAGGCCCTGTGTCTGTTGTTCAGGACCCACCGTTTATAGTTTGCATTTGCACGCCGGAGGGACAGTGCATTGAGTAGCCTAGTCACTTTCTGTTATCCATCGAGTTACCAGTACCTATTTCTGTGGATTACAATTTGTCTTCAAAAAGTGCACCACCATTTGCTAGCGAAGATCCTTCACTACGGAACTTGCATATAGGACAGTCAGGCCTGACACCTAAGTTTAGATATTGCTGGGCGCCATCTTGCCCACGAGGGAGGGGAGCTGCAAGCGGGGTCCGTTAGTTGAATGTGTACAGGATTATATATTGGTTTACTTGCTAAATACCCTTTTATTGCAGGGCTCTCCATACCTTAATGTGTACTGTTTATCTGCTTATCTATTTCACTCAAGTAAAAGTATCAGGATTAAGCAGACAAGTTGTTTGGTGTTATTACTGTGTAGAAGAGACAGTTAGTGTCAGTTACACATATCATCACTGTGTGCCCTTTGTTGCCGGGTTGTGTTACCTAAAGCTACGGGTCTCACAATCCTATCGTCCTCTACTAGCTGTGCCAAGGGAGGGTAGAGCCGATTACTGGGAGTTGACAGCGGTGCGTTACAGGCCCGAAAATCATACCAGCGGCTCTCTTAACTGGGGGTATCGCTACATAAACATAGCTCCCAGCTTTCCCCTATTTGGAAGAACTGTCATTCCATCCTTTTCATTCTCTAGGGCCTCTGCTTAAAAATATATATAATATTTGGGGGTTCTAAGTAGTTTTCTAGCAAAAAAAAAAAGATGTTTCTTCACACGTAGGAGAGGAATGTCAGAATTGGCCCAGACTGGAAGTGGTTAACCAATAATTTTGGGATTAATAATGTTTTATGGTCCACATAAAGGGAGTGTGTCTTATGCCTACCTTCTTTTTGCTATAAGGTGTCCCTCTTTCTCATCCCAGAGGTATGGTAAAACACACCAAGAAATGCAGTTATAAGTAATTCTTCATTAACATTATTGAACCTTGAAATCAGACTCTTATAATCCCCCGTGCTGCAAATGAAAAAAACACATGAAGATTATTAACATGTTAACTATGTTAGCACTGACCTGAGTTAGAGCCACATTTCAAGGAAAAAAATAGTTGAACAAAATAAATATGCTATGTTAACACTAGAGGGCAGAATTGTGTAGTCCAGTGAAAATCAGTGCAGCTGAAAACTGGATACTAAATTCCATAACGGCGCACACTCGCACAGGCTTACCAGTTTAAAGCTTTATATCAGAAACTATTTTACTTAAATGCGTAAATGAAAATGAGAAACTTAGATAATACTTTTCTTTGTACAGGTTACAAGAAAAATAATTGAATACTGTTGTTACCCATATGGGAAAGAAAAATAGGTAAATAGGTAGTCAATACATTATTATTATTATTATTTTTATTATTATAATACAGGATTTATATAGCGCCAACCTTTTGCGCAGCGCTTTTGTGTTTGTATGGACGGACAGACATGCTAAATATAGAGTCCTCAGTTGTTAGATTAGCAATACAATGTACATGTACAGGCATGTTGCTAAATAACATATGCCCTATGCACCAATCATTGCCTGTGCATTTAAAAAAAAAAAGGAGGGGGGGGGGTCCTCTCACTTTTTAAAGCTGCAGATCCTACTTCCTGCAAGACAGAGTATGTTGACTCCCAGTTGTAGTCCTTTTGACTCTGCAAACATGTAATCAGGACTGATTGTAGGCGGGATTGAGTAGCTCAAACCCACCCAGTTTATTTCGAAGCCACCCACTCAGTCCTCGAAGTAAAGTCCCGCCCATGCAAGTCCCACCCCCAAACATCCCGCCCCCACAGAACCCTGCACTCCCATCACTGCCTGCCCACCTAAGCCCAGGTCCCACCACACTGAGGCCTGCACTTTACTTATGAAGGAAACACCTTCATAAAGACCTCCCTCAGCCCCGACTATGTATTCTTGTAGTGTGCCAATGCTCCTGGGCACACTGCTAGACAGGTATGGCACACATTATGTATGTGCTAGTTATTTTTGGAAACACACTAGCTCTGCTCTCTGAAGAGTAATCTGCCTACAGATCGCTCTTAAGAGAGCATTTGACAGGTGGTGAGGAGGTGTATCCCCTCCTGACAGCCTGCTTTAACCCCTTGAGCCCTGCACTAGTGTGCTGCAACCATGTGCATTGCATGTGATTGTTGGGCGGTTCCACAGTGAAATGGGTTGTGTTCGGCAGATGCTATAACTACAGAAAACAGGGGATATAATTCCACCAGTGGCTGTAAAGCAAAACATCACTGACATGGCATGTGTACACCCATGGCCACTCCCGCTTTTGGGAGGCAGTAAAAACGTGGATCAACAGTGTGGTTTTAGCACTCCCCAACCTCTAGCATGAACAAGCTCTTTGACAAACTACTAAATGAAAATGAACCATTAGGCCGCATTCACAAGGGGTGTATCAGTGTGTATGCTTGTGTGAGGGCCGGGTTTACCCGTATGAGGATGTACAGATCTTCTGTTCATCGCTGTGCAGGCATTTGTATGCATGTGAATTGGGACACAATGCCTGCATGGAGGCGGCTGTGTGGGGGTGAGTCCCTGAACGTGCACTGTCTGTGTTCCACTTACACAGATGTCATATTGGGGACACAACAGTCCATGCAGCTGTTACATCCCAATTCACATGCAAAGAAACGCCTGCACAGGGATGGACAAGACACAGGTACAACCCCATGCGGGAAAACATGGCTCTCTCACAGGCATCCACACTGATACACCCCTTGTGAATGAGGCCTTATGCCCCATACACACGATCATTTTTCATGCCGTTAAAAATGCCATTAAAAAAAATGGCCATTAAAAATGATCGTGTGTATGCTCCAGAGCATTTTTAACGACGTGAAAAACGGGCATTAAAAATTTCAAACATGCTCTCTTTTTTCACGTCGTTTTTCATGTCGTTTTTTTTAACGACGTGAAAAACGATAGTGTGTATGCTTTAACGACGTGAAAAAAAACGCGCATGCTCAGAATCAAGTATGAGACGGGAGCGCTCGTTCTGGTAAAACTAGCGTTCGTAATGGAGATAGCACATTCGTCATGCTGTAACGGACTGAAAAGCACTAGACTGAAAAGAGCGAATCGTCTCTCAACAAACTTTACTAACATGAAGGGTGGCGCCATTCGAACGGAACTTCCCCTTTATAGTGCCGTCGTACGTGGTGTACGTCACTGCGCTTTTCTTGAACATTTTTTAAAATGATGGTGTGTACGCAAGACAGGCTTGAGAGGAAACAAGAAAAAAAATGACGAGAAAAACGTCAGTTTTAAAAATGACATTAAAAATGATCGTGTGTATGGGGCATAACACCCCATTTACAACTTATCAATGTGGATCACTCTTCAGAGAGCATTCAACAGACAGTGAGAAGTTGTTGTATCACCTCCTCACTGTCTGCTTTAACCAACCCAATGGCAGACTACCACGCTGCAAAAATAAATGAAAGTATGGAGTTCCCCTTTAATATTCATGCCACTCATCCATTATGGGTGTAATATGAATATAAAGGGTCACTCTGCTGCAAAAGTGAATTAAAATGTAGGGTTCCCCTTTATTATCCATAACAGACTGTCATCCAGGATTAGGGCCTGATATGAATATAAACAGGAACTCTTCTGCTAAGTAACATTGAAAACAAATGCGTAGTTCCCCCCTAATGGTCCTCCCAGATCCTCATCAAGCATAATGCCGCGTACACACGGTCGGAATTCCCGACAGAAAAAGTCAGATGTGAGCTTTTAGATGGGAATTCCGACCAGCCAAAGATTGAGAGCTGGTTCTCTATTTTCCCGACGGAAAAAATTCCTATCAGAAAATCAGTTTGTCTGTTTTCCGATGGGAAAAAAAAACACGCATGCTCGGAAGCACTGAACTTCTTTTTCTCGCCTCGTCGTAGTGTTGTACCTCACCGCGTTCTTAACGCTCGAAAGTTCAGAGAACTTTTGTGTGACCGTGTGTATGCAAGACAAGCTTGAGCGGAATTCCATCGGAAAAACCATCCAATGTTTTTCCGACAGGAAAACCGATCGTGTGTACACGGCATTAGGGTCTTATATGAATATTAAAGAGAACCCCACAGCTAGAATAAAAATATGAGTGCCCCGAGGGAGAACGCTTCTCAGACGGGGCACTCGAGAAGAGGAGGAGCCAGGAGCGCCGTGGAGGGACCCCAGAAGAGGAGGATCAGGGCCACTCTGTGCAAAACCAACTGCACAGAGGAGGTAAGTATGACAGGTTTGTTTTTTGTTGTTTTTTTGTTTTTCTAAACAAAGCTTTACATATCCTTTAAGCAACACAGAAAACACAAGGGATAAAACAAGACCATCAGAGGGTATACTTGGCCTGGCAGAAAAAAAATCCAAAAATGTATGAATAATAATAAAGCAAATGAATGGTCCCAAAAGATTTGTAAAAATGGGGTTTGAGTTTTTAATAGATAAGATAAGATAAAATAAATAGGAAAATACAAATAATAATGTTTAAGTCCCCTGCACCCACATACATGCACCAAAAAACATGGGAGTGAGAACATTAGTTCTAGGGCCATCATTCATGGTTAACTCTAAACTGATAATCTATAAAGGCTTTTGAAGTGTCTCTTATGAACAATTTTTGGTTCTGAAGTACAGTATGTCGCCATTTCACAGTCATGCCCCTTGCTTTGTGCACTGGTCCAAATCATTTGGTGGAGGGGATATTATGGTGTGGGGTTGTTTTTCAGAGGTTGGGTTTAGCCCCTTTAGTTCCAGTGAAGGGAACTCCTAAGGCGTCAGCATACCAAGACATTTTGGACTTTGTGGGAACAGTTTGGGGATGGCCCCTTCCTGTCTCAATATGACTGCACACAAGTGACAAGGTCCATGAAGACATGGATGAGCGAGTTTGGGGTGGAGGAACTTGACTGGCCTGCACAGAGTCCTGACCTCAACCCGATAGAACACTTTTGGGATGAATTAGAGCGGAGACTGTAGGCCAGGCCTTCTTATCCACATCAGTGCCTGACCTTACAAATGCGCTTCTGGAAGAATGGTCAAACATTCCCATAGACACACTCCTAAACCTTGTGGACAGCCTTTCTAGAAGAGTTGAAGCTGTTATAGTTGCAAAGGGTGGGCCAACTAATATTGAACCCTACGGGCTAAGACTGGGCTGCCATTACAGCTCATGTGCGTGTAAAGGCAGGTGTCCCAATACTGTTGGCAATATAGTGTACCTCCTTTAGTCTCAGTTCACATATATGCGGTGCAGGAAACGCAGCTAATCCTGTGCATTTCCCTCACTGCATTAAAATCGCACTGTGTTCAATGCGAACTGCAGCGGGTGTCAATGTTAAGCTAACGACACCCCAAACAGTTTTCAAAATGGATGTCACATCCATGCGATCCGAATACAGTGCGGGATAAAAAAAAGGGGTTGTGCACTCTTTTGCGCCCTTTTTGATTACTATTGATATCATAGGTGTGCGCAGACTATTGCATAAGGGTGTGCACCCCAAAGCTCAAACACACGTGTGTGTGTATGTGAATATATATATATATATATATATATATATATATATAGATGATATGGCAGTAGAGCAGTGGATGGTGTCGGTAGGGCAGAGGTTGGCATCAGTAGAGCAGTGGACTGTGACAGTAAAGCAGAGATTGATGTCAGTAGTTTATCTTTATTATTTTTTTATTATAACTTTTTTAATGTATAATTATTTTTACAAAAATGTATTATTATTGTTTATTTATTTTTTACAATTTTTTAGGAGCCCCATTAGGGGGCTTTGGTGAAATATCAGGGGTCTAAACAGACTCCTGACGTCTCACTTTTGAGACAGAGAAAAAGGCTGAGGACATAGATTCCCCAGCCCCATTTCTGCAGCCAAGCAGCGGGGGAAACTGTGCAGCACAGCGTGATTAGGGTGTGCCCAGGCACACCTGGTACACCCTGTGCGCACGCCTATGATTGATATGTACATTGCAGAAATCATCATAGTGAAGCTATTTCCCTGAAGAGAACATACAATATTTGCAAGTTGGGATGTCCATTTATATGTGTGATGTTCTCTTTATATGAAACATCAATTATAATTGTTCCAATATTGCATCATATATATATATATATATATATATATATTTTTATGATGGTTTTGTAATGTATGCACAGGCCATATAGCCCCATAGGCATTTTAATATTTTGATATTGAATACAATTTGTAACTTTTATCATCTATGTATATATAAATTCATTTTGTTATTAGGAGCCTAAAAGTCCTGTTTCCCCCTTTTTTTCCCTATGTGTATTTGCTCAGTCCTCATCTGTTTGCAAATCCTCTGTGCAGGGTGGGGTAAAAGCCCCCTATATGATAGCACTAGGGTGACCAAACATCCCCGGTTTCCGGGGACAGTCCCCGAATTGAGGACACTGTCCCCGGACCAAGTCTGTCCCCGGTTTTGTCCCTGGATTGGATTTGAACAGGGGCTGGGGCAATTTCAGAGACAGTCAGTGCAGAATTAATAAAAAAAATATCTAAATTATACCCCCCCCCTCTCCGCCGCTCCTACTAGCTTAGGTCGGGGGGGTTTATGTTTTTCCATTATCTGTGCCCCTTTCTGATGATCATGTGCTGGTTGGCGCAGAGAGAATATTTCTTCCGTTTCGGGTGCATGCTTATTCAGCTCTGCTCATATGTTCTTCTGCCTTGGCTCAAGTCCTGGCCAGCCAGAGTCACTGATTGCCGCCATTACTAGTAAAAAAAAAGTAGAGGAATGGGAATGCCCCCCAGTGGGTTTTTTAAGCAGCGAAAATATACAAAAGTAGGATAAAACATTTTTATTGCATCTGTACACAGTTACAAACAATTTAAAGCTCTGATGGAGTTTACACATACAGAGTGTTTGAACACAACATAGATAGTACACAGCAATGCTATACAGCTATACATGTAAATATGCATCTATATACGTTCTGACGCATTTCGATCACAAAGGATCTTCTTCAGAGGATATATTTGATTGCTGCAAAAAATTATAAGGTAAGTATCACTTCATTACCTGGGTATGTACCCTCAGGTAAGGGACACAAATTGTATAATTACCAATATGCTGTGTATTAAAGCCTAGCTTCCAATCAGAACTCCGCCAGAGGGCAGGCGCCTCCAGGGATCCAACAGCCCCCAGCCACCCGACACCCCGGGGGCCGGCGCCACCAGGAATCAAATGCGACCTGCAGGGAGCCATACCGGAGGGGGGAGGCTCCACGTGGGGCGCGCACAGACAGGCGACCAGCACCTATGGAGGACATCAAAGACATCAATGTAGGATGCGTGGGTGTTGCTTCCGTACAGTTCATGAATTATATAACATCTTATTATATGGGCAGATAGGAGGTCCATATAGATTGCCCTTACATTATTACATGTTGGGATGTTGGTATATGAATGAATTCTAATAAGGTGATGGGTACAGCAGTGACTAGGTATGTTGTATGTTTGGTGGTGGTGAAAGGGTGTGATGGGGAGGGCTAATAAAGGTAAAACATAGATGGAGGAATTAGTGAAAACAAATAAATAAAAAACAAAAACAAAAATTTGTTAGTAAAAATGACAATGAAAGTGAGTGAAAGTGAAATAAAAAGAATGATGTGTAATGGGGAGTTTGAAAGAATGAAGTGTAAATGTGGAGTGTAAAGTGGAATGAAATGTGATATGGTGAAGGTGATGGAACGAGTGTAAATGAAAAATGTGTGTGTGAAAAATGTGGAATGCTACAACCATACCAAAGTCAAGGCTGATTATGAGGGAGCTAATTCCATGGTTACTGGAAGGTTCCCAACCAAACCTTAGGGATATTGCCCAGAGGGAAAGGAAGAAGGGAAGAGAGACAATCAGCCTAAATAGGCTGTTCGATACTTACAATTGTCTGGACCTTTTGATCTGCCATGTTTATGGAGCTGGGGATCAATGGGAGATCTACCCAGTTTCCAAGGTGTGTTTATATATGATCCTCAATTGAGGAGGATGTACTGAGATGATCCTACCCCATGCGTTGCCTCGCAGGGTCGACCATGCCACAATGGCGTCCCTCCCTGGATGGCTACCTTGGCGTCCCGGAAGGACAGCCGTCCCCGACAACTGACGTCACCTCCGCCGTAAACCACGCGGCGTCCCGACGTCACGTGGGTGCACGGGATGCGCGCACACACGAGCGGCGTAGAGACGCACGGAGGGGATCGGGGACGCCGCCGGCAAGAGGAAGCGCCCATGGAAAGGGGGCTGAGAGAATCTCCACCGTCCATTGGGCGTATTAGGAGCACAGGAACCTGTGCTCCTCCCCCTTGCCAGGAGGCCGCACCTGTAGGCGGCGCCAGCACGCCGAGACGACAAGCGGCAGGGAGGCCACGGACACCCCAAAAGGAACCAACCCAAATGGAGGAGTCCATGGGGAAGCAGTATAGATAACATAGTGCGTAAATTGGGCACAATTAGTGGAGTGTGATTAAAAATTGAAAAATGGGTGGTGTACATATGCCTTAATGAATGGGTATATAAATTGTTATATTAATCGAAACCTGGAGCTAGAGAATGATGATTGGAAGTTAAATGCTGTCTATTGGGCATGATACACTCAAAGTATAATAATAATAAAAAACATATAAATGTTTTACAATTGTTTATATTTCTAAAACATTACTTGATTTAAAGGAGGGAAGAGTTGAATGCTCCAACCCCCTATAAGGGGATCAGTGGAACTTTCTCAGCTCACTGGTCACTATGAGAATTGCTCATCATATAAGTAATGTATATGTTTAAAAGAATGGAGTGGCAAAAAGATAAATCAGGGTATGACTTGTGTGACAGCAGGAAGGTAAAGTCACCTGGTTGCATCCAGGGGGGTAGATATATTTCTCCCAGATTCAGGCTTTATGCCGACTTATACAACTAGGGAGTTGATGAAGCCCAGCTGAGGCTAGTGGGCTCATGAATGACTCATACCTCTAGGGAGAGTGCTGGGCGTCGTGAGACAGGGAGTTGATGAGACCAGCTGAAGCTTGTCAGCTCATTTAGGCCTCTATAAGAACTCCCAGCTTCATTAGATGTTAGCTCATGCCTGGAACCAGACCTGTGTGGACTGTCTAGGGAGAGTGAACCCCTGTGCGGTGAGGCAAAGCCTGTGTGGCTATTTGTTTGGACTTTTACTAAACCAGGGACTTAGGGACTAGGACAGCACCAGGCTGATCCCAGTTGTTAGTTTAGGAAACCTGCATGTTTAGTCAGAGGTCAAACTGACCAGGATTTATTTTGTTTGTTTCTTTTTGGCTTTGCTGTGTTTTTGTCACTGTACATAGAGAAATAAACCGCACCTTTTGATTTTGAAAACCACAACCTCCGTCTGCTGGCCCTGTTTTTGTGTGGGGAGCCCAACCAGGGGGTCACACACACCCGCTACCGAGTTAACCCCCTCACACTTGATTTAAAAGAGGGAGGATTGGATTGTACTCCAAACCACCTATAGGTGACCAGTGGAAACTTTCCCAGCCCACTGGTCACCTTGGAAGTTGCTCATCATGTATAAAATTATATATATAACGTGCATGCCAAAAAATAGAGTAGCAAAAAAAATCGTCAATTCTGGTGGCTCCAGTATTCGCTCTCAAGTCTCTGGAGGGGGAAAGGGTGTTTAACCACCCAAAATAGACTAGAAATGGGGAAGAGACATATAGGGGGAGAGTGAATAGTGCTGCGCACCCCGATAAATTGAGGAATGGGAATGCCCCCCAGTGGGGTTTTTAAGCAGCGAAAATATACAAAAGTAGGATAAAACATTTTTATTGCATCTGTACACAGAGTTACAAACAATTTAAAGCTCTGATGGAGTTTACACATACAGAGTGTTTGAACACAACATAGATAGTACACAGCAATGTTATAGAGCTATACATGTAAATATGCATCTATATACGTTCCTGAAACGTTTCGATCACAAAGGATCTTCTTCAGAGGATATATTTGATTGCTGCAAAAAATTATAAGGTAAGTATCACTTCATTACCTGGGTATGTACCCACAGGTAAGGGACACAAATTGTATAATTACCAATATGCTGTGTGTTAAAGCCTAGCTTCCAATCAGAACTCCGCCAGAGGGCAGGCGCCTCCAGGGATCCAACAGCCCCCAGCCACCCGACACCCGGGGGCCGGCGCCACCAGGAATCAAATGCGACCTGCAGGGAGCCATACCAGAGGGGGGAGGCTCCATGCGGGGTGCGCACGGACAGGCGACCAGCACCTATGGAGGACATCAAAGACATCAATGTAAGATGCATGGGTGTTGCTTCTGTACAGTTCATGAATTATATAACATCTTATTATATGGGCAGATACAGTAAAAAAAAAAGTATGTCCCCGGATTTCATTTAAAAAATCTGGTCACCTTAGATAGCACACTATAATGATAGGGATTTATTGCACTCCCTGATGTCTCCCATGCCTTCCCTTGCAGCTAATGGAGCACAGATTGTGCTCCATTTGCTGCTTTCCCCAGCCGATGAACTGACAGCGCTGAACCAGGAAGTGATGTAATATACATAATTTTTCACGCCACGGAGGGGAATCTGATCTCCCTCTTTTGCACTCACGGACACCTGCCATGCCAGTTCTGGGCCCACAGATCGGACAACAGAGCCTGGATTAAATGACAGTATCAGCTGAGTGGGGGGTCAGTACCTTCACTGGGGGGGGGGTGAGTGGGCGCCTATGATGACCACAGTCAGCTGAACAGAATTAAACACACTCCCAGCTGATACAACGGTGGGTTTAAAATCCTTTTTTTCCAGCCGCCAGTTATAAACAGCACAGGCAGACAAGTGGTTAATATCTTATAAATGATACGACCAACAAGAACTATTTCCTAATCATGGAAAAGCTAGCAGGGGTGTCCGTCAAACTCCTATTCCTTATAATGAAGAACACTACATAATTATTCCTATATGGAGTTGACAGACTTTCTCCGAGAAGATAAGCAGTCTCAGCACATTTCGGAATGTAAGTCTGAAGACGTTCCCTTAGTAGATGTGGCGAGCGGCATCATTCAGAAGAAGGTCACTTACTGCTCCGAGGGAGATGGGTTTATTCGGTGGCCAAGAGCTTAATACGCATGTGCACAGACAAGAAGGAAAACACAATAAGCACCACTTTTATCTGTCACCCCTGATTACACACAGACTGATGTCTCCTGAAGGAATGGTTCTTGCTGTTGCTGAGGACTTAGAATTTGTAAATAAACATAGCACCACAATTTTCAAATAAGTTTATTACGACACGGGAACATGAAGATGAATTAAATGATAGCTTGAAAAATGAACACAGCAACTCTAGCTTCAATAATTATATAAAAGTGCTATTTAGGCTGTTCTGTCATTTAAAGTAATTCAAATTTGTCTTTCCATTTAGTTTTAAAGTCTGGTCAAAACTGTCAAGGAATCAAGTTTTCCAGAATGCTCTTATAATTAGGGCACTGCCTTTCCCACAAGGCTATGGACAGCACGCCCTGTAAATTCCATAGGTTACTGCACCTCTAGAACAGTCTTTCTCAACCAGGCTGCCATCTGGGTTCATCAGGGGTGCCGTCAAACAACGCACAACACAAATATGCACAGCCGCATATTCTGTGGTGCTACACATGTGCCGTGTGTGTTCTCTTCTCCAGGGAAAATAAGCTTAAAGAAGAACTTTAGCCAAAAGGGGAAGTTCCACTTCTTTGGTTCCCCCCCCCTATCCATTGCCACATTGCCACTTTTTGAGGTAGGGTGGGGGGAGCAAGTACCTGGTTTTGACCGGTACCAGCTCCCACTTCAAGTCAGATGTGCCGCGGAGATCCGAGCCAGAAGTTTGGCCCCTCGCCTTCCCTCACAGCCTTCTGGGACACATCACAGGTCCCAGAAGACTGTGGGACTGTGCACAAACCAAAACGTGGCTCACACATATGCAGTCGTAAACCGGCTGTGAAGCCGCAAGGTTTCCCTGCTGGTTTCCGTTACTTAAGATGCCGGCGCCTGCCAGCGTCCTCGGGTGAGGACATTGCTGGATCCCTGGACAGGTAAGTGTCCTTATATTAAAGGTCAGCAGCTACAGTATATGTATTTTTTGGGGGAACATGGCGCTCCTCTTTAATGTATGTAGCCTTTCCTCATAACTGAGGTCCTCCAGCCCCCTTATTAGTTTTGTTGCTCTTCTCTGGACAGTCTCCAGGTCCAGCACATTCTTCCTGAGGAATGATGACCAGAACTGGATAGCATACTCAAGATTGTAAAATGGTAATTTTTTTGGTTTTCTTCTTTTTTTTTTTTATTGCTTGTTATCTCCATCTCCCCAGGTCGGCTATTGAGTGTATGTGGATTCTTGATGGCGTTCTCTAGGATCCATTGCAACAGCCCAGGTTGAAGCATAGCAATGGGCATGAGTGTGTAGCGCTTGTAGGGACTACACATGACCCCTAGTTGCCAGTCACATTATTCTTTCCAGGCTACAGAGCTCCAGACATCTTTCCTGAACCATGACTTCGAAATCTCCTGAAAAAGTTTGTTTCTGCCTTAATTAGCACAGTGTGCAAGACCCTTAAGCTGGAGGACTCTTTAAGTAAAGTGACAGAGTCTGCCCTGGTCTATTAAATGCACAGACCTAAACAATCTGCAAAGGTTTTTTCATATCATTACTTATTTTCACAGTTTCATATACAAAGTATGGAAATGCCCAGGCAAAATCTTGGCTCTAGCAAAGCATTTTTGATCCAATACCCGTATACAAAGGACCATGTCAGAATATGGATTAGTGGTGAATCCTCCATTTGCAGACTGAATAAAACTATAGTTATGCTTGTAGGCAGGTTGTTCATTGCTGCATGAGTTAGTGGTTGGCCCAAGCTGAAGAGGGCTGAAGTGTGCATTCTCAGTTTCCAGGTTTTTTGGATCTGGCGTACATCACCAGTGCTAAAAATATAGGACAAGGCTGGGTTCAGGGCTCTTGGCCTGCTCTTGACAGTATATGCTGTGAAGGAGGACTGCTGCGCCTTGCAGTCTATCGGAGATCAGCCAGCCCCTGGAGAACGCCAACATTGACTACTACCTTGCAGAGGTATGCCTGTGCAGCCATTCAGTTATAGTTAGATTTTTGAAATGGACTCTGCTCACATTGAACTATAACATTAAACGACTTCTCAGTAAAGTTATATCAACTGTTATTAGCCTGGTCTGAAGTTATTCAAAGGGGTGCATGATGGTTCTGGCATATCAAAAGTACCAGGGTCTGTAAAGCACAAAAGGGGTATTAAACTAATTTACTGCCAAAGGATTAATTTGGCAAGACAAGAAGGAGGAATGCAGTTGCTATGAGTAACCAAGCACTAGTTCAAGACTCAAGCAACCAGTCATTAGGCATAGTACCTGTTAAGGGTGACAGGTCTTATTGTAGTTACATAGTTACATAAGTAGTCTGGTTGAAAAAAGACACAAGTCCATCTAGTAGTGAGGGGATCCATGCCTAGACTGCCTCCCTTAGCAGTAGCAACTGGAACCGAACCTGCATTAGGGAGATCCATGGCCTGTCACAAGGTAGAGAAGTGAGAGAGTTAATGAGTGCACACATGAGGTCAGCGCTAGGTGCACGGTGGGACCCCATTCTGTTACTAGGTGTGTGGTAACAGAGGTATGCTGGGCTGGTGGAAAGAGTGTGGGTTCAGCAGTGTCCCCTCTAATGCAATCTACATCAAGGTACAGAGTGTAGTGACATGGGACAGCGCTTTCCAGATGAATTCTGCATGTTTACTGCACACAATATGAAGGCTCATCTCTAAGACCCCTTTCACACTGAGGAGTTTTTCAGGCGGTTTAGCACTAAAAAATAGCGCCTAAATACCGCCTGAAAACTCCTGCCCCTGCAGTCTCAATGTGAAAGCCCGAGGGCTTTCACACTGAGGCGGTGCGCTAGCAGAACCGCTCCAAAAGTCCTGCTAGCAGCATCTTTGGAGCGGTGAGAGGAGCGGTGTGTTTACCGCTCCTTCCCATTGAAAGTAATGGGAAACCGCGGTATTAACCCTTTTTCGGCTGCTAGCGGGGGTTAATACCGCACCGCTAGCGGCCGAATACCGCCGCAATTCCAACGGTATAGCACCGCTAAAAATAGCAGCACTATACCGTCACCGCACCCACCGCCCCAGTGTGAAAGGGGCCTAAGTCGGGGAGCTGCCTTAATGTCAGACTCGTCACATGACACTCCACCTTGTGTCGGGCACTGATGAGCGTGCTCCACACAAAAGGTACCCTTACTTGCAGGGCGAGTAGGACCTGCCCCCATGCCGATAGAGGAATCTTCATCTTTTAGGGATCTTGCCAATTAAAACATTTCAAGTTGTGGCCTGATCTATGCAGACCATCGCTGGATCACTGAACAGTGTTGTCCTCTATTCTGGTGTCTCAGACAATTAAGAGTGGGCAAGCCTGCTATGCCAAGATTTGACAAGAAAACAGTGTATGTTCAGTCTTCTTGACCTGACAGAACAAATGGTTCATTGCTGCCCTGAATTCAGGCTCCTCAGTGTCCATACTGCACAGAACCCTCTAACTTATGTTCTGGTCAGTGGACTGGCATCCAAACAGGTCTTGGCAGATCCCCCCTCCTTGTAGGTGATTGACTGGTATAATGCTGGATGAGATCATCAAGAATCCCACAGAAGGCAAGAACTTTCTTATCGTAGTCGTGTAAGAGGAGAAAGCCACGGCATAAGGCTGGCCCTTCCTTCATGGCCCATATACAAACTATTCATTCTCAAAGGAACTCTGACAAAAGTACCCCCCCTCCTTTAAAATTCTCCAAGTGTCTGCTCTTAGCAAGCTAGGTCCCCTAAGCCAATGGAGGAGCCCCCAGGTAAATTGGTGGTTAGTGTAGTGCGCCGTTAGCGTACTGCCCCTAGTTTAACTAATTACTTTGGCTGTCAGTGTACTGCCTACATTTTTATTGACGTTAACTCTTTCATGTTGGCAAATGCTTACTATCACTGCAACTATCCAAGAAATGTACTTTCGCTCAGCTGGCATGCTTTTGTACCTGCACCTTATCCTTAAAGAAGTAGAACTATAGACAAAACTTTTTTTTTTCATTTTGGATAGAGTAAGGGAGGGTTATAAACCCCCCCCCCCCCTCATTGATTTATTTTTTGCCATCTGTGCTCCATTGGGGATTTCCTTTCACTCCCTGTCCCATAGCCAGAACAGGAAGTGAGAGAAAATCCCTGCAAATTAAAGGAATCCCTTGGGGACCCCAGGACACATGAACTAGTGTGCCCATTTGAAGATTTCCCTTCTATTACTTTTCTGAGGACAAGCCAAAATTTGGGATTTTCTTTTTGTTTTCTTTTGCCTTTCAATGATAATAGTAAATGGGACAAATAGAGAGAGTGAATCTCCCTAACAGGGACACAGACAGTAATACAAACTGACAGGTGTTCTAATCCCTCTCCACTCTTTCCAAAATGAAAGAAAACGTTTTGCGTCTATATATACGTGATTGGTCACAGCAAAAGCCTATCAGTGGGTCCTGGCCAAAGGATGACCACCCACACCCGTTGATCGGTAAAGAAGAAGACAGGACAGAGTTATGTCTATGTAAACATTACAGAGCTCTGTCCTGTCAGCAGGGATGTGCTGTTTTTTATTTCCCTGCAAAGCAGGGAATAAAACCCAGAACATCCCTTAGTGAATGCACCTTACAGTAAACACATAAATACTGGTTAGGCACACATTTAACCCTTTGATCAGCCTAAATGTTTAACCCCTTCCCAGCCAGTGTCATTAGTACAGTGACAGTGTATAGTTTTAGCACTGATTATTGTATTAGTGTCCCACAAAGTGTCAAAAGTATCAGTTAGGCTCCATGCACACTGGGCTTAAAAAAATGCCAGTTCCCTTGGAAGAATTTTTATTTCATGTAGAGCATTTTTGTACACAGTTTAGGTGGCTTTAGCGTTTTATTTCTGCAAGAAAGCTTCAATCAGAAACGCAAACCAGGAGGTTTTTTTCCTGCCTCTAAACACTGAGCTCAAAATATGCCTGTAATCATCCTAATGTGCATGGACACATTGGGGCTGATTTACAAAACGTTTACGCCATGAGTATCGGCGCATCTGCAGGCGCAATGGCTGTTTTGGTATTTACAAAACATTAGCGCCGGTAGCGCAGCCCTATTTTCCATTTACTATAGTGTTGTCGGCGGACAGGAGGAGGCGCTCAGTGCGCCACTATAGACCTGGCACACAGCATGTTAAAATCTAAATATAAAGAAGCTGGAAGTGAGAATATAATGGGGGTGATGTGGGGTGATGTGAGGAAGTATAGTGACACCTGCCAAAATAACTAATATGCCCAAAATAGAGTGAGAAAGTAACTTTTTCAAAACCAGCCCGCTGCGCCGGCAAGTACGATTCGAGCTGCGGGAGGTTTTTTTGAGCTCAGCGCGGCAATTTTCCTTGTTTCCTTGCGCCAAGACACTGCGCCGGCAAAATCTTAGTAAATGTCAAGTCACGTAAACCAATTTGCATAAGTTGAACAGGCGTAGCTCTGAACTTCCCAGTGCGCCTGCAAAATGACATTTCTAAAAAAAAAAAAGAAAGGCATTTAAAAGCACCCGCGGCTATTAATGAATTGTCGGCTCCCGGCAATATAGAGAAAAGTCATTGATAACAAAAAAAAAAAGAGTGGGGGTCCCCCCAAATTCAATTACCAGGCCCTTCATGTCTGGAATGGATATTAAGGGGAACTCCGCCGCAAATTTAAAAAAAAAATGCGTGCGGTTCCCCCAAATATCCATACCAGGCCCTTCAGATCTGGTGTGGATTTTAAGGGGAACTCCACCCCAATTTTTTTTTTTAAATGGCGTGGAGTCCCCCTAAAAATCCACACCAGACCCTTATCCGAGCACGAAACCTGGCAGGCCGCAGGAAAAGAGGGGAGGATGAGAGAGCGGCCCCCCCTCCCTCCTGAACCATACCAGGCCACATGCCCTCAACATGGGGAGGATGTCCCCATGTTGATGGGGACAAGGGCCTCATCCCCACAACCCTTGCCCGGTGGTTGTGGGGGTCTGCGGGCGGGGGGCTTATCGGAATCTGGAAGACCCGTTTAACAAAGGGGACCCCCAGATCCCGGCCCCCCCCTGTGTGAAATGGTAATGGGGTACAAATGTAGCCCTACCATTTCACAAAGAAAGTGTCAAAAATGTAAAAAATTACAAGAGCCGGTTTTTGAAAATTCCTTTATTAATGTCTTCTCTTTTCTTCCATCTTCTTCTTCCATCTTCTTCTTTTTTCCATTCGGGTTTCTTCCTCCATCTTGTTCTTCATCTTCATCTTCCTCTTCCTCTTCATCTTCCTTCTTCCTTCGGTCTTCTCGTCCGCATCTTGTCTGGCTTCTTCTTTCTTCTTCGGCCGCTCCGTTTGAATTGGAGGTTCCCGCTGTGTGACGATTCAGTTCTCCTCTTGGTCCACTGCCACCCTCTGACACCACGGGGAAAGTCCCGGTGAAATCCATGTGCGTCAGAGGGGGCGGGGTCACCGGGTGGCAGCGGACCCAGAGGAGAACTGAAGAACTCAAGCGTCGCACAGCGGGAACCTCCAATTCAAACGGAGCGGCCGGAGAAAGAAGATGGAGAACAAGAAGCCGGAGCAAGATGCGGACGAGAAGACCGAAGGAAGAAGGAAGATGAAGATAAAGATGAAGAGGAAGAGGAAGATGAAGATGAAGAACAAGATGGAGGAAGAAACCCGAATGGAGAAAAGAAGAAGATGGAAGAAGAAGATGGAAGAAGATGGAAGAAAAGAGAAGACATTAATAAAGGAATTGTCAAAAACCGGCTCTTGTCATTTGTAACATTTTTGACACTTTCTTTGTGAAATGGTAGGGGTACATTTGTACCCCATTACCAATTCACACAGGGGGGGCGGGATCTGGGGTTCCCCTTTGTTAAAGGGGTCTTCCAGATTCCGATAGGCCCCCCGCCCGCAGACCCCCACAACCACCGGGCAAGGGTTGTGGGGATGAGGCCCTTGTCCCCATCAACATGGGGACATCCTCATCAACATGGGGACATCAACATAGGGACATCCTCCCCATGTTGAGGGCATGTGGCCTGGTACGGTTCAGGAGGGAGGGGGGCGCTCTCTCGTCCCCCCCTCTTTTCCTGCGGCTTGTCAGGTTTCGTGCTCGGATAAGGGTCTGGTGTGGATTTTTGGGGGTACTCCACGCCATTTTTTTTAAAATTTGGGGTGGAGTTCCCCTTAAAATCCATGCCAGATCTGAAGGGCCTGGTATGGATATTTGGGGGAACCGCACGCATTTGTTTTTTTAATTTGCGGCAGAGTTTCCCTTAATATCCATTCCAGACCTGAAGGGCCTGGTAATGGATTTTGGGGGGACCCCCACACTTTTTATTTTTCCTATCAAAGACTTTCAATGACTTTTATCTGTATTGACGGGAACCAGCAATTCATTACAGCCGCGAGTACTTTTAAATGACTATTATTTTACTTTAGAAATTTAATTTTGCTCTGGAACTGTTATAAACATGGAAAACGTGCGCTACTTTACAGGCATACTATAGACACCCCCCGGGTATGATATTTAGGGCCAGTTCACACTGGATGCAGTGCAGCGCGTTTTTTTGATGCATGAAAAACGCAAAGAAAGTTGATCACATTAATGCCAATGGCATAGTTCACACCACTGCAGTCCGTTCCAGTGCATTTCAGAAAGGAAAAAAAAATGGTCATGCTGCATTTTTTAGGTACAGAACTGTACTGGACCGCAGTAAAACACATCAAAAATGCAACGAAACATACCAAAAACGCACTGGAATGCACCGGAACGCACCTAAATGCACCAAAGACGCACTGCAACACACTTGTCCTAAGTGAAAAGAGGGGGAAAAAAAACACTGGACTGCATCAAAAACGCATCAAAAACCACCTGGAACGCATCCAGACTGCGTTTCTATGGTGTGAACTAGGGCCAGTTCACACCATAGAAACGCAATCCGGATGTGTTCCAGGTGCTTTTCTGCCTGCACGTTTTTGATGCGTTCCAGTGCATTTTTGGTACGTTTTTGATGCAGTCCAGTGCTTTTTTTTCACCCCTCTTTTTTATTAACCATAGATAAGGACAAGTGTGTTCCAGTGCGTTTTTGGTGCATTTAGGTGTGTTCCTGTGCGTTCCAGTGCGTTTATGATGCGTTTTGCTGCGTTCCAGTAAAGTCCAGTGCAGGTAAAATGCAGCATGTTCTACTTTTTTTGTGGAACTGGAACCCACTGGAACAAACACTGCCATTTAGAACCATATAACCAACTTTCCATGCATTTTTGATGCATAAAAAACGCAATGGACTGCATGTGGTGTGAAATGGCCCTTAAGCAATTTGGCATATTTAAAGGCACTTCTCCTTGTTTGGTTTTTGGTGTTGTCCAAATTGGTGACATTGATATATGTCCCTTAGGGTGGGACCTGGGCCCCCATTTTATGGCCAATAACTAGAAGATAAGCCAGCCAAGTGGGGACTAGCAAAATTAACATGTCAGTTCCCATAGACTGCAATGGTATTTGTTGGTGGGGGGGTGATTGTCCCATCCCTAATTTTGTAGCATGCTGGATGATGTGCTTAATTTTGGATGGGGGGGGGGGGGGGTTATTTTCTGCTAGCTACATTTGAGTTCTTCTGAGCATGCCCAGCCTGTTAGATTTTTTTTGGTGCTTTTTGTGTGTGAACAGCACCTGGACATTTCTGGGCATGCTCAGAGAGTGTTTTTATGGGTTAGTAATTGAAGGACATCCTTAACCACTTAACGACCGCCCACTGTAAATATATGTCGGCAGAATGGCACCGACAGGCAGAATCACGTACATATACGTGATTGCCTTTGTATAGTTGGGGGGTCCGATCGGACCCCCCTTCTTTACAGTGGGTGGTTGTTTTACCTTCGGGAGCGATCCGGCATGAGGGGACGGCCGTTCGATTCCGCCCCCCCCCCCCTCTCGATCGCTCCCCGCGAATGAGAGAGCTTCCCCTGCCTGTGTACTGTTTACACAGGCAGGAGGAAGTGATGTCATCTCTCCTGCGGCGCTCACATATACCGAGCGCCGTACAGGAGAAGATGCAGGTTAGTGCACAAAACAGCACACTGACACCAGGACACATAGGCACATAAATCGCCCCCCCAGGCCCCCCCAGATCACCCCCCAGCCCCCAGTCACAGTGTCACTGATTGCAGTGACCATTTATTTAGTGATCACTGCAATCAGTGACATTTGTGACTGTAAAAGTGTCTCTACATTTAGTTTTAGGTCCAGTGTAGCCCCCTAACCCCCCCTAATAAAGGTTTAACCCCCTGATCAACCCCCAGATAACCCTTTCACCCCCTAGCACCGCCGTCGCTAAGCGATCATTTTTCTGATCGATGTCTTAGCGTCGGTGATGCTGATCGGTAGCCAGTAATTTTTTTTAGGTTCGCCGCAGGTTTTTATAGCGTCGGGTACCCCCATAAATTATCTAATAAAGGTTTAACCCCCTTGATCGCCCCCCAGGTAACCCTTTCACCCCCTATCACCACTGTCGCTAAGCGATCATTTTTCTGATCGCTGTCTTAGCGTCGGTGATGCAGATCGGTAGCCAGTAATTTTTTTTAGGTTCGCCGCAGGTTTTTATAGTGTCAGGTACCCCCATATATTACCTAATAAAGGTTTAACCCCCTTGATCGCCCCCCAGGTAACCCTTTCACCCCCTATCACCACTGTCACTAAGCGATCATTTTTCTGATCGCTGTCTTAGCGTCGGTGATGCAGATCGGTAGCCAGTAATTTTTTTTAGGTTCGCCGCAGGTTTTTATAGCGTCAGGTACCCCGATATATTACCTAATAAAGGTTTAACCCCCTTGATCGCCCCCCAGGTAACCCTTTCACCCCCTATCACCACTGTCGCTAAGCGATCATTTTTCTGATCGCTGTCTTAGCGTCGGTGATGCAGATCGGTAGCCAGTAATTTTTTTTAGGTTCGCCGCAGGTTTTTATAGCGTCAGGTACCCCCATATATTATCTAATAAAGGTTTAACCCCCTGATAGCCCCCCAGGTAACCCTTTCACCCCCTATCACCACTGTCGCTAAGCGATCGTTTTTATGATCGTTGTCTTAGTGTCGGTGATGCCGATAGGTAGCCAGTAATTTTTTTTTAGGTTCGCCGTCAGGTTTTTATATAGCGTCAGGTATCCCCATATATTACCTAATAAAGGTTTTAACCCCCTAAATGCCCCTAGTTAACCCTTTCACCAGTAATCACCATATAAGTGTTACGGGTGACGCTGGTTAGTTAGTTTGCTTTTTATAGTGTCAGGGCACCCGCCGTATATAACCCAATAAAGGTTTAACCCCCTGATCGCCCGGCGGGTGATATCAATTAGGTTTTAGCGTCAGAGAGGGTCTGCGTCACACCCCAGGCAGCGTCAGGTTAGTGCCAGTAGCGCTAACACCCACGCGTTAAGCATACACCCCCCTTAGTGGTATAGTATCTGAACAGATCAATATCTGATCTGATCAGATCTATACTAGCGTCCCCAGCAGTTTAGGGTTCCCAAAAACGCAGTGTTAGCGGGATCAGCCCAGATACCTGCTAGCACCTGCGTTTTGCCCCTCCGTCCAGCCCAGGCCACCCAAGTGCAGTATCGATCGATCACTGTCACTTGCAAAACACAACACACATAACTGCAGCGTTCGCAGAGACAGGCCTGATCCCTGCGACTCCAGTGCTGTAGGAGGTGATTTCACCACCACAATTTAAAAAAAAAGAAGCATATATGCCGAAGCATTGGGGCAGCAGGGGCGGAGGAGCGTACATACGGTCGAAATTCCGACGGAGGCTTGCCCGTGGAAAAGTCTGACCATGTGTACGCGGCATAACTTTTGCGGGAAGATGCCCCCATGCTTCGGCATATATAAATGGTGTATGTATGCCCATCATTAGAAGTGGGTGGATGAAGGGCGGTATTCTAATGGTGGGCACACCCACCGATCAATCTTTTTTTTTCGTTCAGCCAACAGGCTGCATGAAAAAAAAAATTACAATACATGTCCAACAAGGACCAGCAACGTACTGGTATGTTGCTGGACTTTGATTGTTTATACCAGAATGATGCCTGTGGGTTTAGGTATCATCTTGGTATCATTCTTTTCAGCCAGCGGCCGGCTTTCATGTAAAAGCAATCCTAGTGGCTAATTAGCCTCTGGACTGCTTTTACAAGCAGTGGGAGGGAATGCCCCCCCCGGATATAAAAAGCGCCATTGGGAAATTGGGAAAGCATTTTATCACACCGATCTTGGTGTGGTCAGATGCTTTGAGGGCAGAGGAAAGATCTAGGGTCCAATAGACCCCAGTTTTTTCAAAAAAGAGTACCTGTCATTACCTATTGCTATCATAGGGGATATTTACATTCCCTGAGATAACAATAAAAATGATAAAAAAAAAAATATGGAAGCAACAGTTTAAAAATAAAATAAAAAAGCAAAATTAATAATAAAAAAATAAAAAAAGCACCCCTGTCCTGCCCTGCTCTTGCCCAATGGCGAACGCAAGCGTCGGTCTGGCGTCATATGTAAACAGAAATTGCACCATGCATGTGAGGTATCACCGCGAAGGTCAAATCGAGGGCAGTAATTTTAGCAGTAGACCTCCTCTGTAAATCTAACGGCGTAACCTGTAAAGGCTTTTAAAAATGTATGTAGTTTGTCGCCAATGCGCGTTTGTGCGAAATTTTAAAGCTTGTCGTGTTTGGTATCTATGTACTCGGCCTAAGATCATCTTTTTTATTTCATCAAACATTTGGGCAACATAGTGTGTTTTAGTGCCTTAAAATTAAAAAAAATTTAAAAAAGTGTATTTTTTCCCCAAAAAATGTGTTTGAAAAATCGCTGCGCAAATACTGTGTAGAAAAAAAAATTGCAACACCCACCATTTTAATCTGTAGGGCCTTTGCTTTAAAAATATATATAATGTTTGGGGGTTCAACATAATTTTCTTGCAAAAAAAAAATATGTTTTCATGTAAACAAAAAGTGTGAAAAAGGGCTTTGCCTTCAAGTGGTTAGAAGAGTGGATGTAAGCTTCCTAATGTTGTGTATAAAATGCCAGAACAGTTCAAAACCCCCCCCCAAATTACCCCATTTTGGAAAGTAGACACCCCAAGCTATATACTGAGAGGCATGTCGAGTCCATGGAATATTTTATATGTTGACACAAGTTGCGGAAAATAGACAATCTCTTTTTTTCTTTTTTCTTTTTTGCACAAAGTTGTCACTAAATGACATATTGCTCAAACATGTCATGGGCATATGTGGAATTACACCCCAAAATACATTCTGTTGCTTCTCCTGAGTACGGGAATACCACATGTGTGAGACTTTTTAGGAGCCTAGCCGCGTACGGGACCCCAAAAACCAATCACCGCCTTCAGGCTTTCTAAGGGTGTAAATTTTTGATTTCACTTCTCACTGCCTACAGTATCACAGTTTCGGAGGCCATGGAATGCCCAGATGGCACAAACCCCCCCCCAAATGACCCAATTTTGGAAAGTAGACACCCCAAGCTATTTGCTGAGAGGTATGGTGAGTATTTTGCAGATCTCGCTTTTTGTCACAAAGTTTTGAAAATTTAAAAAAAAAAAAAATAATAATTTTTTTTCTTCATTTTCAAAAACAAATGAGAGCTGTAAAATACTCACCATGCCTCTCAGCAAATAGCTTGGGGTGTCTACTTTCCAAAATGGGGTCATTTGGGGGGGTTTTGTGCTATTTTGGCATTTTATGGCCTTCGAAACTGTGATAGGTAGTGAGGAGTGAAATCAAATATTTGCGCCCTTAGAAATCCTGAAGGCGGTGCTTGGTTTTCGGGGGCCCGTACGCGGCTAGGCTCCCAAAAAGTCCCACACATGTGGTATCCCCGTACTCAGGAGCAGCAGCAAAATGTATTTTGGGGTGCAATTCCACATATAACCATGGCATGTGTGAGCAATATATCATTTAGTGACAACTTTTTGTAATTTTTTTTTTTTTAGTCATTATTCAATCACTTGCGACAAAAAAAAAAAATATTCAATGGGCTCAACATGCCTCTCAGCAATTTCCTTGGGGTGTCTACTTTCCAAAATTGGGTAATTTGGGGGGGTTTTGTACTGCCCTGCCATTTTAACACCTCAAGAAATGAGATAGGCAGTCATAAATTAAAAGCTGTGTAAATTCCAGAAAATGTACCCTAGTTTGTAGACGCTATAACTTTTGCGCAAACCAATAAATATACGCTTATTGACATTTTTTTTACTAAAGACATGTGGCTGAATACATTTTGGCCTAAATGTATGACTAAAAATAGGATTTTTTGTACTCACCGTAAAATCCTTTTCTCTGACATCCATGGACTGACACGGTGTCTCTTTATACTTTACACGTGGGTTATGTCCCTGCCTGCAGGAGAAGACCTAGGCAGAATGTGAGATGTTATACATACATTCTAAAATCCAGAGCTGAACAGCCCCACCCAGGGGGCGGTCCCTCCGGACACAACCCTCCCACTACAGTCAGCAGACTTCAGTTCGTAACAAAGCAGTACAAACTTAAAAAGGAAGGGTGGGTGCCGTGTCAGTCCATGGATGTCAGAGAAAAGGATTTTACGGTGAGTACAAAAAATCCTATTTTCTCTTACCATCCATGGACTGACACGGTGTCTCTTTACACTTTACACGTGGGATGTCCCAAAGCAGTGTCAAGAGGGATGGGAGCAGTATAAATGGAAAAACCAAAAACTTCACTCCAAGAAGGCAGAGCTCCTCAACGGAGGAGTCACAACTTTAAACAGCGGCCTGCAGCACCCTGCGGCCGAAGGAAGCATCCGGAGATGCAGCCACATTAACCTTATAAAACTTAAAAGGCATGAACAGACGACCAGGTCGCCGCCTTGCACACTTGTGCAACCGACGCTTGATGTCGGAAAACCCAGGAAGCACCAATTGCCCTGGTGGAATGCGCCGTAACCGGAAAGGGAGGCGCCCGCCCTTTGAGAGCATAGGCTTGAATGATGGTTTGTCTGATTCCCCTAGAAATGATGACAGACGAAACCGCTTGGCCCTGTTATGGACCAGAGACAGTCACAAACAGTGAGTCGGACTTTCGAATAGAAGCAGTAGCAGACAGGTACACCCGTAAGGCTTGTACCACATCCAATATGTGCAGCGCAAACTCTCTGGGATGCGATGGGTGAGGACACAAGGACGGGAGGACAATGTCCTCATTTAGGTGAAAGGTCGACACCACCTTTGGCAAAAAGGAAGGTCACGGATGCAACACCGCCTTATCCTTATGGATGACTAAATATGGCGACTTGCAGGACAAAGCCGCCAACTCAGACACCCGTCAAACAGAAGTGATTGCCACTAAAAGGCCACCTTCTGAGACAAGACAAGAGGGGAATATCCCGGATATTCCCAAAAGGAGGTTCCTGGAGGACCGAGAGCACCAAATTCAGATCCCACGGTGGGAGAGGAGGCTTGACAGGAGGGAGCACATGGCGAACCCCCAACACAAGGTGCTAACCAAGAAATGACCCGCTAGAGGTCGCTGAAAGAAGACGGCCAAGGCCGAAATCTGATCCTTGATGGTACTCAAAGCAAGCTTTTGGGTCACTCCACACTGCAGAGGACGCAGGATTCTGGGGACGGAATACGTCCGAGGACGCCAGTCCAGCGCTTCGCATATGGCGATATAAGCTTTCCAGGCACGGTGATAGATCTGCTTGGAGGAAGACTTCCGTGTCCTTAACATGATCAAAATGACCGAGTCCGAGAGACCTTCGGACCCTCAACACCTGGCTTTCAACAGCCCTGCCGTTAAAGCCAGAGACTGTAAACCGGATGAAACATAGGACCTTGAGACTGAAGGTCCTCCCTCATCGGCAACCGCCAGGGAACGTCCGCGACGAGACGTACCAGATCAGCGTACCAGTGATGCTGAGGCCAATCAGGAACAATTAGGATCACCAGAGTTTATATCAGGCGATAAGGACCCTATGGGGCCACCAACGCATCCGAAGCATCGCCCAAGGATCCCTGGATCTGGCCACAACCTCGACCCTTGCGATTGAGTGGAGAGGCCATCAGGTCCACATCCGGCGTGCCCCACCGTCGGCAAAGGAGTTGAAATATGCAAGGGCCACTCTTCTTGGTCCGGCGATTGGCGACTCAGATAGTCCGCCTGCCCATTGTCTATGCCCAGAATGTAAATGGCCTACAGAGCCGGCACGTTTCTTCCGGCCCACTTCAGGATACGGACTACCTCGGAAGCCGCAGCTGAGCTCCGAGTCCCCCCTTGATGGTTTACATACGCCACCGCCGTGGCGTTGTCCGACTGGCTCCTGATGGAGCGACCCCGTACTCTCTCCGACCTGAGGAGAGACACAGTCCGATGGCCCGTATTTCCAGAACAGTGATTGGTAAACGGGCTCGTCCGGAGTCCAAGGCCTTGAGCCGACAGGACTCCCCAGACTCCACCCCAGCCCGTCAGGCTGGTGTCCGTCGTGAGTACCGTCCATTGGATGGGAGGGGAACGACTTTCCGGACCGAAGAGCCGAGGATCTCAACCACCATGTCAGGGGCGCCCTGACCAGGTGAATCACCTGGATCTGAAGATCCAAGGACAACGGGGATTTGTCCCAGGTGGACAAGATCTCCTTCTGCAATGCCCTGGTGTGTGATTGGGCATACGGAACGGCCACGAAGGAGGCCACCACGAGTCCCGGGACTCTCATGCAAAAAAATGGATTGACAACCATTTTCGGGATGTCAGCACCCGCACCGCAGACTGAAGTGTCAGCAACTTCTCCAGAGGTAGGATACCTTTGCCTCCAAGGAGTCTAGAATCAGAACTAGATACTCCAGACACTGAGTCGGGACCAGGACTGACTCCTGAATGTTCAGGAACCACCCGAAGTCCCTGAGGGTCTAATTGACGATAGTCACCTTTCCTCTAAGTCTGAGCCACCTTCTGCTCTTAGCAGAAGATCGTCCAGATAGCCCACGACAGCAATACCTCACTGTAACAGAAGGCTAGAATCGGAGCAAGCACCTTGGTGAACACCCTTGGTGCCGAGGCTAGGCCGAAAGGAAGAGCCACAATCGATAGTGGACTTCGCTGATCGCAAGCGCAGAAACTTCTGGTGACTTGCGCAGATCGGAACATGCAAGTAGGCGTCCTTGAAGTCCAAGGACGCCAGAAGAAAATCCCTTTGGTGGAGTGTAGCGATCACCGTGCGAATGGATTCCATGCGGAATTTCTGCACCTTCTCGAAGGCATTCAGGGCCTTGAGGTCCAGGATAGGTCGAACCACGTCCTATTTTTGGGACGACAAACAGATTCGAGTAGAATCCCTGAAAACTCTCCTGTGACGGAACCGGCACAATCACTCCGGACCTGATCAAATCCTGTACAGCCCCCAAGAGGGCTGCCCGACAGGTAGGAAGGAGAGGAAGATTCGAGGGAAAGAATCTGTCTGGGGGCCAGGATCGGAATACTATCCTGTATCCTGAGGTGACCACCTCGCACACCCACCAGTCGGAGATTCGGGAGGACCACCGATTCGTGACCTGCGAAGTCGTCCCCCCACCCCAGAGTCGGGCGGAGGCAAGACTTCACGCGGAGGTGGGCTTGGGAGCCGCTTGTTCGGCTTACGCACCCAGGGGCACTTGTGCCCACAAGCCGCACTGCCGTCAGTCTGAGAGGACCTACCCGTGGACTCTGACTGACGAAAAAACCCCGTTTTGCTGGAAAGGAAGGCCCCTGTTTTCGGCGGGCCTCCTCACTCTTGCTAGTCTAAGGAAGAAGAGTGCTTTTACCTCCCATGACATCCATGACGATGTCATCCAGAGCAGCACCGAAAGGTCTACCACCTTTAAATGGTAGATCTGTCAGGAGCTTCCTAAGGCTAGGTCAGCAGACCAGCACTTCAACCAGATAAGACGACGCAATACCACCGCCGAGACAGAGGCCCTGGATATTAAAGGGGCCGCGTCCAACGTGGCGTCGCACACATAAACCAGGCCCTGAACCAGTTGGTGGGCCAGAGCAACTGTGTCTGGAGGAAGATTATTCTCCTGTACAGCTAGGTGCAACATTTTTGCCCAACCTGTAAGTGTTTAAGACACAAGGGTCGCCGCTACCACAGGCCGTAGGGCGGATCCCAACAAGGCAAACATGGCTCTGCTCACCACTTCTGACCTCCTGTCAGTGGGGTCCTCAAATGCAGGAGTCCCCTCCATCGGGAGAGTGATGGCCTTGTTCAACCGGGCGACTGGAGGGTCGACCCTGGGGGAGAGGCCCACTTTTTAAGTAGGGCATCTTCAAGGGGTATCTGATAGACAAACGCCGCGGGACCATAAAAAAATTCTTCTGCGGCTTTTCCCAGACCTTATCAATGAGCTGGTCAAAGAAAGTACATATGGAAAAACCTCTTTAGAAGGCCTGGCCTTAAAAGAACCAAAGGAGACTGTATCCGCCTGAGGTTCTGCATCCGCAGCATTTTAGCTTGAGAGTGTCCCTCACCGCAGTCATGAGTACACTAACAAGCGCCCTGTCATTTACTGACTCAGAACTGGAGTTTTCCTCATAAGGAATGTCCTGTTCAAAACCATCCAATACATTCAGAACTAGGGTCCTGAGCGGTAGTGGCTAGGCCCATATCTGAATCAGCGCACTGCCCTCATGAAGTAAAGTGGGGGGAGGGCGCTTTTTTGCTCCCTTGCGCTTGCACACAGCTCCCATCCTGGTCAGAAATGATTCCAGGACTGCCCACAACTGGTCCCTAGAGACCGCAGGTGCTGAAGCACTGCCTGTTGTCCACTGACATTTAGGGGAAGCTGGTGACAGAGACTCCATATTGCCCCCCTCTGAGACTCCTCAGATAAAAAGTCCACCCACAGGCTGTGCTGACTGAGGAGGGGGCGCCCAGGGGACTCACCAAACCGGACCAGGGACCGCTCAGTTCCGCTGTCTGTACCGCGCTGTGTCAGCGCTGGTGAGCTGTGAGGAGATTGTGAGGAGATTCGCGCTGTTACAGCAGCGCTAGAGGCCAAAACTAGTGCTGAAGAGCGCGTGGGCTACAAGAAAATGGCCGCCGCACTTCACTGAGGCGATCCACGGCAAGATGGCCGCCATGACTCAGCAAAAGTGAAAAAAACAGCACACACACAGCGCCACTCGGCGCTCAGGCCCCAAAACACACAAAAAAAGGCCCCAAGCATATCTGCAGACCAGCATTAGCCCCTCCAAGAACAGTGTGACCCCCAGGCACCCCACACAGCACAGCGCCAGCAATGGTGACAGAGAGTGACAATGAAATACAGGGGGAGACAGGGAAAATCCCCCACAGAGAAACACACAGCTTTTTGTACTCACCTGCAGGCAGGAGAGACTACTTACCCGTCCCCTGAGGGACCCACTGGTGTGTTTCTGACAGGACTATCACAGTGCAGTACTGAGTAGCTGTCGGCCCGGTCCACCGTGAAAGATACAGTCAGTCAGGAACTGTTCAGTCTTGAGAGGACCGTGGGAGCATGAAAGCAAACCCGGCCACCCCTGGAGTCATGGGGCCTGTCGTGAACTGAGTCTCACGCACACAAGGCGAGGATCAGCACGCTCGATGGTCGGACAGGGAAGACTACAAGGATATCTTGTACCCAACCTGTTGCCCAGCCGACAGTTGATAGAAGATTCTCAAAAATAAAATAAAAAAGAATTCCAGAAAAGGAATAAAAATAGGTCAGGAGACTGGCTCCTGAGAGAGCCACGTCTTCTCCTTCTGCTAGGCAGAAAAAAACTGAAGTCTGCTGACTGTAGTGGGAGGGTTGTGTCCGGAGGGACCGCCCCCTGGGTGGGGCTGTTCAGCTCTGGCTTTTAGAATGTATGTATAACATCTCACATTCTGCCTAGGTCTTCTCCTGCAGGCAGGGACATAACCCACGTGTAAAGTGTAAAGAGACACCGTGTCAGTCCATGGATGGTAAGAGAAATTGAGTTTATTCGATTTTTCTTATAACAAAAAGTAGAAAATATCATTTTTTTTCAAAATTTTCGGCCTTTTTCCGTTTATATCGCAAAAAATAAAAATCGCAGAGGCAATCAAATACCATTAAAAGAAAGCTCTATTTGTGGGAAGAAAAGGACGCAAATTTCGTTTCGGTACAACATTGCATGTCCGCACAATTTTCAGTTAAAGCAGCGCAGTGCAAAATTCTGAAAACAGCTCTGGTCCTTTAGCTACAAAATGGTCCGGGGCTTAAGTGGTTAACAGGAGTAGCTACTTTGAAGTTCAGTCTCTACATTGGGTGAACTTGCATTTTGGGTGTTTCATGGACTGTGCATGTGTTTTCAATTGCCTCATTAGCACACAAACCTATGTTATATAAAGCTAGCTGATAGCATTCACTCCCTTGCCCTGAAAAGAGGCAAGTGTGTGTGTGTTGTGTTGTGTTGTGTTGTGTGTGTGTGGTGGGGCAAAAGTACATTTTGGTGTCCTTATCGAGTTTGTAACACATGTATTTTATTTGTTATGTCTTTGCAAAACCGGTGTTTGTTTTACTTTTGGATTGTATTTTTTGGTGTGGGGGAAATGTTCCCCTGAAATAATTTTTATGTTGTTAATGTGTGTCGTTTGTTCACTTTGATTTAATTGTCTGTGTTTTTTGTTTTTTTGTTGACCAATAAAATTTGATGCAAAGTTTTGAGGTTTGTTTTGCGTTTTTTTTTGCAACAAATGTGACAGCTGATTGGCATGTCAAAACAACAGGTGTGATTTGTCTAATCTGGTGCCTTCATGCTAGCATATGCATGTATTGTGTGCTGCCATTGAAAATCACCAGGAAATGAAAAATACAGAGCGGTAAGTAATCAATTTTCCTTTTTACTGCAGTGGTTCTCAGCCTCAGTCCAAGTACCCCCAACAGGACATGTTTTGGGAATTTATCTTATGGAGAATTGCTGTCCAAAATACCAAACCATTGACTGTGATTTAAAGCACATGTGCAAGATGAAGGCAAACCTGCAAACATGGCCTGTTGGGGGTACTTGAGAAGCACTGATTTAGAGCTCTGCACTTAAAAATAGCTCAAGGCAATACAATTCTAATTGTGGGCATTTTGAGGGAAACAAAGTAAGTGTTAGAACCCCTGCTTGTGTTTTTATTTTATTTTATTTTTTAAGGTTGGGCTTTGTGTCCCCTTTTAGTAAAATTGGCTTCACTTCCTGTCACACAGCTAAACAGGAAGTGAAGGTAAAACCCTACCAATGTCTTTTCTTGGGGACACACAGATCAATCTAACTAGTGTCCCCATTAAGCAAATTGCACTCTAGGACTTTGTTGTGTACCCCGAAATCATTGGGTAGTTTGGGGTTTAGTAAAGACAAATCCACTCTGCAGTAAAAGTGTAGCTGCTGAAAATCTGAGGGATCACTGGTGATTGTAACATCCAATCATGTAAAAGCAAAGATGGAGTTTTTTTGGTTTGCTTGCATGTCCCCCTCGGATATCCAGCAAGTGCACTTGTAGTGCAAAGTAGATTTGCCTTTATTAAATAAACCCCAAAGTCCAAAAAAACTTATAATTTGGGGTGTAAACAGCAAAATGCTGGAGTGCAATGTACATAATGGGGAAAGTATTTAGATTGACCTGTGTGTCCCCAAGGAAAGACAGTGGTAGGGATTTACCCTCACTTCCTGTGTGGCTATGTGACAGGAAGTGAATTATTTGGAAGGATAAAGTGGCCAAATTTGGGAATTGTCTTCACCCTATCAGGGGTGCAGACATCCCCAAAAACTGTCTAGACTTATAATCCCTCTGCACTCTATCCCCAAGCAAAAATAAGAAAGGAGTAATTTAGTTTAACTTTGCAAAGACACATTTCTAAATTGAATTGTGATGCATGTCAATGGCCCATTTAGACCCTCTTTAATCACTTGAGATCAGCGCTATAACTGATTGACGGCCACAGCATGGTCCTCAATTGCCGGGAGTCCGTCAATAAACGTCCTCCCCTGTGGTCACCGAGTCACTGAGACTCGGGTGATGACAGATCCAAGTAAGGGGCCGATACCTGCCCTTTACCATGTGATCAGCTGTCAGCCAATGACAGCTGATCACGTGATGTAAACAAAAGCTGGGTAATGGTTTTTGTTTTCTCCTTGTGCTGACAGCGTGAGCAAAAAAAAAAGGCAATCACCAGCTTATGTGCAAGGGACATCGGGCCCGAAGAGGAAGAGGCAATTCTGCATCATCTGTGACAATCAGTAGCCCCTGCCAGTGCCACCTATCAATGCCCACCACTGCTGCCAATCAGTGCCCATCACTGCCAACTATCTTTGCCACCTAGCAGTGCCACTTCTCAATGCCCACCAGTGCCAACTAGCAATGCCACCTCTCAGTGCCCACCCTTGCCACCTTATCGGTGCCCATCAGTGCAGCCCATCAGTGCAGTCTCATCAGTGTACATCAATGAAGGAGAAAAATTACCTTTTTTCTAAATTTTCGAAATATTAACCACTTTCCTACCGCCCACCGTCAAATGACGTCCTTGGCTTTGTGCGGTGACATCTGAATGATGCCTGCAGTTGCAGGCATCATTCAGATATCATTCTTTTCAGCCGGCGATTCTGTGCACGATAAAAATGATCATAGCGGCAGATCCGCCGCTTGATCGTTCTTATAGGCGGCGGCAGGAGGGGACGTTCCCCCCCCCCCTCCCGCCGCCATCCGGTGCTTCTCCGGGCTCTCCCGTGCCATCTTGGGCTCGGAGAACGATTTGGCCGGCGCCGGATGGGAAGCATAGAGATAACTGGTGACCAGATGGTCACCAGTCATCTCTATGACCGTCAGAGGCCTGGGCGCGACGTTATGACATCACGCCGGGTTCCCGTATGTAAACCAAACCGTGATCTCGGCTGTCAGCATGAGATTGGTGAATTTTTTTGACCGATCTCATGCTTTCCAGCCTGGAGGAGAGATGTGGGGTCTTATTGACCCTGCATCTCCCCATAAAGAGGACCTGTCTTTCCTATTACAAGGGATGTTTACATTCCTTGTAATAGGAATAAAAGTGATCCAAAAAACAAAAAAGTTAAAAAAAGAGTAAGAAATACAAAAAAGTAAAAAACAAAAAAAAAATTATCCAAAAAAAGAAAAAACGCTCATGTCCCCGGTAGCTCGCGCTCAGAAGCGAACACACACGTAAGTCCCGCCCACATATGTAAACGCCGTTCAAACCACACATGTGAGGTATTGCTGCGTGCGTTAGAACGAGTGCAACAATTCTAGCACTAGACCTCCTCTGTAATGCCATAATGGTAACGTGTAAAAAAATGAAAGCATCGCCTAGGGAGATTTTTAAGTACTGAAGTTTGGTGTCATTCCATGAGTGTACGCAATTTTAAAGCGTGACATGTTAGGTATCTATTTACTCAGCATAACAACATCTTTCACATTATCCCAAAAAATTGGGCTAACTTTACTGTTTTGTAATTTTTTTACATTCATGAAACCATTTATTTACCAAAAAAAAGGCGTTGGAAAATTTATTGCGCAAATACAGAGCGAGATAAAAATTTGCAATGACTGCCATCTTATTCCCTAGGGTGTCTGCTAAAAAAACATATATAATGTTTGGGGTTTTGAGGTAATTTTATAGCCATAAATGTATGATTTTTACATGAAGGAGAGAAGTGCCAGAATAGGCCCAGTGCTGAAGTGGTTAAAATATCCATTTATTTATTTTTAAACTTGGTCTTTTGTATTTATAGAAAACAAAAAACGCAGAGGTGATCAAATAGCACCAAAAGAAAGCTCTATTTGTGTGCCAAAAAATAATACATTTTCATTGGGTTACAGTGTTGTATGAGCGCGCAATTGTCATTCAAAGTGCATCAGCGCTGAAATGTGAAAATTGGTCTGGGCAGGAAGGGGGTTTAAGTGGCCAGTGCGCAAGTGGTTAATATAAGGCTACATGCACACGGACGTTTTTCAAGCCGCTTGTTTGAGCGTTTTTTGCAGCTTAAAAACGTCTCTCCATGTTAGCCTATGGCCTCATGGCCACCATGGCGTTTTTGAGCTGTAAATGACATAGGTGTTTTTAGGCCCCATGTACACGGGACGCTGGTGCAAAGTGTTCAGAACTAAGTTTGAAAGTGGCGTTTAGAAAGGCGCGCTTTGTGGCGTTTGCATGCCGCGTTTTACCAGATTTGCGTCTATATGCGTTTAGTTAGGAAACATGATAAGGAGCCGCCCTAAGCTCCAAAAACAGTATTATTAACGATTTCAGCTATTTTTTGAGACCAGAGTGAGTATCAGCAGCTGAGAGAGCAGCAGTGTAGTTTTATTTAGCGTGTCACTTGCCACATCACTTGCCCCAAGTTGTGGATTGTCCACTTGCCACGTCAGCTGCCCCAAGTTGTGGATTGTCCACTTGCCACGTCAGCTGCCCCAAGTTGTGGATTGTCCACTTGCCACGTCAGCTGCCCCAAGTTGTGGATTGTCCACTTGCCACATCACCTGCCCCAAGTTGTGGATTGTCCATTTGCCACGTCAGCTGCCCCAAGTTGTGGATTGTCCACTTGCCACGTCACCTGCCCCAAGTTGTGGATTGTCCATTTGCCACGTCACCTGCCCCAAGTTGTGGATTGTCCACAATGCAATGGAAGCAATTGCATTATTTTTTTGATATACCGGTATATATATATATTTTTAATGGTTTTTCCTCATTTGCCCTAATTTTGGAGTAAATCAATCAATGTAAAAAAAATAGGTCACCTTTAAAAACGCTTCTAAACTAAAATGCGTCTAAACGCCAGTACCGCGTCTGAAACGTGGAAATCTTTGGCGTCTGAAGGCATTTTTAGGCTTTGTGAAAAACGAGTTTAAACGCAACTGCAGATTTTTTTTCCAGGCCAAAAACAGTGTTTTGGATGTAATAGAATTCAATGGACCCGCATCCAAAACGCAAGTACCGCGAATTTGCGGCAATTTTTTTTTAACCTGCTTATAGCTGGTTGTTAAAGGAAATGTAAAAAAAATAAACATTGCCGGCTCTAAAAAAAAAAAAAAAAAAAACTAGAAAAAAAACAGGCCCTTGGGTCTAGTATGGATTCAAAGGGGACCCCCCTCCACAAAAATGAAAAAAAAAATGGCCCTTCAGGTCTGGTATGGATTTTAAGGAGAACCCCCGCCAAACTTAAAAAAAAATAGCGTGGGGGTCCCCCTATAAATCCATACCAGGCTCTTTAGGTCTGGTATGGATTTTAAGGGGAACTCCGCCAAATTAAAAAAAAAATAGCGTGGGGGTCCCCTAAAAATCCACATCAGACCCTTTATCCGAGCACGCAACCTGGCAGGCCGCAGGGGAAGAGGTGGGGACGAGAGAGCGGCCCCCCCTCCCTCCTGAACCGTACCAGGCCACATGCCCTCAACATGGGGAGGATGTCCCCATGTTGATGGGGACAAGGGCCTCTTCCCGACAACCCTGGCCGTTGGTTGTTGGGGTCTGCGGGCGGGGAGCTTATTGGATTTCGGGAGCCCCCTTTAATAAGGGGGCCCCCAGATCCTGGACCCCCACCCTATGTGAATGAGTATGGGGTACATCGTACCCCTACCCATTCACCCGGTGGCAAAAAAAGTTAATAAAAAACACAACACAGGTTTTTAAAGTAATTTATTAGGCAGCTCCGGGGGTCTTCCTGAATTAAGTTCAAGGCTTCTGAGCATGCGTCGACTTGATTCTGAGCATGTGTGGGGGGGTTTTTCGTTGGAGTTCCACACAGATGATCAGAATTTTTTCCATCGGAAAAATTTAAGACATGTTCTATTTTTTTACACCGATGGAAAAAAGTCAGATGGGGCCCACACAGGATCGGTTTTTCCAATGAAAAAAACAATCGTTTGTACAGGGCTTCAGTGTCAGACTGCCCACACTACTATAGCAGTGCCATTATAAGTCGCTGATCACCGCCATTACTAGTATAAACAAGTAAATAAATAAAAATTCCAGTATACATCCCATAGTTTGTAGATGCTATAACGTTTGCGCAAACCAATTAATATACGCTTATCAGCTTTTTTTTTTTTTTTTTTTGTTTACTAAGAATATGTAGCAGAATGCATATTGGCATACATTTATAAAGAAATTTGACTTTTTACAATTTTGTTATTGGATGTTTTATAGCAAAAAGTAAAAAACTTTTTTTTTTTAATTGGGTCTTTTTTAGTTTAGAAGTGATCAAATACCACCAAAAGAAAGCTCTATTTTTGTGAAAAAATTATATGAATTTAGTTTGGTACAGCATTGCATGACAACACAATTGTCAGTTAAAATAGAGCCGTATAGCAAAAAATGGCCTGGTCATGAAGGGGAGTAAATCTTTTTGGAGGTCAAGTGGTTAACTAAAAATTGCAATTAATGTTATATAAGTTGGTTGAAAACTACCTAGTGACCCATTGATACCCCAAGGCAGTGCACTGCAGTTCATGTGTCTTTTGCATTTGCCAACGCACGTTGCAGTACACTTTGTTGGGCAGACCTTTGAAAATGAATGGGCTCCTCAATGAATAAAATATTATATGTGCTGTCTGCTTTTGTTGCAGTGCAATACAACATACAGAACACAGTATATTCTACATACTTCTGGTAAAGTCTACAGGCTTGGAAAGATCAATTTGTAAATAGATAGAAAACTGTCTAAAAGACAGAATTCAGAGAGTAGTGGTTAATGATTCTAATGCCCCATACACACGATCATTTTTAATGTCATTTTTAAAACTGACGTTTTTCTCGTCATTTTTTTTCTTGTTTCCTCTCAAGCCTGTCTTGCGTACACACCATCATTTTAAAAAATGTTCAAGAAAAGCGCAGTGACGTACACCACGTACGACGGCACTATAAAGGGGAAGTTCCGTTCGAATGGCGCCACCCTTCATGTTAGTAAAGTTTGTTGAGAGACGATTCGCTCTTTTCAGTCTAGTGCTTTTCAGTCCGTTACAGCATGACGAATGTGCTATCTCCATTACGAACGCTAGTTTTACCAGAACGAGCGCTCCCGTCTCATACTTGATTCTGAGCATGCGCATTTTTTTTCACGTCGTTAAAGCATACACACTATCGTTTTTCACGTCGTTAAAAAAAACGACATGAAAAACGATGTGAAAAAAGAGAGCATGTTCGAAATTTTTAATGCCCGTTTTTCACGTCGTTAAAAATGCTCTGGAGCATACACACGATCATTTTTAATGGCCATTTTTTTTAATGCCATTTTTAACGGCATGAAAAATGATCGTGTGTATGGGGCATTACTCTGAATGGTCCAAGGTTATCAGTGGTGTACCCCAAGGTTCAGTGCTGGGACCCTTACTTTTTAATATCTTTATAAATGATATTGGGTCTGAGATCAAAAGTAACATTTCTGTCTTTGCAGATGACACTAAGCTATGCAGTGGAATAACGTCCTTACAGGATGTCGCCAATTTACAAGCCGACCTCAATGCTCTGTCCAATTGGGCGACTATGTGGCAGATGAGGTTTAATGTTGATAAATACAAAGTTATCCACTTCGGGACTAAGAATATGCATCCATCATACATACTAGGGGGAGTACATTTGGGGGAATCCATAGTGGAGAAGGATCTGGGGGTTTTGGTAGATCATAAGCTCAATAATGGCATGCAATGCCAAGCTGCGGTTTCCAAAGCGAGCAAAGTCCTTTCTTGTATTAAGAGAGGTATGGACTCCAGAGAGAGAGAGAGAGAGAGAGATAATTTTGCCCCTGTACAAATCATTAGTAAGACCTCATCTGGAATATCCAGTTCAGTTTTGGGCCCCAGTTCTCGAAAAGGATATCGGGGAACTGGAGAAATTGCAGAGAAGGGCAACCAAACTGATAAGAGGCATGGAGGAGCTCAGCTATGAAGAAAGATTAGAGGAACTGAATTTATTCACTTTTGAGAAGAGGAGATTAAGGGGGATATGATCAATACGTACAAATATATAAGGGGTCCATATAGTGAACTTGGTGTTGAGTTATTCACTTTAAGGTCATCACAAAGGACAAGGGGGCACTCTTTACGTCTAGAGGAAAAAAGATTTCTTCACAGTAAGAGCTGTGAAAATGTGGAATAGACTCCCTGCAGAGGTGGTTCTGGCCAACTCAGTAGATTGCTTTAAGACCTGGATCCTTTCCTAAATGTACATAATATAACTGAGTACTAACATTTATAGGTAAAGTTGATCCAGGGTAAATCCGATTGCCTCACAGGTGATCAGGAAGGAATTTTTCCCCCTGCTGTAGCAAATTGGATTATGCTCTGCTGGGGTTTTTTCACCTTCCTCTGGATCAACTGTGGGTATAGAATTAGGTATATGGGATTGTATTTTTATTTTTGATTAAACTAGATGGACTTGTGTCTTTTTTCAACCTGACTAAGTATGTAACTATGTATACAGAACACTACAATAGGATGCCATTCACAATGAATGGCATTGCAGTACACCAACGCAACTAATGTGTGTTAGCGTGCGTTACTATATAAGAGGTGTGACTGGACCCGCAGTGAACTAGGGAAGATGTGTTTAGTTTGAGCTTTCAGTTACCTATTAAGAAAGAAAAAGCTGCCAAACAAGGTAATAGCTCATGTCCAAGCTAGGCGATTTTCAAAAAAAACGTCTCTGACAGGATTCAACTCCTTCCTACAAATCTGCTTATAACTTATTCAGAGTTCCTCATATTTAGGCAGCTGTAAACCCAGATTATGAGAATCATTGTGCACCCTTCCTAGACCCTCCTTAACCACTTCAATACAGGGTACTTTCACCCCCTTCCTGCCCAGGCCACTTTTCAGCTTTCAGCGATAACGCATTTTGAATGACAATTGCGTGATCATGCAACACTGGACCCAAACAAAAGTTTTTGTTTTGTTTTTCCCCACAGATAAAGCTTTCCTTTGGTGGTATGTGATCACCACTGGGTCTTTTATTTTTTGCTAAACAAATAAAAAAAAGACTAAAAAATATAAAAAACAAAAAAACTAAGGTTTTTCTTCATTTCTGTTATAGAATTTTGTAAATAAGTATGTTCTATCCTTCACTGATGAGGCGGCACTGACAGGCACTGATAAGGTGGTGCTGATCGGCACTGATAGGTGGCACTGATATGCAGCACTGATGGGCACTGATAGGTGGCACTGATATGCAGCACTGATAGGCGGCACTGATGGGCACTCATAGGTGGCACTGATGGGCACTTATAGGTGGCACTGATGAACAATGAAAGGCGGCAATGATGGGTGGCACTGATGGGCAATGATGGATATTGATGGGCAGCACTGCTGGGCACTGATAGATGGCACTGATAGGCAGCACTAATGAAGAGGTACTGACAGACATTACTAATGGGCACTGATTGGCATTCCTATTGGGCACTGATTGGCATCCTTTATGGGCACTAATTGGCATCCCTGGTGGGCACAGGTTGGCATCCCTGGTGTGCACGGGTTGGCATCCCTGGTGGGCTCTAGTGGGCATCCTTGATGGGTCTGCCATGATAATCAATGCGCTGATCATCAGCACAGGCCCCCACTGTCCAATTTGGACATTTTCACTTAGGGGTGTACTCACTTTTGTTGCCAGCGGTTTAGACATTAATGGCTGTGTGTTGAGTTTTTTTGCAGGGACAGCAGATTTACACTGTTATACAAGCTGTACACTTACTACTTTATTATTATTATTATTTCAGGTACTTATATAGCGCCGTCAATTTACGCAGCGCTTTACATATACATTGTACATTCACATCAGTCCCTACCCTCAAGGAGCTTACAACCTAAGTTTATATTGTATAATATATATAAGTGTCATTTATTCAGTGTTGTCACATAAAAAGATAGAATGAAATATTTACAAAAATGTGAGGGGTGTACTCACTTTTGTGAGATACTGTAAGTATAAACCTCTTTATTTAATTTTAGCCCCAAAACAATTATCTGTAAGAGCCGGTTCACACCAGGGTGGCGCGACGCGGCACGACTTGTGGGGGCGACCTCGGCGGCGCGATTTCAAGACGACTTGAGACGCCCGCTGAGGTGATTTGCATAAGACTTCTGTATAGAAGTCAATGCAGGTCGCCTTGGGTCGCCCCCAAAAGTAGTACAGGAACCTTTTTCTAAGTCGGAGCGACCTGAGTTGCTCTTACTTAGAATGGTTCCATTGAAAAGCGTGGGACGCGACTTGTCAGGCGACTGAGTCGCCTGACGAGTCGCCCTGGTGTGAACCGGCTCTTACTATCACTTTAAACCAGTCTAAATACCGTATTTATCGGCGTATAACACGCACAGGCGTATAACACGCACCCTAACTTTAAGAGGGAAGTTTCAGGGAAAAAAACTTTCCACAGCACCCTGTGTATAACACGCAGGCACAGTTTGCCCTCTTTTTTCGGGTTAAAAAAGTGAGTGTTATACGCCAATAAATACAGTAAGTCTGGGGCTCATTCACACTGCCTCCCTTTTCCCTGCCCTTTCATGTAATGTACAAATAATTGAGAACACATTATTTTCAACAGGCCCCATACTCACCCATAGCAGTTCCCCAAAATAATGCAGCCCACTTAATTTTTTCGATGCAGGGAAACCGGCATCCAATTTGCATATACACTATATTACCAAAAGTATTGGGACACCTGCCTTTACATACACATGAACTTTAATGGCATCCCAGTCTTATCTATCTATTACAGTAACAGCGCCACAGATGGATATACTGAATATGACTCAATGCTCTGATGGATTGCTGTTGCCCTGATTAATCGGTAACCAATTAAAACTTTGGGACAGAGTATAAAGTGAGCAGCGCTGATCCACACACCAAATAAGTGTACCTAGTTAATAAATGATGTGCAAATCATCTGCTATAAGGAATACATAAACATGTGCAAACATATTTCATAAAGTGCTAATTTGCTGTGTGAAATATTAGAAATTCCTGTTTTCAAACTTTTCCTCATACCCTGTGTAGCGGCCTCACCCCATCTCCTTTGTCTAGGCGTATGTCACACGACAGGGTAAGATGCGCTACAGCCCATGTCCTCCCCATAGCTGTGGGTGAGGTGAAGGCCAGTACCAGATATTTCCTCAGGCCTATGTGCTTTTGTCTAGAATCAAGTCCCGCTGTGTCGCTGTGTCGACACTTCCCTCTGCTCCCATTAACCAGAGTTCCACACACCGATCACAGTCCAACTCTTGCTTTATTGTACATCTCACAATAAACAGTGCTTCAGTAGCCATCTGGTTGCGACTTGATAACATTTTGATACGGGGAATGAGCAGGTCGAGGCACTATCCTGGTTATCAGCTTAACCACTGCGATTTCGCCAGCGGTTACTATAGCATTAACTACAAAGGATTTAGAACTTGAGAGTCTCTACCAGCAACTCAAGAGAACGTAGATACCTTCGCTGCACTGCGGCCCCTATCAGGGGAAGATGTCCCTCCAAGGGAGTTACCAGAGGCCCATCCGTCACTGGGTTGATGCTGCTCCAGACTCTCCGAATGGGTAACCTCCCCGGCCTCCTCACCTCAGACATGGGCCCCGTCCACCTCAGGGACCCTCGGACTTCTCCACCCTCGCGGGATCCAGTCGAAGTCTCTGGACCCCAGGCCTCCTAGTTTAGTACCTCACCCCAGGCTGAAGGTGCCTGGGATGGACTCCAACTCCATTCCGGTCAGGCCTAGGGCGCCTGGGCCGGAATCCGGAACCGCCCGCACCCAGGCCTAAGGTGCCTGGGCGCGTGAAGAAGATCCTCCTGAAGAGACCTTGTGGCCAGGGTGTCTCCCCCTTTTATCTCCTCCCATTGAAACCACAGCAGGTTCCCCGCCCTCGCCGTACCATCTCCGGAAAGGGAAAAAAAGGGTAGCACTGTAATGGCAAATCTACCTTGAACCTCCAGGTACCCCGCCACCCAGAGGCCAAGGAGATTATTACACCATCCAATCCTCCACGAACACAAATGGTCCACTATTCCCATACTTACACACCTAGATTTAGAGACCCCGCTACACCTGTATATATTTATTTTTTTTGCTCTAGTTTTTGAAGATGTCATAATTGGACTATAGCACTTTATATACATTTTATGGATGTTTGCATGCACTTGACATTCATAGCATTGCATGTTGTTTGCTACATTGCACTTTGATTTGCACTAAGCACTTTTGATATTGTTTGCACATTGCACATATAAGAATTTCCTCTTCTTGGCACAGCATATTAGCTCCTTATGACATATGTTTGCATGTTTATGTATTTATTATAGCAGATGATTTGCACGTCATTTATTAATTAGTTACACTTATTTGGTGTGTGGATCAGCTCTGCTCACTCAAAGCAAGGTCCATAAAGGCATGGATGAGCGAGTTTGGGGTGGAGGAACTTGACTGTCCTGACCTCAACCCGATAAAACACCTTTGGGATGAATTTGAGCGGTTTCTGAGTCAGGCCTTCTCGTCCACATCAGTGCCTGACCTCACAAATGCACCTTTGGAAGAATGGTCAAACATTCCCTTAAGCCTCGTACACACGACCGAGTTTCTCATCCAAAACCGGCAAGAAAAGTGCCGCGTGAGCTTTTTTGTTGAGAAAACCGTTCGTGTGTATGGTTTTACGACGAGAAAATTGCCGTGAATCTCGACGAGAAAATAGAGAACCTGCTCTCTATTTTCTCGTCAGGATTCCAGATTTCCTCGTCGTGTTTCTCGTCGGCCTGTTTTGTGACGAGAAAATGGTTCGTGTGTATGCTTTTACGACTCTTCCAAAAGCGCGCATGCTCACAAGCAACTATGAGACGGAAGCGCATCTTCTGGTAAAACAAGCCTTCGTAATGGAGATAGCACATTCGTCACGCTCCAAATTTTTGCATTGTTTAAATGTTGTGCATTGAAATCTTCGTTAGAATGTTACATTAATCCAAACAAATGAACTTCTTTTGCTGCTGATATTCACACAGAGTTATGACTATCTATTTTTAACCTTTTTCATGCTGCTCTTAAGAAGATTTATGTGTATTATATCGTGCAAGTTTTTAGGAATATTTAAAAATTTGATTTTTTTCAAACTGATGTTAATTGTAATTTCGCAATGTTTTGGTAGTGATCTCCCATTGAATCTTTTAATATATATTATTTACCATATTTTTCGCACCATAAGACGCACCTGACCATAAGACGCACCTAGGTTTTAGAGGAGGAAAACAAGAAAAAAAATATTCTGAACCAAATGGTGTACCAAAATATTTTCCAGTGCCCATGAAATGCAGCCTGACCATTGCCATAGTAAATGCAGCCTGACCATTGCCATAGTAAACGCAGAGTGACCATTGCCATCAGTGGTGTATTTAGGTTTTGTGCTGCCCTAGGCCTGACTAAACTTGCGCACCCCCTAATTTAAAAATATGACCCACCCCTTCCTTTTAAAGACCCGCCCTGTCATCTTCATGGGAAGAGGACAGAGGGGACGCTGTGGGAAGAGGACAGAGGGTTGCCGTGGGTGAAGGACAGAGGGACACCCTGGGAAGAGGACAGAGTAACGCCCTGGGAAGAGTACAGAGGGGACGCCGTGGGAAGAGGACAGAGAGGGACGTTGTGGCGGTCAATAGGGTCTAGAGAATAGCAGGCTAGGCACTTCCTAATGGCTCAGTCCCTGGGAATAGTAATGGATAATGGCCAACAGGCCCTCTTACCAGACCCAGCGAAATCGCAACAGTGATCCCTCTTGCTGGACGTTCGCTCACTCTGGGTTGCCCGGGGTGACTCTAGTCAGTAGTGTAGCATGTCTGTATCCTGGCAGTGGTTTGGTCTTTCTCCCTCTCTGGTGGTGCGGGTACAATGTGGCTCCCTCTCTGGTGGTGCGGGAACAGAGTGGCTCCCTCTCTGGCGGTGTGGGTACAGCGTGGCTCCCTGGTGGTGCGGGGTACAGCGTGGCTCCCTGGTGGTGCGGGGTACAGCGTGGCTCCCTGGCGGTGCGGGGTACAGCGTGGCTCCCTGGCGGTGCGGGGTACAGCGTGGCTCCCTGGCGGTGCGGGGTACAGCGTGGCTCCCTGGCGGTGCGGGGTACAGCGTGGCTCTCTGGCGGTGCGGGGTACAGCGTGGCTCTCTGGCGGTGCGGGGTACAGCGTGGCTCTCTGGCGGTGCGGGGTACAGCGTGGCTCCCTGGCGGTGCGGGGTACAGCGTGGCTCTCTGGTGGTGCGTGCAGGGTACAGCGTGGCTCTCTGGTGGTGCGGGGTACAGCGTGGCTCTCTGGTGGTGCGGGGTACAGCGTGGCTCTCTGGTGGTGCGTGCAGGGTACAGCGTGGCTCTCTGGCGGTGCGGGGTACAGCGTGGCTCTCTGGTGGTGCGGGGTACAGCGTGGCTCCCTGGCGGTGCGGGGTACAGCGTGGCTCTCTGGTGGTGCGTGCAGGGTACAGCGTGGCTCTCTGGTGGTGCAGGGTACAGGGTGGCTCTCTGGTGGTGCGGGGTACAGCGTGGCTCTCTGGTGGTGCGTGCAGGGTACAGCGTGGCTCTCTGGCGGTGCGGGGTACAGCGTGGCTCTCTGGTGGTGTCCCCCAGCAGAGTATTTTCTTTTGCTCCTCTTCTAACACCCCCTCCCTCCCCTCCAGCAGAGTGCTTGCATGCTGGGGGAACTGGTGCCAGAACTCTGCCGTGACTTAATTTCCCATGATGCCCCCAGTGTCTTCTGATTGGCCCTCTGCTGTGGCCAATCATGGGGAGGGAAACAACGAGCAGGAAGCTGGGTGGCAGCGCAGAGAATCCAATTAGATCCGCTCTCTCTTACTTTTCTCCCTTCGGTTTACAGAAAGGGAAGGGGGGCGGCGGGGGATACAGACAGCCCGCAGCTCTCCTCTCCCTGTCACAGCGCCGCTGCTCTATTTGCCAGAGAACTCGGCAGCGGCGCTGTGACAGGGAGAGGAGAGCTGCGGGCTGTCTGTATCCCCCGCCGCCCCCCTTCCCTTTCTGTAAACCGAAGGGAGAAAAGTAAGAGAGAGCGGATCTATTTGAATTCGCAGCGGTGGCGGGGGGCGAGGCCAGTGGCAGCGGGGGGGCGGAGCCAGTGGCGGCGGTCGGGGGATTCCAGCGGCTACGGGGAGTGATGCGAGCGGATGGCAGGGGCGGTGCCAGCAACGGCGGGGGGCGGGGCTTGTCGTGTATTCGCACTATAAGACGCAGGGACATTTTCCCCCATATTTCTGGGGGGAAAAAGTGCGTCTTATAGTCCGAAAAATACGGTAAATTTTACACCCTTTTTTGGGAAATACGATTTCATTATTTTTTTGGGGGGTTGGTATCTGTCCCTTTTTTTGTCAGTCAAATGTATCTGCTTACTCCAAAGCTAGATTTTACATTTTTACAAATACACATAGTCAAGTATGAACTTAAAGAAAAATAACATTTATTCATGTTTGAACTAAAATAAAGAGAAGGCAGCGCTGGAGAAGCTGCTGCCATTTGTGCATCCCAGGGACCCCAGAGCACACAGCAACCCTGTGTGGACACTAAAATTGGGAGCTTAAGAAGGCCAACATTTCTGAGCACAATCTGATGCTGGCCTCCCAGAGGTCAGGAATAGCAGCAGGTGATATATATGTCCCAAGTGTGTGGTACTACAACAGGCTGCCTCCTGTCCGACCACAATGAAGCAAGGCCATCACTTCCTCGTCTTCCTGGCAACCTTCCCTGCAACCTTTCCTGAAGCCTTCCCTGCAGCCATCCTTCTTTGTTTGGCTGGAGGCTGGGCCACTGGAGGGGTACTCCTGTCAGGAGGAGGAGGAGGTGGAGGAGAAGGGGGTGGCGCAGAAGAACAAGGTGGAGGTGTAGGAGAAGGGGGTGGGGCGGAAGAACAAGGTGGAGGTGGAGGAGAAGGGGGTGGGGCGGAAGAACAAGGTGGAGGTGGAGGAGAAGGGGGTGGGGCGGAAGAACAAGGTGGAGGTGGAGGAGAAGGGGGTGGGGCGGAAGAACAAGGTGGAGGTGGAGGAGAAGGGGGTGGGGCAGAAGAAGAATGTGGAGGTGGAGGAGGAGGTTGAGGTTGGGACAGTTGTGCCACCTCACAAATGGCGGTATTGGGGGTAATTTTTCCCATCACCCCCTTGTTGAGCAAGGTGATGAGCAGGGGCTCGCATAGGAGGCGTTGCTCCATGCTCATCACCTTGAACTTTGCCTCCACTAGGCTGGCAATGGCCTCTTCAGGGGATGTGGGCTCTTTGAGGGTGGCATGGGCCTCTTTAATAAGGGCCATTGCTGCCTCACTGGTGGTCCTGTCCCTCCTGCCTCTTTTGGGAAGCCGGATGGGAGGCACCTGGGATCTGGTGCTTCTCCTTTGCCCTGCCACCTCCTGGCTGCCACTGGGCCCTGCCACCTCCTGGCTGCCACTGGGCCCTGCCACCTCCTGGCTCACAGTGGGCCCTGCCACCTCCTGGCTCACAGTGGGCCCTGCCTCCTCCTGGCTGCCACTGGGCCCTTCCTCCTCCTGCCTGACAGTTTCCAGACCCTCCTCCTGGCTGATTTCATCCTGTGTGAAAAAGGGACATAGTTTAATATATTGGTTTAATCTTTGCAGCAAACTTTATAAACATGATTGAAGCAATTAGAATGTAAATCCAGAAACCATTTTTTCTAATTTACACCTACATCAGATTGACTATTTAGCACCCAATTAAGTGCAGACTAATGTCTCGAGATCTTGATTTCACTTGTGGAAGCCAAAATATTGTATGTTTCTCATCTTGACATATTTGGCAAACATTAATCTTATCCCAATACATTTTCATTTAATACTATACCTGGCTCCAGATGGCCAAATCAGGATCATCCAGGATGGCTGCCTCCTCTTGCTCCAGAGAAGGCTCAGGTTGGCTGCAGGGAAGTCTGGGGGGAAGAGTGGAGAGTGATGGCCTTGCCTCAATGTGGTCATCCAGGAAGGACATCCTGCTGTAGTACCACAAAATCGGGACATACACATCACCTGCTGCTGCTCCTGACCTCTGAGAAGCCAGGACCTTAGAGCGTTCAGTCCTGTAGGTGCCTCTCAAGCTCCCAATTTTAGTGTCCACTTGTTTTGCTGTGGCTGTGGGCACCTTGGTCTGCACAAATGGGAGCAGCTTCTCCAGCGCTGCTTTTCTCACCCCTCTTTTTTTGTGGATGGGGTTTTTCGTCTCCCACAGAGCCGGCAGCTTCCTTACCCGGTCAATAAATTCCACCAGGAACTCTTTGTCGTTAATAAAGACATTCATATTGTATCTGCAAGTTAAATAAATAATATATAACTAATGTGAGGCAAACAGTCTAACCTCCTTAACATCGTAGTCACCATATATATCCTGCAACATTCTCCAAACAGTATAGGCCAACAATTTGGCACAGTCTCAAAATCACATACCTTCGTTCGCACGTCCGTCACTTGAACTCCTCTCTCCGCACACCGAACGTACTATAGTCACATGTGTGTTTGCTATATACACACCACGCATGCGTCAAAATACAAACATGTCGCTCCGCACACGTCGCCCGCCCATGACGTTCTAACTAACATCTTTTCCCCGCCCCTTCTCTTTCGGCGCGCAGACAGATATGGCGGAGTTACAGCAGGTGTCTGATAATTCCGCAACTAACGAGGAGGAGACAAGCCCGGAGACCGAGGAAACGTCACGATCAAGGGGGAGATTCAAGGCATCGAATATGTCTTTTGCGGAGATGGCGGACATCTTGCTCAAGTCTGATTATGACGCAAAGCATGGGCCGTATAGCAAACCAAATAGAAGGAAGGCCAAAATCCTCACTAAAGTTGTGAAGAGTCTGAAGACGAATTTCGGGGTGAAACGCTCAAATGAGCAGCTCAGAAAGAGGTGGTCAGACCTCAAACTGAGGGAGCCAGAGCAGTTAAGGAGCATTAAGAGAATGCTCGCAAAAAGTAAGTAAAATGTACACTTTTCTGCTATTAATCCTTTTCTAAACTGACATGTTGCTGGTTTAGTTTTTTTTTCTTATTGGACTCCCTTCCAAAATGTAATATTTTGAACTTGGTTGGGCACAGTAATCGTTCGTTACGTTACAGACACTTCGTTCGGCCACTATCCGCTGTTTTGGCTTATTTTACAGCCACAAAAGTAATTAGACATTTGCCATTTTTTGGGAAATTTGGGGCACCAAGTTTTAGGCTAGATGATGTGTTTGTAAAGAGAATGAAATGCTAACTGTAAACTGTAAAGGAGAGGACACTCAGCAGCTGCTTCCACATCTGTACTTTGGAGCACTATAGTGTGGGCCACCAGACCCGCCTTTTTTGGGTGTCCCACACAGGTGCATCAGAGAATTTTTGTGTTGCCTACATGTCTAAAAAATGACAGACAAAGGTGAATACTAAGCATATTCTTGGTCAGAAATAATGCATTCATCTTTAACTTCCGCCCAAACACACACTTGTACCCCACTTCCAAGCAATTTAGCCTGTTTTTTTTTTTTTACATAGAGAATTTCTGTGTGATAACTCTACCTTTTGTTTGATTCTCATAGGGGAGAGAAGACTGGGAGGAGGACACTCCAGGGAGCACAGGAACCCCACAGCTTCACAACAACCCCAAACTCCAAAAGACCAACAACTTAAAGATGTGGAGGAAGTTGAGGTGGAGGAAGGAGAAGTGCAGGAAGGAGAGGTGGATGACGTTGTGGAACTGGTCACCACAACAGGTCAGTATCTGTCACCACAGCTTCAGGTAAGAGAGGTAGGCCTGCAGAGTTATAATACCTTTTTATTTTGTTTTTAGGGGATGTGAATGTTGGGGTGAAGGATAGTACAGGTTTCTCTGCTGACAGTGCCCTCCGCCTCATCCAGCAAGTGATGGAATGTAGCACGGAACTGGACAAAATTAAAGAAAGAATTCATGTGATGGATCAAACATTTAAAGACATTCTCGATGTTTTGGGGAGAATTCAATAAGGCATCCCAACCCCCTTTTTTTCATGTTTCTTCTTCAACTTTAAAAAAAAATTTTGACAATCAAACCAGCCAAAAATTGAATCTGCACACAGTGTGTCAACATGTGCTATCTGCCATCAGGGGATATCCATGTACGTCTTTTGGGGGTGCAACCCCTTCCTCGTATCTAAAGTAGGTGAACTGAGGAAGGGGTTGCACCCCCAAAACACGTCCATTGATCACCCCTGATGGCAGATAGCACATGTTGACAATAAGGATCAGGAGTCTAAAATCCCTATAGGAAAATAATCCCAATTGTGTGCATATTCAATTTTTGGCTGGGCAAGGGGTGGCAGGACCCCATATTAGGACGGGCACATAGAGACATATAGTTTGTGTAAGTGAATGTCTCAGATTGCTCCGAGGTATCCAATTTTGTAATTTTTGGAATGCAACTGTTGTTTTTGTATTTTCCTAAGAAAACAATTGCCGGTTTGTGGCCAGGCAAACAAAAAATGTAAAATAAAAAAAAAAAAGGTGTGTGAATTTGCACATAGTAAAATATTTGAACACAAACAACGTGTAGCTTCTTTTTCTAATACGCTCTAACCTTATTTGGTAAATTTTTAAAGATTACATAGTGAAATGGTTGGTATTTACTAAAGGAAAATACACTTGGCACTACAAATGCACTAAGACAAACTAGGAGACAGGAAACCAACAAAAGTTAGAAGTTTAAACAAGATTTTTATTTGGATCGTTAGACAGGAATCTTTAGACATAGCCTGGCATAGGAATTGCCCCCCTACCCGTGAAATAGTCCATGTATTTGTCCCGAACCTCACGGGCATTTTGGGGGGGCAAGCCAGCACGGGCAGATTCCAGGCCCGGCAGGGGATTATCAGGGGAAAGTCCAGCCTCAGGCAAAACTGAGGCCATATAGGAATTTGATTTGCGGCAAAGAAAATTGTGTAGCACACAACAGCATAATACTACATAGTTTATTTTGTAGTCCGCCAAGTGTATTGAAGTCATAAAAAGGCGGAACCGGCTGGCCATTATGCCAAAGGCATTTTCAACGACTCTTCGGCCCCTGGCCAGCCGGTAATTGAACACCCTCTTCTCTGGGGTCAGGGTCCTCTGAGGAAATGGCCTCATAAGATGTGGTCCGAGCCCGAAGGCTTCATCAGCCAAAAAAACAAAGGGGAGTCCTTCAATATTCCCTGCATCCGGTGGCAATGCAAGGTCGTCACTCTGGAGACGGAGGGCAAACTCCGTCTGGATGAAGGATCCCCCATCGGACATCCGGCCATTCTTCCCTACATCAACATAGAGGAATTCATACCGTGCTGACACCACCGCCATCAGCACAATGCTATGAAACCCCTTGTAATTGAAGTAGTAGGACCCAGAACGGGGTGGCGGCACGATGCGGACGTGTTTCCCGTCTATAGCACCACCGCAGTTGGGGAAGTCCCACCGCGTGGCAAACTCCGATGCCACAGTCTGCCATTCCTGTGGCGTGGAAGGAAGCTGTGGAGTCAAACAAGATGAAAAAATATTAGAATACACAAATCAAACATTACAAGTATATTCTAAGAAAATACATTAGAGGCCAACATCAAGCAAAGTCTACGTTTATTAAGGTGTTTTAAATAAGTATAATGGAAGGCTCATGTATCATATTCATCACCCCCTATGATGGTCCATTAATAAATTATAATGGGGGGGGGTAGATGTGTTTGGACACAGGATAGCATTGCAGTGGCGGTGCGTCCAGAGTGGGCGCTGGAGCACTGCCCCCTCTCTCCTGTGCCCGTCACTCAGAACAATACATAGGTTCATGCCTTGCATGAACCTATGTATTGTCTATGCCGCCCACTATTCAGGTGGATGGCCCCCTGTTAAGCGACCGACATATAAAGAACTGCGGCATTTATGGGCTTAAAATTGCATATCAGAAACAGGAAGGAAAATTGTCTTGCACATTACAGCCTGAGGGATGTAATTGGTTTCAGAAAAGTTAAATAGGGGACGCAGGGGGGGGGCATTCCTTGGGTAAACACTGACAGGCTGCTCTGCCAATCATGTTCACCAAGTCTGTTTAATGGTAACATGATTGGCTGATGCAACATCAAGGGAAGGAGAAGACATCAAGGACAGAAGAAGGATGGCGCTGACCACAAGAAGGTAAGTGCAGGGCTGGGGGGAAACTGGCTGCATTGGAGGGGACAAAATGGCTGCATTAGAGGGAACAAAATGGCTGCATTGGAGGGAACAAATGGGGGCGTTTAATAGGCACCAGAGCAAAAAAGGAGGAAATTTATTTCCTAAATTGGGGTTTGAACCCCCAAACATTTGGAGCAACAGGCGCCCCTGCTGGAAAGGTTAGTGAAGGAAAATATGCATGGAGGAGAAAAAAGGGGCAATCTAAAGCTTCAAGCATGCATGAGGACAAAGGGGACATTCTCAGCATATTACAATCATGGTAATTAGGGAAGGATGAAAGAAATACAATACATTAGCATACATGTAATACATAAAATGTGATGTTAATGGAGAAAACTTACCCTAATATAGTCCTCCTGCAGGACTTGTATAATGGCAGAACAGGTGTCTGGGATTATGAGGCCCAGAGCCTGGGGGGAGATGCCTGTCGTGAACTTCAAGTCCTGAAGACTTCTCCCTGTCGCCAGATAACGTAACGTGGCGATGAGCCTCTGCTCAGCACTGATGGCTTCCCGCATAACGGTGTCCTTCCTGGTAATATAGGGGGACACCAAAGCCAACAGTTCCTGAAAAACGGGGTCAGACATCCGCAGAAAATTCCTGTAGTCCTCAGGATTATTCTCGACGATCTCCCGCAGCAGAGGCATATGGCAGAATTGGTCCCGCTGGAGCAACCAATTCTTGGTCCATGAACTCCTCCTCACACCATTCATGGACTGGTCTTGGTCCAAAACAAGCAGACCAACACCAAGCGCATGCACAGCATGAACTCGTTGACGAGAACGTTGACGAGAACGTCCAGGCGTACAGAACAGAACGCACTTTAGAACAGCAAGGCCTATGAATAACGAACTGAAAAACAGAAACGAACAGGCGAGAACGCACTGTAAAACAGATACGACCTGCCTAGACGCCCTGAAAGTTAAGATACGAACCCACAAGCACAAACTGAACCGCAGAAAACGAACTGAAAAGTACGAAGACTGAAAAGCGCGAATCGTCTCTTCCCAAACTTTTACTTCACACGCGGTAACACGAGATCAGCAAAAGCAGCCCAAGGGGTGGCGCCAAGAAAAAAGATCTTCCCCTTTATAGTGCCGTCGTACGTGCTGGACGTGACCGCGGAGAACAACGAGGAAATTGGGAAATGTCAGTGTGTACGCATGGAAAGCTTGACGAGAAAATCGACAAGGTTAACAAGAATCTCGTCGAAAAAAACGACGTGTTTTTTACGACGAGAAACTCGGTCATGTGTACGAGGCTTTAGGCACACTCCTTGTGGACAGCCTTCCCAGAAGAGTTGAAGCTGTTATAGCTTCTAAGGGTGGACCAACTCAATATTGAACCCTACAGACTAAGACTGGGATGCCATTAGGGCCAGTTCACACCACATGCAGTCCGTTTTTTCTGCATCAAAAATGCATGGAGAGTAGGTTATATGGTTTCCAATGGCATAGTTCACACCAGTGCAGCCAGTTTTTAGGGCTTTCCAGTTCCAGGAAAAAAATAGAACATGCTGCATTTTTCCTGCACTGGACTGTTCAGAAACGTAGTAAAACGTATCAAAATTGCTCCAGAATGTACTGAATTGCATCAAAAACACACCGGACCCCAGTACAATGAAAAAAAGCACCTGGAATGCATCCGGAAATAAGTTCATTAACCACTTAAGCCCCGGACCATTTTGCTGGCCAAAGACCAGGCCACTTTTTGCGATTCGGCACTGCGTCGCTTTAACTGACAATTGCGCGGTCGTGCGACGTGGCTCACAAACAAAATTGACGTCCTTTTTTCCCCACAAATAGAGCTTTCTTTTGGTGGTATTTGATCACCTCTGCGGTTTTTATTTGTTGCGCTATAAACAAAAATAGAGCGACAATTTAAAAAAAAAAAACAATATTTTTTACTTTTTTTTACTTTTTGCTATAATAAATATCCCCAAAAAATATATAAAATAACTTTTTTTTTCTCAGTTTAGGCCGATATTGTTCTACATATTTTTGGTAAAAAAAAAATCGCAATAAGCGTTTATTGATTGGTTTGCGCAAAAGTTATAGCGTCTACAAAATAGGGGGTCGTTTTATGGCATTTTAATTAATCTTTTTTTTTTTTTTGCTAGTAATGGCGGCAATCAGCGATTTTTATTGTGACTGTGACACTATGGTGGACACATCGGACACATTTTTGGGAACAATTTTGATTTTTACAGCGATCAGTGCTATAAAAATGCACTGATTACTGTGAAAATGACACTGGCAGTGAAGGGGTTAAACACTAGGTGGCGCTGAATGGGTTAAGTGTGCCCTAGGGAGTGCTTCTATCTGTAGGGGGGATGGGCTGTGTGTGACACGACAGTGATCACCGCTCCCGATTACAGGAAGCTTTGGTCACTGTCCTGTCACTAGGAAGACTAGGGAAATGCTTGTTTACATCAGCATTTCCCTGTTTTTCCTCACCGTGACACGATCGCGGTCGGAGTCACGGAGCTCGCGGGGGGCGCCATACCGCTTCTTAAAGGGGACGTATATATACGTCCTTTTGCCTGCCCATGCCATTCTGCCAACGTATATCTGCGTGCGGCGGTCGGCAAGCAGTTGAAGTGTATTTATTTTCCAAAAAAATTGCCTTTGAAAGACTGTTGCGCAAAAACAGTGTGACAAAATATTGCAATGACCGTCATTTTATTCTCTAGGGCCTCTGCTAAAAAAAATATATATATCTATATATATATATCTATATATATATAGATATATAGATATATATATATCTATATATATATATATATATATAGATATATATATATGTTTGGGGGTTCTAAATAATTTTCTAGCAAAAAAATAGGATTTTTGTACTCACCGTAAAATCCGTTTCTCTGACGTCCATGGCCCGACGAAGCTCTCATACTGATGGCGCGTGGGAGGAACCGAAGTACCCCACGCATACTCAGAAGGCAATACCTACAACTACTGTGAATGTATTTAGTGTAATGTATAAACATAATGTGTATGTTTACATCGTGTATTGCACCAAAGGCATGCATGTCATGTAGCGTGGGCGGAAACCCACGCAGACTGCAAAGACATACCCGGTAGGTATGTTAGTATGTGGATATCCAATCGCACAAATTTAGACTGTGCATAGCGCCGAAGCGCCCATACCAATGGAGTGTGGGAGGGAACCGGAGTACCAGGAGGAAAACCACATAGACTGCCTACACATACCGTGTAGGTATTATAGCATGCGTGATAAACATTGAACATGTTTAACTGTGCAGAAGGCCAAAGGCGCACATACCGTCAGCGCGTGGGAGGAAACCGGAACACTCGGAAGAACTCCACGCAGACAGCACACAGATACCGTGTAGGAATGATAGCATGTGAATCAACATATTGCACATGTTTATGCTGTGCATTTCCATTGGAGCGTGGGGGGAAACCGGAGTACCCGGAGGAACCCCACGCAAACAGTATACCCATACTGTAAACATGTATAATATGTGCAATAAACATATTGAACATGTCTATACTGTGCAGAGAGCCGAAGCGCACATACCATGAGAGTGCGGGAGGACACCGGAGCCCCCGCCAACCCAGAGAGTATAATACATACATATACTGTGAATGTATCTGGAGTCGTGCATAAACATATTTTGTACGTTTATATCATGTATGGCACTGAAACACAGCATTGGAACGTGGGGATAGCCACGCAGACACAGAGACCAATAACACATACATACACTGTGAATGTATGCAGTGTAGAGGTATAGGATGAGTTTAAATTATGGCGCAGAGGCGCATAATCTTCTCTGTATCATTCCAACCTGCTTGACTGTGCTGCCGAAGCAGCATGCAGGTAACAGGTAACCTCTGATCCTCAGACCGTGTGTCTGTCAGAGCTCAAATCATTCCCCAGGAAATGGCGGGAATCGTTACCTCAGGTATCACACAGAAGGCTCACAGGGATTAGAGACATAAATGAATAAAGTCCTCCCTCATCCATGCTGCTCTTGAGGCAGCGTGTGAGGAAAACAGTGAGGAAACTGAGTAAAAGAAAAGCTTGTCACAGCAATTCCAGCCTAAGAGTGTTTCTCACATCATCAATGAGATCACTTACAAGCGCCCTGTCATTCCCTGACACAGAACTGGAGTTTTCCTCACAAGGGAATGTCCTGTTCATAAACATTAAATATTCAGAGCTAGGGTCCTGAGCAAATTTTAGCTAGGCCCATATCTGACTCAGAGCACTCCTTCACTAAAGATTTTTGTGGGGGGGAGGGGGCTTATAGCTCCTTTTGCTCGCACACCGCTTCCATTCTGACAGGAATGATTCCAGGACTGCTGACAACTGGTCCATAAGGACCGCAGGTGCAGGAAACATATGAACATGTTTAACTGTGCAGCACTGCCAGTTGCCCCAGGCAAGTGTGGAGAGCAGGTGTATCAGACTCCATAACGCCACCCTCTGAGACCTTATACACTATACAGTGAATATACAGTCCACCCACTGGCTACGCTGAGGAGGGGATACCCGGGAGGACCCACCAACCCTTAAGGACCGCTCAGTCTGTGAGGAGATTGTGAGGGGATTCGCGCCGCCGCCAGAAATAAATGCGTGGCGGCCACAAGAAAATGGCTGCCGGCCGCAGCTATAACTGCGCCACTGAACGCCAAGATGGTCGCCGAGCGCAAAATTTAAAGCTCTAATGGGCACCAATGGCGCACGCAATAACCACCTCAAACAGCGCCAATGGCGCACGCAATAATCACCTCACACACCAGAAAAAACTGCAGACATGAGCGCCCAGCCAGGCCAGAGTGACCCCCAAGCACCCCACAGCACAGCACCAGTACAGGGTGCAGAGAGCAGCATAACAGGGGGGAGACAGGGAGAAACCCCCACACACAGAAACACAGCCAGCATGTACTCACCTGCAGTAGGAGAGACTACTTACCCGTCCTTTTCAGGGACCCACTGGCTTGTTTCAGACAGACCTATCACAGAGTCGTACTGCGTAGCTGTCGACCCGGTCCACCGCGAGAGATACAGTCAGCCAAGTACTGTTCAATCTTGAGAGGACCGCGGGAGCATGAAAGCAACCCGGCCACCCCTGGAGCCATGGGGTATGTCGTGAACTGAGTCTCACGCATGCAAGGCGAGGATCAGCACGCTCGATGGTCGGACAGGGAAGACTACGAGGATACTAGTGTACCCAACCTGTTGCCCAGCCGACAGTTGATTGAAGGTCTCAAAAATAAAATAATAAAATTCCCAAAGGAATAAAAATCAAAAGTAAAATCTTCCAGGAGACTGGCTCCTGAGAGCCACGTCTTCTCCTTCTGCTAGGCAGAAAAAAACTGAGGCTGCTAGCTGCAGGTGGGAGGGTAATGTCCTGAGGGACCGCCCCCCTGGGCAGGGCTGTTCAGCTCTGGCTTGTTCTAGAATGTTTTAACCTCTAACATTCTGCCTAGGTCTTCTCCTGCGAGCAGGGACATATACCCACATGTAATCAGTATGAGAGCTGCGTCGGTCCATGGACGATAAGAGAAATACAGATTTTTACTTTACTTTTACTTGTAAACAACAAATGTCAGAAAAAGGCTTGGTCAGCAAGTGGCTAGGGTGACAATACTGTTCAGTGCAGTTGTCACCCTATTACAGAAAGGGAGTTAATGGCAGGATTTCTAGGTTAAAATAAAATAAAAAGTATGAAAAAAAACAAAAAAAAACTAATGCAGCAACACACCTAATGATTGGTAAGCTGCAATACTATCACTTTTTTTTTATTATTATATAAAGTTTATTGATTTTATATTATATACAAAACAGTTGTCATCATAACACATTTTAACAACCCCTTTAAAAACACCAATCACACTCATCTTTTATGGGTATTACATTGTGTCTGTGTGCGCTAAAATTCATTCAAGTGTATTTTTTTCCTGAAATTTGCGTTTGATAAACAGCTGTGAAAATACTGTGTGACATTAAAAATTGCAAAAGTCACCATTTTTTTCTCCAGAGCCTCTACTTTCATAAAACATATCATGGTTTTAAGTAATTTCCTAGCAAAAGAAAAAAAATGCAGGTGTTTACATGCACAGTATGTGCATCATTTCAAACTTGTTCCAGGCAGGAAGGGGTTAACAAATTCAAATCTGACTGCACTGAGCTAAAAATAGCTGTCAGTTGGAAAAAAAAAACTGTCACTATGACATCACTAGAATCTGCTTATTTACAGGAGCAGAGCCAGATCTGAGCACAGAGTGTTAGTGACTTCGCTAGGTGTTAGACCTGTGTGATACCACTGCTCTGAATTTTGAATTTCTGCATTTTTTTGCTGAATAATTCTACTATATTTTATTTTGTGTGCGAATTCTACACAAAAGGTAAGATTATTTTTATAATTGCTGACATTTTTTTTTTTTTTTTTATGATTTGGTCAATAAATATGTTTAGCTCAATTCTCAAAGTGGAAACACCTGGAATATAATCCTAATGTTCAGACTGATTTTCTGCTGAGTTTTTAGAGGTTTGAAAATAACTGTCAAATGAGTGAAAACAATGATCGTTTGCCTTGAGTGAAGAATTGTAAACTGAATTTAATAGGTACATTTGATAGGAAAAGGTGTGTGTGACCATTTTAGCACCCCAGATGTTTTGGAACTACATTTCCCATGATGCTCAGGCACTCTGTAGTGTAGTTGGGCATCATGGGAAATGTAGTTCCAAAACATCTGGGGTGAGAAGGTTCGCCATCACTGCCCTAGAAGCACAGCCATCATAAGAGGACTATATGGGCTGCCATTGCTGACCTCCATGTGATAACACCCTATTCTTTCTCTGCTGGTTTCCAATAAAATCCCAGCACAATAAAGTATCCTTCAAACAGAGATTACTCACGTCTCATTCCTTCACATATCCCAAAACTAGGAGAATTATTCCTCATTTAAGGACAATGGGGGAAGCCATGGAAATCATTTCTTTATTTCCCATTGGCCAGATCCACATCCAGAAGCACTTTTGTATAATGCAAATCTAGTCTAATATTATACAGCCATTTATTCAAAACTGTATACAGCTGATTGAGGCTATTTGGTCCTCATCAGTGCAGTGTATGGAGACCATGGCTTCTATGGAGTAGGGATTGGGAGCCAATAAGGCAGCAGAACCATAGAGATTATGGTGAGAAGGAACTAAAGCCATACATTTCTACATTGTCTATGTGATGTACTTTTGGTTCATTCGAAAAATTCAGTTATAAACGCCAAACAGATGGGATATTAATAGCGCTAGCTGGCTTGGTCATTGGCTGGTTTGAAAAACTAGCACTTATATTCAGATGAGTCTAATGAGACTTTAATAGGAAAGTCACATGTCCAAAATAAAGGTCCTTATCCCGTATTTCTCAACTTTTTGAGATGAGAACCAGGGACACCTATTAGGAAAAATATGTAGGCATAGGACACTCCCCCTGCTACACCCACCTTAAAAGAGAATTACAAAAAAGATGGATTAGTTAAATATATAGTACTTTTTTTTTTAACATGACTACTACTTTATACCGGCATTTGAAATTGAAAATGCAGCAATATAGAATATATATATAAATATATTATTTATTTATTTATATATATATATATATATATATAAATAAAAAGTCTTTCCCAGTGCAAAATATATATATATATATATAATATTATATATATATATATATATATATTATATATATATATATTATAATAATTATAATTTTTATAATATAATTATAATTATTATAATTTTATATAGAATATATATATATATATATATATATATATATATATATATATATATATATATATACATACATATTGCACTGGGAAATACTTTTTGAAAGATAAAAAGTGCATTTGATACACAATTATATAGATCAGATCAAAATGAGGGACAAACAAGGAAGAAAAAGGGGCAGATACCAAATCAGGGACAGTCCCTCAAAATCAAGGACAGTTGGGAGCTATGTTATCCCTATGCTGAAGTCACACATGACTATCGCTCTCGCCAGTGGTGTTGATTTACTAAAACTGGAGAGTGCAAAATCTGGTGCAGCTCTGCATAGGCAACCAATCGGCTTCCAGGTTTTTTTGCCAACGCTTTTTTGAAAAAATTGAGGTTTGAAGCTTATTGGCTGCCATGTACAGCTGCACCAGATTTTTTACTCTCCAGGTTTAGTTAATGAACAACCCCCCCCGTGTTTCACTGAAAAAAAGCTTTTCTGGGGTTACCCGCAGTCTATATTGCCTAATGTAGCAATTTTGAATCTTCCTTTCTTTTTGCTTGACTAAGCCTCTTTCAAACCAATGCGATTTGACAGTTTAAAATCAAAGTCCCACCCAATTTTGGGCAATGGAATCGTTCATATCTTGGCCACTAAAGTCGCAGCGTCTTTGAAAAAGTTTCCTGCACTACTTTCCTGCGATTTCATTGAGACTTGCATAGGCTTCTGTTAAATGAAGTCGCAAGCCGCAATTAAAGTGCCGATCGAAATCACACTGGTGTGGCTAACCCGGGCCCACCAACCCATGTCCTCTACTCCATAGAGAATACTCTGCTTCTGAGCTCATTATAGTAATCCCACATTAATTCACCTGACAGTTAGGCTCCATGTACACAGAAGCTCAAAAACTGTTGTTTTTAAAGCAGCAGAAAAAGCTAGCTTTTATCAGCGTTTTTTTACTAGCTTTTATTAGCGTTTTTTTTACTAGCTTTTATCAGCGTTTTTTTACTAGCTTTTATTAGCGTTTTTTTACTAGCTTTTATTAGCGTTTTTCAGTGTAGCGTTTTCTTGTTTTCAATGGACCAAAAAACGCTAAAAACGCTCGCGGCCAGCGGTTTTGAGCGTTTTGCGTTTTTTTTTTTTGCCGAAAAACGGCACTTTGAACGCAAATTTCTTGTGTTCAGAAAAAAGCCCATTAACTCCACTGCTCATTAAAGCTAAAAAAACGTTATGTGTACATGAACACATAGGCTAACATAGAGTGCAGTTAATGGGCTTTTTAAAAAAACGCCAAAACGCCAATAAACTGCAGTTTATCAGCTTCTGTGTACATGGAGCCTTAGTGTGTATAAACTCCTACAATATATTTCTCTTATTTGCTTAATTGTGGTCTGTTAAATATACCATTGAAAGTGTTTTATTATAAATGTTGGGCAAGTGCAAAAATAAAGTAGCTGTTCATCCAGGCAAAAATCTGTGCTTTCTGCCTCTGGACTGTTAGTTTGTATTGCTCCTGCTATCTCCATGGACTACAAAACACCTCTCCTGTTATAGAGAAGAGAGGGAGGTGTTATGTAGTCCTAACACAGGGTTATGTAGCTCTAACACACTTTCTGTCCTAGGGTTGCAAGGCTGCTCAGTGCAGTTCTCATCCTGGGACAAAAAGTGTGTTAATGGCAGGATTTCTAGGGTAGAATAAAATAAAAAAATGTGTAAAAAAATAAATAAAACAAGCTAATGCAGCCACCACATCTAAGGAACGCTGAGCTACTATACTATCAATTTTTATTCTCGAGTTTCCGTACGCTTTAAAAAGATACAGAATGATTTGTTTCTGAGATTCTCCAGGTATAGCATAGTAAAGCACTTAGGATCTGTAGGAAGTTAATAATTGTTAATATTTACTGATGTTCATATTCTAACCATATTTATTGTCTTTTTTCATTTTAGAAAACTACTGAAAGAATGACTCAAATCATTTCTTTCACCGACTTCATACGTGCAATGCAGCAAGGTCCAACTGTTGGAGCTGGTCTTGTAAACCTGGGCAATACTTGCTTTGCCAACTCCATATTGCAATGCCTTACTCATACTCGTCCGATCGCGGACTACATGCTCACTTGTGAGCATTCTCAGAAATGTAAGTATGCCTCTTCACAACCTTGTACCTCTCATAGCTGTTGGGTGATTGGAGCTCTGGTATAGAGACAACTGGCTGCTGTTCAGTTGTTGTTAATTAATGGTCACTTAGGCTGCACCCACACTTGAGCGTTTTGAATCGTGGACAGAATAGCCGCCATTCTTCCCGCCATTTTAAAACACTCTGGTAAAATGACAAATCGCACATTTCAGATGCCATTCATTTTAATGGCACCTAAAAATGCAGTGCAGTTCTTCCACGATTGTTGTTCGATAAAATCGTGCTGCAAACCACATTGCGTGAAGCTTGTTACCCAAAAACAGTTCAGGAGCTTCTCTTGGGCGACAAGCTTTATGCCCCGCCCTCGCTCTCTGCTCATTGGCTCATTTCCTGTGGTTGACAGCAGCAGGAGCCAATGGCTCCCACTGCTTTGTGAACCAATGAGGAGAGAGAGACACAGGAAACCTGCTACTCTTGTGCATAGCACTGGATCAAGATGGGGCTCAGGTAAGTATAAGGAAGGGGAGGGGAAAGCTGCACCCAGAAGGTTTTTTACCTTAATGCATAGAAATTGCATTCTTGAGCCTTTAGAACCACTTTAACTGCCATTGAAGTTCATGCTTTCTTATAGTATGATGAGAATCAAAGATTGATCAGCAGAAGGCCGTCATGGATTGTGCAATCAGATTAAACTTAAAGCGGACGTTCACCGGAATTTTTTTTTTTAAAAGCCAGCAGCTACAAACACTGCAGCTGCTGACTTTCAAAAAAAGGACACTTACCTGTCCAGGTCGCCCGCGACGTCGGCAGCCAAAGCCGAGCTACCGCTTGGCTCTCGGCATCCCCCACCGCCATCCTCGGTGAGGGAATCGGGAAGTGAAGCGCTGCGGCTTCACTGCCCGGTTCCCTACGGCGCATGCGCGAGTCGCGCTGCGCCATCCTCACTGGTTCCCGTTGTGTTCTGGGAGCCGAGTGTTTCCCAGAACACAACGGGGGGGGGGGTGACGCGAAGGGGCGGGACTCCCGCGGGAGTCTGCTCCCGGAAGTGGTGCAAATACCTGTTTTATACAGATATCTGCACCCCCTCCCCCCTGAAAGGTGCCAAATGTGACACCGGAGGGGGGGAGGGTTCCGAAAAGCGGAGGTTCACTTTTGGGTGAACCTCCGCTTTAATGAGGGAACACAATCTGCTCTGCTTGGTTATGCACACTTCACTCCGCATTTTATGGTCTGTTCTTAGAAGGCAGCCGCAGTGTAGAGCCCCATTAAGCTTTCTCTGCAGCTCAGGGATTGGAGGGGAGAGCCAGCCATGTGACTTTGACAGGTCACTGATCGGGCTCTCCTCATGTCTATTTTTATTTAATACACTCAATAAAGTGGTAGTAAAATTAAATCTGGTCCCCCTGCAAGCTAATGGCATAATGTGCTAGTATGCATCACATACTAGCACATTATGAAAGATTTACCTGTAAAACAAAGCCCTTCAACCGCTCACCGCTGACAGGACTTATATCTTCCCCTGGTCTTTCTTCCGGGTTTACAGGCTCTGGCCGTTTGTATGGCCAAGCCGTGATGATGTCACTCCCAAGCATGTGCATGGGAGTTATGGCCGCAGCACAGAGTTCTGAATTGAGGGCACATTCACAGTGCTGTCAATTCAGAGCGCAGTGCCCATACGCTGGTGACGTTACAAGCTGCAAAAGATGCAAATATCACCTAAACGCTGAATGTTTAGGAGATATTCATTTTACCTAAAGATAAGCTTTATTATAAGCTTCCCTGTAGGGAAAAGTGACAAAGCAGAGTTTAATACCGCTTTAACTTTTATTGTGCTCCACCGGCTTTAAACTGCCAAAGCCTGTTGAGTGCAAAGCACATTTGTAAAGAGCACCAATGTGCTTTATGTGCAATGTTTTCGTTTTTTTGTTGAAGACGCAGTATAACAGTGGTGTGATCATACCACAGCTTTATAAATGTACCCCCCTAATGTTTTAGATATGTTTAGAACCTGGTGAATTGCAGCACTCCGTAGTGCTGGCCACACAGGTTGCAATCTGACCACACAATCTGCTTAAGGCTGGGTTCACATATGAGCCGCATGTGGCTCACAGCAGGGGTCCAGTGTGTCCTAGTTCACCGTTTCAGCCCAAAATCTTTGGGCTGAATTCAGACCTGAAATGGACCAAAACACGCACATCGTTTTTGTGCAAATCGCACCGGCACCGCTGCTGAGATATATGTGAACCGGCTCCATAGAGAGCCGGCCTAAATCTCCTGCTATTGCAAATTGGAAGTGGGGAAATCGGCATCCAATTCACAATGGTGTGAACCCAGCCTTAGACAATACCAGAGCACAAAAATCCTAAAGCTGACTTTCTGAATATCTACAATTCTGTGCTTTTTACCTGACATTAATGAAATTTTAAATCTGTTTGATTCTAGGCCGTTTGAATAAGTTCTGCATGATGTGCACAATGGAGATTCACATCAACATGGCTTTCAATTGTTCACATGCTATGATTCCGGATATAGTCATCGATAATCTGCAAAGTAAGTACTCTTTCCTCACTGTACACTGTCACTATTAATGTCTCAGTGTCACACTTTATAACTACCACCATTAGAACTGGTCTGATGATTTGGTGGAAATTCTAGTTACTTGTTGTATACCTGTAAGACATTGGCACATATCCTCAGAAGCAAATCTGTATAGAAACGGTATAGTCACTATTGTAAAATACACATGGGAATGTCTACTTATTGATTGCATGAGCACTTTATTTAATAGTTTGGTTAATATAAGTTTAATAAAGGAGCAGCGCTAAGTTTAATATTATCTATTGACATGTAGGAATGTGCCTTACAGACAGCACATTCTGAAGGATCAGGACAACACTAGATGCAAAACACCTTGAGGCGATTTAGTTCACAATTGTAGCGCTATATAAGTTACTCACTCACTCACAGCAGTTTCTCTAGAACACATATGTCAAACACAAGACCCATAGGCCGAATCGGGCCTACCAGGCCTTGTCATGTTGCCCTCCCACCCAGATTTGCAGTTGGATTGTGACGGAGCTCTATTCCATGACTTCCGGCTCTTACCCGCTGTTTCACGCTGTAACTTGCAAACACAGAAGCCTTCTGTGTTTACAAGGGAAAGCTTTGCTTTCAGTGGCTTCAAGATGTAACAAATCACTCACAGCAGGGCACAGCGGGAACAGCGCTCTAGAATGTGGGGGGGGGGAGAGTGGTCTCTCTGCAAAGCAATGCCGCCTACACAGGGAGAGATAGGAGTAAAGATGCAAAGAAGCTTTCTCAGAAGTGGGGGGTTTGGTGTTGCAAACTGTGCATAGCGCACCCCTAAACCTACACTCTGTACACAGGGCACCCCTGAACTCTGCACCCTGTACATAGCATATTCCTGAACTCTGCACTCCTAAATAATAAAAAAGTATATACATAGTCTTTCAGATACAGCTGACCATTTGAGGGCAACCATACCGATTTGTGGCCCACAATGAAATTGAGTTTGACACCCCTGTGTTTTGTTAAGGTACAGACTCGTTCTAATGGTTGCCATCACAAACTGACACAGAAGATGGAGTAAACATGACACTTCCAATATATTCCAATCTTCTATTTAGAACACATATCTTTAGGCTTCCCCTTTGAAGTGTGTTGAAAACAACTTCGGGCCAAATCATCAGACTTTGTATGCTCATACCATCATTATGTGCATTAGCGCTCTGCAGTGTCATTCATTTTGAAGGGCACCCCGACACAATAAGGCTATGCAGTTCTGATACACATGTGTTGCATTACAATGGGGGAGAGTACGTTTTTAAATGAGCCTGTTAACCAGAATAGTCCACGTGACAGATTCTCTTTACCTATTCCCTTCAACTCATCTATTAGTATAGTAGTATGTTATAAGGTGGTCTTAATATTTATAATGTATGTTTACTGTTCTTTTCTTTTTTTCTTATAGATATTGCAGAGCATTTTGAACTCGGCCAACAACAAGATGCTCATGAATTTCTGCTTTTTGTTATTGATAAAATGCAGAATTCGTGCATCTATGATAATCGATTTGAGCTAAGGTAAGAATCAATTACTTTAAAAAAACAGTGAGGCTCATTTATAATGCTAGCTGGAGGGTGCTTGGACATATAAAAACGACATAATGAACAAAATAATCTTCTTTCCCAGCCGCACATGTATACCGATAATACAAGCATTTAGGGAAGCTATAGATTATGTCATTTTCTTTCCTGCAACCATGGGTTGTAAGAAAGAAATTGCTTGATTCCCCCATTAGCACAGTGAGTGTTGATGGGGGAATCCTTCCCATGGAGCTATTGTGTTTTTTTGGTGGGGGGGGGAGGGGCGTGGGGAGCCATCCCTGCTGGGAGAACACAGTAATAGCTATAGCCACTAGCAAAAACCAACATGCTTGTGTCCAAGTTGATTGATGGAACAACTTGGGTACAATCAGCCTGCCCTAAGATGGATCGAATCTCAGCCGGTCCCTGCTGAACTGGCAGAGATTTGATCAATATATGGCTGGCTTAACCTGTAAGCGATCACAGACTCTAACAAACACTTACTTAATCTAAGTTACACATCAGACTGTCAATCAAACATTTTAACATTAGCATCTAGACTTTTTCTACCACTTAAAACTCCTAAGAGGTGTCCATTGAGATCAGCAGCACTCATCAGAAAAGCTTATGTGTTCTGCAATCTTAAAATGCTTCTGAAGGCTGAAGGTTTTTTTTACCTTAATGCATTCTCTGCATTAAAGTAAAAAACCTTCAGGGTGCCCACCCCCCCCCCCTAAATACCAATCTGAGACCGATCTTGATCCAGTGATGTGCATGAGAGCAGAAGCTCTCTTGGCTATCTCTCTTCTCACTGGCTCATACACTCCCAATCACAGCCAGTGAGGAGGGAGCAGTGGCGGGGCCACTCAGAGCACAGCACGGGAACGAGCATGCATGAGTGCCCCCCATAACAAGTGGCTTGCTATGGGGGCACTCATCAGGATGAGGGGGAGCCAGGAATGCCAGCAGGGGACCTGAAAAGAGGATAATCTGGGTTGCTCTGTGCAGAACCATTGCATAGAGCAGTATGGCATGTTTACAATCACTTTAAGTTGGCCATAGACGAGTAGATTTTTTAACAAACTCGAACAAATAATCGTAAAATTTTTTTAATAAAAAACGTAGTAAATTCATCAACTTCGACACTGTAGAAATGTCATGAGACATGTTATGGATATACCTAAATCAGAGTGAACCTGACCAGGCAAACAATAAGATTCCTAGATGTGTTCAGGTCAGATCTGTATTACTGAATTCTGTAAACACAATGGGGGAGATTTACTAAAACTGCTACATGCAAAATCTGTTGCAGCTCTGCATAGAAATCAGTTTCCAGGTCCTACTGTCAATAATTGAACAAGCTGATTGGTTACTATGCACAATTGCACCAGATTCTTGGTGCACCAGTTTTAGTTAATTTCCCCCAAAGCATCAGCCATCTACTAAAATCCCTTTATAACATAGAACATTTTCCTGTTTTACTGCTCCTAACCTGGCTTAGAATATAGCAATTTTGTATAACTGTACAGGGGGTGGCCGCCTTTAGGCTTCTGCCACCATTTGGCCTTTAAGCCCTGGTTCACATTGGTGCATTTTGACATGCGATTTGACATGTCAAATTGGCGGCAATTGCACCATCCTAATTTGCGGCGCCGCCCCGATTTCAAAAAGTAGTTTCTGCAAATATCTGTGAAATTGCAGCCGAAATCAGGACTGACATGCAGGAGTGAAATTGTGCGAGTTCAGCTGAACTCGCACGGCTTCATTCCAGCAGCTCAGTGTGAACCTGGGCTTAAGGAAGATTTTTTTTTACCTTTCGAAAAGCCGATTTACAGGTCCAGACCTAAACAGAATCTCATTCACACTTCAAAATAATACCCGCTAAGTTCAGTTCTGTGTATTTTGACTAAGACTAGTGTGTAAAAGTAGTTACAGACTGTAATTGATTTTACATTTTTTCTGTCTTTTAGCTCCGGCCAAGGAAAAACTTCCAATCTGATGGACAGCGTATTTGCAGGCTCTATGAGAATACAACGTAAGTTGACATATTATCATATCTTGTTGCATTGCTTTATTTAGAAGATGCTCGAAACATTTTATATTCTTCTTTGTTCAAATATATTAACAATGCTAATTAAAAAATGTTTTTGTTTCTTTTGCAGTGGATTGCCAGAATTGTCAGTACACATCTGACAGATACGAGAAATTCCTTGACATCGGGCTGGACATTAATGTAAATATTAGACTTCATTTTTGGTTATAATTTAGCATTTTCAGTTTTTCCTATACATAGAGGTCAAACTATAATTCTAGGGCGCACCTGTGAGAGTACCGTATATACTTGAGTATAAGCCGACCCGAATATAAGCCGAGGCACCTAATTTTACCACAAAAAAATGGGAAAACGTATTGATTCGGGTATAAGCCTAGGGTGTCCATCTGCATGCCTCACTGTGTCCATGTGCATGCCTCACTGTTTCCCTGCCTCACTGTGCCCATGCCTCACTGTGCCCATGACTAGACTGACGTTTAACATGGGAGTCTATGGAAGGGGTGCCCGGCTTTAAAAAATCGGTGCTCCCCAGCTGTAGGTTCCCAAGACAACAAACTTTGCACACTTATAGAGGAGAAATGGGGCTACATGTGCCAAGTTCCGGGTCCAGGGGACCTACGACCGGCCGGTACCGGGTCTCCAATGTCACCGGAGAAGGGGTGCCCGGCTTTGAAAAATTGGTGCTCCCCGGCCGTAGGTCCTCTGGACAACAAACTTTGCACACTTGTAGAGGAAGAGTGGGGCTACATGTGTGCCAAGTTTGGGGTCCAGGGGACCTGCGGCCGGCCAGTACCGGGTCCCCAAAGTCCGGGAGATCAGGCACAAAAAGGTGACTCGAGTATAAGCCGAGGGGGGCATTTTCAGCACAAAAAAATGTGCTGAAAAACTCGGCTTATACTCGAGTATATACAGTAGTCTATTAATTTTTTATTTTAATTAAAAAAACACAGGAATCTATTACAAAGTGAATACTTTCCTGACATTCACTTAAATAGTGCAGCATTCTTCCAACATTCCATAGTCACATTCACCATATTTAGAATAGGACGAATGTGCACCAGACAAATGCAGCATTTGGTAAACCACCATGGAATTTATACAGTAGCTGTGAAGTATAGCTCTGCCTCTTTCTATATCGTTGTATCTGCCAACAATTGCTCTCCATGGTGCTACACTAGGATTACCTGTCCCTTTTTTAGGCTGTTTTTATTATTTTTCTATATATATGGAACAAACAGTCAGATTGTAGACAATCATTACATTTTCAATAGAAAATTAAATGGTTTCATAACTCAACCCGGAGAATTTTAGTTAAAGATAGGTTTCAGACTAACTATACACAGTACAAGCTGTGTGAGCCCTGGCATGCTCCACCTGAAACTGTGAAACAGATTTTGGGTAAATTGGTAGTTTAAAAGAACTCTTACTAGATTTTGGTCCTGTGGTATAATGTAAAATAGAGACCAACTAAAAAGTTACATTGACTTATTTCATCACCAAGTTTTTGTTTAAACCTATCTGTAAGTTTAAAAAAATAAATAAAAAACAGTAAATCGGACACAGCATAACAATCAGCATACATTTACATTTTTGACATTCATCTTAAATATGAATGACCTCTGCTCATTGGAAACTGTATTTATGTATTGATATCATCTATTGTACCAATGGATTTTGTTTTTTCTTTTTTTTTCAGTCTTCAAATACTGTTCCAGAAGCGTTAAAGGATTTCGTAAAAATTGAAACACTGGAGGGAGACAACGCATACAGATGCGGCCAGTAAGTCTTTTTTTTTCTGATTATTCAGTCATATAAATTCTATAGATCTGTAGAAGATATTTGGTTATTTTTTTATTTTTTTTTAAAGGTTCGCCTTAAAAAAAAAAAAAAAATGCACATCTTTTTTACAGGTAAAAACATGCGCATTTATTCTTTTTTTTATTACCAGTCTGTAAAGCATTGCACCAGCGATTACATAGCATTGCATCCGCAGGTTGCGGGTGCAATCTGAAGCATCCTGCAGGCTTTTACTGGCAGACAGTTACTGAATGATAGGAAGATTCAATTAACTACCTGGAGCGCTCATCGGCGCCCTTATAGTACATTGAAAACTACAAGCCGTCAGATGCAAATGGTGATGGTAGTTGCAGTTCTCCCGTTCACAGTACTCTGCGACTGAATGACGTGGCTGGATGAACGAAGCGTTTTGTTTTGTTTTTTATTGTGACAGCGGGTGCATGGAGAAGATCCCCAGCCATCACAACGGGAACTTGCCAGGGGCTGCTTATTTAGTAACATGTTATATGTCACACCCTAAATATGGGTGTAACATGTTACTAAAGAGTAACTTATCCTTTAGAGCAGTGAAGGGTGCAGTTCTGATTTACATCATCCTGCAACAGGCTTAAAGAAAGTGTCCACGCCATTTATGATGGGTTCCCAGCTCTATCCAAAACTAAAAAAAAAAAGTTGTTCATTAAAAGGTTTTGGGGATTTTTTTTACTTTTTTAGGGCATTCAAGAAAATATTGTTTGTATTTTCTTCAATAAGGACACATTCACATGCAAATTCAATTGAACTCAATGCGAATTAAAATACATGTGTGTTTTTTTCAAGCTTGAGTTCATTAGGTCACTTTTTTGTTTATTGGGCACTGCAGTGTATTGTGCTGCACTGCAGCATGCTGTAATACAATGTAAATGTACATGCGCCAGCGCTCTCTAACACAGGGTGTTATGTGAAGTGATATCATTGGAAGCAATGCTATTTGTTCTGTATTTCCAATGGAACTGTGTTGAGCAATGTGCGGTCCAGCACACAAGGTGTGAATGAGCCCTAAGGATTGTTATCTTTCGTTTTAAGTTCTAATGTATTAAGGTTTGTAGCTATGGTCTCATGTACAATTCTTGCTTTCTTAGGTGTAACCAGTTGGTGACAGCCAAAATGAGGAGCATGATCCATGAGGCTCCGAACATCTTACCACTGTGCCTGAAGAGATTTGATGCGTTCACTGGAGCAAAGCTGACAAAGGTAAGCCTAGAGTAAATTATAGACTTGTACTCGTACTGTGTCAAATTTGGAAGTTTTCATCATTTTTATTCGAATCACGTTGACTAATACATTGTTCTTTTTCCAGAGAATAAACTACCCAGAGATTCTTAACGTCAGCCAGTACACCTCAAGAAAGGAGGACATCAACTACAATTTATATGCTGTGCTAGTACACAGGGGCTACAGTAGCCAAAGTGGACACTATTATGCCTATGTTAAGGTAAGTATTAACTATAATATCAAAACATTTTTAGGCTTTTCTGAATATATCAGATATCATCTTTAAAAGCTTGCTATGTATATACAGCTATTGGCCAAAGGGTAGGAATATATGGCAGGCAAATTGGAGTACTACTCAATCACATCATCAAAGCCAGCCAATGTAAAATTTTGTTTGTGCCATATCTACTAACTCACCTGGAACTTCAAGAACAGTTCCACCATTCCATTTTTATACCCTAGAAATGTGTAGATTTGTATATCCAACCAACAATACTAAAACATCCCTCTTACATAATTTTAAATATTCGTTTTTTATGGCACTAAAAATTACATTTACAGTTACAAAGTTAACTCGGCTCCAATAAGACTTGTGCCATTTTAATTCTCACAATTCTAGTTTTGGTCCAGAGAAAGGCAACATAAATCCTTTGGACAATTGTGATTGATCCAACCACACAAGAAACAGAAACACTCCCTTACCCCACAAGGGTAATCGGATCTATTTTTTCGTATTATCATTCTCACAACTATGTTTGTGTTAAATACTTGTACACAAATTTACCCCAAATTCACCCCAACATTATACATATGTTGATTAATCGATGTTGTACAGATGTATTGCCTTTTAATGTGCTTGCTAATAAAGTTTATTATCTTTTTTTCAGGCCAGAGATGATCAATGGTACCTGATGAACGATGAACAGGTAACTCCATGCGACGTTAATACGGTCCTAAATCAGGAGGAGGCCTATTTGCTCTTTTACATGAGGTATGCTTTTTCAGATTATGATTTGTCATGCAGCTTACTGTGACTTTTTATTATTTCATGTTACCATTTTTACTGTTTCTTATTATCATAACCAATTATCTGTTTTAGGGCACCTACTGAGCAGCGCAAAAAACAACAGACCAGTTGCTCCCAGAAGGCCAACTCCTCTGATCAAACAACTTTGAGACCACAGAAGGAGGTAAGGAATTGTCATCACAATATTGTATAAATCTTCTCATACATGCAAAAGGACACTGAATGACAACAGGTTCTTGCTGATACTGACATCACTGATAAATCAATTTCTATCAATTTTATCAATTTCTATCACTGATACAGTATATCAGTTTAGCTCAGCTAAGAGGGTTGTGCACCAAATAATTGTGTCCCTGTGAATTTTTAATATTTTCCTGTGTATAATTCAGTACACAGTGGGTATGGAAATACTAAAGCATGCTTTGGGGTCACATACAACAGTAAACTTGTATAACCCTTTCCACCCTTTTGTTAAATATTTGCCTTCCAAGAGCGGTACTAAACCACAGTTTGAAAAAAAAAACTTCCCCTGCAAGGCAATGTCATAATGTGCTAGTATGCATCGCGCTGTCAGGGCTTCCATCTTTCCATGGTCTTCCCTTGGCTACGGCATGGAGCTCTGGCATGGTGTGCTGGACCTGCAAAGCACAAGCGTCGGTGATGTCACTGGCTGCATGCAGTGTGAATATCTCCTAAACTGTGCAAGTTTAAGCCTATAGACTTACCTGTAGGTACAAGTTAAAAAGTAGCATTTACCACCACTTTACTTTTAGTGGTGGAACAGGACCATTTGCAGCACATCAATTCAGTTAGTTTAGTGACTCATGTATTCTATGAAAAAAAAAAATGTACCCCAGAGATTTTAAATATAACCAATAAAAAAATAATTATCAATAACACGCTCAGTCAAATTATCTGCAGCATTGCTGAATACACCTATATGGGTTAACAAGCTGTGGTTCATAGTCAAATATGAGTGCTGTTTTGCAGCATAAAAAAATAATAGAATTTTGAATTATAAAAATGTGATTTCTGTGGTTATAAACCTTCAGGTGCATTTTAATGTTTTTTTCTTTCTCTTCAGAATGTGACATCTGTAAGTGAAGACGGAACACAAAAACCTTGCTCCAACACCAGAGCAGCATCAGTTAGTACCAGGACTGGTGTGAATAAACGGAAAGCAAGGCAAGATGACAGTCCCATGGAACGCCCTGTTAAACAGAGGAGGAAAGACTCTGTCTCCAATTTCACTTTCCAACATCAAGAGACAAAGGAAGAGTCTACCAAACCTCGCTACAACACCAGAGCAGCATCAGTTAGTACCAGGACTGGTGTAAATAAACGAAAAGCAAGGAAAGATGATAGTCCCATGGAACGCTCTGCCAAACAGAGGAAGAAAGACTCTGTCTCCAACTCTACTTTCCAACATCAAGAGACAAATGAAGAGTCTACTAAACCTCGCTACAACACCAGAGCAGCATCAGTTAGTACCAGGACTGGTGTAAATAAACGAAAAGCAAGGAAAGATGATAGTCCCATGGAACGCTCTGCCAAACAGAGGAAGAAGGACTCTGCCACCAACTCTACTTTCCAACATCAAGAGACAAATGAAGAGTCTACCAAACCTCGCTACAACACTAGAGCAGCATCACTTAGTACCAGGACTGGTGTAAATAAACGAAAAGCAAGGAAAGATGATAGTCCCATGGAACGCTCTGCCAAACAGAGGAGGAAGGACTCTGCCACCAACTCTACTTTCCAACATCAAGAGACAAATGAAGAGTCTACCAAACCTCGCTACAACACTAGAGCAGCATCACTTAGTACCAGGACTGGTGTAAATAAACGAAAAGCAAGGAAAGATGATAGTCCCATGGAACGCTCTGCCAAACAGAGGAAGAAGGACTCTGTTTCCAACTCTACTTTCCAACATCAAGAGACGAAGGAAGAGTCTACCAAACCTTGCTCCAACACCAGAGCAACAAAAACTAGTACCAGGACTGGTGTGACTAGACGGAAAGCAAGGCAAGACCATTGCCCCAAGGAACACTCTGCCAAACAGGAGAAGAAAGACTCTACCTCCAAACCTCGCTACAACACCAGAGCAGCATCAGTTAGTACTCAGACTGGTGTAAATAAACGAAAAGCAAGGCAAGATGATAGTCCCGTGGAACGCTCTGCCAAACAGAGGAAGAAAGACTCTGTCTCCAACTCTACTTTCCAACATCAAGAGACAAATGAAGAGTCTACTAAACCTTGCTACAACACCAGAGCAGCATCAGTTAGTACCCGGACTGGTGTAAATAAACGAAAAGCAAGGCAAGATGATAGTCTCATGGAACGCTCTGCCAAACAGAGGAAGAAAGACTCTGTCTCCAACTCTACTTTCCAACATCAAGAGACAAATGAAGAGTCTACTAAACCGCGCTACAACACCAGAGTAGCATCAGTAAGTACCCGGACTTGTGTAAATAAACGAAAAGCAAGGCAAGGTGATAGTCTCATGGAACACTCTGCCAAACAGGAGAAGAAAGACTCTACCTCCAATTCTACTTTCCAATATCAAGAGACAAAGGAAGAGTCTACCAAACCTTGTTCCAACACCAAAGCAGCATAGGTTATGCCCCATACACACGATCGGAAATTCCGACCAAAATACTGTGTACACAAATCTTGTCTGAAATTCCGACCGTCAAGAACGCGGTGACGTACAAGACGTACAACGAGCCGAGATCAATGAAGTTCAATAGGCAGTTCGGCTCTTCTGCTTGATTCTGAGCATGCGCTTTTTTTGGGAGATAGGGGGAGGGTGAGAGGGGAGAGGGGAGGGAGAGACGGGGAGAGAGGGGGAGGGAGAGGGGAGGGAGAGAAGGGAGAGAGAGAAGGGAGAGAGAGAAGGGAGAGAGAGGGGGAGGGAGAAGGGAGATAGGGGGAGGGAGAGACAGGGAGGGAGAGAGAGACTGGGAGGGAGAGGGGGGGAGAAAAAGGGGGAGGGAGAGAGAGGGGAGGGAGAGAGAAAAGGGGGAAAGAGAGAAGGGAGAGAGAGAGGGGGATAGAGAGAAGGGGGAGAGAGGGGAGGGAGAGAGAAGGGAGAGAGAGAGAGGAAGAGGGAGCGTCAGGGGGAGGGAGGAGGGAGATTAGGGAGGATGAGAGGGAGATGGGGGAGGGGGAGAGAGAAAGGGGGAGGGAGAGAGAGGGGGGAGGAAGAGAGGCAGAGAAAGGGGAGAGAGAAAGGGGGATAGAGAGAAGGGTGAGAGAGAGGGGGATAGAGAGAAGGGGGAATGAGAGATGGGAGGGAGAGGGGGAGAGACGGGGAGGGAGAGGGGGAGGAAGAGAGGGGGAGGGAGAGAAAGGGGAGAGAGGGGAGAGAGAAGGGAGATAGAGGGGGAAGGTAGAGGCAGTGAGAGGGGAGAGAGGGGGAGGAAGAGAGAAAGGGGGAGGGAGAGAGAGGGGGGAGGAAGGGAGGGAGAGAGAGGGGGGAGGAAGAGCTGCTGGCTGAGGGGCCACTTAATAGCAGGGAGGGGCCAGGAGAAGCAAAGAGGGACCCGAGAAGAGGAGGATCCGGGCTGCTCTGTGCAAAACCAACTGCACATAGGAGGTAAGTATAACATGTTTGTTATTTATTTATTTTTAAATGAGACTTTACAATCACTTTAACCGTTGTTTGCTTTGCAGGTACGCCATTCAGCTGCAGCACTGATTTGTTTATTTTAACAGCAACAGGGTTTGCTCTCACAATATGTAAATCAGTGACTCCAGCGCTGTAGGAGATGATTTCACCACCGCAGTTAAAAAAATAAAGCATATATGCTGAAGCATAGGGGCTGGGGGGAACCTCTATGCTTCACCATATATATTTTTTTTCTATTTTCTTGGCAGAGATTTCTTCATCCACATCGAGAATCAATGTGAATGGAGGAATCTGTTGGGTTCTTTTTTTTCACTCAGCCAATAGGTGCATGCATTCCCATCATTAGAAGTGGGTGGATGCAGGGCGGTATTCTAATGGTGGGCATACCACGCACTTTTTGGATTTCACATCGATCGATATGAATGGAGGAATCTGACAGGTTCTCTTTTTTCATGCAGCCCACAGGCTGCATGAAAAAAAAGGACATTACAGTATATGCCCAACAAGGACCGGCAACGTACTGGTATGTTGCTGGACTTTGAGTGGTTATACCAGAATGATGCCTGCAGGTTTAGGCATCATCTTGGTATTGTTTTTTTAATGTTTTCTCTGGCTCTCCTGTCACACCAGGGTGCCCGAGAATGCAGCCTGTGGTTCTGCCAGCTGACCATAGAGCTGATCGGAGACCAGAATGGCTCCAATCCTCTCTATGGCCTAAGAAACTGGAAGCTACGAGCATTTCATCACTTTGGTTTTGCTGTATATCACACCAATCTTGGTGTAGTCAGATGCTTTAAGAGCAGAAGAGAGATCTAGAGTCTAAAAGACCGTTTGCTATGGGGGAACTTGTGTATGTTCACTCCCAAGCCAGCTCTGTGTGCCACACACAGAATAGAAACTCACTATTCCCAGCGCACACATGTCTGTGAATGTAGAATGGTGCTGTAGTGACCACTGGAAATCAAAGACGGACAGAAAGGCCGCATGTCACCAGCACACCACGGAAATCCAGAATAGGTCCAAAGCTTTATTCAGCGACCACATCATAACATCTAAAGCAACGTTTTGGAGCCATGCAGGACCCCTTTATACCCCTTTATACCCCATCAGGCATGTGACAAAGAGCAATACAGAAGGCAAACTATTTGAAGAACCGTCTACAAATCAGTGTGCTCAGAGTTGGCTCAGACCCACCCCCTGATGTCACAATGATGTCATAAGCCCCACATGGGCACATAATTAAAAAAAAGACATAACTGTCCAGCATCATAATACTAACTGGCACAAAATAGACATCCATATAACATAAACTATGAAGCAGGGCAAGGATAAACAGTAGTCACAAATGCTGGCCAAACATCTGCAGTTAAAATGCAGAGGTGCTCAAAAAAGCGCTCAAGAAAAAAATCAGCCCTCCCATTCCCTCCTCACTGGTAGAGTTGGGTGAACCGCCAAATTTGCCCATTCGGCGAACACCTGAATTTGCAGGGCGTTTGGTGGGTGTTCGCCCTGCCGAACGCCCTGCAATGCACTGCGTGCTGCATAGTGCATTCTAAGCCCTGATTGGGTAAAGCTTTGCCCAATCAGGGCTAAATGAATAGCTGGTTGTTGAGAAGCAGGGCTGGGAAGCCGACTGCGGCGTCCTTAACATCCAATGAGTCATCAGCTGTCAATGGGCTTCCCTGCTGACAGCAAGCCCGGCATTCACAGATTAAATGAATGACTTCCTGTGCAAATAGTTTGCATGTTATGAAGAATAATGATCCAGGGATTCATCTGATTGCCTTTAAAAAGGTTCTCCAGCTGGTAAGAAAAAGTCAGCAGCTACAAATACTGTAGCTGTTGAATTTTTTTAAAAGGACACTTTACCTTTTCCAGGGATTCAGCACTGTCCTCACCGGAGCCAGTTCTCTGCCAGTCTTTGTAAATGGACCTGCAACTTCCTGTAACCTGAATCATGTCCCAGGAGGTTGCAGGCAGACGGGGGGGTTGGGTTGGGTCGGTGTTGGAATATCCACTTCGATACCTGCCAAAAATAGGTGCCCCTCCCACAAAAAAAAAATGCCTGGCCATATAAACCATCAACAAAATGTTAATTTAATACAAAAGGGCACATAAGGTAAACAGCTGATTACAGAAATACATATAAGGGAGTTGTTTGACTTGTCAAAGTGCATGTATGTCTGTCCACCCAGTCATAAGATTTATACAGCTCTGTTGCACAGCACAGCACAGCAATGTGAAATAGGGGAGTAGAACTGATAAGACAATTAAGTACCTCTTATAGGACCTATCACTTCCCCTGCCTGCGACTAGACAGTCAAAGGAGAAGCACATCTCTCCTACTTTTAGCATGTTCCTTGTTAGCACATTGCAGTACAACTGATTGGCTCATTGTGCTGCTTCTCTTTCCTGCTATATACGGTATTGAATGAGGATGATATCAAGTCAAATTCAAGTTATTAAACAATCCACTTTCTTTAGAGCACAACAAAATAAACATTCCCCAGTAAATGATTTCTTAAAATACTTACCCCAGCACTTGCAGTTTACAACATTCAATGCTGCTGGCCCCTGATCTCTCAGTGCTACTTCCCTCAACATCTGTCTTTCGACAGGAAAGAGTTAACAGTGGACAGTGCAGTCTGGAGCCAGTCTGTTAGCTTGGATAAGGGAGGAGTAGGGAGTAGCAGCAACGCTGTATCTTGGCCCAAGGCGACAAGGCCCAGGCCTAGGGCGGCACTTTGCAGGGGGCAGCATGAAAAGAGTCTTATGGGGCGGACTGGGTTGGGAGGCAAACTGGTCTGGCGCCCCCATAAAGCAATTGCACTGCTGACAGAATGCGGGCGGCAAGCACTCTGCAACTGAGGGGGGGGGGCGTTTGGTTGGCGCCACTTCAAGTTTTCACTGTCCTATCATCACATCGTACTTCTCACCTGAGTTCTCAGCTACAGAGAGACATATGCCATGTTGGGAGGCTGAAACTGTCTGGAGGAGAAAGTCAGTTTATGGATGCGGGCCAGTAGAGTGAAGGTGAAGGAGCGCTCCACTGTGTGGGGAAACCCCATGTTGGGAGAGGTGCAGTGGAGATAGGTGAAGGAAGCCAGGTAGGCTGTAAGTACCCAGACTGAAAGGAAGACCACGCCAATTAAGTGGAAATTGCAGGACAACTACCTAGCTGCCACGGGTCTAATATGGGTAGTAGGAATGGTGCAGGTGCAAAGGAGACTAAGATGGACATCTACACTTAGGAGGTAGGTAGTAAGACTTTCCTGCAAACCTTTGGGCACAATCTAATATATATATACTAGAAACCCCCGAGGGCTTTCGTACTTGCAATGATGAATATGGCAGATAAATATTGGGAAATCTTCTTCTTATTTATTTGCCTTTGGGAGAGGGGTTGCTATATATTATAGTGACTTACCATAGATATCAGCTACTGGTAATCTATATAGGAGGTAGGTGTTAATGGTGATACAGTAGCGGACTAGATTATATTTCATGGGGTACCTAAGGTAGAAGGAAAGCTACACTATTTGGGTGAAACGTGCATGGCACTTACCTAGCTGCCAAAGGGCTTTTAATCTAGGGATGGTGCAGACACAAGGGACACTGACATGGTCACCTATACCTGGCAGGTAGATAGTAAGAGTCCCCTGAAATCCTTTGCTTATGTCAGTTGTACATATTAAGATATCTTTATTTTTATTTCTGCATACTTACCAACTGTCCCGAATTTCCCGGGACATTCCCGAGATTTAGACCCTTTTCCTGTTTTTTTGCGATTCCTGGGAAATGTCCCGGGAAATCCTTGTATTCCTAGTATTCCGCGGCCGACAGAGACAATGTCTCCACCGGCCGCCATTTTTCTGAAGACTGTCTGTGACCTGATGTGAGAAGGGGCGGGCGGCACCGCAGCTCAATTTCTATTGGCAGCCATCCTGCCTATTTTGTTCCACTGACTCTGCCTGTGCGTTCTGGTTTTTTGTAATGGTGGCAGGGGCTTCACTGGGGGACACCTGATGAGAGGGGGGCTTCACTTGGGGACACCTGATGTAAGGGGGACTCCGCTGGGAATGCCTGGTGTAAGGAAGGACTCCGCTGGGATTGCCTGGTGTAAGGGGGACTCTGCTGGGATTGCCTGGTGTAAGGAGGGACTCCGCTGGGATTGCCTGGTGTAAGGAGGGAATCCGCTGGGATTGCCTGGTGAAAGGGGTGGGTCATATTTAAATTAGGGGGTGCACGAGTTTAGTCAGGCCTAGGGCAGCACAAAACCATTATACACCCCTGAGCAGCAGAGGAGTGCATTACCATTCTAGGCTATGGGGATGTGTGTTTCTATTGATGCACACAGTGTAGGAAGACACAACTTCACAGGTAACCAGAACTGTGACATGGGAGTAAGGAGAGGGTTCTCTCCTCTGTGAAGTCTAACCGGGACCAACTCAGAGCTTACAAAGAGCATCTTTTCCTCAGTCTCGGTGGGGCACACAATGGTGGGGAAGACACGTGAAGGTAATTATACCAAGGAGGAGGAAAGGACTGTCAGTATACCAAGGGCCGGTGTCCCCTGATCTTGTAAGACGCAACTGCAGAAGGGAATACAAACTACAGCTTCAGTGTGGATAAGACAATTTATTAAAGTGCTTGTATAGTACATTTTTAAACTTTTACCTACAGGTAAGCCTATAATAAGGCTTACCTGTAGGTAAAAAAAATATCTCCTAAACCTGCATGTTTTAGGAGATATTCCCCTCGCAATGAGCCGCTGACTGCAGCGGCGCATGCGCACAGGGGATTCTCGGCTGAAAGCCCGGCAGACGCCGGACTTTGCTGGAAAGAAGTGCGGGAGTGACGACATCGCGGCTACAGCCACTCAGAGCGCTGGAGCCGCGATACCCAGAAGACACTCCAGGGCAACATGTCATCTCCCTCGGCGTGGACCAGGTAAGTTACCGACGCCTCGTTCTAAGGTAAGTATTTCATAATGAGCTAGTATGCGGCATACTAGCTCATTATGCCTTTTGCCTTACAAGGGTAAAAAATAAAAAAATATTTCCCAGGGTATACAACCGCTTTAAGGAAACGCACAGACACCAAAGACAGGGAGCAGCTAGCTATGTACAAGTACAGAACATACAGGATGGAATGATAAATCACAGGGAACAGGCAGAGCAGGACAAGGCAGGGAAGCCGGGGAATGGGTGCGAGGTAATACAGGAACAGAATACAGTAGATGAAAGCACACAGGCAGAACACTAAGGCAATGGGATGAGGCAAAAATTGCCTCTACACTAGGGTGACCAGACATCCCCGGTTTCAGGGGACAGTCCCCGGATTGAGGACACTGTCCCCGGATCAAGTCTGTCCCCGGTTTTGTCCCCGAATTGGATTTGAACAGGAGCTGGGGCAATTTCAAAGACAGTCAGTTCAGAAATCTGAATTACAGCCCCCCCCCCCACTCCACCGCACCTACTAGTTTAGGGGGGTGTATCTTTTCCATTATCTGTGCCCCTTTCTGATGATCATGTGATGGTCGGAGAGGAGGTAATATTTCTTCAGTTTCGGATGCATGCCCATCCAGCTCCGCTTGCATGTTCTTCTGCCTTGGCTCAAGTCCCGGCCAGCCGCCTGCCTGCCTATCTCCTTGCCTTCCCTGGTGGAGTGATCTTCCTCCCCACACAGTAGTAGCCGAGGCCCGGAGAGTGAGACTTGACAGGCTGTGAGGCGGGCGGTGGTAGCGACGGGCAGAGAGTCGCTGATTGCCGCCATTACTAGTAAAAAAAATATATATATGTCCCCAGATGTCATTTAAAAAATCTGGTCACCCTACTCTACACGTCTCCCAGCAGCCAGCATCAGTGGGCGACCAATCACTAAACTCTTCCGTCTATTGGGAAACACTTACTTGTAAACATCGGAAATGGCTTCATTCCAGTCCAGGATCTATAACACCACCAATAGGTGTTTTCATTATACTACATATCCCTCACACCAAATTTAAAGCTGGACTCCAGCCTTACCTTCAGTCTTGCAAAGACAATTCAAATGGTCTCAAATCACATTGCGCCGCACCAAACGTTGTGCATACACTACTTTTGGAAACTCACTGCAACTCGATCGCATGTTACTTCTGTACCATGAGATCCAGTGCAGGCAAAGACACTAGGTTTGCGACCGAGGCCCAGGCCCAGGCCTAGGGCAGCACTTTGCAGGGGGGAAGCACCGAAAGAGTCCCCGCCGGCTTGCGCTACACTGTTAGTGTAGCGCCAGTCTTATGGGGCAGACTGGGCTGAAAGGCAAATTAGTGTAGCGCCCCCATAAAGCAGCCGTACTCCTTCTGGTATGGGGGGCACTGCTTCTAATTTTGACTGTCCTGTCATCCTGGACCACAAACCTTCCTCACTGTGCTTAATGTTTTCTGCTGCACCATTGGCATGGTTATATCTTTTTAGTCCTCTCCATAAAATTATCAGAAATTTGTGCTTGAAGTAGAACTATAAAAAAAAAAAAATCTTTTGAATCAACTCTAGGGATGGTGGCAACCACTCTGATCCTATCTGATGTTCATTTTTCATTCGAAGTAGAACTATAGACAACACTTCTTGTTTTAATTTTGGATAGAGTACGAGAGGGTTATTGCCCCTGTCAGTTTATTTTTTACCATCCCTGTCCCATTGCAGAGATTTCCCTTCACTTCCTGCCCCATAGCCAAACAGGAAGTGAGAGGAAATCTATGCAAATTAAGGGAAATCATTGCCCCCCCCCCCCCCCGGCCCACAGAACTAGTTTCCCCACAAAATGCAAACTTGACAGAAAGGGGTGGGTCATATTTAAATTAGGGGGTGCACGAGTTTAGTCAGGCCTAAGGCAGCACAAAACCTAAATACACTACTGCCCTCACCCCCTCCTTCCTCCCTGTCAGTGCCCTCTCTGTCTGTCTCCCGCCCAGCCCCACCCCCCGCCACTATTATTTTAATATTAAAATCTTAAATTTGTCACTACCAGCCTCTCTATTAAAGGCTGGCATAGCACACTGTGTAAGTTGTGTTTAAAAACAAATAGTGTAAATACTGAATTTCAGCTGTCTTCAGGCCGGTCACTCGCGGGCGCTTTCCAGCCTCGATGGGTGGCTTCTGCGGAGGAGACGAGCAGCCAGCTGATCTACCTCTGACATCAGAGGGAGATCACGGCTCCTCCCTCAGAAGACATCGATCAGTGCTGGAAAGCAGCCGCGAGTAGCGGCCGGAAGACAGCTGAAATTCAGTATTTACACTGCTCGTTTTTAAATACAACTTACACAGTGTGCTATGCCAGCCTCTAATAGAGAGGCTGACATAGACTTATAATAATGCATAAACAACCACTTAACCACTTGAGGACCGCCGCACGCCGATGTACGTCGGCAGAATGGCACGGCTGGGCACATGGGCGTACAGGTATGTCCCCTTTAAGAGCCCAGCCGTGTGTGTCGCGAGCGCGCCGCCGGCGGCGCGCTCGCAACCCGGTCCTCTTTTCCATGACCGTCCCCGTGGGAACAGCGGACCGGGAGGGAGAGGTAAGTGTAAACAAACCTCTCCCCGTGCTTCCTAGTGAGCCTGTCACTGATTGTCTGTTCCCTGTCATAGGGAATGATGATCAGTGAGGTCACACGCTCAGCCACGCCCCCCCACAGTAAGTAAAACACATCAGGGCACACTTAACCCCTACAGCGCCCCCTCTTGGTTAACCTCTTCACTGCCAGTGTCATTTTCACAATAACCAGTGCATTTTTATAGCACTGATCGCTGTGAAAATGACAATGGTCCCAAAAATGTGTCAAAAGTGTCCGATGTGTCTGCCATAATGTCGCAGTCACGAAAAAAATCACTGATCACCGCCATTACTAATAATAAAAAAAAATAATAAAAATGCCATAAAACTATCCCCTATTTTGTAAACGTTATAACTTTTGCGCAAACCAATCAATGAACGCTTATTGCGATTTTTTTCACCAAAAATATGTAGAAGAATACGTATCGGCCTAAACTGAGGAAAAAAACATGTTTTTTAATGTATTTATTGGGGATATTTATTATAGCAAAAAGTAAAAAATATAGAATTTTTTTCAAAATTGTCGCTCTATTTTTGTTTATAGCGCAAAAAATAAAAACCGCAGAGGTGATCAAATACCACCAAAAGAAAGCTCTATGTGGGAAAAAAAGGACGCCAATTTTGTTTGGGAGCCAGGTCGCACGACCACGCAATTGTCAGTTAAAGCGACGCAGTGCCGAATCACAAAAAGTGGCCAGGTCTTTAAGCTGCATAATGGTCCGGAGCTTAAGTGGTTAACCACTTCAGTCCCGGAAGGATTTACCCCCTTTCTGACTAGAGCACTTTTTGCGATACGGCACTGCATCGCTTTAACTGACAATTGCGTGGTTGTGCGACGTTGCACCCAAACAGCTTCCTTTTGGTGGTATTTGATCACCTCTGCGGCTTTTATTTTTAGCGCTAAAAACAAAAAAAGAGTGACAATTTTGAAAAAAAAGCAATATTTTTTACTTTTTGCTATAATAAATATCCCCAAAAAATATATAAAAAAAACGAATTTCTTTCTTAGTTTAGGCCGATATGTATTCTTCTACATATTTTTGGTTAAAAAAAAATCGCAATAAGCATATATTGATTGGTTTACGCAAAAGTTATAGCGTCTACAAAATAGGGGATAGATTAATGGCATTTTTATTATTAATTGTTTTTTTTATTAGTAATTGCGGCGATCTGCGATTTTTATCGTGACTGCGACATTGCTGCGGACACAACGGACATTTTTTTTGGTACAAGTGACATTTATACAGCGATTAGTGCTATAAAAATGCACTGATTACTGTGTAAATGACACTTGCAGGGAAGGGGTTAAACAGTAGGGGGCGATCAAGGGGTTAAGTGTGTCCCAGGAGTGATTCTAACTGTAGGGCGGATTGTCTCACTACAACATGACAGAGATCACTGCTCCCGATGACAGAGAGCAGTAGATCCCTGTCATGTTGCTAGGCAGAACAGGGAAATGCCTTGTTTACGTTCTGCCGCTCCGTGTCACGATCGCGGCCCCCCTCTCGGCGGACATCGAGACAACGATTTAAAGGGGACGTACAGGTACGCCTATTTGCCCAGCCGTGCCATTGTGCCGACGTATATCATCGTGCGCTGGTCGGCAAGGGGTGAACATTGACATCCGCTGCAGATCACATCTGCAATGTTTTCTGAACGCAGTGCAAGAAACACACACAGAACATTTCTGGTGTGAATGCTATACTCATGTTTATGTGAATACTGGCGTCTACTTAAATACATAGCTCCCTACTATCCCTGATTTTGAGAGACTGTCCCTGATTTTGAGAGACTGACCCTGATTTGGAGCAATGTCCCTCTGTCCCTCTTTCCCCCTCATGTGTCCCTCATTTTGGTCTGATCTATATAGTTGTATATAAAATGCACTTTTTATCTTTCAAAAATGTTTCCCAGTGCTAAACTTTTCATCCAAATTCTAAATTGCTGCATTTGTAAATTTTAAAAGCCAATATAAAGGAATGGTAGTGGTAAAAAAAGCCCTTGTGGATTTAATTAACTTTATCCCCCTGTTATTTCTCCTTTAAGTAGGTGTGGCAGGAGGCGTGTCTTATGCCTACATACGTTTGATAGTAGGTGTGCCTCATTCCCATCTCAAAATGTTGGTAGGTATGCAAATATAGCCAAGCACAGCCATTCATGGCTATGAGCCGAGTATATGTAGCACCTGGGCTTCCTGGGCTGGGAAAATACACCAGAACTTACATCGCACATGGCCAGCGCACATTGCACACAGAAGCCCTAATGTTCAGTGTGAGTAGCCCAATTACATAAACACGTCTCACACAGATAAATAACGAGGCACATCTGTGACTACACCTCCACTAATATGTGCTATAAGGCCTCATTTACAGTTGGGATTGTGAGTGGGAGCCAGTGGCGGCGGGTGCTAAAAAAATTTTGGGGGGCGAAAATTCTGAAAAAAAAAAAAAAACACCCATCAATGGTAGCCTCACTGTGCCTATAAAATGCAGCCACTGTACCAAACACAGCCACTGTACCATCAAACGCAGCCACTGTGCCATCAAACGCAGCCACTGTGCCATCAAATGCCGCTACTGTGTCCATCAACCGCAGACTCAGTGCCCATCAAACGCAGCCACTGTGCCCATCAAACGCAGCCACTTTTTTACCCATTAAACGCAGCCACTGTGCCCATCAAACGCAGCCACTTTTTTACCCATTAAACGCAGCCACTTTGCCCATCAAACGTTGCCACTATGCCCCAAATGCTGTCACTGTGCCTCAAATGCTGCCACTATGCCCAAACGCTGCCACTATGCCCCAAATGCTGCCACTTTGCCCATTAAGCGGTGCCACTGTGCCCCAAATGCTGCCACTGTGACCAAACGCTGCCACTGTGCCCCAAATGCTGCCACTTTGCCCATGAAACGTTGCCACTGTGCCCCAAATGCTGCCACTGTGCCCCAAACGCTGCCACTGTGCCCCAAATGCTGATGATGCAATGCATGAATCTATCTATGGTAATTAGAGAGTGACGGGGGGGGCGGCGCTCCTGCGCCCTTTATGGACGCACTGCCACTGGTGGGAGCGGTAAAATTATGCGGCGCCTGCTGAATGCGACTCATTCGACTGAATGGAGCTGTGTCACAACTGCGTGCAATACATGAGGATGCGGTGTGATGCTGTGGGTTTTTAGAGGTTAAAACAGGTGATGAAGAGGCGACAGAAAGGGCCACACAAGTGTAAACAAGAACTAACTAGAGGAATACAGAAACGGTTGTAACCCATAGCAACCATTGCGTCTGATGACATGTCCAATAGTGTCAATATCAATCACAGTAATAGTGAACTCCGAACACCAATGTGCTCCTCCCTTCCATGAGAGGACTCATATATATCCTTTTAGGTAAAACTGTGGCCTAGGAATAGTTAGCTAATAACAGAAAGGACAAAACAACATCTGATAATAGTGCAGATTTTCCTTATTGAAATGTATAAAAAGAATGAAATCAAACTCACATTAAAATGTGTGTAATACGCCCAGCTCCGTCTTGCTGCGTCGGATCCCCGCGGCAGACGCATACTCCGCGACATCACCAAGCTCTGCAAAATGTGTTTCATTGCTACAGGACTTCTCAGGGACATCTTAAATAATTCCAATCCATTCAGAGAGATCGTTTGCATGGGAATATCAACCTCTTCACAAGTCCAGCTCCACAGACTACAATGTGGGTACATTACTACCCATTGGATCCAGATTGATCCAACGAGGCATCACCACGGCAACCTGGCATAAACAATCCCACCTTCTTCCTATTATATCCAGCTGTAACCACCACAGCATTTATCTCTCCCATATTAATATTTCTAAAATAGTTTAACAAACCCTCCTTTTATTTACAGCTAAGGAAGCTGCCATCATGGCTTCTGTTTGATCTGCAGTTGCCATGGTGCTGCACATGTGATCAGTTATGACATCAGCCATTTGATGGTTTGACAGCTTGGTTGAGAGCACAAGCAAATGGGACAGTTATCATTCACAGCATGAAAGTAATGTGAAAAACTTGTCCCACAGAAAACCACTCTATATTTGTAAAGTTAATAAAAACTGGCACAGCGGCTATTTATGCAAAAGTGGATGCAGCGCTAAATACATTTTTATAAAAGTTGTTTTTAAATTTTCAAACAAGTATAAAAAAATACCACAGTGAAAAAGAAAAGAGAAAAAAGAAAACTAAGGCAAAGTCCCATCACAAATAAGAGTCCATAGATGTCTATGTAACAGTATCCATCCAGGCAGATAGGGATAAATTGCAGGAAGAAAATCATGACAAAATCTTCACACAAATAATACAAAGTGCGTCCAGCTCAACACCCAAGGTGATTTAATAATCTGCTTACCAGATAGCGATGACTGCCACAGCAGTCTCGTCCAGCACAGGGAAATAGTGGTCTCCCTGGGACCTTGGTAGTGTCCGGAGCTTCCAGCTAGTAATTCATAGTGCTCAAAAACATAAAAGGAAAAACTCCCATGGTGTAGTATATAAATAAAAGTCGATTTAATAAAGAAATAAGTTTGCACTTACAGGAAAGAAATCATCAGTCAGCGAAACAACGATAAAAACGTAGATTGCAAAAGCTGTAGTGTCTCCATTAGCTTCACTCTACTTCCTATATCATACGCCCATCCACCCTCTTGGAAAAAAAAAAATAATGACGTCACCGTTGGAGGCTCCGTCCTACGCGTTTAATCATCAATAGGACGTTGTCTGGGGATTGGCCAGGTGACTGTGTCATCACGTAAGGTGGTTATGTACCCCTCCAGCGCCATTTTGACTATTGGCAACTGTAAGGCATAAGTGAACAAAAAGGAACGGCATCGCCATTTTGACTGCTGGCCGCCAACACAGGCAATGGAAAATAAGCGTCGAAGTAAAGAACAGGAGGCCGCCATCTAGTGGCAGAAAAATAGTTATTTCAAAAATCACAAAAGAAATATAATGGAAGGCGAAGGTTTATTTAACCACTTCAATACCCAGTCATAGTCAAATGACGCCCACAGATGGGATCTCCCATCCTGTGTGGGCGTCATATAACGTCCTTGACTTTGTGGGGGGATATCTGAATGATGCCTGCAGCTAGAGGCATCATTTAGATATCATTCTTTCATGCCGGCGATTCTGTGCACGATAAGAACAATCATAGTGGCAGTTCCGCCGCTTGATCATTCTTATAGGCGACGGGAGGGGACACCCCCCTCTCCCGCCGCCATCCGGTGCTTCTCCGGGCTCTCCCGTGCCATCGGGGGCCCGGAGAAAGAATCGTCTGGCGCCGGAAGACAGGCATAGAGATTTACGGTGACCAGATGGCACCAGTCATCTCTATGACCGTCAGAGGCCCGGGCGCGACGTTATGACGTCACGCCGGGGTTCCCGGAAGTAAACAAAGCCGCGATAGTAAGCATGAGATCGTAATTTATTTTTCCCGATCTCATGCTTTGCAGCCTGGAGGAGAGATGTGGGTTCTTATTGACCCCGCATCTCTCCATAAAGAGGACCTGTCATGCAAAAATTAAAACAAAAAGTGTAAAAATATATATTTTTTAAGTAAAATAAAAAAATAAAAAATGTAACCGCCCCTGTCCCCGGTAGCTCGCGCTCAGAAGCGAACACACACGTAAGTCCCACCCACATATGTAAACGCCGTTCAAACTACACATGTGAGTTATCGCCGCGTGCGTTAGAGTGTGTGCAACAATTATAACACTAGACCTCCTCTGTAACTCTAAACTGGTAACCTGTAAAAATTTTCAAAGCGTCGCCTATAGAGATTTTTAAGTACCGAAGTTTGGCGCCATTCCATGAGTGTGCGCAATTTTAAAGCGTGACATGTTAGGTATCTATTTACTCGGCGTAACATCATATTTCATATTTTACAAACAAAATTGGGCTAACTTCACTGTTTTGTTAATTCATGAAACCATTTTTTTTCCCAAAAAAAGGCGTTTGAAAAATTATTGCGCAAATACCGTGCAAGATAAAAAGTTGCAATGACCATCATTTTATTCCCTAGGGTGTCTGCTAAAAAAACGTATATAATGTTTTTGGGTTCTGAGTGATTTACTAGCAAAAGAATGATGATTTGTACATGTAGGAGAGAAGTGCCAGAATAGGCCCGGTATTGAGGTGGTATAAAAGCCCTGTATTGAAGTGGTTAAACATGTAAGTCTAAAAAACAAGAAGGAGGGAAGCCATGGAGAAATGTGGACTCCGCAAACCTAATAAACAACAACATTAATAAAATTTACTATATTAACCGCTTGCAGACCACTGCACAAACTTATACGTCAACAGAAGGGCACGGCTGGGCAAATGGGCATATATATACTCTGTCGCGAGCTCCATGACCGTGCCCGCGGGACCCGCGGACTCGATGTCCGCCAGTGTCCCGCGATCGGGTCACAGAGCTGAAGACTGGAGAGATGTCAGTGTAAACACATTATCTCCCTGTTCTTCCTAGTGACATGTCACTGATCGAATGCTCCCTCTCATCGGGAGCAATGGGAGCAGCGTGTCACTTGTAGCCACGCCCTCTAAGAGTTAGAATCACTCCCTAGGACACACTTAACCCCTTCAGCGCCCCCTACAGGTTAACCCCTTCACTGCCAGTGTCATTTTTACAGTAATTAGTGCATTTTTATAGCACTGATCGCTGTAAAAATTACAATGGTCCCAAAAATGTGTCAAAAGTGTCCGATGTGTCTGCCATAATGTCGCAGTCACGATAAAAATCGCTGATCGCCGCCATTACTAGTAAAAAAAAATAATAATAATAAAAATGCCATAAAACTATCCCCTATTTTGTAGACGCTATAACTTTTGCGCAAACCAATTAATAAACGCTTATTGCGATTTTTTTACCAAAAATATGTAGAAGAATACGTATCGGCCTAAACTTTGTTTTTTTATATCTTTTTTGGGGATATTTATTATAGCAAAAAGTAAAAAATATTGCATTTTTTTAAAAATTTTCGCTCTATTTTTGTTTTGTAGCGCAAAAAATAAAAACCACAGAGGTGATCAAATACCACCAAAATAAATCTCTAATTGTGGGAAAAAAAGGACGTCAATTTTGTTTGGGAGCCACGTCGCACGACCACGCAATTGTCAGTTAAAGCGACGCAGTGTTGAATCGCAAAAAGTGGCCTGGTCCTTGGCCAGCCAAATGGTGGTTAAAAAACTGATAAAAAATGTTTATGTTAATTGAGACATAAAGTTTAAAAAAATTATAAAAGTAATTAAAAAAGGGGGGAAATCATCACCTAGGAGTTACTGATGAAGCAATTGATATCCCAATCAACATTTAGGCCAAAAGGTACATACGATTTCATGTCAAAAATCCATCTGGTTTCAAGTTCTGAGATAGATCTAACCATATTAGTCCCCCTCCAATGAGGGCGGATTTTATCCAGGGCCAAAAACAGAGTCCCCTTAAGTTTCCTGTCATGATATTTGTCATAATGTCTTGATAAATTATGTTTTTTAAAACCTCGCTTGATGTTCCCCACATGCTCAGCTAATCGCACATGCAATTCTCTTTTGGTGCGTCCAATATATTGTTTAGAGCATGGACATTGTATCAAGTAAACAACATATTGGGTCGAGCAAGTGATGAAGGATTTAATGTTGTATGTCCTATTTGTCACAGAAGATTGAAAGGTCTCACATTTACACCCTCTAAAAGAGTTGATCTGACAAATACTACATTTGCGACATGGAAAGAAACCCTTCATGGACTGAAAGAACAAGATGGTTTTTGGAGGGTCAATCACATTCGGAGCTATGTTGTGTCTCAGAGAGGTGGCCCCTCTATAAATTACTACAGGGCGATTTGGGATAACTGAACCGAGTACTTTATCATTTTTCAATATACCCCAATGCTTATTGAGAATTTTTTTTATAGAAAAATGCTGATTTGAGTATCTAATAATCATGGACCATCCAAATTTGTTGTTTGGTTTGTGATTATTCACTGATAAAGGATTATTCTGTATTCAGCATAGTACGCTTATCCATACTGGCAACATTAGTAATAGTATCATCAACTTCCTTTCCAAGGTATCCTTTAGCAAGGAACCTTTGCTTAAGAATTGATGCTTGCTAGTAGAAATCCGAAATTTCAGTGCAGTTACGTCTAATACGCTGAAATTGTCCTTTAGGAACTGCAACTAACCATGATTTATGATGGCAGCTGGATAAGGGGATATAAGCGTTGCGATCAGTCTCTTTGAAATATGTGCTGGTTATGAGACGCCCATCCTTAACAGTAATATTTAGATCCAGAAAATGTACCTGAGTATGGCTTGCTTCATATTGCAAAGAGATACCTCTATCGTTCTCATTGAGTTTTAGGAAAAAAGCCTCAAGAGAGGGTAGACTCCCTCCCAGAGGAGGAGCACATCGTCGATGTATCTTTTCCAGAGGCGCAACTCTCTAGGGGGGTCAGTATCTATACATTCTTGCTCCCACCGGGCCATAAATAAGTTTGCTAAACTTGGCGCCCATTGCTACACCACAAGTTTGCAAGAAAAAGTCACCACTGAACCAGAAGTAATTATGTCCTGTTGCAATTGTAGGAGCTTCATAACAAAATTCCTCTGTAGTGGAGACAAAGACTGATCTTGTTCAAGATAGAAATTCACTGCCTCGAAACCATGTTGGTGGGATATGACAGTATATAGGGAGGCCACATCTGCTGTCGCCATGATGTAGCCCTCTCCCCATTCATATCCATCCAACAAGTTTATGACCTGTGCTGTATCCCGCAGGTATGAGGGAGTCGCAACTACTAAGGGTTGAAGAAAGTTATCTACATATCTTCCTATTCTTGCTGTCACCGAGTCTATGCCACTAATGATGGGAAGACCCAGTGATTTTGTAAGGTTTTTGTGAATTTTAGGCAAATAATATATAACTGGAGGAAAAAATATAGCTGCGCTGCAATATACAAGTGAATAAAGGTGAAATGAAATAATAAATGTAAATCGAATGATGCAGTGATTAGAAGATGGAACCAATCAAAGCTGTAATAAGTCCTCTTAAGTCCGAAAGGTAGCTGAACACAACATGAAATCAGCAATTATGCCCCTTCATGTGTCCCTATCACTGTATTCAATGTGTGAAAAAAACGCAGTGAGTTGCACTCCAAAGGTAACACAGTTCTGATAGCAATCCCTCAATATGTTGATCAACGGTGACTTCAAACAAATATACACTCAAGAAGAAGTGATGAGATGTTATAGAACGTCCTTCACCTCTTATATCAAATCTGCTTACCGACTACATAGATCTCTTGTCAGGAGATGACAACAGCCTGTGGCTCATTACCCCAGGCCTGTGTCTCTGAATGGTAAACCGCAAAACTTCCTGTCTCCTCCATGTTTGCAATCCTCAGTATTTCTCCCAAGTGAATAATCCCCATGAAAATATAAAGGCTGCCATAGTGTAATACTGTATGGATATTTATTATATAAAACGAAGATGTACACTTACAGTTAAATTGTAGTTGAAAAGCATGTCTATACAATTCCAAGCCGGCCGGCTCTCTCTATCCGCCCATCCTTCCAGGACTATAGCGCTGTTTTGCGGTGACGTCAGCACGCCGCTCCTCCCTACGCCGTTTCGCCACAGATGACGTCGTCCAGGGGCACTAGCAGCGTGCTGACTCACCGCTATTTAAACTACACAGTGTGGGTAACGCCCAGCTCAGAGCACCGGGAATCCCCAACACTACGCCGCCATTTTGAAATGGGGCAATTTGCCAATACTAAATAAAACATTTAGCTGAAATCCATTAGCGATGAATGCTACCACTGCAGCCATTACATGTTTAAAATTGAGGAAAGAGAAAACTATCTGTAAACGTTGGTAACAGATAAACTAGTGACTAGAGTAAACTAAATTACGCTGTCTGTTAAAAAAGGATAACGAATGTCTATGGATGTCTGTAAATGACAGTGTCTAAGATAACACATGTCCATAAAACTGGTGAATGGAAATCGCCTCATCAGCTGATGGTGATACATAAAAGCTCTGGGCCAACTACTCTGATTTAATAACTAAAATTAAGTAGTGATGCCGAGTGCTAATCAAATAAAAATTAGATAGAAAATGAAAAGTAAAAAATAAAATGTAAAAAATAAAATATAAAAAATATATGAATACTTATTGAGAAAATTTCTTGTATAACCCTACACGGGTCATCAATTGATGTAAAAGATGTCATGATACCATTGATACATCAACTTACGGTCTATTAGAGGATGACTCCTCCATAGCCAAATCAATTTGTTTATATTAAACTAGTTGGAATAAATTGGTATTGGCCATAACTGCAGCTGCCACTGAGCCAAGACCAAATGACAACCAAAGTTCATGACCAACAATGATATTGTAAAAGTATTGGTATAAATGAAAAAATATGATGAAAAAATATAATATAAGATAAAGGCATGGATGTAGCATAAGATTTACAGATTCCTGTCTAAGGGCAAATGCACATCCAGTATACATGGCCACATCTCATATCATAACGGTGTCGAACAGGTGGATGCACCCAAATTGATGAGACATCATAATATCCCAAGTAGCATATAAAGGACCCAATAGGGTCCATGATTAAATGGATAGGTGTCAGATTGGATGGTGACCCGCTTGTCTCAAAATGATGCTAAGCAGGAAAATACAGACCAAGGGTCTACCCGGACGTCTGAGCTGGTTCATATCAAAAAATCATAAAGAAAAGCATAAATGACAAAAGGAAAAAGAAAAAGTGCTCAATATTCAACCATTGTCTATAAAGGCATTAACATCAGTGTCAATGTTTAGGCCATGGGGGGTGTAACACCGCACCTGATAAATCCACGTCATCCCAAGTTTTGAAAGCTCCCTGACCAGTGAACTACCTCTCCAGTGTGAATCAAATTTATCGATTCCCAGAAAGAGTGTGTTCTCCGGATTATGATCGTGATAAATGTCATAGTGTTTGTGTAGCACACGGATCTTTTTCCCCCTCTTACCTTCTCAACCAGGGGGATAAGACACACCATGTCACATGCCCATGTCCTCTAGATTATAAAGGTCAGGCAGTGTTACATACTTGGGTCCTGCAGTTAGTAGCTCCCTTCTTCTGGTTCTCCCCTCTATGTTTATAGAGGCAAGTCTTTATCTTTCCCAAATGAGGTCAATGTCCACACAACATATCAACTCCAACGTGAGTTTATTTTATCTTGCTTCCAGGAACCAGAGTGTTGAAGTGAGAAAAAAGGTTAGCAGATAGAAGTGGATTCAGGCACACTCTTGGCTTCGTCGCCACTCGGTTCCGAGTGGGTACAGTTCACCCGGATAGTCACTCAATAGCACTAGCAGCCGGCGTGATGCTGGAACAATGGCTCAGTCCCCTCCAAGGACCAAGTCAAGGAGATCCCTCCTGATCTTTCAACACTCCGCAGAGGCAGTCTGCGAAGCGAGGAATCCTTCCCTCCAACAGGTCACCAGGCCTTTCCCGAGTCAGCAATACTCTATTACTCGCCCTCTTGTTATGGGATCAATCCTCCCCTGGTTTCCTCTGTGTCAGAGTGGTTACACTCACGCGGGTTCCCTGGGACTCCTCTTCGGTTGTAGACCCAGTCAAAGGTACTGGGCCCACCTGGAACTCCGTAGCCTCGGGCTAAAGGTGCCCGAGACTCCTTGATCAAGATAGGGCGCACCCCCCTCAGAGGGGTAGCTCCCTCTGGACAGTGGGCCCCGGAATTGACTCTCCTCCAGGCATGGGCCCCAGGAATTGGCTCTCATCCGGGCATGGGCCCCGGGAATTGACTCTCATCTGGGCATGGGCCCCGGGAATTGGCTCCCTGTGTAATGGCATCTGCCCCTTATATATCCCCTCCCGGCATGCACAGCAGGCCAGAACCCGCCCACCAACGGCAGCCGAGAGAGGACATCCAATACCTACTCCATCACCTGTGGTTCAACCCCGGGTACAGGTGACAACACCACCTATACTCCCAAAGGGCAACTGCACGCCAGGTGACACAGCAGTAAGGCAGAGTCCAAAATAATCAAAAGACCCGAGCCAAACTATTGCTCTAGTCATCCCTAAATTTAGGTATAGCGGGGTTAAATTTGGGGACCCCGCTACATACACCCCCCTCTAAATGAGACACTGTCCCCAGTGTCTGGAATAAATTTACACACTCAGTCCTGAGCAGACGCAAATTTATTCCTGAACTATGCATAATGCAAGGATGGTGCCTGAATCAAGACCTGAAGTATAGCAAAGAGGGAGAAGGACAGAAAAACAAAACAGTTTTCAAATGTACATACACATTATGTAACAATCCCTCCCATCATCCTATCACAACTATATCCCTTCCTTTCTCCGGTGTAGTTGCATGATGGTCTTCCTGCAGGGAAAGAAAAAAAAAACATATACCCACTCAATTTTCTACTCGCTAAATATTTTACACGCTAAATATTCTACACGCTAAATATTAGAAGTAAACTATCTCTCCAAAGAAAGATAGCTCCCTTCTACTAAAGCTGCACACACTAAGCCTAGTGTATGGAATAACATTTCCCTGGAATAAGTGCATAAGGAAAAAAGTCCAGCAAACCACTACCACCTAGTGGCAGCACACATTATTACCTAGCCTAAGTGCGTACAGACGCACCACAACACAAGTTTCTCTTTGGTTGATCACGGCGGCTTCTATCTTTGCCCTGACTAACTCTACCCCAAAGTTCAGCTCTTAATGTCTTTTCCAAAAGAGGGAAGGAGAAAAAAAAACTTGTCCTTCAAACCTCCAGAGAGTAAATTCTCTGGTCATAGAGTCAAACAGCAGTTCAAGGCATTGTCCCTGAAGTGGTACAAAAAAAAACACAAGTCCCACTTCAGAGATAAAAACTGGGATCAGGGAGATCAAGAGGCTTCCAGTCCTTATCCAAGGTCTCTATGGAATATATCACATCGTCTCTGTTTTTACTGCAGACCACGACCCGATCCGCATGTATGTGCTGACCCAGAGTCCAGTCTTTTCGGCAGCCTTTGTATCGCTCAGTCATTACAGCTGAACATGTAAAAATACCTATGGCCTTTCTTTACCTCCAAATGATCCCAGACAAAGTCACTGTACCATCGTTCCCGAAAGGCCTCAATTTCAAATAGCAAGTTCCTTGGAACATACGGATACTCCCCTCTATAGTCCGTAGCAACCTTTTGATTCAACAGCCGTTGCAGTCGGGCCAAAGGCAGCATGGTCGCCTGATCTCCAGTCCCTGGCAAGACAATAGCATCCGGAGATCTGCGGGGGCGTACGTGCTCCAACTGTGGCATAGGCTGCCTTAATGAGAAACGGGCCTCTGGAACAGCAGGCACGTAAGACACCGGAGCATGCAATGTGGACACAGGAACAACTCCTCCAGTAATAACAGGGGTTTCCACCCGGGGTGCAGTTTCCCCAGAGTCCATGGGCAATCCCTTTACACTACGGGGAGAGGTCAACGAAATGTTGTCCCATCCCTTCTTTGCAAACAGTTAATCTATTTCTACATCATCGCCAACTTCAGAGGAAGAGTCTATCTCTGAGGTATCGTACTCTTCTGCTGGCAAATAGTTCCTGGTCAACACCGACTCTTTCACTTTCAAAAGTTCCCGCGGGTCAGGTACCCAAGCATCCATAATGGAACGGACGCTGAGCCTCTTCCCTTTCCCCGGCAAACTTGACACAGTTCTCCCAGCCTCCTTACCTTCCCCCTCCGTGGATCGCTTGGAGATCCCTCAGGCTAGACGATCCGGTTCGGGTAGGCGCTGGGTTAGGCCTTGACCACGGCCACGGGAAGCCTTCACATATCCCACCTTCCTTTTAGCAGGCGGAAGAGAGGACTCCGTTGCAACCGAGGCAGCATCCGCTGTGTTCACGGTCTCAAGCTCCTTAATGGCTGGAGCTTCAACCTTCAGTTCCGCTATCTCCGTGGTAGTGCGCGTGGGCATGGCTGTGGGAGCACACATTTCCTCCTCAGGAGCAACAGTACCTGAGATACAGTCCAGGCGGTAGACTTTCGGCACCTCCATTGGCTGTTCTACCTCAAAGAGGAACTCCCCACAGCGGGTACATCTCCCGAAAGGGCGAAGCTGTACGACCAGTCCCTGGCATCTCGCACAAATCATGCCCAAGGCCTCTGCATCTCTGCATGTGTAGAGGGCAAAGCGACCTCGGGGCTTCAGCCGGATCCCTGTATCCGTCAGGGAGGCCACAACAGAGGCAACATTTATAGTTGAACCCGGCAAACGAACACGAGATCCCGGTGAAGTAGTCATCCATGGAGCAGAAAACATGTCGCCTCGTCAATGGTTCAGTTGCACTGTCCCTTTGGCGCCAACCACACCACGTGGAACACACACTTTAGCTGGGGCTTCTCCCCTTTTTCTTCCTTGCTGCACGCAATTCGTGGGCTTTTACAGACTTTGAGACATGCCCACGAACTACGCAGCTGGAAATTACAGCCAGGCCTGTACCTTTCTCTCACTTGTGGCGCAGTCCAATTTTCAAAAATGGCCGACCTCCAAAGAGCCATGCGGGAAAGTAAAGTCCAGCTCCCATGAACCACTGCAGAATCCCGGACTCGAGCCCCCACATGTAGCACACGGATCTTTTTCCCCCTCTTACCTTCTCAAGCAGGGGGATAAGACACACCATGCCACATGCCCGTGTCCTCTAGATTATAAAGGTCAGGCGGTGTTACATACTTGGGTTCTGCAGTTAGAAGCTCCCTTCTTCTGGTTCTCCCCTCTATGTTTATAGAGGCGAGTCTTTATCTTTCCCAAATGAGGTCAATGTCCACACAACATATCAACTCCAACGTGAGTTTATTTTATCTTGCTTCCAGGAACCAGAGAGTTGAAGTGAGAAAAAAGGTTAGCAGATAGAAGTGGATTCAGGCACACTCTTGGCTTCGTCGCCACTCGGTTCCGAGTGGGTACAGCTCACCCGGATAGTCACTCAATAGCACTAGCAGCCGGCGTGATGCTGGAACAATGTCTCAGTCCCCTCCAAGGACCAAGTCAAGGAGATCCCTCCTGATCTTTCAACACTCCGCAGAGGCAGTCTGCGAAGCGAGGAATCCTTCCCTCCAACAGGTCACCAGGCCTTTCCCGAGTCAGCAACACTCTATTACTCACCCTCTTGTTATGGGATCGATCCTCCCCTGGTTTCCTCTGTGTCAGAGCGGTTACCCTCACGCGGGTTCCCTGGGACTCCTCTTCGGTTGTAGACCCAGTCAAAGGTACTGGGCCCACCTGGAACTCCGTAGCCTCGGGCTAAAGGTGTCCGAGACTCCTCGATCAAGATAGGGCGCACCCCCCTCTGAGGGGTAGCTCCCTCCAGGCAGTGGGCCCCCGGAATTGACTCTCCTCCGGGCATGGCCTTGGGAATTGGCTCTCATCTGGGCATGGGCCCCGGGAATTGACTCTCATCCGGGCATGGGCCCCGGGAATTGGCTCCCTGTGTAATGGCGTCTGCCCCTTATATATCCCCTCCCGGCATGCACAGCAGGCCAGAACCGCCCACCAACGGCAGCCGAGAGAGGACATCCAATACCTACTCCATCACCTGTGGTTCAACCCCGGGTACAGGTGACAACCCCACCTATACTCCCAAATGGGAACTGCACGCCAGGTGACACAGCAGTAAGGCAGGGTTCAAAATAATCAAAAGACCCGAGCCAAACTATTGCTCTGGTCACCCCTAAATTTAGGTATAGCGGGGTTAAATTTGGGGACCCCGCTACATTTGGAAACCGAAAGGTGTTTAAAAGCTGTCTTAATATTGGTAATGTGTTCACCCAACCTGAACTGCATGGACCATTTGGTCCTGCCAATATACTGAAGCCCACACGGACATTACAACAAATAGACTATGCCCGTTGAGCTACAGGTAATGAAAGGCTCAATGGTATGTTCCTTAGAGGTGCTAGTAGAAAAAAAGGACTCAGTCTTCCTTACTTTGCTCTTATTCAGTGTGCATACTTGACACCTGCGGCACTGATGATAACCTGATAATTGTTTTTGGAAAAAAGACACCTTTTTGGTTGGAGGGTCCACCACATTTGGGGCCACCCTATCTCTAAGGGAAGGAACTCCCCTAACCTAAAGATTACCTGAGGGTTGGCTGGCAAAAAGCTATTAATAATTCTATCAGTGCCTAGCAGGTGCCAATGTTTGCGTATAATTTTCTTAATCACATGATGTTGCGTTGAAAAAGTTGTGATAAATGGTACCATGGGTCTTTCCTTCGTTTTCAAAGGGCCAGCATCCAATAACAGAGATCTATCTATATTGGCAACCTCCTCAATAGTAACTTCCAGAGACTCCGGATCATAGCCCTTCTCCTGTAACCTTGTCTTTAATACCCCTGCCTGAAATTTATAGTCATCCATTGCCGTACAGTTTCGTCTCATCCTGACGAATTGGCTCTTGGGGACCGACTTCAACCAGGAGTCATTGTGACAACTCCCCAAAGGGATAAACGAGTTCCGGTCCGTCTGTTTAAAATAGGACTTAATTTTAAAAGAACCATTATCCTTCATTATTGTGAGATCCAAGAAATTGATTGCTTCCTGACTGGCCTCATGGACAAACTGAATACCTCGCTCGTTGTTATTGAGAGAGGAAAAAAACTCATCTAATTGCTGTTTGGTACCATCCCATAGGAGGAGGACGTCATCGATGTACCTGGCCCACAGAATCAAATGTGTGGCTCCGGTCCATATAAATGACGCCCTCCTCCCACTTGGCCATGAATAAATTGGCCAAGCTGGGGGCATACTTGTCCCCCATGGCAACGCCTCGTAGTTGGCGATAATACTGGTGGTCAAACCGGAAGTAGTTATGCCCTCCTGCATATTCAAGCAGGTCCTTAATGAAATCCCTTTGAAGTTCAGGTACACTTGAGAGAAGATCTAAATAATATTTCACTGCTGAAATCCCTAAGTGATGTGGAATAATGGTGTATAGCGATGTGACATCTGCTGTCACCATCGATATCTGTTCATTCGGTTTAACTTGAGATAATAAATTGATTGCATGTCTCGTGTCCTTTAAATAGGGCGGCACTTGTATCAAAGGTTGCAGGAAATGGTCTATGTACTTGCCCACCCGGGACGTGACAGAATTGATGCCACTTACTAACGGTCGTCCCGGGGAGCAAGTAAGACTCTTGTGTATCTTGGGTAAACAGTAGAGCACTGGAACCCTTGGGGCCCTAGGTATAAGGAACATTAGTTCTTTTTCATTAAGAATACCCTGTTCAGAACCCTTCTGGACCAATTTCTGCAGAGTATTCCTCTTTAAACAGATTTTATTGAGTTTGAAGTCAAGGTATACAATAGAGCATTTAATTGCGGACACAGCCGCCAAACAATGTAGCGGGCGCAGCCGCCAAGTAAGGCGAATATGGTGATCAAATGCGACAACGCCTGAGTATGTTCTGCTACTACTTAATATTTAAATGTAACGGGTAACAGTAAGCATTAACAGGTGTCTAAATATAACTCTGAGAAGGTAGCTGAGAAATCAAATGAAGGTTAATCACCATGTAAAAAGTATGGTCATGTGGCTACATGGTGGTGTATGGTGAGTCGGGAATCTAAGGGGCGGGCATGCAGAGTTGTAGGGGTAGGGAAGGGAGATTTTAAAAAGGGTATATACAGTCATAGAAACCTAGTGGGGATCGGGTACCAGGAGGGTTGAACATTATCAGATAGTATCTAGTAAGGGCAATTCCGATAGTGAGAGTGGTACAGCATCAACAGGAGTGCGTATATTTGAGAATGGATTGGCAGGGAAGGGGGGGTCGGAGTGTGGGAACAGAGCGGGGTTGAGAACAGGACAGTAAGGAAGGCGAGAGAAGTTGGAAAAGGGGAGTCAAAGTAGGACTCTTCCTCCCACCACGGCTCCCGGAGGGCCCTCATGCGACACATCCTCTATATTCGTCTGTAGTGATAAAGTGCAGCCAGCATGCCCAAGAACGCGTATATTTAGAGGGTGTATCATTGGCCTGATGTATTAAGTCCTCCATTTCTGCTATCTTGTGTATGCGTTGGAACCATTCCGCTATTGAAGGTGGGTCCGGTGAACGCCATTTCGCTGGTATGCACAATTTTGCAGCGTTGCCCATATGCATAGCCAGGGACTTCATGTATGTTCTTGGCGGTATTTTGGAGTGGTGAAGTAGGAATTGCGCTGGGGTAAATTCTAGACAGTGCGTGGTGATGGAATTGATAAGACGGTGGACTTCTGTCCAGAATGGTTTGATTTTAGGGCATGTCCACCATATGTGTAACAGGGAGCCTATGTCCTTCCCGCACCTCCAGCATAGCGGGGATTGGGAAGGGTACATGTGGTGTAGTCTGAGGGGGGTCTTATACCATCTCGAGTAGACTTTGAACGCGTTTTCCTGTGTATGAACATTAACAGACCCTTTGTGTATGCATGCATAGGTGTTTTCCCACTCTTGGTCCGAGAGGGTAATGGCGAGTTCACATTCCCATTTGTGGCTCGCCCAGTTCAGTTTCGGACGTTGGTCAGAATAAAAAAGTGCATAAGTGCTGGAGATCAGGTGAGTTAGTGGTGTAACATTGAGACAGAGTGAGTCAAAGGGTGTGTGTTTCCGTGACCAATCCGGTTTCGGGCTGGGTTTTTCAAAAAAATTCCTAAGTTGGACGTAGGTCCAAAAGGGGAAGGAGCCCGTGATCATTTTAGAGGCCAGGTTTGTGTAAGAGAGCATGTGGTTATTTTCGAAGAAGTGTTCAGCTCGGATGTGACTATGTGGCCAGCAATCTGAAAGAAAGGAGGATGGCAGTCCCGGTTCAAAGTCTGGGTTAAGTCTTAGAGGGGTCATTGGGCCCAGAGTCGACGATATTCGATACTTTTTGCACGCTTCTCGGAAACATGTTAGTGTGGGTTGAATGAGCGGATGTTCCTTACAGGGGGTCGGGGTGTTTTTTGACCCAATCCAAGGGGTCTGAGATAGCGGGACTGGTGAGAAGGAGTGTTCCAGTTGGACCCATGCTTTGGTCATCGCGTGTATGTTCCAGTCGACTATTCTAGCTAGGTGGCAGGTCTGGTGGTACTTGTGGATATCCGGGAGCCCCATGCCCCCTCTAAGTTTAGGTATGGTGAGTTTGGCAAAACTAATTCGTGGTCTAAGCCTGCCCCACACAAATTCTGTACATGCTCTCTTGTATGCAGCAAAAAAGGCTGGAGGGATCTTAATCGGGATTGTTTGTAGCAGGTAAAGGGTTCTAGGTAGGACATTCATTTTGGCGATAGCCGCCCTTCCAAACCATGAAAAAAGACCAACGGACCATCGCTGTAGATCTTTCCGTATGGACTGTGGCAGAGGGAGGAAGTTAGCGGAGTATAGGTCTTTTAGGGAAGAGGGAAGCTGAATGCCGAGGTACGTAATTGAGTGGTTGTCCCATTTAAATGGGAAGTTGACCTTACACTGTGAGCAGATGTCGGGGGGTAGAGAGACATTTAGGGCAGTGGATTTTCCGAAGTTGATTTGTAAGTTGGTCAGAGAGTTAAAGATCTGGAAGTCTTTCAATAAGTTCGGTATAGTAGTGAGAGGTTCTGTCAGAAAGAGGAGGATGTCATCCGCAAAAGCAGCCAATTTGTGCACATGTTGATTTATGGGGACACCCTTGATGTCCGGGTTGGCTCTGATACGTCTTAGCAGAGGTTCAAGAGTAAGGACAAAGATAAGCGGGGAGAGGGGGCAGCCTTGTCGTGTACCGTTGGACAAGGAGAAAGCCCTCGACAGGCGGCCGTTGACACGTACCCTAGCAGTGGGATTGGCATAAAGTGCAAGTATGAAATGGACCATGCGTTGGGGAAAACCCAAGAATTGCAAAACTTCCGTCATGTAATCCCAGGCCACCCTGTCGAAGGCCTTCTCCGCGTCAAGGGAAAGCATAAATCCCTGTCTACGCTTCGAGGTTAGGAAATGATGAATGTTAATTGCCTTTAACGTATTATCCCTTGCTTCTCTACCCGGGATGAAGCCTATCTGATCTAAGTCTATTAGTTGGGGCAGAAGGGGTACAAGACGGTTGGCAAGTATCTTGGCGTACCATTTCAGGTCTACATTTAGAAGGGATATGGGCCTATAGTTCGCTACTGAGGAGTGATCCTTACCTGGTTTAGGTATCAGCGTTATATGTGCCGCTAGTAAGTCGCGCGGGGGTGTAATGGGATCCGAAAAAGAGTTAAACGCAGATAAAAAAAAGGGTAAAAGGAGGTCAGAGTAAGTCTTGTAGTAACCGGCTGGGAATCCATCCGGGCCAGGACATTTACCCGGTTTCATCTGTTTAAGTGCGACGATCGCTTCTTCATTAGTTAGGGGGGCGTCTAACTCCTGAGCTACGGAGGCAGAGATTGGTTCGGGGCTATATTGCGTTAGAAAGTCTTTAATAGCCTGTTGTCTAGGAATACTGTCCGCCGGCGTGTCTGGGGGTTGCAAGTTATACAATCGTGAATAGTAAGACACAAATTGTTCCGCTATGTCCGGTGTGGCATTTACCTTGCGACCTCCAGAGTCAGTCAGGGAGTGTACCGTTGTGGACACTCTTTTGTCTCGTAGTGCTCTTGCTAGAAGCTTCCCTGATTTGTTGCTATATTCGTAGAAAGTTCTCTGAGAGAGAATGAACTTACGTCTAATTTGTTTGCCCAGTAGTTCTAGCAATTCTGCTCTAGTTCTGCAGAGTATTCCTATATTGGATAACTGGTTCCCGGGTAGAGGGATATATGTATCTCGATCGTCAACGATTTTATGCATCTCCCTTAGGTATTCAGTCCGATCGAGAACCACTATCCCCCCCCCCTTTATCCTCTGGGCGGATTACCAACTCCTTGTTATTGCAAAGAGAATCTAATCCTTTTTCAAGGTTTTTATCCATCTTGTTGTTGGTGATTTTAACTGTTTCTAAATCACGTAGGACAACATCCCTAAATACCCTCAATGAAGGGGCCAAAATCCCCGGGGGATTAAATCTTGAAGCATTAGCCAGTCCAGAATGATGGAAGGTTTGTTGGACGAGTCCACTTTCCCTGCTTGGGATACTAGCAAAATGTTGTTCAATGTTGACTCTACGAACATATTTGTGAATGTCCATGTACGATTGAAACGTATTCAGTTTCCTAGGGGGTGCAAATTTAAGTCCCTTGTTAAGTAAAGCTATTTCGGGTTTGGTCAGGGTTTGAGAGCTGAGAATAAAAATGCCATCTCCACTCACATCTTTTTCTTTTTGAAGCTGTGCTCTCCTCCCCCCTCTGGTTCCTCTTTGCTTTCTACGGGCCTTTTTACCCCTTGATTGGGTCTGGGAAAACCCCAATGTTGTTCTTGGTTCTTCTCATATTGACCCGGGGGAAAATCCCTTGGTGGGCCTGACCTATAGGATTCATGGTCCCTGCTAGCATGTTCATAATCATTATGTTCGAAATTCCCAGGATCCTCTCTGTCTCGCAAAGGGAAAAACCGATTACGAGTCCCCATCACACAGTCATAGTCCTCCCTTTCCCTGTCTAAATAGGGGTGATTTTCATAGTACGGACTCTGATTAGGGTACATATCCTGATACTCGTGGAATAGTGGGTATAAGATAAGCCTTTTCTTTCTTATTTAAAATCCCTTGCTGAAAGCCATAATCGATTAAATTCAAAAGATCTTTCCTAAATCTCACTGTAGGATTAGAGGCCAGGAGTGTATATGTTACACGGTCAGATAACAATCTGTTCATCACTTCTACATAATGGGTTTTGTCTAAAATGGGTTTTGTCAGTGGGGCGTATGACTATGTCATTACGCTCACAAATCTGTTTGAGGTTTGATTGAAGTTCGCTGGTATTTCTAGTTTTAGGAATTTTTAATGCTATCAAATCCTTCAGTACCAATTATTTAAATACCTGTACTGAAAGAGCAACAAAACCAGGGGGATTGAATAATGAAGCATTAGCAAAATTGGTGTGACGTATAGGAACACTGACATTCCCGCCCGTCGTAATCTGAGATACAGAGTTACCCATATTGTTGGCATCTACTTGAGATGGAATATTATGAACAATTTGACTACGATTTCCAATGGGATTTAGGATGAAATGTCTTTTTATATTCATTTTACGAATAAATTGTGCACATCGATAAATGTCTCAAATTTATTGAGCCTATGGGGGGGGAATTTAGTCCCTGACTAAGGACACTCTGCTCACCTTGGCTCAATAAAAACTCAATAAAGTTTTTATTGTAAGATCAAAGTAGACAACTGTACAATCATAATAACATTTGTACATGTACTTGAGCATGGTAAATGCAACTTTTAGTATAACAAGTTACGACATAGAGCATATTATAACATTTGTCGCTCAGGCCATAGCTAAGTTCTAAACTTTCCAAGTTCAGCGTACGGACCGTATGTGATACCTTTTCTTAAAGGAGGTACGATGCGATGATCAGCCGATCATTGATCCATTAGCTTCATATAAAGAATGCTCCAAACACGTGCAAATGGCTGAAGAGAACTAAGTGTTGAGAGGAAAGAAAGAAAGTGTTGGTCCCAAAGAGGGTACCATTTAAGAAAGGAGGAAAGGGTAAAAGAGAGATAGAAAGTAGATAGTGGTAAGTCAAGGTCCCAGTGTTCACCTTGAGTTAATTGGGCTGAGCTCAAATTAAAAACACAGTGGCTATTTGTATGGTGTAAAGACCATCAAGAATACAGGTTTTTTTCTGCAGACAGCGCTATCACTACTTTGTATACGGTGTGACACCAAATCATATAACCATGCTCATATATTCATAATAATAAATAGAGTGTTGAAAAAACAGGAAAAAATATTCTGTGATTTACGTATCATAAATATAATTAAAAAATCAAATAACGGTTTATATATCTTTGATTGAATAAAGCATAGGGAGGGGCCTTTGATGTAAAGTAACCACGCACGCTTACTCCCGACTCGCAGACAGAGGATGCGGCCAGAGGCGGAACCACATCATCATCATGAATTGGTCACATAAACTTAAACCAATATTAACACATATTAATCATTTACCATTCCCTCCTATTTCTCTCCATTTTAAATTGGAGCCATTCCGTAATTCATCATAGACTTTTATAAGCTGGGATCCCCATTGTGATGGTCTCTCTTTTTTAATATCAATATGTTCTCCAATCCTTCTTTTTTGAAATCTAGTATTAGGTCCCACATACTGCAGCCCAAAGGGGCATTCCAAGTCGAGCTACAAGAAATTAAGCTCTTTATTTATTAATGTAGCGGCCTCACCCCTCTCTCCCCTTCTCATGCTCGGCTTGTCTTTCTTCGTCTAGGGGTCTCAGTGCTGGGGGGAGAGATGAGATACACCACGGCCCATGTCCTCCATAGCTAAGAGGTGAAGGCCAGAAGATTGGGTTTTGTGTAGGTGTCCTAGAGTCAAGTCCAGTACTTCGTCCCTGACTCCTTTGCCCCTAGTAACCAGAGTTCCACACAGTGAATAGGTCCAACTCAGTTTTATTCTTCTTGGCAACCAACAAACAGTTTCTTTACTGAGTAATAATGGGGGGAATAGATCGAGGCACAATCCTTTCCCTTCTGTTGCTAACCACTGTGGTGTCACCAGTGGCGAATAGTCACTGCCACTGACTATGTGAGGTGGAACATCTATGTGAGGTGGAACATGAATTACCTTCGCTAGCACAGCCCCTGTCAGGGGAAGGAAATCCGTCCAAGGGAGAAACCAGAGGCCTCTCTGTCACCAGCGATGCTGCGCCGGGCTCTTCAGAGAAGTTCTGCACACCAGATCTCACAAACTTAGACACGGGCAACCAAGGAGTTAGGGTCCCCTCGGATTCCTCCACCCTCGCGGAACTCAGTCCGCCATAGTACCTCACCCCAGGCTTAAGGTGCCTGAGATGGACTCCATCTTCGCCTAGGCCTGGAGCACTGGAACGCCAGCACCCAAGCTGAAGGTGCCTGGGTGCGGCCACGTCCTCCAGACTCTGAACTCTCAACCCCGTGATAAGGGCGTCCGCCCCTTTTATCCCCTCTCCCTTTGCGTCACAGCGGGTTCCCCGCCCCGCTGTACCAGCTCCAGGGGAGGACAAAAAGGTACAGTCTTGCGGTGTGAGTCCAGCTCCGGCCCAGGGCAACAGCGCCACCCGTGGACCGCAAGGAACCTCACACCACCAGAGTCCTCCAAGAACCAAAAAAAAGGTCTCGGATCCCCTAGCAATTTGTGCATCTGGGTTACACTACCACCCAGATGCCTCCCTTAAATTCAAACACCCGCTACATTAATATTGGGCATCGTTCACATGGGCATACTACACCATACGCCCATGCGAGGGCCATGTTTACCCACACAAGGATTCACAGATGTTCTGTGGATCCTCATGCAGGCAGTCCCATTCATGTCAATTAGTATGCAACAGCTGCACAGACACAGCTTCTGCTCCTAATTTGACATCCGTGCACGAATCAGAATGCACACTGTTCATCATCTGCAGGGAGGCGAGGAGTATAAGTTTGTGGATTTATAGGGCTTCGCATCTATCTGATGTGCACGTCTAAAATCAAAGGTGGTGACACCTTCCCCCCCTCACCATGGAGTTTTCAGTATTCCTGGAGGAAAGAGGACACAGTGAGTGTAGACTCACTGACATGCAATGGAGGTTTGTGTGGGTTGGGGTTTATGAGGTAGAAATGTTAGCCACAGAGTGGGTCATAGAAATGCACTTTTATAATAGTCTGAACCTAATAATGCAGCCTTTCTCCTCAGGGGTAGCTATGCAAGTTCCATTTTCCTGTCAGAGCAATCATTGGAGCTCAGTTTTAGGCTGTGACCCCCCCCCCCCATAGAGGCTGACCATTTTCCTGCCAGAGCTCAGGGCTCATAAATGACATTCTGTTGGGGATGCTAAAGGAAAGCAAAGCGTTAGAATAAAAAAAGACTCGTTTTCATTCTTGTAATTTTGACATAACCTTTCTTATATGAGTCAGGGCTTTTTTTCAGGTTCAACTTGGTGGAACTCAGTTTCACCACTTCTGGCTCAGACCCTTTGGTGCCTGCTCACCACAATACACAGAAGTCCGATTTCTGTGTTTACAAGTGACGGGTCTGCAGAGGGGTGCATTTTTTGCTGCTGAAGGAAGTGGTCAGGGCGTAAAATGCCCCTGTGGTCAATGAAGTGGCCAACACAAGATATGCCTTTATTTATTCATTGGAAATTGCTGGGGTTCTAATGTAATGCCAGGTTTCCAAACAATGGGGCTTCTGGAGTGTGTGTAGATTTACAAGCTGCTGAGTTGCAAGAGGATTCACACAGATGTAACTAATAGGATAACGTGGGGTACAAAATTGCCCTGTGGCTCTTAAAAATATTAGAAGATCTATGGGTTTGGGTCTTCCTGCTTGCGCTTCAAGAGTTACCCAATCTGGTCTATAGGAGTCAAATAAGACCTGTAACAGATGTGTGACCACTTCAACTCATTCAGTACCACAGGCAATAGACTGCAGCGCTGATCTGTCTATTCTGATGGCGGGGGTGTCTCCCCACTGTCAGAATACAATGACTCAGTGCGGAGGATTCCCGCATCCACATCAAATGTCGGGATGGGGGAATTTGGTTCGATTTTTTTAATTCTGGTTGAACGAAAAAAAAACTGACCTGTATATGGTCAGCTTTACGGGGAGGTTTGGGATCCTCAGTCCACCTGCAGCTCTGGAAGCCTAAAGTGTCCTACATGCAAATCTACACGTTCTAGTAACAGTCCATGTTCCTTGAGTTCCAAAGTTATCTTTATTGTGGCAATTCTTCCCGTCTACAGGAGGGAATGGACCCTCAATTTCATACAACAATATAACAGATAGAGGGGTATAATTTGTCTTATATAACATTGTGATGTTTGGTGTGGGTTTAATCCCAAGGTATGTTAAAGCATGAGGCTTCCAGAAGAAGGGAAACCAGGCCTTAAGATTCTGGACTACAGAATCTGGTAGGTCTATATTTAGCACTTCAGATTTGTCCAAATTAACCCAGAGTCCTAATATGTTGCCAAAAAGTCAGAGAGTTTTAAACAGGTATGCTAAGGTAGTGATCGTGGAAGTCATAAGAAGTAAAAGGGTCAGCTGCTAAAAGAGCCCGCTGGTGGCTGGCATCTCCACTTAAAATACCTGGTATGTCAGGATTGGTCCTTTGGTCACTATCAGAAATAATAAAGGTGACAAGGGGTGGTTCCTGCTTTCTGGCACCTGCTCCCTTCCATTGCCCTAGCAGTCTCTCTCTAAACTTCCAGGGATGCTCAGACAGAATTTGTGCAAGAGGCCACCTCCATCATCTTGAGTTCCTCATTCAGGTACGTGACAAGATCTACATAGTTGCCAACAGTTCAGAAATGCCCGGGACAGTCACGAAAATCTGACAGATATCCCGCTTAGCTTGTCCTGAGCAGAATCACGAAAATTAAGCTCTGTCAGCTGAGAGTTGCTGGTTCACTGTGGTAACACGGTAGTGGCGCTGGGTGATCACAGACACACTCACTCACACACTCACAGAGAGATCCCTCCCCTACCTCCTCAGCCTCCAGGAAGTCAGGTGGCGCCTGCCTGTTTGCGGATTGGTCAGTACTAGTGAGGGGCCATCTAAGGAGAGGTAGAGGAGGCTGCTACTGAGCTACACAGCGAACAAACCTGGACCACACATTAATAGCAACTAGTGGTGCAATGAATCGTCATTGATCCGTTATCCGTACGGATCAACATCTTCGGATCGGCACACACGTGATACGCGGATCCGCAGGAGGTAGTGTAAGCTCCGCTGCCTGCATGGGCCATAGGAAAGGCCGAGGCTTCGGCCTAGCTCCCGGAGTTTTCACAGTTATTTTCAACACAAACGGAGCTTATATGCTTAAATACAGTATTTGGAAATCCGACGGACTGTTTAGATGTTAAATTTTAAAAGCAGCAGCAAACCTGCAACCATTACATGGTTGCTAATGTGACAGAACACCTCTGATTTTCACATTTAACATGTAAACAGTCCGTCGGATTTACAAATACTGTATTTAAGCATATAAGCTCTGTTTTGTGTTCAAAATAACTGTGAAATCTAAAACTCTGGTGGGTGTAACAAGATGTCCGCTTGCCCCCTTCTCACTCTATCATTACTGTGCAGGAGTGTGGGGTGTAGCAAAATGGCGGCGACGGAACGTCACTTCCGGAGCAATCTGTGATGGGGAGCCGAATGTGACGAGACACCGCAACAAGCTTTCCTGGCCTTCCTGATTGCCTGGAGTTCGCTCCCCTCCTGGATCAGCCTCCGGAGTGCCTGAAAGCGCTCCCGCAGCACATCCACAGCCTACACCTGCCTTGGGACAGGCCACGGCGTTGGCCTACCTTCTGGAGCGGTGGCCATCTTGCTCCACCGGGCAGCGGCCTAGGTGAGCTCCCCTGCCTTCCCTGACTGCCCAGTGTTCCATCCTCCCCTTTTTTTTTTTTTTTGCTGAGCCGAAAAATGATCCGATCCGTGACCCTGATCCGAGAAACGATCCGAACCGTGAGTTTTTTGATCCGTCGCACCCCTAATAGCAACAATCCATTTCTATCCCCTCCACCATCTCAATTAGGCCAATTAGGTCTCAATAGAGAGGTAAAGACAATTGACCTTCTAATCTGGTCTGATGTATCCCACCTGGCCAACGAAGCCCTGTATTTTTCCATAAATAGAAGGTCTTTTCTGATTGGCCAAGGTGGAGAGGCGGGCAGATGGTGTCATGAAGTATTAAAAGCTAAATTAAACATGGAATTCTTCTTTAAATACTGCTTCAACTAGACAGGGAGATCTCTAGTGGCTAAACCAAGGACTGCCACTCAACCCGATAAGATGAGGCTACATCAGGATCCTACAAACTGGCTATAAGCCCCACTTAATTCATGTGTTCCATCCCTTGCACTGAGAGAACCAATGTGTATAAAACATCTGTATGCAAGTGTCTGAAAACCACTGTAAAATTAGAAAAAATGTCCCACTGGATCCTGTCGCTGGCCAATAGGTGTCTGCAGCCTATTGCATAAGTGTTTGTGTATGTGTATATATATATATATATATATATATATATATATGTTATTTGGATGGTGAGCTGTTTTAGATTTCCACCAGACATATTGTTTGGTGTTGAGGCCAAATAATTTAATTGTAGTCTCATCTGACCATAACACCTTTTTCCATGTGGCCTCAAAATCTTCAAGGTGCATTTAAGGTGGTCAGATGAGACTAAAATGGAATTATTTGACCTCAACACCAAACAATATATGTCTGAGGGAAATCCAATACAGCTCACCATCCAAATAACACCATTTCTACAGTAAAGCATGGAGGTGGTGATATCCTGTTATGGGGGAGTTTCTCTTCAGCTGGGACTAGAGCACTCGTCACGATAGAAGAAAAATAGATGGGGTAAAATTCCATCAAATTCTTGAGGAAAATCTGCTACCCTCTGTCAGAAAGTTGTTAATGGGAAGAAGGTTTACCTTCCAACATGATAATGACACAAAGCACACAGCAAAAAATTCCACACAGTGGTTGAATGAGAAAAAGGTGAATGTCTTTGCATGGCTTAGTCAGAGCCCAGACTTATGCCCCTTTCACACGGGTGGACCATTCAAGTACGCCTGTCAGTTTTTTTGGTGGACCTGAATGGGCGCTCCATGCAAGTCTATGGAGCGACGGATGTTAGCGGTGACCATGTCTGCTGACGTCCGATCCGATCCGCTAAAATCAGACGTATGGCGATACGTTCACCATCTGTCCCGGCAGATCGGGTGAGATCTGATGAAAATGGACATGCTGTCCGTTTTCGTCCAATCTCTCCATAGGAATTAGCGGCGCTCAACAAACCCCTCCCCGCTCAGTGAGCAGAGAGAGACCTGTCATCCGCCGGCTCAGCGGAGATCCGCGGAGAATTCTCCCGCTGAGCTGGCGGACTCCGCTGCAACGGATCCGCCCCGTGTAAAAGGGGCCTAAACCCCATTGAAAATCTGTGGAATGACTTGAAGACTGCAGTCCACTAATGGTCACCATCAAATGTAACTGAACTTGAACAGTGGGCAAATATTGCAAAGTATAGATGTGCAAAGTTAGTAGAGACATATCCCAACAGACTAAAGGCTGTAATTAAAGCAAAAGGTGGTTCAACAAAATACTGACCTAAAGGGGGGTGATTTTTTTTCCAATTCAGTCATCCTGTTTTTAAATCTTTTTTCTGACATGTTGGTGTCATATCTTTCACATGGATGTTATAAGTTGCACTGGTAAATACGTCTGGATAAAACAAAAACTGTGTCTGTCTTCATTGAAGGCTGTAAAGCAATAAAATTTGATCATTTTAACCACTTCTCCACCGGGCCTATTCTGGCACTTCTCTCCTACATGTAAAAATCATCATTTTTTTGCTAGAAAATTTATCAGAACCCCCAAACATTATATATTTTATTTTAGCAGACACCCTAGGGAATAAAGTGGCGGTCATTGCAACTTTTTATTTTGCACGGTATTTGCACAATAATTTTTCAAACACCTTTTTTTGGGAAACAAAGCGGTTTCACAAATTAAAAAACAACAAAACAGTAAAGTTAGCCCAATTTGTTTGTATAATGTGAAAGATGATGTTACGCCAAGTAAATAGATACCTAACATGTCACGCTTTAAAATTGCGCACCCTCATGGAATGGCGCCAAACTTCAGTACTTAAACATCTCCATAGGCGAAGCTTTAAAAAAAATTACAGGTTACTATTTTCGAGTTACAGAGGAGGTCTAGTGCTAGAATTGTTGCTCGCACTCTACCGTACGCGGTGATACCTCACATGTGGGGTTTGAACGGCGTTTACATATGTGGGCGGGACTTAAATGCATGTTCGCTTCTGATGCCGCGTACACACGTACGTTTTTAATGCCATTTTTTAAGCCGACGTTTTTCTCGTCGGTTTCTTTCTTGTTTCCTCTCAAGCCTGCCTTGCATCCACACGATCATTAAAAAAAACGCTCGAGCAAAGCGCAGTGACGTACAACACGTACGACGGCACTATAAAGGGGAAGTTCCGTTCGAATGGCGCCACCCTTCATGTTAGTAAACTTTGTTGAGCGGCGATTTGCGCTTTTCAGCCTCGTGCTTTTCAGTCCGTTACAGCGTGACGGATGTGCTATCTCCATTACGAACACTAGTTTTACCAGAACGAGCGCTCCCGTCTCATACTTGATTCCCCTCGTAAAAGCATACACACTATTGTTTTTCACGTCGTTATGAAAAACGACGTGAAAAAATAGAGCATGTTCGAAATTTTTCATGGCCGTTTTTCACGCCGTTAAAAATGCTCTGGAGCATACACACGATCGGTTTTAATGACCATTTTTAAAAATGGCATTTTTAACGGCATGAAAAGCGATCGTGTGTATGCGGCATGAGAGCGAGCTACCAGGGACAGGGGCGTTTTAAAATTTTTTTTTTTTTTTTATCTTACTGAATTTTTTTTTTATTTTGATCACTTTTAATCCTATTACAAGGAATGTAAAAATCCCTTGTAATAGGAATCATTGTGACAGGTGCTCTTTATGGAGAGATGCGGGGTCAATAAGACCCCGCATCTCTCCTCCAGGCTGGAAAGCATGAGATTGTGAAAAAAAAATTCACCGATCTTATGCTGACAGCCGCAATTGCGGCTTTGTTTACTTCTGGGTACCGGGCATGACGTCACAACGTCGCGTCCGGGACTCCGACGGTCATAGAGATGACTGGTGACCATCTGGTCACCAGTCATCTCTATTGTCGTGAGCCGGCGCCGGCCGATTCGTTCTCCGGGCCCCCGATGGCACGGGAGAGCCCGGAGAAGCACCGGATGGCGGCGGGAGGGGGGGGTGTGTGTCATATGACGTCCTTGGTGGAGAAGTGGTTAAAGGGGGTGATTCTTAGCTATACCCCCTATATATACACAGAGTCAAACACACTCCTATAAATAAGTGTAAACAAATGTTTCTTTAACAGGTGGAAACTTTTCATGGAACATAAATTTATCATATTCCGAAATTTCCCTCTTAATGAGACCATTCCAATGCACAGAGTAGTAGGCAAAGGATACCCTTTCCAACACATTTGGCAGATTAATACTCAAGTAAAAAAACATACCCTATAAAGCTAAAACGCAGATCTAGGATTCTATACCTTTGAGATTCTCTACCCGAATACTTTTCGTTTATTATTAGTTTCTTTTATTTTTGTTTTTGTAGAAGTATACTCTTAGTATACTCTGAAATGATAACTTATGCCTTGTACACACAATCGGATTTTCCGTCGGAATAAACTCTGACGGATTTTTCCGACGGAATTCCATTCAAGCTGTCTTGCATACACACTGTCACACCAAATTCCGACCGTCAAAAACGCGGTGACGTACAACACTACGACGATCCGAGAAAAATTAAGTTCAATGCTTCCGAGCATGCGTCGACTTGATTCTGAGCATGTGTGTTTTTTTCTCCGTTGGAGTTCCATACAGACAAACTGAATTTCCGAGCATTAATGTAACCTTGATTATGAACTTTATGTTATGGGCTGATTATATATACAGAATGTTGGATACTAATGTTTAATGGTTACATGTTATTTATACTGATATTGCGATGAGGTAACACCACAATTTTCATTGTTCTTTTTTTATACTATTTTCCGAAAAAAAAAAAGCAAAATAAAATGTATTAAAACACAGGCGGTGACAGTAGGGCAGTGTTTGATGTTAGTAGGGTAGAGGTTGGTGTCAGTAGAGCAGTGGACAGTGTCAGCAGAGCAGTGTTTGATGTCAGTAGAGCAGTGGACAGTGTCAGTAGAGCAGTGGTTGGTGTCAGTAGAGCAGTGGTTGGTGTCAGTAGAGCAGTGGACAGTGTCAGGAGAGCAGTGGACGGTGTCAGGAGAGCAGTGTTTGATGTCAGTAGAGCAGTGGACAGTGTCAGTAGAGCAGTGGTTGGTGTCAGTAGAGCAGTGGATGGTGTCAGTAGAGCAGTGGACGGTGTCAGGAGAGCAGTGGACGGTGTCAGGAGAGCAGTGGACGGTGTCAGGAGAGCAGTGGACAGTGTCAGGAGAGCAGTGGTTGGTGTCAGTAGAGCAGTGGACGGTGTCAGGAGAGCAGTGGACAGTGTCAGGAGAGCAGTGTTTGATGTCAGTCGAGCAGTGGACGGTGTCAGTAGAGCAGTGGTTGGTGTCAGTAGAGAAGTGGTTGGTGTCAGTAGAGAAGTGGTTGGTGTCAGTAGAGCAGTGGTTGGTGTCAGTAGAGCAGTGGACGGTGTCAGGAGAGCAGTGGACGGTGTCAGGAGAGCAGTGGACAGTGTCAGGAGAGCAGTGTTTGATGTCAGTCGAGCAGTGGACGGTGTCAGTAGAGCAGTGGTTGGTGTCAGTAGAGAAGTGGTTGGTGTCAGTAGAGAAGTGGTTGGTGTCAGTAGAGAAGTGGTTGGTGTCAGTAGAGCAGTGGTTGGTGTCAGTAGAGCAGTGGACGGTGTCAGGAGAGCAGTGGACGGTGTCAGGAGAGCAGTGGACAGTGTCAGGAGAGCAGTGGTTGGTGTCAGTAGAGCAGTGGACGGTGTCAGGAGAGAAGTGGACGGTGTCAGGAGAGCAGTGTTTGATGTCAGTAGAGCAGTGGACAGTGTCAGTAGAGCAGTGGTTTGGCTTCAGTAGAGCAGTGGACGGTGTCAGGAGAGCAGTGTTTGATGTCAGTAGAGCAGTGGACAGTGTCAGTAGAGCAGTGGTTGGTGTCAGTAGAGCAGTGGACGGTGTCAGGAGAGCAGTGGACGGTGTCAGGAGAGCAGTGGACAGTGTCAGCAGAACAGTGGACGGTGTCAGTAGGACAGTGGATGGTGTCAGTCAGTAGGGTAGTGGAGTGTGTTAGTAGGGCAGCGGATGGTGTCAGTAGAGCAATGGTTGATGTCAGTAAGTAGGGCAGTAGACTGTGTGAGTAGAGCAATGGTTAGTGTCAGTAAGTAGGGCAGTAGACTGTGTGAGTAGAGCAATGGTTAGTGTCAGTAAGTAGGGCAGTAGACTGTGTGAGTAGAGCAATGGTTGATGTCAGTAAGTAGGGCAGTAGACTGTGTGAGTAGAGCAATGGTTGGTGTCAGTAAGTAGGGCAGTAGACTGTGTGAGTAGAGCAATGGTTGGTGTCAGTAAGTAGGGCAGTAGACTGTGTGAGTAGAGCAATGGTTGGTGTCAGTAAGTAGGGCAGTAGACTGTGTGAGTAGAGCAATGGTTGATGTCAGTAAGTAGGGCAGTAGACTGTGTGAGTAGAGCAATGGTTGGTGTCAGTAAGTAGGGCAGTAGACTGTGTGAGTAGAGCAATGGTTGGTGTCAGTAAGTAGGGCAGTAGACTGTGTGAGTAGAGCAATGGTTGGTGTCAGTAAGTAGGGCAGTAGACTGTGTGAGTAGAGCAATGGTTGGTGTCAGTAAGTAGGGCAGTAGACTGTGTGAGTAGAGCAATGGTTGGTGTCAGTAAGTAGGGCAGTAGGCTGTGTGAGTAGAGCAATGGTTGGTGTCAGTAAGTAGGGCAGTAGACTGTGTGAGTAGAGCAATGGTTGGTGTCAGTAAGTAGGGCAGTAGGCTGTGTGAGTAGAGCTAAGGTTGGTGTCAGTAAGTAGGGCAGTAGACTGTGTGAGTAGAGCAATGGTTGGTGTCAGTAAGTAGGGCAGTAGACTGTGTGAGTAGAGCAATGGTTAGTGTCAGTAAGTAGGGCAGTAGACTGTGTGAGTAGAGCAATGGTTGGTGCCAGTAAGTAGGGCAGTAGACTGTGTGAGTAGAGCAATGGTTGGTGTCAGTAAGTAGGGCAGTAGACTGTGTGAGTAGAGCAATGGTTAGTGTCAGTAAGTAGGGCAGTAGACTGTGTGAGTAGAGCAATGGTTGGTGTCAGTAAGTAGGGCAGTAGACTGTGTGAGTAGAGCAATGGTTGGTGTCAGTAAGTAGGGCAGTGGACGGTGTCAGTAGAGCAGTAACTGGTATCAGTAGGACAGTGGATGGTAAAACAAAAGATCAAGTCTTCTGGACAGCAGCACTCCAGTAAAAAGCCTTTATTATGTAAAATCTTCAAAAATCCAAATACAGCACAGCAAGTCACAAAATTCTGGTTAGAGCTGACTAGTTTCACACTTTCTTAGTGTTTAATCATAGCTGCCTAATGCACAAATGATTCCCATGATATACCCCCAAAAAAACAGTGGATGGTGTCAGTCAGTAGGGTAGTGGACTATGTTAGTAGAGCAGTAGTTGGTATCAATAGGACAGGGTCCCAAACATTTCTGATGGCTGTCCTGGGTGTCAGTAACTGGGGCAGTGGATTTTGTTAATAGAGCAGTGGATGGTGTCTGTAGAGAAGAAGTTGGTGTCATTAAGTAGGACAGTGGAGTTTGTCAGTAGGACAGTGGATGGTGTCAGTAGAGAAGAGGTTGTGTCAGTAAGTAGGACAGTGGATGGTGTCAGTAGAGAGGAGGTTGTGTCATTAAGTAGGACAGTGGATGGTGTCAGTAGAGAAGAGGTTGTGTCAGTAAGTAGGACAGTGGATGGTGTCAGTAGAGAAGAGGCTGTGTCAGTAAGTAGGACAGTGGATGGTGTCAGTAGAGAAGAGGTTGTGTCAGTAAGTAGGACAGTGGATGGTGTCAGTAGAGAAGAGGTTGTGTCAGTAAGTAGGACAGTGGATGGTGTCAGTAGAGAAGAGGCTGTGTCAGTAAGCAGGACAGTGGATGGTGTCAGTAGAGAAGAGGCTGTGTCAGTAAGTAGGACAGTGGATGGTGTCAGTAGAGAAGAGGTTGTGTCAGTAAGCAGGACAGTGGATGGTGTCAGTAGAGAAGAGGTTGTGTCAGTAAGCAGGACAGTGGATGGTGTTAGTAGAGAAGAGGCTGTGTCAGTAAGCAGGACAGTGGATGGTGTCAGTAGAGAAGAGGTTGTGTCAGTAAGTAGGACAGTGGATGGTGTCAGTAGAGAAGAGGTTGTGTCAGTAAGCAGGACAGTGGATGGTGTCAGTAGAGAAGAGGTTGTGTCAGTAAGTAGGACAGTGGATGGTGTCAGTAGAGAAGAGGTTGTGTCAGTAAGTAGGACAGTGGATGGTGTCAGTAGAGAAGAGGCTGTGTCAGTAAGTAGGACAGTGGATGGTGTCAGTAGAGAAGAGGCTGTGTCAGTAAGTAGGACAGTGGATGGTGTCAGTAGAGAAGAGGCTGTGTCAGTAAGTAGGACAGTGGATGGTGTCAGTAGAGAAGAGGCTGTGTCAGTAAGTAGGACAGTGGATGGTGTCAGTAGAGAAGAGGCTGTGTCAGTAAGTAGGACAGTGGATGGTGTCAGTAGAGAAGAGGCTGTGTCAGTAAGTAGGACAGTGGATGGTGTCAGTAGAGAAGAGGCTGTGTCAGTAAGTAGGACAGTGGATGGTGTCAGTAGAGAAGAGGCTGTGTCAGTAAGTAGGACAGTGGATGGTGTCAGTAGAGAAGAGGTTGTGTCAGTAAGTAGGACAGTGGATGGTGTCAGTAGAGAAGAGGTTGTGTCAGTAAGTAGGACAGTGGATGGTGTCAGTAGAGAAGAGGCTGTGTCAGTAAGTAGGACAGTGGATGGTGTCAGTAGAGAGGAGGTTGTGTCAGTAAGTAGGACAGTGGATGGTGTCAGTAGAGAAGAGGTTGTGTCAGTAAGTAGGACAGTGGATGGTGTCAGTAGAGAAGAGGCTGTGTCAGTAAGTAGGACAGTGGATGGTGTCAGTAGAGAAGAGGTTGTGTCAGTAAGTAGGACAGTGGATGGTGTCAGTAGAGAAGAGGCTGTGTCAGTAAGTAGGACAGTGGATGGTGTCAGTAGAGAAGAGGTTGTGTCAGTAAGTAGGACAGTGGATGGTGTCAGTAGAGAAGAGGTTGTGTCAGTAAGTAGGACAGTGGATGGTGTCAGTAGAGAAGAGGTTGTGTCAGTAAGTAGGACAGTGGATGGTGTCAGTAGAGAAGAGGTTGTGTCAGTAAGTAGGACAGTGGATGGTGTCAGTAGAGAAGAGGCTGTGTCAGTAAGTAGGACAGTGGATGTTGTCAGTAGAGAAGAGGCTGTGTCAGTAAGTAGGACAGTGGATGGTGTCAGTAGAGAAGAGGCTGTGTCAGTAAGTAGGACAGTGGATGGTGTCAGTAGAGAAGAGGCTGTGTCAGTAAGTAGGACAGTGGATGGTGTCAGTAGAGAAGAGGCTGTGTCAGTAAGTAGGACAGTGGATGGTGTCAGTAGAGAAGAGGTTGTGTCAGTAAGTAGGACAGTGGATGGTGTCAGTAGAGAAGAGGTTGTGTCAGTAAGTAGGACAGTGGATGGTGTCAGTAGAGAAGAGGTTGTGTCAGTAAGTAGGACAGTGGATGGTGTCAGTAGAGAAGAGGTTGTGTCAGTAAGTAGGACAGTGGATGGTGTCAGTAGAGAAGAGGTTGTGTCAGTAAGTAGGACAGTGGATGGTGTCAGTAGAGAAGAGGCTGTGTCAGTAAGTAGGACAGTGGATGGTGTCAGTAGAGAAGAGGCTGTGTCAGTAAGCAGGACAGTGGATGGTGTCAGTAGCTTTCCATTATTTTGTTTATTTATTTTTCATTCTTTTTTAGGAGCCCTGATGGTGGGCTTGGGTGAAATATGTGGGGTGTACACAGACCTGTGATGTGTGACTATTGAGGGGGGGATCTGCACTGGATGGGGTGATGAAGGTGTTCCTAGGCACACCCGGCACACCCTGTGCACACACCTATGTGCTGGGGACAAGCTGCAGTTACAGGATTACCAAATAATGCAGAATAAACCTTCTTGTTCTCATGTGTTTCCCTCACTGATGGGTACAGAATGTCACCACTCCAGCTCAGAAAGCGGTTTCTCTGTGAAGCTCTGTCACCACAGATCACAAGGTGTCATGACCCTCTGGCACCCTGATCTGGATGGATGGTGACACACAATAGATCTCCATAGCTCAGTGTCCTGGAATAAACCATAGATGCCTTGATCTCCGGTGGAGGTAGCAGCTCTATCAGCTCAGAGCCGCTCGGCCCACACACAGACACCACTCACCCTCTCTCAGCACACAGCTCTGACACATGTCAGCCTACTAACAAATCAGCGTTCTATGGGCGTGGCTGGAGGAACCACTAGGCGGAGCTGTGCGCTCAGGCCGTGACCTGTGACCAATGAAGAAAGCGACGGGGCGTGGTTCCGTGCGCTGGGAGGGCGTGTGCCGGCGCAGCGTCCGCTCTCCCGGAAAGCGTCGTGTGACGTCGGTGCCGCACAGGAGCTGCGGCGGTCGCTGCGGAGAATGGTGTTAATCAAGGAATTGTAAGTGCCGGGCCGGGAAGCGGCGGGCGGGGGGCGCCAGGGTTCCTGGAAATGGCTGTGTGTGTCCGGAAGGGAGGAGGGGAGAAGTGTGGCCGGGATACCGGTGTCTGGCTCTTTTCCATCACTGACACTGCACTCTCATTCACCTGACTGGCGTCATCATACTGACAGTACAGACATGGACGCTGCATTATCATGGCCCATGCTGGACACCGTCCACTCACTCTGCCCTATTCTACACACACTCACCTAAGGGTTTAGGAAACTCCAACCACAGCTGTGTACATATGTCCTATTCTATTGCTGGCTGTGTCCCCATTGGGGAGATTTAATCTTGCTTCCTGTCCTGGTGTCACCGCTGATAGGGAAAACAACAAAGCATATTGAGTAGAGCGCTGCAGGGTTTATATCTCTGCCAACTTTGTATTGCTGTGTGTCTTCCTGTCTGGGTGGCACCTCCATTTCTTGTCATGGTGTCACCGGGACAGGAAGGGAGGCAGTTCTGATGTTTACACCCTCCTCCAGAAACGGAAAAAGGTCCTGGCAGAAAGTGGATGATAAAGTGCCTGACTACATTAAAGTGGAACTCCAGGCTCTACCCTAAAACAGCTCCCACCCCCTCCTAACTCCTATTCTAACTTTCCTGTAGAAGGAAGATGTGTATGCTCACCTATGGTTGTGATCAGCTCCTATTCTAACTTCCCTGTAGAAGGAAGATGTGTATGCTCACCTATGGTTGTGATCAGCTCCTACCCCTCTCCTAACTTCCCTGTAGAAGGAAGATGTGTGTGCTCACCTATGGTTGTGATCAGCTCCCACCCCCTCTAACTCCTATTCTAACTTCCCTGTAGAAGGAAGATGTGTGCGCTCACCTATGGTTGTGATCAGCTCCTATTCTAACGTCCCTGTAGAAGGAAGATGTGTGTGCTCACCTATGGTTGTGATCAGCTCCTATTCTAACTCCCCTGTAGAAGGAAGATGTGTATGCTCACCTATGGTTGTGATCAGCTCCTATTCTAACTTCCCTGTAGAAGGAAGATGTGTATGCTCACCTATGGTTGTGATCAGCTCCTACCCCTCTCCTAACTTCCCTGTAGAAGGAAGATGTGTATGCTCACCTATGGTTGTGATCAGCTCCCACCCCCTCTAACTCCTATTCTAACTTCCCTGTAGAAGGAAGATGTGTGCGCTCACCTATGGTTGTGATCAGCTCCTATTCTAACGTCCCTGTAGAAGGAAGATGTGTGTGCTCACCTATGGTTGTGATCAGCTCCTATTCTAACTCCCCTGTAGAAGGAAGATGTGTATGCTCACCTATGGTTGTGATCAGCTCCTATTCTAACTTCCCTGTAGAAGGAAGATGTGTATGCTCACCTATGGTTGTGATCAGCTCCTACCCCTCTCCTAACTTCCCTGTAGAAGGAAGATGTGTATGCTCACCTATGGTTGTGATCAGGTCCTACACCTCTCCTAACTTCCCTGTAGAAGGAAGATGTGTATGCTCACCTATGGTTGTGATCAGCTCCCATCCCCTCCTAACTCCTATTCTAACTTCCCTGTAGAAGGAAGATGTGTATGCTCACCTATGGTTGTGATCACCTCCCACCCCCTCCTAACTCCTATTCTAACATTCCTGTAGAAGGAAGATGTGTGCGCTCACCTATGGTTGTGATCAGCTCCTATTCTAACTTCCCTGTAGAAGGAAGATGTGTATGCTCACCTATGGTTGTGATCAGCTCCCACCCCCTCCTAACTCCTATTCTAATGTCCCTGTAGAAGGAAGATGTGTATGCTCACCTATGGTTGTGATCAGCTCCCACCCCCTCCTAACTCCTATTCTAACTTCCCTGTAGAAGGAAGATGTGTGCGCTCACCTATGGTTGTGATCAGCTCCTATTCTAACTTCCCTGTAGAAGGAAGATGTGTATGCTCACCTATGGTTGTGATCAGCTCCTATTCTAACTTCCCTGTAGAAGGAAGATGTGTGTGCTCACCTATGGTTGTGATCAGCTCCTATTCTAACGTCCCTGTAGAAGGAAGATGTGTGTGCTCACCTATGGTTGTGATCAGCTCCTATTCTAACTCCCCTGTAGAAGGAAGATGTGTATGCTCACCTATGGTTGTGATCAGCTCCTATTCTAACTTCCCTGTAGAAGGAAGATGTGTATGCTCACCTATGGTTGTGATCAGCTCCTATTCTAACTTCCCTGTAGAAGGAAGATGTGTATGCTCACCTATGGTTGTGATCAGCTCCTACACCTCTCCTAACTTCCCTGTAGAAGGAAGATGTGTGTGCTCACCTATGGTTGTGATCAGCTCCCACCCCCTCCTAACTCCTATTCTAACATTCCTGTAGAAGGAAGATGTGTGCGCTCACCTATGGTTGTGATCAGCTCCCACCCCCTCCTAACTCCTATTCTAATGTCCCTGTAGAAGGAAGATGTGTATGCTCACCTATGGTTGTGATCAGCTCCTAACTCCTATTCTAACTTCCCTGTAGAAGGAAGATGTGTGCGCTCACCTATGGTTGTGATCAGCTCCTATTCTAACTTCCCTGTAGAAGGAAGATGTGTATGCTCACCTATGGTTGTGATCAGCTCCCACCCCCTCCTAATTCCTATTCTAACTTCCCTGTAGAAGGAAGATGTGTATGCTCACCTATGGTTGTGATCAGCTCCCACCCCCTCCTAACTCCTATTCTAATGTCCCTGTAGAAGGAAGATGTGTATGCTCACCTATGGTTGTGATCAGCTCCTAACTCCTATTCTAACTTCCCTGTAGAAGGAAGATGTGTGCGCTCACCTATGGTTGTGATCAGCTCCTATTCTAACTTCCCTGTAGAAGGAAGATGTGTATGCTCACCTATGGTTGTGATCAGCTCCCACCCCCTCCTAATTCCTATTCTAACTTCCCTGTAGAAGGAAGATGTGTGTGCTCACCTATGGTTGTGATCAGCTCCCACCCCCTCCTAACTCCTATTCTAACTTCCCTGTAGAAGGAAGATGTGTATGCTCACCTATGGTTGTGATCAGCTCCTATTCTAACTTCCCTGTAGAAGGAAGATGTGTATGCTCACCTATGGTTGTGATCAGCTCCCACCCCCTCCTAATTCCTATTCTAACTTCCCTGTAGAAGGAAGATGTGTGTGCTCACCTATGGTTGTGATCAACTCCCACCCCCTCCTAACTCCTATTCTAACTTTCCTGTAGAAGGAAGATGTGTATGCTCACCTATGGTTGTGATCAGCTCCTATTCTAACTTCCCTGTAGAAGGAAGATGTGTATGCTCACCTATGGTTGTGATCAGCTCCTATTCTAACTTCCCTGTAGAAGGAAGATGTGTATGCTCACCTATGGTTGTGATCAGCTCCTACCCCTCTCCTAACTTCCCTGTAGAAGGAAGATGTGTGTGCTCACCTATGGTTGTGATCAGCTCCCACCCCCTCCTAACTCCTATTCTAACTTCCCTGTAGAAGGAAGATGTGTGTGCTCACCTATGGTTGTGATCAGCTCCTATTCTAACGTCCCTGTAGAAGGAAGATGTGTGTGCTCACCTATGGTTGTGATCAGCTCCTATTCTAACTCCCCTGTAGAAGGAAGATGTGTATGCTCACCTATGGTTGTGATCAGCTCCTATTCTAACTTCCCTGTAGAAGGAAGATGTGTATGCTCACCTATGGTTGTGATCAGCTCCTATTCTAACTTCCCTGTAGAAGGAAGATGTGTATGCTCACCTATGGTTGTGATCAGCTCCTACACCTCTCCTAACTTCCCTGTAGAAGGAAGATGTGTGTGCTCACCTATGGTTGTGATCAGCTCCCACCCCCTCCTAACTCCTATTCTAACATTCCTGTAGAAGGAAGATGTGTGCGCTCACCTATGGTTGTGATCAGCTCCTATTCTAACTTCCCTGTAGAAGGAAGATGTGTATGCTCACCTATGGTTGTGATCAGCTCCCACCCCCTCCTAACTCCTATTCTAATGTCCCTGTAGAAGGAAGATGTGTATGCTCACCTATGGTTGTGATCAGCTCCCACCCCCTCCTAACTCCTATTCTAATGTCCCTGTAGAAGGAAGATGTGTATGCTCACCTATGGTTGTGATCAGCTCCCACCCCCTCCTAACTCCTATTCTAACTTCCCTGTAGAAGGAAGATGTGTGCGCTCACCTATGGTTGTGATCAGCTCCTATTCTAACTTCCCTGTAGAAGGAAGATGTGTATGCTCACCTATGGTTGTGATCAGCTCCCACCCCCTCCTAATTCCTATTCTAACTTCCCTGTAGAAGGAAGATGTGTGTGCTCACCTATGGTTGTGATCAGCTCCCACCCCCTCCTAACTCCTATTCTAACTTCCCTGTAGAAGGAAGATGTGTATGCTCACCTATGGTTGTGATCAGCTCCTATTCTAACTTCCCTGTAGAAGGAAGATGTGTATGCTCACCTATGGTTGTGATCAGCTCCCACCCCCTCCTAATTCCTATTCTAACTTCCCTGTAGAAGGAAGATGTGTGTGCTCACCTATGGTTGTGATCAACTCCCACCCCCTCCTAACTCCTATTCTAACTTTCCTGTAGAAGGAAGATGTGTATGCTCACCTATGGTTGTGATCAGCTCCTATTCTAACTTCCCTGTAGAAGGAAGATGTGTATGCTCACCTATGGTTGTGATCAGCTCCTACCCCTCTCCTAACTTCCCTGTAGAAGGAAGATGTGTGTGCTCACCTATGGTTGTGATCAGCTCCCACCCCCTCCTAACTCCTATTCTTACTTCCCTGTAGAAGGAAGATGTGTGTGCTCACCTATGGTTGTGATCAGCTCCTATTCTAACTCCCCTGTAGAAGGAAGATGTGTATGCTCACCTATGGTTGTGATCAGCTCCTATTCTAACTTCCCTGTAGAAGGAAGATGTGTATGCTCACCTATGGTTGTGATCAGCTCCTACCCCTCTCCTAACTTCCCTGTAGAAGGAAGATGTGTATGCTCACCTATGGTTGTGATCAGCTCCTACACCTCTCCTAACTTCCCTGTAGAAGGAAGATGTGTGTGCTCACCTATGGTTGTGATCAGCTCCCACCCCCTCCTAACTCCTATTCTAACATTCCTGTAGAAGGAAGATGTGTGCGCTCACCTATGGTTGTGATCAGCTCCTATTCTAACTTCCCTGTAGAAGGAAGATGTGTATGCTCACCTATGGTTGTGATCAGCTCCCACCCCCTCCTAACTCCTATTCTAATGTCCCTGTAGAAGGAAGATGTGTATGCTCACCTATGGTTGTGATCAGCTCCCACCCCCTCCTAACTCCTATTCTAATGTCCCTGTAGAAGGAAGATGTGTATGCTCACCTATGGTTGTGATCAACTCCCACCCCCTCCTAACTCCTATTCTAACTTTCCTGTAGAAGGAAGATGTGTATGCTCACCTATGGTTGTGATCAGCTCCTATTCTAACTTCCCTGTAGAAGGAAGATGTGTATGCTCACCTATGGTTGTGATCAGCTCCTACCCCCTCCTAACTCCTATTCTAATGTCCCTGTAGAAGGAAGATGTGTATGCTCACCTATGGTTGTGATCAGCTCCCACCCCCTCCTAACTCCTATTCTAATGTCCCTGTAGAAGGAAGATGTGTGCGCTCACCTATGGTTGTGATCAGCTCCTACCCCTCTCCTAACTTCCCTGTAGAAGGAAGATGTGTATGCTCACCTATGGTTGTGATCAGCTCCTACCCCTCTCCTAACTTCCCTGTAGAAGGAAGATGTGTATGCTCACCTATGGTTGTGATCAGCTCCCACCCCCTCCTAACTCCTATTCTAACTTTCCTGTAGAAGGAAGATGTGTATGCTCACCTATGGTTGTGATCAGCTCCTATTCTAACTTCCCTGTAGAAGGAAGATGTGTATGCTCACCTATGGTTGTGATCAGCTCCTACCCCTCTCCTAACTTCCCTGTAGAAGGAAGATGTGTGTGCTCACCTATGGTTGTGATCAGCTCCCACCCCCTCCTAACTCCTATTCTAACTTTCCTGTAGAAGGAAGATGTGTGCGCTCACCTATGGTTGTGATCAGCTCCTATTCTAACTTCCCTGTAGAAGGAAGATGTGTATGCTCACCTATGGTTGTGATCAGCTCCTATTCTAACTTCCCTGTAGAAGGAAGATGTGTGCGCTCACCTATGGTTGTGATCAGCTCCTACCCCTCTCCTAACTTCCCTGTAGAAGGAAGATGTGTGTGCTCACCTATGGTTGTGATCAGCTCCCACCCCCTCCTAACTCCTATTCTAACTTCCCTGTAGAAGAAAGATGTGTATGCTCGCCTATGGTCATGTGATCAGCGGCCGGTTCAGTGTAGAGGACAACAGATGTCCCATAATAAGCCGATGACATCATTGCCCAAGCATTCCATTCATCACTGGGGAGATCACATACAAGTTACACTTGACTTCTGGGGAAACCAGCCCCCCAAAAAAGAAATCCAGCCACAGTTTAAAAACGAGATCTCCCTGGAAGCCATTGGTGATGTAGCCTTCCCAGGATGTCTGTGAGGCCCTGGCTACATCACCAGTGCCTCCTGAAGACCAAGAAGGGGAGGGGTTCAAATAAGTAGTTTGATGCTTGGACAGGACTTCAAGACTTGGAAGCTACATGCTCCAACCAACTTTACTCCGGGGAGAGGTCTGCTTTAACATCTCTTTGGGCTTGTTTATACTAGTGGAAAGGACTGCCACACCTCTGAAAAGCGATCCATGGGTAGATCATTTTTCAGAGGTGTTTGACAGGCTGTAAGGAGGTGATATGTTGCCTCCTCACTGTCATCTAAGTACCACAACTGCACGCATTACACACATTCACCTGAATGGGCTGTGGGTGGTAGTGGAAGGAAAGTATAACAGCAGTGGCATGTGTACCCCCATGGCTGCTGCCTTTGAGCCTCAAATATAACTGGAGCTAAAACATTTTCTATAGTTTTGGCTAGAGGGATTAGAACCTCTGTCTGTGTTCCTGTTAGAGAGATTCACCCTCATCATTTGTCCCGTTTACCTTTTTTTTTTTTTTTTTTTTTTTTGAAGGTAAAAGAAAATCCCAAATGTTGGGTTGTCCCCAGGAAAGTAATGGAGGGGGAAACATCCAATGGGGACACTGGTTCTGGGGATCACCAAGGAATTCTCTTAATTTGCAGGGATTTCCTCTCACTTCCTGTTAGGCTATGGGACAGGAAGTGAAGGGAAATCTCCCCAATGGGACGCAGATACCGAAAAAAAAATCTGACGGGTTATAACCTTCTCTTGCACTATCCAAAAAAAGCCTTCATGTTTTTACCACCCTCCAACTACAAGTGTAAACAAGGCCAAAGTGTGAGGGTGGCTGTTGCTGAACTTCTAGAAATGCTGGTTGCTTGGCCGCTTCTTATTTATACTTACGTTTGTCAGAAATCCTTTGCAGGTCAGAGATTGTTTTTTTTTTTTATTTCAGCTACTTCTATAGCACATTTTATTCATGCAGTGCTTTACATATACATTGTACATTCACATCAGTCCCTACCCTCAAGGAGCTTACAATCAAAGTCATTCAATCGGCATGACAGCCAGGAAATGTTTCTAGAGCTAAAATCTTTTCTCACCTCACCTTCCAGGACGGCAACACATGAGAGATGATAGGCTCCACCCAACAGGAAACACAATCAGTTCACAAATGTTTAAAAGGCCCCACCTTATCCCTTGTCCCTCAGTATTGATTGTGTTTCCCACAGCAAAACATTTGTTTTTTTCTCTGAACCAGAAGGCTACAGTTGGTCTGAATGGTACCCCTGTGAGCCAGGTGTAGGAATGCCGAAAAGGCTGAACTTACCTGCCGCCTCAGAGCTTCTCACAGGTCGCCCCAAAAAACTGCATTTTGTGCAGGCGGCTGGCATTTTCAAATTCCCCGCCGTTGCATGCCGCTCAAGGTCGGGTCTCCTCCCTGGTCTTCCCCGGATGCAGTGACGCCATCCGGCCGACTGTGGAAGGGGAGGACTCAGCGCGCTCCAAGCCTCTCTCTCTCAGGCGGAACTTCCTGTCCCAGCAGGAAGTTTTGGAGCCGCCCACTATATGCTGGAAGAAGCTGAAGGCATGGAGGAGATGCCGGACCCGCATGGCTGCGGAGAACTGAGACTGTGCAAAGAGATCTCAATGAGCTGCAAGGAGTAGACAGTCTGTCTGATACCACCTCTATGGACAAGGAGGATGGAAAGACAGCACAGGTGGCTGCAGGTAAATGCAAACAGGGACTGGGTAAGTGCCGTTTTCTCTTCTTACCACTGGGGGATTGTTTGTGCCTGCATAGAAGGTCTTCTATTTTATCCCACCCTGTCTTCCTTCTCTGGAAAAGAAGGGCCTGCAGCCATATGTTGGGGGATAGGAGTGATTTTTTAGATTGTTCCCTCTTTTCTTTCAGACTCCCCCAGTGGATCACAGGAGGTCTCTGACAAGCCACCTTCCTCATCCGCTAGCGCCAGTACCAGTAAAAAGTGCGGTAACTGTGGCGAAAGATTACCTAAATCTCACTCCAAGCCCTTTTGTTACAGATGCATTAACAAATTGGCTGGAAAAGAGGCCTCAGGTCTTATGAAGGATTATTTCAAAACAATTCAAGAGGAAATGCTGGCCTCTTTACAATCCTTCCGCTCCTCAGTACAGGCATCCTTAATTCCAGATACTCAGCAGACCCCCTCCCCCTCCTAGAGGGTCCCTCTTCCCAGGAGAGTTCAGTGTCCAAGCCAGGATTAAGTTCCTCCCTTTTCCTCTCTCAGGAAGGTTCGCGTGTGCAACCTAGAGAAGAGGATGAGTTAGAAGAGGCAGAAAGCCACGCTGGGTCAGAGCTCTCCTCTAAGGAAGAGATAGACTTTTGTCCAGATAGCGATACAGAGGAGGTCAGGTTTAATAAACACCTTTTTGGCCTGGAAGACCTAGATGGACTTCTCCAGGCGATTTACGCCATGGAAGAAATCCCGCAACCAGCTAGGGAGACTTCCGTACATGACAAAATGTACAGGGGTTTGATAAAAAGCCAGGACAGAGTTTTTCCTTTACACCAATCCCTAAAGGAGATGGTCTTGCAGGAATGGAGAATGCTTGAAAAGGTTTTCTACTCCTAAGGCCTGGAAAAGGAAGTTTCCTTTTAAGGAGGAAGGGCCCAAGGTCCTTTTTAAGGTCCCTCGGTTAGACGCTGCTCTCTCCCAGGTGACTAAAAAGTCTGACCTTTCCTTTGAGGACGCAGGGAACATTAGGGACACTATGGATCGAAGCTCTGAGTCTCTCCTCAAAAAGGCATGGGAGGCCCAATGCCTTAGCTATGACCCCAGCATTAGCAGCTACCTGTGTTGCTAGAATTGCAGATTGCTGGATAGAAAAACTTACCAGACATCTATCCCAGGGAAAAAATCCCAGGACATCATTGATTCCCTTTCTGTGATAGGGAAAGCTGTTGCCTTTTTAGCTCACGCAGACGTAGACTCGGTTAGAGCTTCAGTTAAAACAGCCGCATTGATTAACTCGGCCAGAAGAGCCATTTGGGTTAAAGCCTGGGAGGGTGACCTTACTTCTAAGGCAAAACTTTGTGGTTTGCCATTTTGAAGGTTCCTTATTGTTTGGCTCAGGCCTGGATGATGCCTTATCCAGGTCATCTGAGAAGGGGAAAAAAAATTATTTATATATATATATATATATATATATATATATATATATAACATTTTTTCGAGGCCCCGCCAGACAAAACCAGCAGAGGTTCAGAAAAGAACCCATCAGAAGGTGGCCTTTTGGTAGGGGCAGGCAAAAAGGCAGTTTGCTTTTTCCCTCCCCTGGCCAAAGTAGCAAAGATTCCAAGTGACGCCAGAATCGGGGTTGGGGGCAGACTGTCACATTTTCTCCCACGGTGGGAAGAGATTTCGGACAGTCCTTTTGTCCTAAAACTGATCAAGGAAGGCTATCTCCTGGAATTTTCGTCAGAGCCCTCTCCTACGGTCACTTTAACCCATCTTCCCAAAGATTTGGTAAGCAAGAAAGCCCTTCTAGAGGGCATTCAGGAACTAGTAGAGCAAAAAGTTGTAGTTACAGTTCCAAAGGACCAACTTTTCCAGGGCTTTTATTCTCACATATTTTTGGTACCAAAGCCCTCTGGAAAATTACGCCTTAGTTCTTAGAGTACAAAAATGTTTCCATGTAAAGCGAGTACTCCGTAAGGAAAAATCTGCTAAAGGAGGTCTTTATGACCACCCTAGATCTCAGGGATGCTTATCTGCATGTCCCGATTTTTCCGGGACATCAGGCCTTCCTGAAATTTGCGGTAGTGACACCGGAGGGAACTTCCCACTGGCAGTTCAGGGCACTTCCCCTTGGACTTGCGGCAAGTCCAAGAATCTTCACAAAGATTCTTGCAGAAGCGGTGGCCCATCTCCAGGGCATAGCCTTAATACCATATCTGGACGACCTTCTCATCTCAGGTCCTTCAGCCACTCAGGTCAGTACAGACACCCTGAAGGTGATCTCTACCCTGGAAAGGCTAGGCTGGCTAGTAAACCGGGAAAAATCCTCTCTAGAACCAGCCCAGGTTCAGACATACCTAGGCGTTCTGATAGGCTCTCGGACTCAGTCTATTCCTCCCAAAAGAAAAGGTGGAAAAGATTGTCTTGGCTGTCAAAAGGTTGATAGAGATTCCTGTTTGTTCCAGGAGAGAAATCCTCAGAGTTCTTGGGTCTCATGTCAGCAAGCATCCCTGCAGTTGTTTGGGCGCAACTGCATTCAAGAGACCTACAGTTCTTCCACCTTTCCTCTTGGGACAGAAGGAACGAGTCCCTAGACGAAGAAATCATCCTTCCCTGTCAGGTAAAATCATCCCTGGGGTGGTGGTCAGTCCGACAACCTGAAAAAAGGCATACTTTGGAACCAATGGGACCCAATAAGGCTCACCACGGATGCAAGTGCCCGGAGATGGGGAGCTCATCTAGGGGAAGCCAAGGCTCAGGGTTCCTGGCGGAAGGAGATAGCCAAATCCTCTTCCAATCTCAGAGAACTGAGAGCAGTTGGCGAAGCACTAAAGGCCTTCGAGAAAATAATCGGGGGGAAAAGAGGTTTTAGTGTGTTCGGACAATGCTATGACGGTAGCATACTTGAACCACCAGGGAGGAACCAGGTCCAAGGGACTTTTGACATTAACTATGGAGATCCTGACCTGGACAGAGCACAGGGTAGTCTCTTTGGCAGCCGTCCACATAAGAGGAACAGACAAGGAAGCAAATTTCCTCAGTCGCCAGTGCGTCAGACAGGGGGATTGGGAACTGAAGGTAGAAGTGTTCCAAAGGATAGTTCAAAGGTTCGGCTGCCCCGAAATAGACTTCTTTGCCGGTCAGGAGGTTCTTTTCCCTCTCTCGGGAGAGAGAGTCAGAGGGCCTGGATGCCCTGGCTCAAAACTGGACATTCCGGTTGGCTTACGCCTTTCCCCTCTGTCTCTGATTCCGAGAGTCATCCAGAAGCTCAGCCAGGTTTCGGGCAGAGTCTTCCTAGTGGCCAAGAAGGACTTGGTTTGCAACCCTAAAGTCGCTATCAGTGGCGCCCCCTGGAAGCTGCCAAACATTCCGGACCTCTTGTCACAGGGACCAGTGGTACACCCCAGACCAGAATTCTTTCAACTCACGGCGTAATTAGTGAGCGCCAGATCCTTAAAGAGAAGGGCTGCTCAGACAGAGTAATAAATACTTTACTCTTAAGTAGGAAGCCGGTTACTAGAAAAATTTACCTTTTTAAAGTTTGGAAAATCTTTTGTACTTGGTGCAAACAAACAGATTGTTTCCACCTCTATTCCGGTAATCCTGGAATTTCTCCAGGACGGGGTAGAGAAGGGTGTGGCTGTCAACACTCTTCGAGTACAAGTGGCGGCACTTTCGGTTTTTCTTGATTCTAGGAGACCAAAAAAACATTTTTAGTTAAAAGATTTTTGGTAGCCAGAGATAGGGCTACTCCTGTCAAAAAAGATAGGTTCCCACCTTGGGACCTAACTAGGGTCCTAGAGGCGTTTATCTAGTCACCCTTTTGAACCTTTAGAAGAAATTAAATTTACATTTTTGACCATTAAATTAGCCTTTCTACTGGCAATCACTACTGCCAGGAGAGTAGACCTGCAGTGCCTCTCTATCAAGGAACCTTTTTTAATGATCCTACCTGATAGAATCATCCTCAAACCAGATCCGTTGTATCTACCTAAGGTGTCGTCAGCGTTCCATAGAACTCAGGTGATGACCTTGCCATCCTTCTGTGAGAATCCTAGAAATGAAGGGGAAGAAAGATTCCATTGTCTAGACCAGTGTTTCTCAACTCCAGTCCTCGAGGCGCCCCAACAGGTCATGTTTTCAGGCTTTCCATTATTTTGCACAGGTGATTTGATCAGTTTCACTGCCTTGTTATTACCACAGCTGTTTCATCTGAGGGAAATCCTGAAAACATGACCTGTTGGGGCGCCTTGAGGACTGGAGTTGAGAAACACTGGTCTAGACGTCAGGAGATGCTTCCTTACATATTTACAGAGGGTTAAGGATTTTAGAAGGTCTAATCTCTTAATTTTGTTTTCCGGAAGTAGAAAGGGACTATAAGCATCAAAGTCCTCAGTCTCCAGATGGATAAGGCAAGCCATTAATTTAGCGTACAAAAGTGCAGGCATGCCCGCACCAGAAAAGTTAAGGCGCACTCAACTAGAGCCCTAGCTACCTGCAGGGGCCTCCTGGGAACAGATCCGCAACGCAGCCACCTGGTCCAGACAAGACACCTTCCTGACTACCGTGTGGAGGTCCTATCGCAGCAAGACCTTGCCTTCGGTCAAAGTGTTACAGGCAGTGGTCCCACCCTAAGGTAGGCCTGTGGATTCCTTTATTATCCTCTCGTGTTGCCGTCCTGGAAGGTGAGGTGAGAAAACCGATGGTTACTTACCGATAACGGTGTTTCTACGAAACCTTCCAGGACGGCAGGCCTACTTCCCGCCCTGTTATGGGTGGAGGAGTATGTACACACTAAGTGCTAAGTACTTAAGATGTTGCATAGCCCTTGTGGTCTAGTGGGAGTATTACTTTACAACTACTGAGGGACAAGGGATAAGGTGGGGCCTTTTAAACATTTGTGAACTGATTGTGTTTCCTGTTGGGTGGAGCCTATCATCTCTCATGTGTTGCCGTCCTGGAAGGTTTCGTAGAAACACCGTTATCGGTAAGTAACCGTCTTTTTTTTTTTCTATTAGTTTTATGATTAAGCAAGTAATGACTGTTTTTTTTGTTTGTTGTTTGGTTGAGGAGATTTACATTTACTGGTCCTGGAGACACAACAGGAAGTCAAAGGAAATCTCCCCAAAGTGAGAGGAAAGAACTCTTAAAGCAGAATTGAAGGTGGAAAACATTTCATTTTGGATAGAGTAAGGGAGGGTTATAACCCCTGTCAGTATGTGTCCCATTGGGAAGATCTCTGCAGCGGGGACACAGACAGCAATACAAGACTGACAGAGGTTCTAATCTCTCTTCACTCTATCCAGAACACGAATCAGTTGCCTTCAGTTGTACTATTACCACTTACTGACCACCCCCTAGCAGATTTACTGCTATAGGGCGGTTTTCCTGTGCAGAACCACGTATATATACATATGATTCTGCACTGCCGAATGGAAATGTTGGTGCCGAAGCCAAAAATGCAGGCTGCACATGGCCAGATTTAAAAAAAAAAAAGAGAGATTTTTATATATAATTGTAATATATTTTACTTTTTAATATCATGAATTTTAAATGGCGTTTTTTTTCAGGCGCTTTAGCGCTAAAAGTAATGCCTGAAAAAAGCCTCATCTGCAATCCCAGTGTGAAAGCCCGAGCGCTTTCACACTGGGGCGCCGCGCTGGCGGGACGTCCTGCAAGCAGCTTCTTTGCAGCGGTGTATACACTGCTCCTAAAGCGCCGCTGCCCATTCAAATCAATGGGGAAGCGCCTGCAAAGCTAAAAAAAGTTTTCAGCATTTCTGCCGCAGTCTACATCCTAAGGGGAATCTCCAGGCCGTTCTAAACTTTGAGCTCCACACAGCAACTGGTCTGAAGAACATCATATTCATCAAGTGTTTGCAAAGCACTAAGGGCTTGTTCACTCTTTACTACATTTGTAACGCCTAACAAACCCTCCTATAGCGTTAATATGGGTGTTAGTTGCATTAATGAATATGGGCGTTAGACTGGCACTCTACAAATGATTTCATAATGCTCCCCAAACACCCTATGAGCAGTTTTGAAGAGTTTGATGAGCGTTAAGGCGCGTTAAAACTGCTCCACAAATGCCTATTACCTTACAGGAAATAAACAAATCTTAATGCGCCACAACTTCACCTCAACTGCCTGTCAGAGTGTTTGCGAAGCGTTATCATAGACTTGAACGGGAGGCATTGAAAGGTTTCAAATGCCTCCTGACTCGACACAAGGCTTACATTTTGAAGCGATGCTGTCCATTTGAACATTTGCATAGGTGTTTGAGGGGCGTTTTTAACAGCTCCCAAACGCCAGCTTTTAATGCCAGTGTGAACTTGGCCTAAAAGAGACCCTGTCGGAAACTTAAATGGTCCTTTCCATAAATAATTTTTATTTACCTGCAGTGTGCCTTTTGATAGAGTAAATTTTTCTAGCAGTTTTCTCCTTGCATGTCATAGTTAGGGATGAGGTCGGATGTGTTCAGATCCAAGTCTGAAAACGAGTAAGCCTGCCAGGAAGCAGTCACTGCACTGGACCTATGATAAACGGCCGAGGCATTCTCCTCCCCGCAGTCGCTGGTAGACATTCAGGTGCAGGGTGGGAAATGCCCAACCTGGATGCAGAGACTGAGCCCCCCTGTCCTTGCGTACCTTTTTAAACTCGGCTGCGCAGGGGAGTCTGGGTATGCACTAGTTGTACATTCATTTTCTATGGGCTATCTGCATGCAGTTTAGTGGTATTATAACAAAAAAGAATAATGGTAAAAAAAAGCTCTGCCAGCTGCCTCATTTACTTTCTGTGATTCCATCCAGGGCCATGTTTTTCCTGCACAGGGATGCACAGGTGGTGTGTGCTGGTGGCCCATTGCCTATTGGGACACGCGGCTTCAGGGACATGGCTGTTGTGTCCCAATATGACATGGGGGTGCTCGTTCAGCGACCCACATTTGAAGTGTCATATTGGGATACAGCGGCTGTACTTGTGCAGCTGCATATCCCAATAGTCAACAATGAGACACCGGCATGGGGATGCATGCAACACTTGTTTGCCCCATGCTGGTAAAAGACGGCCCTACATGGGGCATGCAGCTAATCGAATGTGAATGGGGCCCAAGACCCTTACAATCTATGAATAAACTGTGCCTGTGTGTATGAGTCTTTATTAACCACTTCAGCCCCGGAAAAATTTACCCCCTTCCTGACCAGGCCATCTTTTGCGATATGGCTAGGGCTGCAACTAACGATTATTTTCATAATCGATTAGTTGGCCGATTATTGTATCGATTAATCGACTAATCGGTTAATAAACGTACAAAAAAAAAGTCATTTTGCTGCGATTTGCATTTTTTTTTTTTTTGCCCAATTTGTTGTTGGGCAGATTACAAGACACAAATTGCCGCAAAAACACATTACATGCTTTTCTGCAGCTTCTCCATTGAAGTATATTAAACCAAAAAAACAAAATACACCATTTTGCGTTAAAAAAAGTCCTTGCCCTTTCCAAATACGCAGCAGCTGAAAAAATCATGGATGTGAACGTGTCCCATAGGAAACCATGTAAATGAACTGTAGCGTGTTTCTGAAAAAAGCACCAAAAAACACAGAGGTGTGACCCGGGCCTGAAAGGTTTAGTAACATAATGGGGTTAAAAACTAAAATTGGTACAAAAAGAGCAAATAATCGCTACTGTAAGGGGTTAATTTTTTACTGTGGGACAGTGAAAGTAATATTTACAGTAGCGATTTGTTCTTTTTGTACTATAAAGGGCTAATTTTAGGTTTTTTTTTTAACCCCATTATGTTACTGGCCGATTAATCGATTATGAAAATTGTAATCGATTAATTTCATAATCGATTAGTTGTCGATTAATCGATTTAGTTGTTTCGGCCCTAGATATGGCACTGCGTTGCTATAACGGACAATAGCATGGTCGTGCGACATTGTACCCAAACAAAATTGACATCCTTTTATCTTCCAACAAATAGAGCTTTCTTTTGGTGGTATTTGATCACCTCTGCGGTTTAAATTTTTTAGGCTATAAACAAAAAACGCGAAAATTTTGAAAAAAAGGCAATATTTTTTACTTTTTGTTATAAATATCCCCCAAAAATATATAAGTGATTTTTTTTTTTTTTTTTTTTTCCCCTCAATTTAGGCCGATTTTTATATATATATATATATATATATATATATATATATATATATATATATATATAAAAATCTCCGAAACAACTAATCGTTTATGAAATCGATTACTATTTTCATAATCGATTAATCAGCCAGTAACATAATGGGGTTAAAAAAACTCAAATTAGCCCTTTATAGTACATAAAGAGCAAATCGCTACTGTAAATATTACTTTCACTGTCCCACAGTAAAAAAATGAACCCCTTACAGTAGCGATTTGCTCTTTTTTGTACTAATTTTCTTTTTTTTTTTTAACCCCATTATGTTACTAAACATCTCAGGGCCGGGTCACACCTCTGTGTTTTTTGGTGCTTTTTACAGAAACACACTACAGTTCATTTACATGGTTTCCTATGGGACACGTTCACATTCATGATTTTTTTTTTTTCAGCTGCTGCGTATTTGGAAAGGGCAAGGACTTTTTTTAACGCAAAGCGGTGCTATTTTGGTTTTTCGGTTCAATATAGTTCAATGGAGAAGGTGCAGAAAACCATGTAATAATGGGGTTTTTTGTGACAATTTGTGCCTTTTAATCTGCCCAACAACAAATTGGCCAAAAATAAATAGAAATCCCTTTTTATTTATTTATTTATTTTTTTATGGTTATTAATCGAAACAATAATCGGCCAACTAATCGATTATGAAAATAATCGTTATATATATATATATCAACTAATGGCGGTGATCTGCAATTTTTAGCGGAATTGTGGCTGACAGATCACTCTTTTACACTATTTTAGGACCATTGATATTTATACAGCAATCAGTGCTATAAATAGCCATTGATTACTGTATAAATGTCATTGGCAGGGAAGGGGTTAAACGCTAGGGGGCGATGAAGGGGTTAAGTGTGTCCTAGGGAGTGGTTGTAACTGTGGGGGAGATGGATCTGCCTGGAGAAGGAGACCGATTTGTTGTTGCTAAGCATTAGGAACAACAGATCGCTCTCCTCACCCCTGACAGAACCGAGATCTGTCTGTTTACTTTGACAGATCTCTGTTCTGTTCTTCTCTGGAGCAATCGCAGGTAGCCGGCGGCCATCAATCAAAGGCGGGCGGTCGGCAAGCGATTAACCCAAAAAACTTTTCTGTAATTCTTATGATCCTAGGTACTCTGGTATTATAAAGGCAAGTTATTTTAATTAAAAAAAACAAACCTGTTCTACTTCACTGCTCTTTGCAGTGGTTTTGCACAGAGCAGCCAAGATCCTCTTATCAGGTCCCCCGCCGGCTCTCCTGGACCCCTCCCTTCTGTCAAGTACCCCCAGAGAAAGTAGCTTGCAAGGGGGGTACTCAAGCAGGCATGCTCCCGAGCTGCTGCTGCTCTTTGTGTCCAATCAGACACCTAGCCATGGCTGGGCCCTGTCCCCGCTCTCTCTCCACATTGGCTCACTGGCTGTGATTGACAGCAGCGGAGCCAGTGGCCCCCCCTGCTGTTTCAGCCAATGAGGATGGAGGGTCCACGGAGAGCCACTGCTCTTGTGCACATTGCTGGATTAAGTGCAGCCCCATCTGTGCCTATCAGTGCTGCCTTGCAGTGCCTGCATATCAGTGCCCTTCAGTGCAGCCTCATCACATCAGAGGAGACGAATTACATATTTACAAAATCTTTAGCAAAAAAAGAAAAAACTCAGTGGTGATTAAATACCACCAAAAGAAAGCTCTATTTGTGTGTAAAAAAAAAAATGATAAAAATGTCATTTGGGTACAGCGTTGCATGACCACGTCAGAGTAAAAGGTAAGGCCTACATCCATATCTTCAGAACCATAGTGACTAAGGATCTGCAGTAAAAGTTGCCAGTATCCTTGCAGTCTCCATAGCAGGGAACTGATTTTTATTTTTTTTGTCATGTTCTCCCTATACTAAATTTGGTGTTTCACTGTAGCAAAATCTGTCTCCCACACACAAATGTCATTTATTTTCCTGTTTTCTGAAGAAAGCTGTTTTAGAAATGTACTGTACATATGCAGGTAAATCCAGTAGTTTCTTAGATACTTGGTTTTGGCACACGTCCACTTCTTTCCATTACTGTAAAAAGAATAATCTGATTTCCAGGAAATGGTTCTCAGTACACAACTTTATCATGATGTCAGCTGAGCTTTTCCAAGTGAAATGTCTTTCTTCTTAGCAGGGTATTTCATGTCACTACAGTGTTTTACTAGAGCCCTGCTAAAGGCTAATCTCTATGTGAAGAACCCAACCCAGACCTGAACCCCATGTATCAGACGCACTACCCAATCCCTCATGGTTTCACAAATCCATGCAGAATACTCAGGGGTCATGTATTTTGCTGTCATGCAGGTCACTACTGTATAAGTGTACAGTTAAAGTGTCAACTTGTAAAATAAGATAAGCACTGTCATTTATTTTACTGGATAAATAGTAATTCTGAATTGCTTGGTGAAGCGGGCTAATACTTGGCAAGCAAATACATTGCTTTACCAGGTACACAAATGAATGCCAGGGTACATGTCGTCAGAAGAATTCATAGACTGATTACGGGCATCCTGAAAATGATAGTATCCTAGATGTGTTTAGTGATTTGTCCTCGTGTGTGGGTCTTGTTTTGCCTGCAGAGGATGCACATGTGTTCCCATGCATCTGTGTGCAGGCAGTCTTATTTATGGCAGTTGGTACAAAGTGGTGTTACTGTGCAGCCGCTGTATGCCAATTGGCACTAATGGGTCTGCCTGCACATAGACTCATGGAACACCCGTTGCCCTTGCAGGCAAAACGCGGCCCTTACACAAGTAAATGAGGCCAAGTTACTAATGCCTGAGACACCTAGAATACTACCTTTTTTAGGACATCAGCGAGCTATGAGTAAGTACCCGACTTTGGTGTGGAACATGTTAGCTTGTATCTGTTTACCTTTTGTTATCCGGTATTTGAATAAAGAAATTGACAGAAGTGCGGCCATCCAGCCTTCTTTTGTTCTAATCGGCAATCTCTGTTTGACAGCTGTGCATGGGCACACTGCGTTCTGGGACATACCTACATACGGATCTCCCCTGCAGGCAAAACACAGCCCTCACTGTACACCTATAAGTGAATGAGACCTTTGCGTGTATGGACAGGCATGCTGCGAGAATGAACTCTTGATCTACAAACCTCTCGGGTCAGTGACTGATGAGGCTTTCATCAGCATATCAGCCAGGCAGCTTGTCCTTTCAGAAGGGGTTTATGACAGTTTGTCTTGAAGTGGTTAAAGTATCACTAAACCCAGGCACCTGTATTCATTATATTTGGTTTCCCACTGTACACAGAATATGGAAATGTAATTCTTTTAGTAAATATAAACTGCTAAATACCCTTTCTCATCAGCAGTATATAGTAGTTTTGTGACTTCTATCAGTGTCTGGCTGAGCATTGGGTAAATCTTGTAGGGGGAGTTTTCCTTTGTCCCCTGAATGTCCTATGAGGATGCAGGACCCCTGACCTTCTCTGGACAGTGCTGATTGGCCCTGTGCTGATCACATGCACTCTCCCAAGCAAAAAAAAAAATCTCTAGCAATACACACCAAAAAGAGGACGTGCAGCTTGTCCCCTGACACTGTTCTATCAGGATGTGCATTAGGGACAGTGGAAGAAGGGCAGGTTAACCACTTCAGCCCCAGGCCGTTTGGCTGCCAAATGACCGTGCCGCTTTTTGTGATTCGGCACTGCATCGCTTTAACTGACAATTGCGCGGTCGTGCAATGTTGCTCCCAAACAAAATTGACGTCCCTTTTTTTTTTTCCCCACAAATAGAGCTTTCTTTTGGTGGTATTTGACCACCTCTGCGGTTTTAATTTTTTGCACTATAAACAAAAATAGAGCGACAATTTAAAAAAAAGCAATATTTTGTACTTTTAAAAAAAAAAGGGATATTTATTATAGCAAAAAGCATTTTTTTTTTCTCAGTTTAGGCCGATTATGTATTCTTCTTCTTCTACATATTTTTTTGGTAAAAAAAAACGCAATAAGCGTATATTGATTGGTTTGCGCAAAAGTTAGAGCGTCTACAAAATAGGGGGTAGTTTTATGACATTTCATTCTTCTTCTTTTTTTTTTTTTTTTACTAGTTATGGCGGCGATCTGCAATTTTTTTGAGAATTTTTTTTTTTTATTGTGACTGCGACATTATGGCAGACACATCGGACACTTTTTTGACGCTTTTTTGGGACCATTTACATTTCTACAGCGATCAGTGCTATAAAAATGCACTGATTACTGTATAAATGTGACTGGCGGGGAAGGAGTGTTCTAGGGAGTGATTCTAACTCTTGGGGGGCGTGGCTTACTGTGACATGTCACTGATCTCCTGTTCTGCCATTCCGTGACCCAAACGCGGGACACCGGCAGACATTGAGTCCGGTCACGGAGACCACGGTGGCGCCCGCCCGCTAGGCGGCAGGTTCAAAAGTGTGTGTGTGTGTGTGTATATGTGTGTGTGTATATGTGTGTGTGTGTATATGTATGTATATGTGTATATATATATATATATATATATATATATATATATATATATATTTAGTGTGTGTGTGTGTGTTAAAAAAAAATAACTAAAATTAGCCCTTTATAGTACAAAGAGCAAATTGCTACTGAAATATTACTTTCACTGTCCCACAGTAAAAAATTAACCCCTTACAGTAGCTATTTGCGCTTTTTTTTGTACTAATTTTAGTTTTTTTTAACCCCATTATGTTACTAAACATCTCAGGCCTGGGTCACACCTCTGTTTTTTTTTTTTGTGCTTTTTTGCAGAAACACACTACAGGTCATTTACATGGTTTCCTATGGGACACGTTCACATCCAGGATTTTTTCGGCAGCTGCGTATTTGGAAAGGGCAAGGACTTTTTTTAACGCAAAATGGTGCTATTTTGTTTTTTTGGTTGAATATACTTCAATAGAGAAGCTGCAGAAAAGCATGTAATGCGTTTTTGCAGCAATTGGTGTTTTTTTTTTTTATCTGCCCAACAACAAATAGGGCAAATTTTTTTTAAAAAAATGCAAATCGCAGCAAAAGAAGGTTATTTACCGATTAATCGAAACAATAATCGGCCAACTAATCGATTATGAAAATAATCGTTAGTTGCAGCCCTAATACACACACACACACACACACACACACATAATATTGCTTTGCCTGCCCGTGCCATTCTGCCTATGTAAATGTGCGTGAGGCAGTCGGCAAGCGATTAAAGTGTTACTAAACCCACCATAGTAAAATCCGTCTGTATGTGCAGTAAAGCAGGCTTGGTATACTCACTGTAGAATCTAATGGGTTAATCCTCTGCATTGTGTAAAAAAGACTGTTTGATCCTGTGTGCACAGATCCTCCCCTTCTTCCACTGACTTCAAAACCTGTCCAGACAAGACAGAGCTACTGAAGTCAGGCTGCACATGCTCAGTTTGGTGTGTGTTTTGCTAGAGGGTTTTTTTTTTTTTTTTTTTTTTAAAGACTGCTCTAATTGCTAAAGAGAAAATGTATTTTAGCAGTTTATTTATTAAAATAATTGCGTTTCCATGTTCTCTGTACTGTGGGAGACCAGATATAGTGAATGCAGGGTCCTGGGTAGTAACACTTTGAGAACACCGGATCAAACGGCCTTTTTACGCAATGTGGAGGATTAACCCCTTGGGTTCCACAGTGAGTATAACGAGCATACTTTACTGCATATACAGACTGATTTTACTGTTGTGGGTTTAGCTACACTTATTTACTTTACACAAGCGTTTGTTTTCTTTCTTGCAAATATCCTACGATGATCGTACAATGTGTTCTCTAACGAGAATATTTTCGTGCTTTACCCATCGGATGAACGGTCGTGATCGGTTCTCAAAGCTGTGTACGAACGATCGGATTATCATACGAACGCTTTGAAAGTGGTGTTTTTCGTGCGACTTTCTGATCGTGTGTATGGGCCATACGGCTACCCAGCAGGCCAAACGACAAAAAACTGAGGAGCTCAGGAAGAGCTTGCTGTACTAACTATGCGATGGCAGGGGGACTGCCCCCTGCCAGAATACACTGGTCAATGTTCGTAGCCATTGGCTGCCAGCACTGATTGGATGCTGCTTTTTCTGTAGGACAGGCTGGTATATACACAGGCCTAATGTCGGCCGGTTTCTGTTGAACTGGCTGATATTTGGCCCCTGTGTACCAGGCTTAAAATCTTACCTCTTCTGGAGTAAAGCAGTCATTGGGGCTCCCTCTGGTGACAGATCGTGTAACAAATACGTGGCATCATGCTCAAAGGTCTTGGGGGCTGATAGTTGGGCAGATCGGTGCCTCTGCCTGAAGCTTGATTCTCCTTTGTTCAGAGACCAGCTCTGCTTGCTACTGATTTGATGGAGGAGCACTTTTAAAATGCTAATGGAATTGGCGTGATCTGCCCATTTTGGCCAGATCAACGTATGTCTTCCTACAGACATTGCCAGTCATCAACTGTTGAAGTGACTAGCAATGGGATATGCTAGAAATCGTTGTCTCCCTCCCTGGATAGTCATAACTAGACTTTTTATTTTTATTTTATGAAAAAATTGGGCTCTAAGTTTAAGCTCATGAGCCTGGTGCTAAAATATTCTGCGTTTTTGAAGAAGAATCAAAAAATGTAAAATGGTCTTAAATGCAAAGTAATTACCAATCCCTAGAACCTAATGCAAATTGACGTTTAGGCCTGGTTCACATTGATGCGATTTGGCATGCGATTTGACTTGCCAAATCGGCGGCTATTGCCGGCAACGGCACCGTCCGAATCGGTGCAACGCCGACTTTGTGGCGCTGCACCGATTCCCAAAAGTAGTTTCTGTACTACTTTTGGTGACTTCGGGGGGGGGGGGGGGGCGCATTGTATAGACATCTGTGCAGGAACCCGCACACATGTCTGTGAAATCGCCCCCGAGTCGGACTTGAATGCGGGTATGAAATTGTGCGCGTATAGCTGAACTCGCGCAATTTCAATCCCGCTGTCAGTGTGAACCAGGGCTAAAGAGGACTTCACTTCCCCAGCATATTTTCAGTGTATTTTCCCAGCATGGTGTGTGTTTTTTTTTTTTTTTTTGGTGGTTTCTTTTTTTCAGTTTTGAATAGTGGGGAAAGTGTTAGACCCTCTGGCAAGTATATAGTGTCTCTCTCTCTATTGGGAAAGTTCCCCCCTCTATTTGTAATTGTGACCATTGTTACTGAGTCCACAGAACAAGAGGTGAGAGATTTCTAATTGGAACACCTCTTCCAGGGATCAGCAAGCCGGCTAATAAAAAATAAATAAAAAAATCAAGCAGAAATATACTGACAGTTCAGAAGGAGTTGATCACTTGTATAACTTCTCTCTAATGGGAATGGCCACATATATCAAAATTCGGTCGGTTGTTGCAAAACCAGCCACGTTTTGATCCATGTATGGCCAGCGTGAGAGAAGAACGTCCCACACTTTGGGGAGAGTTCTTCTAACTTTCTCTTGTTTCTCTGGGACAGCAAGGAAAGGAAAGCTTCTCCAATGGTACACAAACGTCAAAAAGTCACCTGGCAGGGGTTTTAACCTCTGACTAATTAAACTGCATGTTAATTACAATGGGCGTAATCAGAAGTTGCATCATCCCAGCAAAACCAGTCATGGTAGCCAAAAGATGCTGAGCCCAGAAGACAACCAGGTGAAGAGGTCAGCTGTGGTGATGGTGTGATGAGGGACATTACCCTGTTGGGATCACTGTGCATATTGCAGAGAGAACCTGGGGGTTCCGCAGCAGATTTTAGTTAGAACTTAAAGCAATCCCACAAATGTGTATAGTATTTTTTTTGCAGTTTACCAATCATTAGATGTGGTGACTGCATTCGTTTTTTCTTCTTCTTTGGCTGTTTTATCTGGTGATCTGGCCATTAACGCACTTCCTGTATTGGTGAGACCCAACTCTGGAGGAATGAGCACAGGATACAGCAGCATTGTTAGTCTGGGGGGAGGGGGTGTTGAATGTATTGGCAGATTTAGATCCACTTCCAAATTGAAGCCAATCTCCAGCTCACACTTTATAATCAGTGAGGGCCGGTTCACACTGCTGCGATGCGGGAACCCTGCGAATCCACTGCGGGTTCCCGCATCGCAGGTTTCCCGGGGGCAGTTCACACTACCCTATGCGAACTGCTGGGAGAGTCAGTTAAAAGTTAATGACACCCCCAAATTGGTTTGCATATCGCAGTGCGATCTGCAAACTCGGGCAGGAATCGGATCGCATGGGTGTGAACTGCTGCTGATTCTGCTGCGGACCAAAAAAGTGTCCTGTGCGAGTTTAATGCGAATTCAGCCATACGATTTGTATGGCGGAAATCGCATTGCACCGTTCACAAAAACGTCCTCCAAATCCGTTTCGGATGCTTTACTGCATGCGCGTATTTAACACATTTTTGATGGCAACTAGTGTTTTTTTTATGATGCATTGCAATCCACCCGGCTGCAAAATAATGTGTTTAATACAATTGCATCACTATATGTCTGAATCCTCAGAGTCTTGTTTTTACCAACCAATAGCTCTGTTTTAAGAGGTTCTTCCAGTCATTAGGACAGGCTTTACTTCTAAAAGGTATATAATTATTCACTGTCAAGGGTTGGGAGACTGAGATCATGCAGTTCAGAGCGACTACTGATTCCTGACACCAAAGCCAACATGAAATCTGTTAATGGCGATATTTGAAAGCTACCAAACCTGCTGAATCTCTAGTTTTAGTACAGCACCATGTCCATGGAGTTGCATTTACATATGTATGGTATGAAGAGGGCACATGGAAATACTGAAAACAGATGTTTTCCATGTGCTCTGTTCACACCATACATGTACAGTGCTATGAACACAAGTCAATGGACGTGGTGTGATGAAACCCTTGGTTACAGACCCAATACAAGTGGTGGGATCTGACTTCCCTTGTGTGCTTCTGAAGCAAATAACGCAAAGTTATTATAACTTCAGACTGAGTATTCAGATTCTTGCATAATCTTGTTCATGGCTGTTCTTTCATTTTTCTTGTTCATGTTGCTCAAACATTTATAGAAAGACTGGTTAATTATTTTTCGTCTAAGTAAAATTCCAGAATTCTATGGAGGCATCTTGTAGTAATTTCTAGCAGCGGGTATATGGTGTACATAAGAACGGGGTGGTACTCCCTATATGCTACTGGCAAGATGACTTGAGCAGGCATGGTAAAAATGAGTTTTGAGAGCACAAGGGAATATTTGTTCTCATATAAGGCAGATATCCCAAGATGAGGATTTTATTAGGGTTCAGGTTAGATTTATTAAAGGGTAACTCCACTTTGGGGGGGGGGGGAGTAGCAGATAAAGAGAAAATAATTTAGCGTATACAATTGCGACACTAATCTTGTTGTAATCAAATGTTATTAAAAATGACCTTTCCTTCTCAATCTGCAGCGCTGTAATTTTCTGTAAAATGCAATATGGCTACCTGAATGTGTCCGGTACACAGAATGTTTACAGAACGCCCCCCAGATTTGTAATTTCCTGCTTGTGTGATTGGCTCACCAATTTTCCCAGAAGTCTGCACTAAGATACAAGTCAGATTTCAGGCATCCCCAGCAAAAAAAAAAGTCCTTTTTGGTGAGATACTCCCAATGGGAAATTGCGTCTAAATGCCAGTTCACACCAGCACAATGTGGGATATCAGCGCGATTCTAGGGGCTGTTCCCGCATCGCCTAGAACTAGCAACCATTTTTTGCTTTCAATATTTTGCAGTACATCCTCAATTAGGGTTACTAAACCCACAACAGTAAAATCAGTCTGTATATATGCAGTAAAGTGTGCTTGTTATTAGGGATGCTCCGAAATTTCGGCTGCCGAAACATATCGGCTGGAACTGGTGTTTTCGGCAAATTGGAGAAAGGGGGAGAAAAAAAACGCTGATAATGGAGCCGAAAATAGGGCGGGGCCTGGGTGGGGCGCCCCTGGTGCCGCCTATTATGGGGGTGTCGTTCTGGAGTGCCCCAGTCCTCTCTCCTCTCCTCCAACCCCCCTCCTTCCTCCGCGTGATCTCCGTGTGTCACGGAGCTGAACTGCAAAGACTGCAGTAACAATTTCCCGCCTCCTGTGACAGACGGCACACTGATCCAATGGTGGGACATCGAATCAGTGTGACGTGATTACAGGAGGCGGGACATTGTTACTGTGACCCCGGCAATTAAAATACCAAATACAGTTCCGTGACACATGGAGATCGCCGCTCTGATTTGGGCACTGGTAGGCTGCTGGGCACTGGTGAGACACAGGCAGGCTGCACATGCTGGGCACTGGCGAGGCTGCACATGCTGGGCACTGGCGAGGCTGCATTGATCTGTGTCCGCAGTCTCTGACCATCTCCTCCTGTACCGTGTCCGCAGTCTCTGACCATCTCCTGCACCATATATGCTAGAGGTGCACCGCATGGAAATTTTAAATACTTTTTATTATATATAAAAATATTTTTTAAAAAGTCGTTTTCGGCTTAGTGTATTCATTTTCATATCGCTTTTGGCACCAAAATTTCCATTTGGTGCACCCCTACTTGTTATACTCACTGTGGAACCTAAGGGGTTAATCCTCTGCATTGTGTTTTAAAAGTATGTTTTGATTCTGTCTTCTCTGATCCTCCCCTTCTTCCACAGTCCCCAATCCATCTGCTGCTAGAACAAAGCCTTGGGGGCACTCTGCGCTTGCTTAGTTTATGTATTGCTAGAGAGGTTGTTTTTTTTGGGGAGGGTTCATATGATCCGCACAGAGCCAATCTGCACTGTCCAGACAGGGTCAAGGGTCATGCAATCTCATAGGCCAGTCTGAGGAGAATGAAAACTTCCTACAATCTTTAACCAGTGCTCAGCCGGGAACAGATAGAAGTCACAAAACTGCTATATACTGCTGATGAGGAAAGTTATTTAGCAGTTTGTATTTACTAAAATATTTTCATTTCTATGTTTTGTGTACTGCAGAGACCAGATATAGTGAATGCAGAGTCCTGGGTTTAGTAACACTTTAAAGAGAAAGTAAACCCTGATGGGATTTACTTCCTCTTTATTTCCCTGCAAAGTTAAAGCATAATGGGCTACTATGCATCGCTTAGTAACCCATTATGTGTCACTTACCTGAAAACGAAGCCTACGATGTTACCGCTGGCTGGAAGCTTTCATTTTCAGCCTTCTTCCTTCCGGGGCCGCAGACTCCGGCCCTGTGACTGCCCAGGGTCGCGTGATGTCACTCACACGCATGCGCACGGGAGACACCAGTCACGGCATAATTCCTTTAGTAACCGTAAAGTGCGCATGCGCCGATGGCGCAAGCATATATTGTAAATGTCTCCTAAACCGTCCAGGTTTAGGATATATTTCCAGCACCTACAGGTAAGCCTTAATATAGGCTTACCATTTAGATAAAAGTGGCTGTACAGGGTTTACCACCACTTTAAAGGTGGTATCTGATTGATGGATCACCATGGGTAAAGCTGGCCGTAGATGAATTGAAATTAAACCGGTTCAGCAGGCACAAGCTGAATTTCAATCCATCTTTGGCTGTACCTGTTGATGAGAACTCAATATAACAATTGACTTCTCATAAACAGGACTGCTGAAAAATGTAGCTTCAGTCAGCGCCTGCAGCCAATCTGCCTCAGCACTGATCAGTGTATTGTGCTGGAAGAAGATTCCTCACTGTTGCAATACAATGACACAGCAGTGAGGATTCCTCCATCCACCTTGAATGTGCGGTTGGGGGAATCCGTTCAGCCTTTTCTGTTTAGCCCACTGGCTGAACAAAAATAAAAATTGAGCCATGTATGACCAGCTATGCAGTTGTTCGCCGTAAAATCCCACATTATGCATTGTCACCGCAACAGGAATAGAGATTAAAATCTTCCAATGGGGGCGCTAGTAGGGATAACCGCAAATTCCCTCACTTCAGAGGGCTTTTTTTCTCACTTTGTTGTAGTTATGGAACTGGAAGTGAAGAGAAATCTCCCCAATAGGACATAACTTGATAGGGGTGATAACCCTCCCTTACTCTATCCAAAATAGAATTAAATTTACCGCTAGTTCTGCTTTAATGGCTAAGGGCTCTTTCACACGGGACGGATCCGTGAAGATCCGCCCCGTGAAGCTCCGCCCCGTGAAGCTCAGCGGGGATCGCTCCGTTGATCCCCCGCTGAGCCAGCGGATGTCCTGTCAGAGCGCCGCTCTCCACTATGGGGGATCGGATGAACACAGACCGTAGAGTCCGTTGTCATCCGCTCCGCCGACGGATGGAAAAAATAGGATTTTTTGTACTCACCGTAAAATCCTTTTCTCTGACATCCATGGACTGACACGGTGTCTCTTTACACTTTACACATGGGTTATGTCCCTGCTTGCAGGAGAAGACCTAGGCAGAATGTGAGATGTTATACATACATTCTAAAAGCCAGAGCTGAACAGCCCCACCCAGGGGGCGGTCCCTCCGGACATAACCCTCCCACTACAGTCAGCAGACTTCAGTTCGTAACAAAGCAGTACAAACTTAAAAGGAAGGGTGGGTGCCGTGTCAGTCCATGGATGTCAGAGAAAAGGATTTTACGGTGAGTACAAAAAATCCTATTTTCTCTTATCATCCATGGACTGACACGGTGTCTCTTTACACTTTACACGTGGGATGTCCCAAAGCAGTGTCAAAAGGGATGGGAGCAGTATAAATGGAAAAACCAAAAACTTCACTCCAAGAAGGCAGAGCTCCTCAACGGAGGAGTCGCAACTTTAAACAGTGGCCTGCAGCACCCTGCGGCCGAAGGAAGCATCCGAAGATGCAGCCACATTAACCTTTATAAAACTTAAAAGGCATGAACAGACGACCAGGTCGCCGCCTTGCACACTTGTGCAACCGACGCTTGACGTCGGAAAACCCAGGAAGCACCAAGTGCCCTGGTGGAATGCGCCGTAACCGGAAAGGGAGGCGCCCGCCCTTTGAGAGCATAGGCTTGAATGACGGTTTGTCTGATTCCCCTAGAAATTATGGCAGACAAAACCGCTTGGCCCTGTTATGGACCAGAGACAGTCACAAACAGTGAGTCGGACTTTCGAATAGAAGCAGTAGCAGACAGGTACACCCGTAAGGCTCGTACCACATCCAATATGTGCAGCGCAAACTCTCTGGGATGCGATAGGTGAGGACACAAGGACGGGAGGACAATGTCCTCATGTAGGTGAAAGGTCGACACCACCTTTGGCAAAAAGGAAGGTTGCGGATGCAACACCGCCTTATCCTTATGGATGACTAAATATGGCGACTTGCAGGACAAAGCCGCCAACTCAGACACTCATCAAACAGAAGTGATTGCCACTAAAAGGCCACCTTCTGAGACAAGACAAGAGGGGAATATCCCGGATATTCCCAAAAGGAGGTCCCTGGAGGACCGAGAGCACCAAATTCAGATCCCACGGTGGGAGAGGAGGCTTGACAGGAGGGAGCACATGGCGAACCCCCCAACACAAGGTGCTAACCAAGAAATGACCCGCTAGAGGTCGCTGAAAGAAGACGGCCAAGGCCGAAATCTGATCCTTGATGGTACTCAAAGCAAACTTTTGGGTCACTCCACACTGCAGAGGACGCAGGATTCTGGGGACGGAATACGTCAGAGGACGCCAGTCCAGCGCTTCACATATGGCGATATAAGCTTTCCAGGCACGGTGATAGATCTGCCTGGAGGAAGACTTCCGTGTCCTTAACATGGTCAAAATGACCGAGTCCGAGAGACCTCGGTCCCTCAACACCTGGCTTTCAACAGCCCTGCCGTTAGAGCCAGAGACTGTAAGCCGGATGAAACATAGGACCTTGAGACTGAAGGTCCTCCCTCATCGGCAACCGCCAGGGAACGTCCGCGACGAGACGTACCAGATCAGCGTACCAGTGACGCTGAGGCCAATCCGGAACAATTAGGATCACCGGAGTTTACATCAGGCGATAAGGACACTATGGGGCCACCAACGCATCCGAGGCATCGCCCAAGGATCCCTGGATCTGGCCACAACCTCGACCCTTGCGATTGAGTCGAGAGGCCATCAGGTCCACATCCGGCGTGCCCCACCGTCGGCAAAGGAGTTGAAATATGCAAGGACCACTCTTCTTGGTCCGGCGTCTGGCGATTGGCGACTCAGTCCGCCTGCCCATTGTCTATGCCCAGAATAGAAATGGCCTACAGAGCCGGCACGTTTCTTCCGGCCCACTTCAGGATACGGACTACCTCGGAAGCCGCAGCTGAGCGAGTCCCCCCCCGTGATGGTTTACATACGCCACCGCCGTGGCGTTGTCCGACTGGCTCCTGATGGAGCGACCCCGTACTCTCTCCGACCTGAGGAGAGACAGTCTGATGGCCCGTATTTCCAGAACAGTGATTGGTAAATGGGCTCGTCCGGAGTCCAAGGCCTTGAGCCGACAGGACTCCCCAGACTCCACCCCAGCCCGTCAGGCTGGTGTCCGTCGTGAGTACCGTCCATTGGATGGGAGGGGAACGACTTTCTGGACCGAAGAGCCGAGGATCTCAACCACCATGTCAGGGACGCCCTGACCAGGTGAATCACCTGGATCTGAAGATCCAAGTACAACGGGGATTTGTCCCAGGTGGACAAGATCTCCTTCTGCAATGCCCTGGTGTGTGATTGGGCATACGGAATGGCCGCGAAGGAGGCCACCACGAGTCCCGGGACTCTCATGCAAAAAACAGATTGACAACCATTTTCGGGATGTCAGCACCCGCACCGCAGACTGAAGTGTCAGCAACTTCTCCAGAGGTAGGATACCTTTGCCTCCAAGGAGTCCAGAATCAGAACTAGATACTCCAGACACTGAGTCTGGACCAGGACTGACTCCTGAATGTTCAGGAACCACCCGAAGTCCCTGAGGGTCTAATTGACGATGGTCACCTTTCCTCCAAGTCTGATCCACTTTCTGCTCTTAGCAGAAGATCGTCCAGATAGCCCACAACAGCAATACCTCGCTGTAACAGAAGGCTAGAACCAGAGCAAGCACCTTGGTGAACACCCTTGGTGCCGAGGCTAGGCCGAAAGGAAGAACCACAATCGATAGTGGACTTCGCTGATCGCAAAGCGCAGAAACTTCTGGTGACTTGCGCAGATCGGAACATGCAAGTAGGCGTCCTTGAAGTCCAAGGACGCCAGAAGAAAATCCCTTTTGTGGAGTGTAGCGATCACCGTGCGAATGGATTCCATGCGGAATTTCTGCACCTTCTCGAAGGCATTCAGGGCCTTGAGGTCCAGGATAGGTCGAACCACGACCTATTTTTGGGACGACAAACAGATTCGAGTAGAATCCCTGAAAACTCTCCTGTGACGGAACCGGCACAATCACTCTGGACCTGATCAAATCCTGTACAGCCCCCAAGAGGGCTGCCCGACAGGTAGGAGAGGAAGATTCGAGGGAAAGAATCTGTCTGGGGGCCAGGATCGGAATACTATCCTGTATCCTGAGGTGACCACCTCGCACACCCACCAGTCGGAGATTCGGGAGGACCACCGATCCGTGAACCTGCGAAGTCGTCCCCCCACCCCAGAGTCGGGCGGAGGCAAGACTTCACGCGGAGGCGGGCTTGGGAGCCGCTTGTTTGGCTTACGCACCCAGGGGCACTTGTGCCCACCAGCTGCACTGCCGTCAGTCTGAGAGGACCTACCCGTGGACTCTGACTGACGAAAAAAAAAACGTTTTGCTGGAAAGGAAGGCCCCTGTTTGCGGCGGGCCTCCTCACCCTTGCAAGTCCAAGGCAGAAGAGTGCTTTTACCTCCCGTGACATCCATGACGATGTCATCCAAAGCAGCACCAAAAGGTCTACCACCTTTAAATGGTAGATCTGTCAGGAGCTTCCTAAGGCTAGGTCAGCAGACCAGCACTTCAACCAGATAAGACGACGCAATACCACCGCCGAGACAGAGGCCCTGGATATTAAAGGGGCCGCGTCCAACGTGGCGTCGCACACATAAACCAGGCCCTGAACCAGTTGGTGGGCCAGAGCAACTGTGTCTGGAGGAAGATTATGCTCCTGTACAGCTAGGTGCAACATTTTTGCCCAACCTGTAAGTGTTTAAGACACACGGGTCGCCGCTACCACAGGCCGTAGGGCGGATCCCAACAAGGCAAACATGGCTCTGCTCACCACTTCTGACCTCCTGTCAGTGGGGTCCTCAAATGCAGGAGTCCCCTCCATCGGGAGAGTGATGGCCTTGTTCAACCGGGCGACTGGAGGGTCGACCACTGGGGGAGAAGCCCACTTTCTTTATCGTACACCACGGGACACAGAGCTAGTCATTACATAATGGGTTAAGGGTCACCAGCGGTGATTGGACACTGGCACAACCAATGGAAGACAGTTCCCCTCCATATAACCCCTCCCATCAGGGAAGTACCTCAGTTTTTTCGCCAGTGTCGAAAGGTGTTGGACGCGTTAGGAGGTGCTAAAGGAAAGCTCTACCAAAGAGACCCTCTGGGGGTAAAAGAGCTATGCTTTCGGATCCATCCAAGACGCCTACAAATGAGCTGAATCTGGATGGGATCCGGGCCTCATCCATGAGGCGTCGCCTGTAATGTCTCTCTTCGGAGGACTGGGCTCTAAGATCCAGCACTTTCGCTATTTCGCTATAAAGTCCTGGTAAGAGTCTTGTACAAGGCCCAGGGGAGAGGTATCCTTTAAATAGGAACCCATATCCCTGAAGGTTGGCACACATAGCCCACCGTGAAGGGTGAAGTTTGGTATCTGTCTGAACTTTCAGCAGAAAAACCTGCGGCGTGGATAAGGTGAGATTAGAAGGTCCATAACTAGGTTGGGACCTTTTTCAAAAAGTGGATGTCTTCTTTTTTTCCACCACTGGGGGGAGTAAAGAGCTGAATATACTCACCTCACTCTGTTCAGTGTCGGCTTCGGCGAAGTACACTGCTCGTCACCTCCGCTGCTGAGCTTGCTTGAGCACCCCGCTCCTCCTTCCGGTGGCCGATACAGACACCTGCAGATGCAGGTAAGTGGGGACAGGGGCTGATGAGAGTCCTCTCTCACTATGGCCACCACCATAGCGCTAAAGGCCGCGCGCGCGGGAGCGCGCTTTATCGGAGGGGGGGGCCGAGGCGTGCGCGGGCACGTGGCGCGCGCAGGCACAGAAACGGCGCCAAATTTAAAAGACTGTCAGTGTAAAAAGCACTGCAGCAGCAAGCAAGCTCGTTAGTTCTCTTGTTCCTGGCAGAGAAACACAGCAGCTATACAGGGACGTAAGACTCCATGTGGTTGGATTGGGTACTTCCTAGAAGACATCCATGTTATGCATAGTTATGTGTTAAAAGTTGCATACTTATTGTATTTGCTAAACTGAACACGGTAGTATATGCATTTAGGTACCTTGTATTTTGTCTAAACAGTAAGTCTTCCAGGGGAAGTAATGCGGACAAAAAGAGATAAAAGAGCACCGCCGCCTGAGACAGGGGGCTCTAGCTGTGCTGACTCGGTACCTTCCTCTCCTGTGTTGCCAAAAGCACCTGTACAGGATGAGCCATTACCTCTGTCAGGTATGGCGGCTTCCCCAGTGAAGCCTGGGCCTGCATATGTCACTGAGGACACTTTATCAGCTGCCCTAAATAATCTGGAGGAGAAAATTGCTACTTTAATCGCTAAATCCTCTAAAAAGGACAATAAGCGAAGCAGATCTCCTCCAGTATTGGACCTCCCTTCAGAAGTACCTGAGGAGGAGGAGGATGAGGAGGAGGCTACATCAGCAGAGGATGAGGAGTCAGACGGATCAGGGATATCGGATGAGCCTTTTTCGGTATCCCAGATTTTAAAGTCACAGGTGCAATGCTATGCAGGAGCCGTGCGAGCTGCATTTAGGTTACCCTCTTTGGAGGTAACAGAATCACCTGTCTCCTCCCTAGGATCATTAAGATCCCTGCAAGGTGCATGCTCCTTCCCGGTTCATCCGTTACTAGAGGATCTATTATACGCAGACTGGCAACATCCAGATAAGCGTTTTTCACCTCCAAAAAAGTTTAACATTCTTTATCCTATGGAGGAAAATTTTTTAAAGAAATGGAGCCTGCCTACGGTAGATGCGGCTATTTCTTGTGTAAATAAAAACCTGACATGTCCAGTGGATAATGTACAAGTGTTTAAAGATCCTTCTGAGAAGAAGTTGGAATCCTTACTGAAATCCTCCTTCCTTTTGGCCGGCTCAATTATCCAACCTGCAGTAGCAGCAGTCGGTATGTGTCAGGTCGTCAGCCAACAGGTAAAGCAGGGGCTGAAGGAGCTGCCTTCAGAGCAGGCTAAAAATTGGGAGAATTTACCTAAAGCCTTATGCTTCACAGTGGATGCCATGAGAGATTCTATCATACAGGCATCACGCCTTACACTCCAGCTGGTACAGATGCGCAGAGTACTTTGGCTTAAGCATTGGTCAGCGGAAGCCCCATGCAAAAAGTTGTTGGCAAGTTTCCCGTTCCATGGCGAACGCCTTTTTGGGGAAGATTTAGAAAGATATATCCAAAAGATATCAAGTGGTAAAACGACACTTTTACCTGAGAGAAAGAAAAACAAGAGACCTTGTTTTAAACACACTCTCTCCCCAGCTCCCGGGAAATCGGACTCCAGCCAGTGGCGACGGCCTTTTCAGCCGCCCAAAAAAGCCAAAGAACAGGCTCAGAAGAACAAGAAGCCGTGGGGTTCAAGAGCTAATAAGCAAGCCCCCAAAACCTCTCATTGAAGGGGCGCCCCCGCTCGGCCGAGTGGGGGGAAGGCTTCGTCAGTTCTCAGCGACTTGGCGGACAGAAACCCAGGACAAATGGGTGGTATCCACAATATCCTCAGGGTACAGACTGGAATTTCGAGAGATCCCATCTTCTCAATTCCGAAGTTCAAGACTCTCCAAGGATCCACAAAAAAGAGGATCCTTCTTCAAAGGTTTGAATCACTTAATAGCTCAAGGTGTGGTTACAGAGGTACCCCAAAAGGAGCAAGGTTCAGGTTTTTACTCAAACCTCTTTGTGATTCCAAAACCGAGCGGAGAAGTCAGACCCATCCCTGGATCTAAAAAATCTAAACCAGTTTCTGAACGTTCGCCATTTTCGAATGGAAACGATTCGATCCGTGGTCGCTACTTTAAAAGGCGGAGAATTCATTGCGTCCATAGATATCAAAGACGCATATCTACACATACCAATCTTCCCCGCTCACCAAAGATTCCTAAGGTTTGCGGTAGAAGATCGCCACTTTCAATTTGTGGCCCTGCCATTTGGTGTAGCCACCGCGCCCAGAGTATTCACAAAGGTGCTAGCTCCTCTGTTAGCAAACCTAAGAACACGGGGCATTGCGGTAACAGCCTATCTAGACGATCTACTATTAATAGATCAGTCAAAGGAGGGATTGGATCACGCTGTAGACACTACAGTAGGATACCTGGAGCATTTAGGATGGATTATAAACTTACAAAAATCCTCTCTCCAGGCCCAAAGAAGGATAGTGTACCTGGGCATGATCATAGATACAGCCCAAAACAGGGTATACCTGCCAGAGCCAAAGATACAGTCTCTGAAAGACCTGATCCACAAGGTCAAAGCAAACAAGAGGCCGTCTATTCGCCTTTGCATGAGACTATTGGGAAAGATGGTAGCCTCCTTCGAGGCGGTCCCTTACGCCCAGTTTCATTCGAGACTACTTCAAGGCAATATTTTAGCCTCCTGGAACAGGAAGAGCCAAGCTCTGGATATACCCATGCGCCTGTCCTCACAAGTACGCCACAGCTTCAATTGGTGGCTAGAAGCCAGGAATTTACGGAAGGGAAAGTCCTTCCTCCCAGTGGCCTGGAAGGTGGTATCTACGGATGCCAGTCTATCGGGCTGGGGTGCAGTATTCGAGGAGGCTTCTACCCAGGGAACCTGGGCCAAGACTCAGGGGATCCTGCCCATCAATGTGCTAGAGATCCGGGCGGTATATCTAGCCCTCAAAACCTGGACATACAGGTTACAGGGCTACCCAGTTCGGGTTCAATCCGACAATGCTACGGCAGTAGCTTACATCAATCACCAAGGAGGCACCCACAGTCGGGCAGCCCAAAGAGAGGTGAACCGGATCTTGGCATGGGCAGAAGAGCATGTACCTTGCATCTCTGCAATCTTCATTCCAGGGATAGAAAACTGGCAAGCAGACTACCTGAGTCGTCAGCAGCTGCTACCAGGAGAGTGGTCTCTTCACCCAGAGATCTTTCAGGCCATATGTCTGAGATGGGGAAACCCAGATGTAGACCTGCTAGCTTCCAGGTTCAACAAGAAATTGGACAACTTTGTGTCCAGAACGAGAGATCCTCTAGCCTACGGGACAGACGCTCTAATAACTCCATGGAATCAGTTCTCACTGATCTATGCATTCCCTCCGATCCCTCTTCTACAAAGACTGCTTCGCAGGATCAAGGAGGAGGGAATACCAGTAATCCTAGTGGCCCCAAACTGGCCCAGGAGGCCTTGGTATGCCGAGATCGTAAAAATGGCGATAGGAAGGCCCTGGAAGCTTCCACTTCGACACGACCTGTTGTCACAGGGTCCAGTATTCCACCCTTCCTTACAAAGGCTAAATTTGACGGCCTGGCTGCTGAGACCCACATTTTGAAAAAGAGAGGGGTCTCTGGTCCGGCTCTTTCTACGCTCATTAATGCTAGAAAGCCAGCCTCCAGACTCATCTATCAGAGAGTCTGGAGAGCATACGTTTCCTGGTGTGAATCCAGAAGTTGGAATCCTCTGAAATATGAAATAGGTAGGATTCTTGCTTTTTGCCAGTTAGGAGTGGATATGAAATTAGCCCTTAGCACCATCAAAGGGCAAATATCGGCTCTATCAGTCTTCTTTCAGAGACCATTGGCATCTCACTCCCTAGTTCGGACATTCATTCAGGGGGTACTGAGGATAAATCCTCCAGTCAGGTCTCCCTTGTGTCCATGGGATTTGAATTTGGTATTGTCAGTGTTGCAAAAGCAACCTTTTGAACCTATTCGCCATATTCCTTTAATTATATTAAGTAGGAAATTGGCCTTTCTGATTGCTATAGCTTCTGCTAGGAGAGTATCAGAGCTAGCAGCTCTTTCTTGTAAAGAGCCTTATCTAATTTGTCACAAGGACAAGATCGTACTACGACCCCATCCGGCTTTTCTGCCTAAGGTGGTGTCGGCTTTTCACTTGAATCAAGACATTGTTCTGCCTTCCTTTTTTCCAAACCCGCGGACGGCGGGGGAAAAATTATTACACTCTCTAGATCTAGTGAGAGCGGTAAGGGTGTATCTGCAAGCAACCGCTCAGATACGTAAAACAGATGTTTTGTTTATTTTACCAGATGGTCCCAAGAAGGGCCAAGCGGTATCAAAATCCACCATTTCCAGGTGGATTAGACAAGTAATTGTTCAAGCTTATGGTTTAAAGAACAGGACTCCTCCTTTTCCTGTTAAGGCGCACTCTACCAGGGCGATAAGTGCTTCATGGGCAGTGCACCACCAGGCTTCGATGGCTCAGATCTGTAAGGCTGCAACTTGGTCCTCAGTCCATACATTTTCCAAATTCTATCAAATAGATGTGAAAGGACATGAGGATTCCGCCTTCGGGCGAAGTGTGCTGCAGGCAGCAGTATAGGGCTTCTGGTCCGCAAGCGGTCGGTTTGATCTGTGTCTCCCCCCCTTCATATGAGCATTGCTCTGGGACGTCCCATTATGTAATGACTAGCTCTGTGTCCCGTGGTGTACGATAAAGAAAATAGGATTTTTATAACAGCTTACCTGTAAAATCCTTTTCTTGGAGTACACCACGGGACACAGAGGTCCCACCCTTCTTATGGGAACCTTACTGCTTTGCTACAAAACTGAGGTACTTCCCTGATGGGAGGGGTTATATGGAGGGGAACTGTCTTCCATTGGTTGTGCCAGTGTCCAATCACCGCTGGTGACCCTTAACCCATTATGTAATGACTAGCTCTGTGTCCCGTGGTGTACTCCAAGAAAAGGATTTTACAGGTAAGCTGTTATAAAAATCCTATTTTTTAAGTAGGGCATCTTCAAGGGGTATCTGATAGACAGACAAAACGCCGCGGGACCATAAAAAAATTCTTCTGCGGCTTTTCCCAGACCTCATCAATGAGCTGGTCAAAGAAAGTACATATGGAAAAACCTCTTTAGAAGGCCTGGCCTTAAAAGAACCAAAGGAGACTGTATCCGCCTGAGGTTCTGCATCCGCAGCATTTTAGCTTGAGTGTGTCCCTCACCGCAGTCATGAGTACACTAACAAGCGCCCTGTCATTTACTGACACAGAACTGGAGTTTTCCTCATAAGGAATGTCCTGTTCAAAACCATCCAATACATTCAGAACTAGGGTCCTGAGCGGTAGTGGCTAGGCCCATATCTGAATCAGCGCACTGCCCTCATGTAGTAAAGTGGGGAGAGGGTGCTTTTTTGCTCCCTTGCGCTTGCACACAGCTCCCATCCTGGTCAGAAATGATTCCAGGACTGCCCACAACTGGTCCCTAGGGACCGCAGGTGCTGAAGCACTGCCTGTTGTCCACTAACATTTAGGGGAAGCTGGTGACAGAGACTCCATATTGCCCCCCTCTGAGACTCCTCAGATAAAAAGTCCACCCACAGGCTGTGCTGACTGAGGAGGGGGCGCCCAGGGGACTCGCCAAACCGGACCAGGGACCACTCAGTTCTGCTGTCTGTACCGCGCTGTGTCAGCGCTGGTGAGCTGTGAGGAGATTCGCGCTGTTACAGCAGCGCTAGAGGCCAAAACTAGTGCTGAAGAGCGCGTGGGCTACAAGAAAATGGCCACCGCACTTCACTGAGGCGATCCGCGGCAAGATGGCCGCCATGACGCAGCTAAAGTGAAAAAACAGCACACACACAGCGCCACTCGGCGCTCAGGCCCCAAAACACACAAAAAAAGGTCCCAAGCATATCTGCAGACCAGCATGAGCCCCTCCAAGAACAGTGTGACCCCCAGGCACCCCACACAGCACAGCGCCAGCAATGGTGACAGAGAGTGACAATGAAATACAGGGGGAGACAGGGAAAATCCCCCACAGAGAAACACACAGCTTTTTGTACTCACCTGCAGGCAGGAGAGACTACTTACCCGTCCCCTGAGGGACCCACTGGTGTGTTTCTGACAGGACTATCACAGTGCAGTACTGAGTAGCTGTCGGCCCGGTCCACCGCGAAAGATAGTCAGTCAGGAACTGTTCAGTCTTGAGAGGACCGTGGGAGCATGAAAGCAAACCCGGCCACCCCTGGAGTCATGGGGTATGTCGTGAACGGAGTCTCACGCACACAAGGCGAGGATCAGCACGCTCGATGGTCGGACAAGGAAGACTACGAGGATACTAGTGTACCCAACCTGTTGCCCAGCCGACAGTTGATAGAAGATTCTCAAAAATAAAATAAAAAAGAATTCCAGAAAAGGAATAAAAAATAGGTCAGGAGACTGGCTCCTGAGAGAGCCATGTCTTCTCCTTCTGCTAGGCAGAAAAAAACTGAAGTCTGCTGACTGTAGTGGGAGGGTTATGTCCGGAGGGACCGCCCCCTGGGTGGGGCTGTTCAGCTCTGGCTTTTAGAATGTATGTATAACATCTCACATTCTGCCTAGGTCTTCTCCTGCAAGCAGGGACATAACCCACGTGTAAAGTGTAAAGAGACACCGTGTCAGTCCATGGATGATGAGAGAAATAGGGTTTTCCTCCGTCACACTTTGGCGGAGCGGGTCGGATGTCAGCGGACATGTCACCGCTGTGACATCCGTGGCTCCATAGGGCTACATGGAGCACCCGTTCAGGTCCGCCTAAAAAACTGACAGGCGGACCTGAACGGACCGTCCGTGTGAAAGGGGCCTAACTGTTATGGCAGTCATAATGTGCCAGGAGAGCCCAAGGCTGCGGTTTTGGCTGATATCCAATGAACACTTTTTTTCCTTGTATTAGGAAGAAGCTAATTCTATGTGTGACTTCCTAAATACATGGAGTGCCCTCTCCCCCTAAGCTACTTTCTGCTGACTGTAATCTCTTAGAGGAGAATTTTTACATTGTTGAATTTTTCTGTCTGGTTCAGACCTGCTCAGGCATAGAACAGCTAAGACAGATTGTTCTCTCAGAATGAGCAGAGAGGGAACAGCAAGCCCGAGTAAAATCTCATAAGAGCTTTATATTGAAGTGACTCCTATTGATAGCAGAAGGCCGCAATGACACTTGATGCTCCTAATTGAGACAAGTACACGCTATAGAGGGATATGCTTTGTTCATATTTCATGTCTGAGATTTACAACCACTTGAAAGTGTTTGTAAAGTCACTAATCACAAATCCTGGAATCACCTCTGTTACAGGAAGATATACTGTGCAGTAGATTTGCACGATTAATCCTTAATCTAAATTACGATCTTTTTCCCTTGCCGATCTTCAAAACAGCATGTCGCGATCTTTCTAACAAGTGCAGACAGATCTCACAGCTGGATACACAAAATCCAGGCAGCCCGCCAAGTTTAATACAACACACAAATACAGTAGGTGCCGCCGACATTGTATATCCATCGCGATCCCATCACGCAGGGTGCCGACATCTCGCCGCAATAGCGAGAAGGCGACGCGACACTTTATTGAACAGGGATCCGACGTGGATTCCCGCCAATACCAGGCACTGTGTTTTGGTAGGATACCTGAGCGGGAACTCCATGCCAAATTTTAAATAAAAAGCCGGCATGGGTTCCCCTCCAGGAGCATACCAGGCCCTTCGGTCTGGTATGGATTTTAAGGGCAACCCCCTTTGCCGAAAAAACTGTGGGGGTCCCCCTCAAAATCCAAACCAGACCCTTATCCGAGCACGCAACCTGGCAGGCCGCAGGAAAAGGGGGGGGGGGAGGACGAGAGAGCGCCCCCCCCTCCCTCCTGAACCATACCAGGCCGCATGCCCTCAACATGGGGGTTTGGGGCGACCTGCGGCCCTCCCACCCCAAAGCACCCTGCCCCTATGTTGATGGGGACAAGGGCCTCTTCCCGACAATCCTGGCTGTTGGTTGTTGGGATCTGGGGGGGGTGCCTTATCGGAATCCAGGAGCCCTCTTTAATATAGGGGCACCCAGATCCCGGCCCTCCACCCTATGTGAATGAGTATGGGGTACATCGTATCCCTACCCATTCACCTGGTGGAAAAAATGTCAATAAAAAAACACTACACAGGTTTTTAAAGTAATTTATTCCACAGCTACGGGGGTCTTCTTCCGACTCCGGGGGTCTCTTCTTCCGCTCTCCGGTTCTTTCTGCCGGGCGCATTCGCTATCTTCTTCCAGCTCTTTTGCTAGCGGGGGCCCGGTCTTCTTCGTCGCCTTCTTCCCTCTTCTCCTCCTCGTTGTTCTCTCGACGCTTCCTCCCGCTGTAATGCTGGGTGTGATCCGCAACGATTTATATAGGCCTCTCATGACGTCAGTCACATGCTCCGGATGGCCGCACACTCCCACACCCAGCATTACAGCGGGAGAAAGCGACAAGTGAACATCGAGGAGGAGAAGAGGGAAGAAGGCGACGAAGACCGGGCCCCCGCTAGCAAAAGAGCTGGAAGAAGATAGCGAACCCTCTGCCCTGCAGTCAGCAGCTTAGTTTTTTTTCTGCCTAGTAGAGAAGGACCTGGCTCCCTTTTGGGCCCAGGGTCCGGAAGAAGTTTTTACTTTTTTATTGTTTGTTTTTATTTTTTGATCCTGAGATCAACTATCAACTGCCAGCTGGGCAACAGGCTGGATAATATAGATCCTTGTAGTCTCCCCAGTTCCGGCCATCGAGCGTGAGCAGGCCTTAGCTACGCGTTGCGTCGGCCATGACATACCCCATGGCTCCAGGGGTGGCCAGTGAGCTATTGCTTTGGGGTCCACATATGACCGGGCTGCTTGCTGTCTGTCACAGTGGACCATGGCCGACAGCCACTCCGTACTGCTTGGCTGTGGGTCTGTTTGGAACTCGCCAGCAAGTCCTCGCATGGACGGGTAAGTTTTTAGTTCCTCCTGTTTCGACAGGATGGAACAGCTGGCCATTCCCGGGGGGTCGGTTAGGGGGGTCTCCTGTCCTCCCTTCCTCTCCCTCTGTTCCCCCCCCCCTTTTTTCCTCCTCGCCTTGCGGGGGATTCCGTATCCCGGTGTGGGGGCATCCGGGTCCGCTCTCTGTGGGGGGTGGTCTGCCTCTGGGAAGTCTCCATTCGGCATCTCTACGGCCTTCTCGTCCACCTCAGGTGCTTAGGCGCCATCTTTTTTTAAGCGCCAACGCCATTTTCTTGGGGCCTGTAGTTTGCATTGAAATCTCCATTGGCGGCCATTTTGTCGTGGCCGCCCTATGATGCAGGTCTTCATTGCAGGCGGCCATCTTCTTGTCTGCACCCTATTTCTCTGAGGCTTTCGGCGGCCATTTTGAGGGTTTTTTTTTTCTTCTTATTGATGTGGCCTCTAGTGCTGGGAAGGCTTCCTGAACGGCACGAATAACGCTGTTCACATCACAGAACACCTCAGACATGCTGTGTGTGGAGGGAGAGCAGACGGCGACGCTGGGCAGCCTCTTACTTGGGTGGTGAGTTCCCTGGGTAAAACCCCTGTCAGAGCAGCAAGGAGGGTGGATATTTATTTGGTGCCATTACCTTGACAAGTCCTTTTTATAGGCTGTCAGTGCGTGGGCATGGAGTCAGAAGCTGGATGCTTCTTCCCAGACATTCCAGGGCAGCAACCAATGTCCCTACACCTGCGGTGCCTATGGACAGTCCTGGAGTCATTTGTTGCCAATGACGGGCGTAAGGCAGGGTAAAAAAGTGCCCCCCTCCCCCTGCCATCTCCTGGGGAATGTTCTGCCTCAGACTCGGGCCTGGCTGCGGCACAGGACCCCTGTTCTGAAGTGTCAGAGGATGAGAAGACCATCCGGGCAGTGAGGAAGACTCCTTGTCTGGGTCAGCGTAGGATAGAGCACTTGTGATGGCATACCACAGCAGTGAGGGTCACTCTTAAGCTGGAGGATACAGCTGGGACATCTGCTGGGGTGTCAGTCCCTTTTGGGTCTCACAAACTGACCCGCTATCGAGGATTTTCCTTGTGTCTAACTTTGACAAGTTCATAGATAAGGAATGGGAAAGACTGCAGAGCTGTCCGTTACCCATTTTGAAGAGAGCCTTTTGAAAAAAAATGGGCTTCTCCTCCGGCCGTTGATCCCCGGGTCTCTCGGTTAAATAAAGTAACCACTATCCCGGTGAAGGGGACCCCTGCCTTTACGGACCCTACTGATAGGAGGTCCGAAGCGGTGAGCCGCTCCGTGTTCACCATGCTAGGGTCAGCATTGGGGCCTATATTGGCTGCTACCTTGGTGTCCCAGACGCTCAATGAGTAAGCTCAGGTATTGCACTAGACTGTGGAGGAGCATCAGCTCCCTCCAGAATGCGTGTCACTGGCCGTACAGTTGGTACAGTCAAGGTTGGTGGCCAGGTCCAGAGATCCCTGGGGCAGACACGTCAGACGCTTTGGTGGCCCCGTGGGGTCAGTATCGGCTAATTTTATGCCTTTCCCCCACTGAAGTTGCTTCCTCGTCTACTCCGCAGAGTAGAGACCGAGGGAATTCCGGTGTTTCTAATCGCCCCAGATTGGCCCAGGCGTCCCTGGTACGCCGCCCTCGTGCGCCTGGGGATGGATGTACCCTGGCGACTGCCAATCCGGAAGGACCTTCTCTCGCAAGGTCTTCTTCATCCTGCTTTACAGTCGCTAGCCTTAGTGGCATGGCTATTGAAAGCCAGGTACTAAGGGACCGAGACCTGTCGGATTCGGTCATTTCAAACATGTTGAGGGCACGGAAGTCTTCTTTTAGGAAGATCTACCATCGCACGTGGAGAGCCTACATCTCTGTGTGAGGAGATGGAGTGACGTCCACTGGCTTATTCGGTTTCCGGGATCCTGCCATTTTTACAGCGCGGAGTAGACCAGAAACTTGCTTTAAGGGGCAGATTTCTGCCTTGGCTGTTTTCTTTCAAACGACCCCTGGAGGCTCATTCACTGGTGAGTACGTTTTTTGTGCAAGGGGTCCGACATGTGGCTCCTCTGGTGTGACCACCACCACCTCCGTGGGATTTGACTCTGGTGCTCTTGGCGCTTCAGAAACCTCCTTTTGAGAACATCAGGGAAATTCCTCTTTCGACGCTCTCTCGGAAGGTAGCCTTCCTGGTAGCCATCACATCCATCCGGAGGGTTTCTGAATTGGCGGCCTTGTCTTGCAAGTCCCCATATTTGGTCCTCCATAAGGATAAAGCTGTGCTTTGCCCGCAGTCTTCCTTCCTTCCGAAGGTGGTTTTCGGCCTTTCACTGGAATGAGGACATGGTACTTCGGTCCTTGTGTCCTCGGCCATCGCATTCCAAGGAGGTTGCACTACATTCTTTAGACGTGGTAGTGCTTTGCGGGCTTACCTGTCTGCTACGGCTCCGTTCCGGAGGTCTGCCTCACTATTTGTGTCGGTGTCTGGTCTGCAGAAGGGCCTGGTGGCTCGTCGGCCACCATTTCTCGGTGGATCAGGCAGACCGTCATTCAGGCCTATGCTGTTCAGGGGCGGGCGCCTCCCTTTCCTGTCACGGCGCATTCGACCAGGGCTATTGGTGCCTCTTCGGTTTTCCGACATCAAGCGTCTGTATGAGTAAGCACTACAATAGTGTGAAACGCGTTAGCCAGATGTGATCAGTTTACTGTGTTGCACAGTGTGTGTTTTGGTTTCCTGAACCTTTTTTGGAATAAAGGCTTTTTAACCGGAGTGCTGCTATCCAGAAGACTTTCCTTTCTTTGATCAAGCGTCTGTATCACAAGTGTGTAAGGCGCCGACCTGGTCGTCCATTCACTTTCTCAAAATTTTACAAAATTGATGTGAGTGCATCTTCGGCCGCAAAGTTTTGCAGGCGGCTGTTTGAGGTTGCAACTCCTCTGTTGAGGAGCTCTGCTTGTTTGGGGAGAATTTTTTTTTTTTTCTTGCTGTTCCCACCCCTTGTTTTCTGACACTGCTTTGGGATGTCCCAACCGTCAAGAATTAAGGAGCTGTGTCCGTCCATGGACGAAAAGAGAAAATAGAATTTTTTTGTACTCACCGTAAAATCCGTTTCTCTGTCGGCCATGGATGGACACAGAACCCACCCCTCCTTTTTTAAGTTTGTACTGCTTTTTACGAACTGAGGCTGCTGACTGCAGGGTGGAGGGTTATGTACGGAGGGACTGCCCCCTGGGCGGGGCTGTTCAACTCTGTTAAAGTTGCATATATTTAAATATCTAACATGTTCTGCCTAGTCCTCTCCTATAGAACAGGAATATAACCCAACTGTCAAGAATTAAGGAGCTGTGTCTGTCCATGGACAACAGAGAAAGGGATTTTACAGTGAGTACAAAAAATCCTATTTTTTTTTTTTTTCCATTCTTTCTTTCCTTTTTTTTTTTTTTTTTTCTTCCCTGGTATTTCTGCAGTTAACACGCTTCCTGTCACCAGGTGGCTACACTCACTTCTTCCACTGTAACTATGGAGGGATGTTGTCACAAGGCTGCTCTCCTGGTTTGGGATGCAAACACTCCTTTCTCTTCATTACATGGCATGGAGGGAATAAGCCGTTTTTGGAAGATATCTTTGAAGGAAAAGAAGTGTTTGTGCTTTCAGTTCAGTGTTCCTGAAATTACAAGGAAACTGCATTTTTGGGAAGATGTAGCTACCACATTACATTTTTGTTCTTGGGTTTAGATATCTTGTTAACTGTCTGAAGACTAAATTTTTATTTTGCTTTTTTATTTTTAAGTGACACTAAATGATATCCCTATTCTCCAAAAATATTTATTCAAAACCCATTCACTACTTAATGGTCATGTAGTCTATTCATGAAATTTTCTTACTGTGTTTTTGTGCTTCCTTGTAACATCCTCTGTAAGCTCCCGAACCTCCTCTTTTCCATCTCACTTCTGTTTTTTGCGTAGTAGTGGACAATCATTGGGGTTATGTGCAGTGCTCTATGCACACTAAAAATTCCAGAGTTCATAGTCCTAGTCCATCTCATGAAGAGTGGCTACGTTCTTACACAAAGTGGGAGCATGGAGAATTAATGTAGCCACCCTCTAACAGGAGGTCACATCATAGCTCCAAATTAAGGGATTTGGAGAAGGCTGAGAGTAATAGAAGGGACTTTTCTGAGTTAAGAATACATACTATAGAATTTTTATTTATTTTTAATCCAGATTTCCTTTGTGTCCCTAGATTTTTATGCAATATGATAATACACCAATGGGCCGCTAGCATGATTTCTAAGGACACCTGTGATGAGAGAGAGATTTGAGCTGCCACTGCTGACTTCTGTAGCTTCAGTAATGAGTCACTGACCCAGAATAGGCATGTAGAAATTCCTGATATTCAAAGCCAAAGAACAAAACATTGCAACCAGTGGATCACATTGGCATTATCAGAAATCATCAATGGTAGTGTATATTTCTCAAGGACCATGGTATGGTTCTAGGAGGAGGAAGGTACACGGCTTATCTCAGTAGTGATGAAGTTTGGTCATAGTTCAGTCAATGGGCAGATGACACAGAAGCTATAGGGTAAGCAGGTGTGGGGGTGTTTCCTTGTCGCTCTAAGGCTCCATTCACACTTGTGCGATTTTTCTTGCAACTTTGGCAGACAAGTCTCACCCCATTCTTTTCAATGGCACACGTTCAAATCTGTGCGACTTAAAGTTACAGCGACTTTGAAAAGGTGCCTGCACTTTTGGTGCAACTTTGATCCACAGAATGTAAAGTCGCACTGAAAATCGTGCGACTTTGGAGACACGCTAATGTGAATGGAGCCTAATGTCCCAAAAAATAATTGACCAAAATCTCTTCAAATGATATATACCATGGTGGGAAACCAATGTACAACTGCTGCATACCCCAACCCCCCCCCCCCCCCCCCAAAAAAAATAAAAAATACCAAGGCTGTCCACTTTCATAGTTGCTGCATTGTTGACACATATTTAATGGACCTGCTTTCTAATGCCATTTCTTTTTTTTTTCCAGTCGAGTCGTTTTGCCATGCTCCGTAGAAGAGGTAAGTTATTTTTTCCATCTCTCCTCCTTTTTTTTTCTTTTTTTTTTTTTTATAGTGGTGTAATATATCTTATTTTGTGTGGGTTTTTTTTTTTTTTTTTTTCTTAATTCATACTCTAGCTATGAGAACTTTTTGGGCACTTGGGGCCCATTCACACTACAATGCACATAAAAGCACGACGGCAGTCATGTATTTTTCTGCATAGTTTGTTTATTTTTTCAGAGCCATGTTTTCTCTGACTTAATTATTGTGGGTGAGAGGTGCGGTGCATTTGTATGCGTTTACACACATTTATGTATTGGGGTGAGATGATATGCAAACAGATTGCATAAAATTGCACAGCTATAGAACGAGGAGAAAAACTGAATTCTGCTGTGAGCATGAGACATAGAAAACATGAGGAAAAATTCCAGAACCTGCACATGTGAATGGGCTTTGAAGATTCTTAGTGGTGGTCCACTATTATAGTCAAATTTGAGAACCCTCTACCAATATGTTTGTGTTCCTGTTTGTGTTTGTGCATTTTATGGTGTGTGTGTGTGTGTGTGTGTGTGTGTGTGTGTGTGTGTGTGTGTGTGTGTGTTGTTTTTTTTTTTTTTATATAACTGTTTTTGATATGGATTATGTTTTCACATTAGTGCAACTTTTTTTTCCGCCCCCTTTGAGGGCGTGGCTTTTTTGACACAATTTTCAATTCCACCATTCCCTATAAAAGCGCTTGCCCATGGTGTGCGAGACTAGCCTAACTCTGAGGAAGGGGGTGCGCCCCCGAAACGTGTCAGCCAGGGTTGCCAACTTTCAGTAAATTTACAAACGGTTTGCAAAATCTGTAATTTTTGCATCTGCCCGTAAATGTCTGCAGTCTGCATGTTCATAATGGACATTCACAGACAGATGCAAAAATTACAGATTTTGCAAACTGTTTGTAAATTTACTGAAAGTTGGCAACCCTGGTGTCAGCTGTACCTCGTGTTCTGTGCATGTCCATGCACTGTTTATGGCCTTTTGTCAGTTGCATTTTGTGAGTACCCACTTTTACACTAAAATTTCATATTAAATTATCTCTGGTGTGCGCGCCTTCCATTTCTGTTTTTCTTGTTTCTTTCGGATTACCCCATCTGAGGAAGGCAGCATCCACCTAGCTTTGGGATACCATATATATATATATATATATATATATATATATATATATATATATATATATATATATATATTTCACACCACCATTTTATCTGATACGCCACACCTTGGAAGACCTATTAGCGCTGGAAGTGACTGTGTTTTTTGTGTGTGTTCCTATTCGCACAGCATACCTTAATTTTTAGTGTCAAAGTGTCCGATCTGTCTGCAGCAATGTCGAAGTCCCGCTAAAAATCGCTGATCACTGCCTATACTAGTGTAAAATAATAAATAATAAGTGTGCCATAAATCTATTGCCTATTTTGTAGACACTACAACTTTTGTGCAAACCAATCAATATACGCTTATTTCGATTTATTACATTTTTATTTTTACCAAAAATATGTAGAATACATATTGGCCTAAACTGATGAAGACATTATTTTTTTGGTGATATTTATTATAGTGAAAAATATATATATTTTTTTTCAGAATTGACAGTCTTTTTTTATAGCGCAAAAAATAAAAACCACAGAGGTGATCAAATACCACCATTAGAAACTCTATTTGTGGGGGTGGGGGGGGAAAGGATGTCAATTTTGTTTGGGTATAGCACAATTGTCAGTTAAAGCGACAGTGCCGTATCGCAAAAAAATGGCCTGCTCATTAAGGGGGAAAATCTTCCGGGGCTCAAGTGGTTAAATGTTTCTTAGGAGAAAGCGTCATGGCAGACAGCAAGTGAGTTCAGAGTGAGTCTGTCCCAGTAGCAAGGCTTAGAACAGGCTGATTTTCCACTCATTAACAGTGGCGAAGCCCAGCTTCTAAATCTTTAACCTTTTTGTTAAGCCCGCCAAAGATGGCAAGGAAATCGCTTGATTCCCCCATCAACAGTCAGTGTTGATGGGGAGAATCCCTCCCGTGGAGCTATTGTGTTCTCTCGATGGGTGATTATTTCTCGACAGTGATTATTGCTAGTTGTGGCAATGATCGCATGTTAAATCAAACAGGCTGGTTGTACCCAAGTTGATTGATTTGATGAACTTGGGTACATTTAGCCAGCCCATACACGGTTCAAATCTCGGCCGATTCCTGCCGATCTGGTAGATTTGAACCGTCTATGGCCAGCTTTAGGACGGGCAGTGCACAAATCTAGTTTACAACTGATAATGAAATCTGCAAGCACTGTATAGACATGGTTAATCATTGCAAACACAACCCCCCAGCCCCCTCATAACCAAAGTAAACTAAGCACAGTTTTTCAGTGAAGTAGTTATTAGAAATGAGCATCTAAAATGGAAAGCAGCATTTAAAAAAAAAAAAAGTTATGCTCTGTGAATAGAAACATGTAACCAATAGAAAGTAGGCGTTATCCCAATTTGGCTTCTAGTGTTAGATGTACTAGCAGATTTTGATACAATAACAAACCGAAGTCAGACCCAAGCTCACGCTACAGTTACAGCAACTGTTTTTTTCTTTTTGGATGCATGCATAACTAAAAGCTGATCGTAGTAAGCACCCATGTCAGAAGTAAATCGTTTGTCTTAGCACTTGTAACTGCTACAGTTCTGTTGAAAAACAGACTTTGTAAGGTAAATGTTAGTGCACCCCTCTAAGTTCCAAATGTTCGGTACAGCTGGTATTTTGTACTTCAGCTAGCAGCTAAGGATGGACTTGTATTAAACTATTAAGACAAACATTAGATAATCATTAATGGGCCTCTCTGCATTACACTACATGGACATTATGTTTGTTTACCAGGGTCCTCGCTATTTAGGGCACAGGAAACTCCTGATGGGTGTCGGATTCCTCTGTTGCTGCCTTTTTGTCCTGGCCAGTTCTAAGTGCTTTCACAGCACACGGCCTTTAAAGCGGAGGTGCCGCGGATTTTTTTTTATTAAAAGCCAGCAGCTACAAATACTGCAGCTGCTGACTTTTAATATATGGACACTTGCCTGTCCTGGAGTCCAGCGACGTCCGCAGCAGAGGACGAGCAATCGCTTGTCACTCTGCTGCCCCCACCGCCATCCTCGGTGAGGGAACCAGGAAGTGAAGCCTTGCGGCTTCATGCCCGGTTCCCTACGGCGCATGCGCGAGTCGCTCTGTGCCGTTCTGAATAGTCCCCTGTGTTCTGGGAACCGAGTGTCTCCCAGAACACAACGGGTATTCTGCGGGAAGTGAAGCGCTTCCTGCAGATTTCCCGCAAAGAGGACTCCCAGAAGTGGGGGCAAATACCTGTCTTAGACAGGTATCTGCACCCCTCTCCCCCCCTGAAAGGTGTCAATTGTGACACCGGTGGGGGGGGTTCCGATCAGCGGAAGTTCCACTTTAGGGTGGAGCTCCGCTTTAATGTTGCACCGCAGAGGCAGCTGCTAAACCCATGAGGCAAAAAAAGTCTTTAACTTAATCAGTACTAGTAGTTTAAATAATTTATATGTTTAATTCAAATGTGCGTAACCCCGCTGACAGCTGATGACTCATCGGTTTAAGGACGCGGCGGCTGGCTTCCCGGCCCCTCCTTGGCAACCAGCTATATACAGTGTTTTAATAGTGGGAAAAAAAATATGGTTTAAAAATGAATGTCTGTCTGCGGATCGTCCGCTAACATCCATTTTTTTTCATCCGTTCCGTTTTCTTCCGTCACAAAAAAAACGGAGCTTGGCGCAGACACATGTTAGCAGATGCTCTTCCGCAAACGTCCGCTATCCCATAGATCGTTTGTGAGGGTCTGCACCCGGTAATAGGAGGATTGTTGGCTTCGGTCCTGGGGGGGGGGGGGGGGAAATCTAAATATATTTTTTTGAAAATATGAATCGATTTGACCTACCAACTCGATTTTTAAATCAAATCAATTTTTTTCCCAGCCCTAGATAAAGTGTGGGAAAATGTGCATGTATTATAAAGATGATGTATTCAGATGTCTTCTTTTTATATGTTTATTTATTGTGCCCTGACATATGCTTTAATGGTGAACAAGTACCGTATTTATCGACTTATAACACACACTTTTTCCCCCTGAAAATAGGGGGCAAATCACGGGTGCGTGTTATACGCCGATAGTGTACCTCGGAGGGGAAGGATGGGGACGAGCGCTGCCGAAATTCACTCAGCCGTCATCTCCTGTTTAATTGGCTCTGACGTCACACACACACAGTCCCGCCTCCGCCACCGGCATTGGACCAAGTGCCCTGTCAATCACAGGAGCTGGTCCAATGCCAATGACAGAGGCGGGACTCTGTGTGTCACTGCCGACTGAGAGCCGAGTAAACAGGAGTTGACAGCTCAGTGATTTCCTGCACTGCATGAGAGATGGTGAGGGCTGCAGATCAGGCTGCATTGAGGCTGCAGATGGGAACTAATCGGGCTGCATTGATGGACACTGACCATTATTTTGCTTCAAAGTGTTTTAAAAAAAATAAAATAAAAATTCTCTTATCGTCCATGGACTGACACAGCTTCTAATACTGAAACACATGGGTATATGTCCCTGCTCGCAGGAGAAGATCTAGGCAGAATGTTAGATGTTAGAAACATACATTCTTGGAAAAAAACAGACCTGAACAGGGGGGCAGTCCCTCCGGGCATAACCCTCCTACCTGCAGCTAGCAGCCTCAGTTTTTTCTGCCTAGCAGAAGGAGAAGACGTGGCTCTCTAAGGAGCCAGTCTCATGGAAGATTTTTTTTGATTCCTTTGAGAATTTTATTTTTGAGACCTTCAATCAACTGTCGGCTGGGCAACAGGTTGGGTACACTGGTATCTTCGTAGTCTTCCCTGTCCGACCATCGAGCATGCTGATCCTCACCTTGTGTGCGTGAGACTCAGTTCACAACATGCCCCATGACTCCAGGGGTGGCCGGCGGGCTTTTATGCTCCCGCGGTCCTCACAAGATTGAACAGTACCTGCTGTATCTTTCGCGGTGGACCGGGCCGACAGCTACTCGGTACTACTCTGTGATAGGTCTGTCAGAAACACACCAGTGAGTCCCTCTGGGATGGGTAAGTAGTCTCTCCTGCTTGCAGGTGAGTACATGCTGTGTGTTTCTCTGTATGGGGGATTTTCCCTGTCTCCCCCCTGTTATGCTGCTCTCTTGCACCCTAATCTGGCGCTGTGCTGTGTGGGGGTGCCTGGGAGTCTCTCTGGCCTGGCGGGGGGGGGGCGTTAATGTCTATGTGCTAGACGCTATTAGGCGCATTGACTGTATTTTGCTGCGCCCGACGGCCATCTTGCCGCGGATCAATGGCTCAGTTTACATGCGGTCGGCGGCCATTTTCTCGAAGCCGCGTGCGCGTTCACTTTGGTTTTGGCCTCTATCGCCGCTGCTGCGGTGCGAATCTCCTCGCACTCTCCTCAGGCTTCACTCACGCTGGCAGTGCGGTGCATACAGCGGAGCGGTCCTCTGAAGGGTTGGTGAGTCCTCTGGGTATCCCCACCTCAGTCAGTGCAGCCAGTGGGTGGACTGTTTATTCACTTTATTGTGCATAAGGTCTCAGAGGGTGGCGATTATTGAGTCTGGTCACCCGCTTCCCCACTCTTGTCAAAGGCAACTAGCAGTGCTTCAGCACCTGCGGTCCCTATGGACCAGTTGTCGGCAGTCCTTGTCAGGATGAAAGTGGTGTGCAAGCGCACGGGAGCTATGAAGCTCCCTCTCCCCACACAATCTTCACATGGGGAGTGCTCTGATTGAGATATGGGCCTAGCTGCTGCTGCTCAGGACCCTAGCTCTGAATATTTTAATGTTTTTGAACAGGACATTCCTTGTGAGGAAGACTCCAGTTCTAAGTCAGTAAATGACAGGGCGCTTGTTAGTGAACTCATTGATGCTGTGAGGGACACTCTCAAGCTGGATGCTGTGGCGGAGGTACCTCAGGCGGACGCTGTCTCCTTTTTTGGTTCTTTTCAAGCTTTTCTTTTACACAGCTTCCTCACACGCTTCGTCGAGAGCAGCATGGATGATACAGTGGTACACAGTGCCCCCCCCGGTCGGTGCAGCATGATGGGGGGGGGACTTTATTCATTTATTTCTCTAGTCCCTGTGAGCCTTCTGTGTGATGTCTCTGCAGCTGTGGTTTCCCGCCATTTCCTGGGGAACGCTCTGAGCTCTGACAGGACCACGGTCTGAGGTGTCAGAGGTTAGCTTTTTACCTGCATGCTGCTTCGGCAGCACATTTAAGCAGGTTGGAATGATACAGAGAAGATTATGCGCCTCGGCACCATAATTAAAACTTATCTTGTAACTCTACACTGGATACATTCACAGTGCATGCAAGTGTTATTGATCTCTGTGTCTGCGTGGGTTTCCTCCCACGTTCCAATGCTGTGTCTTCAGTGCCATACACAATATAAACATACACAATATGTTTATATACGACTCTAAATACATTCACAGTATATGTATGTGTATTATACTCTCTGGGTCGGCGTGGGTTTCCTCTGGGCGCTCCGGTGTCCTCTCACGGTATGTGCGCTTCGGCTCTCTGCACAGTATAAACATGTTCAATATGTTTATTGCACATACTGTAAATACTTACAGTATGTGTATGCTGTCTGCGTGGCTTTCCTCCCACACTCCAATGGTAATGCACAGCATAGACATGTACAATATGTTCACATGCTATCATTCCTACACGGTATCTGTGTGCTGTCTGCGTGGGTTTCTTCCGGGTTTTCCGGTTTCCTCCCACTCTCTGACGGTATGTGTGCCTTTGGCTCTCTGCACAGTTTAAACATGTTCCATATGTTTATCACGCATACTATAATACCTATGCGGTATATGTATGCAGTCTGAAACTTGTGCGATTTGATTATTCACATGCTAACATACCTACATGGTATGTGTGTGCAGTCTGCGTGGGTTTCCTCCGGGTCCTCGGTTTTCCGCCCACGCTACATGACATGCGCGCCTTCGGTGCCATACACAGTATAAACATACACAACACTAAATACATTCACAGTAGATGTATGTATTGTATTCTCTGGGTCTGCGTGGGGTTCCTCCAGGTACTCCGGTTTCCTCCCACACACCAACGATGTGCTCGCCTTCGGAGCTATGCACACATAGACATGTTCAAAATGTTTATCACACATACTATAGTACCTACACGGTATGCGTATGCAGTCTGCGTGGGTTTCATCCGGGTGCTCCGGTTTTTCCCCTGCGCTCCAATGGTGTGCGCATTTCCAGCATGTGCAATTTGTTCGCATGCTAACATTCCTACACGGTTGTGTACGCAGTCTGCGTGGCTGGTTTCTGCCTACGCCCCAATGATGTGCGCGCCTTCATCGCTGGCACAGTATAAACGTGTTTAATATGTTTATCCACACATACTAAACTACATACGCCATATGTGGTTGTACTATGCTCTTTGTGGCTGAGGGGGTTTCCTCCCGCGCTCTAATTGTGCGTTTTGACACAATACACAGTATAAACTATGCGTTTGTACAATTAGCACTTATCAATAAAGTAGCTGCTGGATGGAGTATTGTCATAGGGATCGCTGGTATCAGGGGTACCACCTTCCACCTGCCCTTCGGTGGTGATCAGAAGCGCTGGCTTGTACTGTTCGCCATGCTGAGGTTGGCGTTACACCCGTTAGTGGCTGCGTCTCTGGCGTTTCTGAAGCTCAATGACTGGGCAAAAGCCACTGCTTCATCTATCAGTCGACCAGCAGGTGCACTGCAACTGCTTTAGCCTCTAGTGTGTCTGTGACCGGGGTGCGTTTTGCGCCACCTGTAGAGGCTGAGTTACTGGTCCACTGACCGAGTTTCTAGGGAAGCTCTGTCAGGTTGCCTTCTTGGCCAACAATTGAGGCACCCCGTAAGCCGGGGCCTCCCTTCTCCGATACATAGCGGGGTCTCCTTGGGATTATCATAGCCATCCCGCTGCAGGAAGGTCCTGTTGGCCGTGTGCATTTTAGGGGAAGGGTCCTTACATCCGGAGGTGTTTTCACCTCCTTTACCGGAGGTGGGGCACCGGATGTGGACCTTCTTGCGAGTGAGTCGAGAGGCCAGATGTCGAGATTCGTGGCCAGATCCAGGGATCCCTGGGCAGATGCGTCAGACGCGTTGGTGGCCCGTGGGGGCAGTATCGCCTGATGTATGCTTACCCTCCGCTACTGTTGTTGCCTCGCCTGCTTCGCAGAGTAGGAGCCGAGGCCGTTCCGGAGCAATGAGGATCACCGGAACGGCGACATTGGTACGCCGATCTAGTTCGGCTAGGCGCAGACGTTCCTTGGCGACTGCCTATTTTTGAGTGCACCTTCTGTCTCATGGTCCAATACTTCATCCTGCTTTTAAAGTCCTTGGCTTTAATGGCATGGCTGTTAAAAGCCAGATGCTGAGGGACCGAGGTCTCTCGGATTCGATCATCTCATCTATGTTGTGGGCACGGAAATATTCCTCCAGAAAGATCTATCACCGTACCTGGAAGGCTTGCATCGCTATGTGCGAGGAGCTTGATGGTGTCCACGGCTGTATTCCGCTCCCAAGATTTTGCTGTTCTTACAGCGTGGTGTGACCCAAAAGCTGGCCTTGCGTACCATCGAGGGTCGGATTTCGGCCCGGGCTGTCTTTTCCCCCCCCCCCCCCCCCCCCAACGACCGCTAGCGGGCCATAACTTGATTAGCACCTTTTTGTGCAGGGGGTTCGCCATGTGAGATACCTCCTCCCCCTCCTTGGGATCTGAATTTGGTGCTCTCGGTTCTCCAAGAACATCCCTTTGAAAATATCAGAGGGATTCCTCTCTTGACCTTGTCCCAGAAGGTGGCTTTCTTAGTGGCCATTACTTCTGTTCGATGGGTGTCTGAGTTGGTGGCCTTGTCCTGCAAGTCGCCTTACTTGGTCCTTCATAAGGATTGTTGTGGAATTCCAGGCTGCTGTTTACAGAGCACACAGCCTATAATTCCTGTGCTATCTAAGCACACATCAGATTTCATCTTTTTGCAATAATGCTATCTTTAGCCTAAGTTTGCTAAAATCCACTCACCGTTCATTCCATCATTCATCCAAGAAAGGCAGCACCACAAAAGCTTATCTTCTTAGCAGGCCATTCCAGCAAAGACTGACTAGCCGACGCCTAATCATAGGCTTTTATTAAACTCAAAAGATCTCACACAGGAGGTGATTGGCTGCAGCAACCAATCCCTTCCCCCATGGGCGGGGACCTCACAGAATGTCCCTACCATACAAGGAAAATGACAATACCTGGACATTCCTTCCAACAGGAGATGTCATACATGAATACAATAACGTAGGATGGCTAAAGTTACCGTTGATAGGAATTCTTATTCTGCGCTATTCCATAGAATAACGCATATTAAGATTATACTATTATTGAATGGGGGAGGGAGGCTATCTGCAGATGCGCACTACGAATTCCAACCAATGTTGATCAGACACAGCAGAGACAAGAGTACGCATCTGCTCATAACCAATGATGTTGTTGCAGAGCGAGCATATCCCCTCCTTAACGATCGTCCATGCTAATGCACAGAGGGCCCCCGTTGGCGGACATATCCGCACCCTGCAAACATCACACTCCAACTTCAAAACGTTTTCCCCTATCAGACGGGATTCAACCAGCCTCAGACTACCCCAATCAGCTCTTTTAGAGCGGGTTGCGGAAGTACTAACACTGGGTGACACTATGACAATACATATTAAATACATCTCCATAAAAATCTCCACAACAGGATAAGGCGGTGTTGCGCCCCCGACCGTCTTTCCTTTCAAAAGGTGGTCTTGGCCTTTTACCTTAATGAGGACATTGTTCTTCCGTCCTTGTGTCCTCACCCATCGCATCCCTGAGAGTTTGCGCTTCACACATTGGATGTGGTACGAGCCTTACAGGTGTACCTGTCTGCTACTGTTTCCATTCGGAAGTCTGACTCACTGTTTGTGTCTGTCTCTGGTCTAAAACAGGACCATGCAGTGTCGTCTGCCACCTTTTCTAGGTGGATCAGACAGACCGTTTATACAGGCCTATGCCCTTAAGAGGCGGGCGCCTCCCTTTCCGGTTACGGCACATTCCACCAGGGCAATTGGTGCTTCCTGGGCTTTCCGACATCAAGCGTCGGTTGTAGGTGTGTGCAAGGCGGCGACCTGGTCGTCCGTTCATACCTTTTCTAAGTTCTATAAGGTTGATGTGGCTGCATCTTTGGATGCTTCATTCGGCCGCAAGGGTTGCAGGCTGCTGTTTCAAGTGGCAACTCCTCCGTTGAGGAGTTCTGCTTGTTTGGAGTGGTGTTTGGTTTTTCCTTTTACTACTGATCCCACCCTCTTTCTGATACTGCTTTGGGACGTCCCACGTGTTTCAGTATTAGCTGTGTCAGTCCATGGACGATAAGAGAAAATAGGATTTTTGTACTCGCCGTAAAATCCTTTTCTCTGACGTCCATGGACTGACACAGCACCCACCCTTCTTTAAGGTTTGTACTGCTTTGTTACGAACTGAGGCTGCTAGCTGCAGGTAGGAGAGTTATGTCCGGAGGGACCGCCCCCCTGGGCGGGGCTGTTAAGCTCTGTTATTTTCTAGAATGTATGTTTCTAACATTCTGCCTAGATCTTCTCCTGCGAGCAGGGACATATACCCATGTGTTTCAGTATTAGAAGCTGTGTCAGTCCATGGACGTCAGAGAAAAGGATTTTACGGTGAGTACAAAAATCCTATTTTTTTTCCTGAAACTTCCCTCTTAAATTGAAGGTGCGTGTTATACGCGGATAAATACGGTAATATTTTTTTTTTTATAGATGCATTCAAATACCCCTACGCTCCCAGATTGTTTAAAATAAGACTTGTATTTTGATGTAATGTGAAATAAAAATGTAATATCGGCTATTTCTTACATTTTTCTTGTCTTGTAATGCTATTTACTATGCTCTTGACATTAACGTACACTCTTTCAATGTTTCTTTTTTTAGTATCAGGTTGGTCAGCTTTATTCTGTGGCTGAAGCTAGCAAAAATGAAACTGGTGGTGGTGAAGGTATTGAGGTCTTGAAGAACGAGCCATATGAAAAAGATGGAGAAAAAGGTCAATATACCCACAAAATCTACCACTTGAAAAGGTGAGAATTTGGATCCTAAGGTTCAAAGTCTTTATGGGCATGGAAGGGGCTCCTCTATGCCAACACCACCAGACACTGACAGACACAAGCTAGTTTGTGTGCACTGTAGAGCAGGAAAATGTTTCCATTGATAACGGAGAAAGTTACAAATAATTAGCCTTCATATTAGGGCTGGGAAAAAATCGATTTAAAATCTGAATCGAGTTGCAAGGGTAAATCGATTCAGATTTTGACCGAATCGATTTTTAGATTTTTATTTTTTTTTTCATTGGACCGGCGCTCCGCGGACTAGGCCGAAGCCTCGCCTAAAAAAAAATCCTGCCCGCAGCTCACCGCAATACTGGGAAAAGGCCGCGAGGCCGGGCGCCTCGGACTAGGCCGAAGCCGCTGCCTTTTCCAGGATAGCGGCGAGCTGCAGGCAGGATTTTTTAGGCGAGGCCGCGGCTTCGGCCTACTCCGTGGCCATTTCCCAGGATCACGGCGGACTAGGCCGAAGCCGTGGCCTCGCCTAAAAACTCCTGCCGGCGTGATGTCCATCAGGAAAAAAAAAAACTTGATTCGAATCGTGAATCGAGGTGTGTGTGTGTGTTTATAAAAGAAAAAAACTGCGCCCACCCACTTAACCCAAAAACGACAATAGTAGGATATTAACACAACAAGTAACTAGTGGTTACAGCTAGTTGAGACAGATGAGAGTCCAACAGGCAATCTGCAGTAAATGGTCTAATTGAACAACAAGTCCACTTCTCCTTAGATCCAAAAAGACACAGTAAGTGAGAAGGACATCCACTCCTCCTCAAAATGAAGAGGCACAGCACCACCGTGACTTGTTCAAAACTTATTGTGAGATATCCACCACCAGAGACAAGAGGAGCAGCTTACCAGAAGGCAAGCGGTTTGGGGCATTCGACTGTCACCCAGCCGCGGCCTTTTTAAGTTGCAGCAATAATCGTCCCTCGGTCAATAGCGGTGATCCATCCAATATGTTCCGCATACATTTGCACCATGGGCCCCAAACATAAATGAATAGAAAGGGCAAAACAATAGTGTGACTCCGTTTGAAACTAATTTATTTAAAAAACGTAAGTTCTACTTACAGATGAGAAGATAAAAACAGCTTATAGATAAAAATACACTGTATTGCCGGCCGGCATATCAGGAGCCTCACTCCTCGGGCGTGGTGACGTCACTGAGCGTCCTAGACGCGTTTCGTCATTACGCAGACGTTAATTGATAACGTCTGCGTAATGACGAAAACGCGTCTAGGAGGACGCTCAGTGACGTCACCACGCCCGAGGAGTGAGGCTCCTGATATGCCGGCCGGCAATACAGTGTATTTTTATCTATAAGCTGTTTTTATCTTCTCATCTGTAAGTAGAACTTACGTTTTTTAAATAAATTAGTTTCAAACGGAGTCACACTATTGTTTTGCCCTTTCTATTCATTTATGTTTGGGGCCCATGGTGCAAATGTATGCGGAACATATTGGATGGATCACCGCTATTGACCGAGGGACGATTATTGCTGCAACTTAAAAAGGCCGCGGCTGGGTGACAGTCGAATGCCCCAAACCGCTTGCCTTCTGGTAAGCTGCTCCTCTTGTCTCTGGTGGTGGATATCTCACAATAAGTTTTGAACAAGTCACGGTGGTGCTGTGCCTCTTCATTTTGAGGAGGAGTGGATGTCCTTCTCACTTACTGTGTCTTTTTGGATCTAAGGAGAAGTGGACTTGTTGTTCAATTAGACCATTTACTGCAGATTGCCTGTTGGACTCTCATCTGTCTCAACTAGCTGTAACCACTAGTTACTTGTTGTGTTAATATCCTACTATTGTCGTTTTTGGGTTAAGTGGGTGGGCGCAGTTTTTTTCTTTTATTGTCATTTGGTGTTATCTCACTATTACTGCTGCCTATAGTGTTAGTTTTTCCTAGCGCAGTTTTTCTACCTTTTTATTTGTGTGTGTGTTTGTTTGTTTGTTTTATCGCAGATTTTTTTTGGGCCAAAATTGCCCAGCGCTACTTAATATAGTATTTTTTTTTTTAAGCACAAATGCTATTTTATTTCTCGGATTGAATACACAGTAGTTTTAGCCACCTGGGAAGTCATTCTGTATTTTGTGCTTCCAATTCCTGACCAAATGCATGAAACTTAAGCCTCATATACACACTGTACTATTGTTGGCCAACCGAGCGTCTGATTTTTTATTTTTTTTTCTCCAAAAGGGTGTGTGCCAGGGTCTTGCATACTAACGTTACACAATTGTCGTGCCACAAACATAGTGACGTACTATGAGGAATTTCAGCTCTTGAGCGCCACCCTTTGGATCCCTTCTGCTAAATTTGGGTTTGGTGAGCATTAGGGCTGCAACTAACGATTATTTTCATAATCGATTAGTTGGCCGATTTATTGTTTTGATTAATCGGTTAATAACCTTAAAAGTGTGGCCATACAAACGTCTTCCTTCAAAAAAATAAAATTAAAATTTAAACGTTCGTTCGATTTTCTAATCGTCAGTGGGGTCAAATCCACATTTGTTTTCAACAGTGACGGGGAAGTTTAGAGATAATTGAAAACTTCTTGGTCAAAGGAATTTTCAGACCGTGTATGTGGTTTTCGTTCAGAAATTACACTCATTTTAAAACTGAATGTTCAAAGCAAGTGAAAATTTTAATCAACATTCTTTCATTCAGCGACGGTACAAAGATTTTTCATATTAATCTAATATTAACAGTAGTGATTATTTGCTCTTTTTGTACTATAAAGGGCTAATTTTTTATTTTATTTTTTTAACCCATTATGTTACTGGCCGATTAAAAGATTATGAAAATACTAATCGATTAATCGACAACTAATCTAATTATGAAATTAATCGATTAGATGTTTCGGCCCTAGTGAGAATTGAGTCTGAGCATGCGTGTTTTGTACTTTCGACTTTTGTGTTAAGGATTTGTGTACTGACCATACAAAAATCAGACATGCAACCGTTGTCCGTCTAAAATTTACTAGCCTGTCATCCAACATTTGTTGGCCGAAAGAGTACAATTATTGTCAAACGGTCAGATTTTAGGACAAGTCTGTCAACAGACAATCCCCTTCCAACAATCGAACCGTGTGTACGAGGCTTTAGGCCGGTCACTCGTAGCATGTCCTTTTGAGAACATTTGACAAATGCTGGTTGTATTCAAGCTACCAAAATGTTTGTTAGCGAATAATAGGAGTAGCAACAACAGTTATCTTCCAAATTTGTAGCAAACCATTATATGTTGATTAGAGGTCGGCCGATATTTGGCCATTTTTGATCGGCATCGGCCAATTATTATCAAGATTAGGCCGCTATTTAACACTGACCGCCGTTTCTCCTCCCTTCTGTGTGAAACTGACACGTACATGAGAGAGAGAGAGAGAGGAGCTGTCAGAATCGAGCTAGATGTCAAGGGTGGGCGGGAACCAGCAGCTATCAAACATCAGCCAATGTGATGGGATCTGGGCGGGCTGCTATGTGTATGTGGCCCTGCCCCCTTTCTTAAGCAGCCCGATCATTGGCTGGTGTTTGATAGCTGCTGGGTCCCGCCCACCCCAGCCGGGTCCCGCCCACACCCGACATTAAGCTCAATTTTGACAGCTCCTCTTTCCTCTGTTGTTAGTTTCACACAGTTACATTCGGCTCGGTGTGAACTGCCAGTCGGTGCCACCTGCCAGTTCCAAACCAGTGCCACCTGCCAGTTCCAAACCAGTGCCACCTGTACTGAGGACATCAAGTGTGTGGTAGAGTGACAGGAGCAAGCAGGGAGGAGTGGAGTGGGTGAGGTGTTTTTCTCTTTTTTTTTTTTTTTTGTTCATGGACGGACACAGCTTCAATCATGGCAAAGTGGGCATTAGCCTTCATTCAGGAGTGACTAGGCAGAATAAGTGTTAACAACTTCAGAGCTGAACAGCCCCACCCAGGGGGGCGGTCCTACTGGCTATATCCCCTCAGCCTGCACTAAGCAGATCAGTTTTTTCTGCCTAGCATAGAAGGACATGGCTCCCTTTGGGCCCGTTGGTCCGGGGGGGGGGGGTTTTCTACATTTTATTTTTTGTTCTTGCAATCCAATTACCTGCCGACTGGGTGACAGGCTGGATCCCAGATCCTTGTAGTCTCCCCAGTTTTCGGCCATCGAGCGTGTGCTGACCCTACCTACGCACTGGGTTTTCCACGACATGCCCGTCCCTCCACGGGTGGACGGTGAGCTTCGTGCTCCAGGGCATGCATATGATCGGTCTCTATGGCTGAATCGCAGCATGCCGGGCTGACGGTCACCTCCGTAACCGCGCGGAAGATGGTCTGTCCGGAATGTTTTCCAGCATAATCCACACAGGAAGGGTAAGTAGCTTCCCCTGCTTCGGCAGGAGGACTTGGCTGGACATTCCTGGACAGATCAAGTAAGTGGTTTTGCCCTTTCTTTCCTCTCTCTCTGCCTTCCCTCCTCCCTGGGCTCTGCGAGCTAGGCTGGGGGTTCACCTGGGGGGCTCCATCTGGAGCGGGAACTGCGCTGTATGGCTATCATTCGAAATGTCAGTTTTTGCTTACCTGTGTTTCTCCCTCCATGCTGTCGGCGGCTATTTTCTTTCTCGTACATCACGGGACACAGAGCGACATAGTCATTACTATGTGGGTTATATAGATACCTTCAGGTGCTGGCACTGGCAACTTCCAAAACCGGAAGTACCCTCCCCTATATAAGCCCCTCCCATCCGGGAGTACCTCCGTTTTTTGCCAGTGTCTAAGGTGTTGGCCAAAGAGTAACGTGTTTTCACTGGGCTTGCGTACAGGTTCTTTTATGGGCCTCAGTAAACTGTTCCGGATCCGACCAAAAAAGCTTCATAGCTAAACTGTCGGTACCCGGGCCTTGCAAGAGAAGAGCAAGGTTTTGCCTGTAATGCCTCTCTTAGGAGGGCTGGACCCTGGGATCCAGAGCTCTGGTCATACCCACGACCAAGATGTTTTCTGTGCAGGGTGCTATACAGGTCCAGGGGAGTGGAATCCTTGGGAACCCGGTCCCTGAAGGTTTAATTACAATGCCTGCCGTGAGAGGTGAAGTTTGGGCTTCTGTGGACCAAACGGAGTCCTGCGGCGAGGAAAAGGCGGTTGACGCCATAAAGGATTCAATCCAGCAGGCCTCCCGCCTTACGCTGTCTGTAGTACATATGCGTAGGCTTCTATGGCTCAAGAACTGGTCTGCTGAAGCTCCCTGTAAAAAATTGCTGGTTAGCTTCCCATTTCATGGTGAACGCTTATTCGGGGAAGACCTGGACAAATATATCCAGAAAATTTCCAGCGGTAAAGGCACACTCTTGCCGGTTAAAAACGGAGTTAGAGGTCCCTCTTTTAAGAGGCCTGCTTCCCCAGTCCCTGGGGCATCGGCTGTGAAACAGTTCCGACGGCCTCCTCGGTCAAATCCCGGGGGTAAAAATCAGGGACAATCGCAGGGTAACAAGAAACCCTGGGTCAGGAGAGGTACAAAACCTCCCCCAAAGTCAAATTCATGAAGGGTTGCCCCCACTCAATCGGGTGGGGGGAAGACTCCAGTTGTTCGCAGAGGCCTGGCGGGACACGATCAGAGACAGATGGGTGCTCTCCGCAGTAAGTCTGGGATACAGATTGGAGTTAAGACTCTCCTCCTTCCCATTTTATGAGGTCAAACGTGCCAAGGGATCCCCGGAAGAGAGGATCCCTCCTGTTGGCACTAGAACAACTATTGCTCCAAGGAGTAATTATGGAGGTTCCCCTGGAAGAATGGGGGTTCGGGTTTTACTCAAACCTCTTTACAGTCCCGAAGCCAAACGGGGACGTGAGGCCCATATTAAATCTAAAAGGGCTAAACAAATTCCTACATATCAGGACTTTCCGGATGGAGTCGATCCGATCGGTGGCCACTGCCCTACAAGGGGAGGAATGGTTAGCCTTGATCGACATCAAAGATGCTTATTTGCACGTTCCCATCTTTCCAGTCCACCAAAAATGTCTACGCTTTGCAGTAGAAGGGCGCCATTTTCAGTTCAGAGCCTTACCCTTCGGTCTGGCCACAGCACCACGAGTGTTTACAAAAATTCTGGCCCCATTATTGGTCAATCTAAGAACACAAGGTGTAACGATAATGGCATATCTAGACGACTTGTTGCTGATAGACCACTCAGTGGAAAAACTAGAAGTGGTCGTTCACAAGACAATCAAGTATCTGGAATCTCACGGTTGGATTATCAACCGAGACAAGTCAGCCCTAAAACCAGTCAAAAGTCTGGAATACTTGGGGCTAAGGCTGGATTCAGACCAGAGAAAAATTTTCTTACCTCAAGAAAAGGTGTCGTCTTTGAGAGATTTGATCCACCTAGTGGATACAAAAAGACACCCGTCCATACGCCTGTGCATGAGGCTGCTGGGAAAAATGGTGGCATCTTTCGAAGCAGTACCCTACGGTCAATTCCATTCAAGGAATTTGCAAAGGGCCATACTGTCAGCCTGGAACAAAAAAGTTCAGGCCCTAGACTTACCAATGTCCTTGTCCCCTTCCGTTCGCAAGAGCCTCCGTTGGTGGTTGGTTCCCCAGAATCTGGAAAAAGGAAAATCCTTCAGTCCGATTTCTTGGAAGGTGGTCACTACAGATGCCAGCCTTATAGGCTGGGGAGCAGTACTGGAGCAATGGTCTCTCCAGGGCAGATGGATGCAGAAAAGGCCCTGCCCATCAATCTCTTAGAGATACGAGCAGCCCGATATGCCCTAGTAGCATGGACATCCAAACTCCAAGGGTCCCCTGTCAGAATTCAATCAGACAATGCCACGGTAGTGGCATATATCAATCATCAGGGTGGCACCAGGAGTCGTGCAGCCCAGAGGGAAGTAAATTACATCCTGAAATGGGCAGAAAGATATGTCCCAGCCATATCCGCGGTATTCATTCCAGGAGTTGAGAATTGGAAGGCGGACTTTCTAAGTCGCCAACAATTATGTCCAGGGGAATGGTCCCTTCACCCCGAGGTTTTCCGGACAATATGTCAGCGGTGGGGAACACCGGATGTAGATCTGCTAGCATCCAGATTCAACGCAAAGGTGGACAGGTTTGTCTCTCGGACAAGGGATCCCCTAGCTTGCGGCTCGGATGCCCTAGTGTTCCCTTGGGATCAGTTCAAGCTGATATATGCATTCCCACCGCCACAATTGTTACCTCGATTACTCCGCAGAATCAGGGTAGAAAAGAAACCAGTGATTCTGGTGGCTCCAGCGTGGCCCCGAAGAGCATGGTACGCGGAGATTGTAAAAATGTCTGTGGGGAGTCCTTGGACCCTCCCACATCGTCCGGACCTGCTTTCGCAAGGACCGATATACCACCCTTCCTTACCAGCCCTAGGTTTGACGGCCTGGCTATTGAAGCCCACATTCTAAAAAAGAGAGGTCTCTCTAATCCTGTGGTATCTACCATGATCAATGCCAGGAAGCCGGTATCCAGGCAAATCTACTATAGAATCTGGAAGGCGTACATCGCTTGGTGTGAGGCCAAGAAATGGCATCCACGTAAGTACGTAATAGGTAGGATTCTGGACTTCCTACAGTGGGCTGTAGATAGGAAGCTTGCCTTGAGTACTATCAAGGGTCAGATTTCGGCCTTGTCAATATTTTTTCAAAGGCCCTTGGCTTCGCATTCACTAGTCAAAGCTTTTATACAAGGAGTGATGCGTATTAGCCCTCCGGTTAATATTCCCATATGTCCATGGGACTTAAACCTGGTTCTGTCGGTTCTACAGAAACAACCATTTGAACCATTACAGCACATTTCCTTGGTTCTTCTCACCAGGAAATTGATTTTTCTAGTAGCCATTTGTTCGGCTAAAAGAGTGTCGGAATTAGCAGCTATGTCCTGTAAAGAGCCATATCTGGTTATCCATAAGGACAGAGTAGTGTTACGTCCTCATCCAGCCTTTCTTCCTAAGGTGGTATCGAGGTTTCATTTGAACCAAGATGTGGTTCTTCCTTCCTTTTTCCCCAAACCTAGTTCGGTAGAGGAAAAGTTATTACATGCTTTGGATGTAGTAAGAGCAGTTAAGGCTTATCCAAAAGCCACTGCTCAGATTCGCAGAACGAATACTTTATTTATTCTGCCGGAAGGCCCCAGAAGGGGTCAGGCAGCGTCAAAATCTACTTTAGCCAAGTGGATTCGACAGGTCATAATGCAAGCCTATGGCTTGAGAAGGAGACCGCCTCCGTTCAAAGTTAGGGCGCACTCCACGAGAGCAGTTGGAACTTCATGGGCAGTGCATCACCAGGCCTCCCTGGCCCAAATCTGTAAGGCCGCAACATGGTCTTCAGTACACACGTTTACTAGGTTCTACCAGGTGGACGTTAGAAGTCAGGAGGATGTCGCCTTTGGGCGCAGTGTGTTGCAGGCCGCAAAAGATCCTCATGTCTGATGGCGCCCAGCTTATGCATGGTGTATCCCCCCCCTCATTTGGCATTGCTTTGGGACGTCCCACATAGTAATGACTATGTCGCTCTGTGTCCCGTGATGTAGGAGAAAGAAAATAGGATTTTTATAACAGCTTACCTGTAAAATCCTTTTCTTGGAGTACATCACGGGACACAGAGCTCCCACCCCTCTTTTGGGGACACTTATTGCTTTGCTACAAAACTGAGGTACTCCCGGATGGGAGGGGCTTATATAGGGGAGGGTACTTCCGGTTTTGGAAGTTGCCAGTGCCAGCACCTGAAGGTATCTATATAACCCACATAGTAATGACTATGTCGCTCTGTGTCCCGTGATGTACTCCAAGAAAAGGATTTTACAGGTAAGCTGTTATAAAAATCCTATTTTCTTGTGGTCCATGCCTGTTTTGGCCTCTGTGGACTGCTCTGCGGCCATTTTCTTGTGGTCCGAACCTGCTTGCTCTATTTTGCCGCTCGGCGGCCATTTTCTTGTGGTTCACGCCTGTATGGATCTACCGCCGCTCGGCGGCCATTTTCTTGTGGGCCGCGCCCGCTTTGGCCTCTGTTAACTGGTGGCCATTTTCTTGTGGTCCACGCCGTTCTTCAGCACGGCCGCTCGGCGGCCATTTTGTGGAAGTCCTTGGCCTCTAGGGTGCATTCTACAGGCGCGCAATATACAGACACACGCTGACGGAGAATCAGACTGACACAGGCAGCCGTGGGAGAACATCTCATGCGGCAGCAGTAACAGTACCGTTCTAAGGGTGGTGAGTCCTCTGGGAGACCCTGCATTTCTGTAGCAGCTAGGAGGGTGGGCTATTGATACCTTGCCTGGAGTCCCTGTGGGTGTCAGGCGCGTGGGTCAGCATGACATCAGAAGTAGACGTTTTTTCCCCTGAAACACCGGAGTTGGCAACTGGTGCCCCTGCTATATTAGTGGACGCTATGTCGGCGATCCTGGAGGCTTTTGTTGCCAAGGTGGAAGCGGCGCGTGGGAACACGGGGGGGGGGTAGGAAACGCCCCCTTCCCCCGCCACCTTCTGGGGATAATTCTGATGCAGAGCCAGGCCCAGCTGGGGCTCATTGCCCTGATTCTGATGCATCCGAGACCACGGACCGTGAGGATGACTCAAGGTCCGGGTCAGCACGCGAAAAGGCTTGGTATCTATCACCGCAGTGCGGTTTACGCTGAAGTTGGAGAATTCTGCAGAAGCAGCAGAGACGGCAGTTCCCTTTGGGTTCCGTAAGCCGGCCTGCACTGCCAAGGTGTTTCCTTGGATGTCTTATCTTGATGAACTTTTATACAAGGAGCGGGAAAAACCACTGAAGGTTTTTTCGGACCCAAAAAATTTGGCGGTCCGGTACCACTTTGAGGAGAGTTTCCTAAAAAAAAAAAAAAAAAGGACCTCTCCCCCGATAGTGGACCCTCTGTGTCCAGACTTAACCAAGTAAACCACAAGTCCAGTGGAAGGGGCTCCTGTCTTCAGGGGCCCTGCGAACAATCGCTCGCTACCTATACACAGTAGTGGGCTCAAAGGTGCGTCCAGCAATGGCTGGGGCTTTGGTGTCTCAGACACTTACTGAGGGGGCAAAGATGCTACTCCAGGGGTTAAAGACATGGGAGGCTCCTCCGGACGAGGTAGCTTTTGGTCGACCAGTTGGTACAGGGCCTTAAGTGGCAGACATGAATACTATCCCCTTGCTGTCCAGAGCCTTGGTTTATGCAGTGGTGTTACGCCACCTGGTTTGGCTAAGTGCTGGTCTACGAACCAAAAACTTCCAAGAAGGCCTTATTGGACCTGCCCTTTAAGGGTGTCAGTCTTTTTGGAGCCTCTCTGGATGACCTCAAGGATGCCACAGGAGGTAAGAGCATGCTGCTCCCGCAATCCAAAAAGGGGTAAGATGCCATAGGCAAAGGGCCCTCCTTCACCGCGCAAAAGCAGTTCTTTCGGCCCCAGGCCGATAAAGCGCCTGCTGAGCGACCGAAGCGTCCCTGGTTTCGCAAGCCCAACCTCGCTTGCCTACCGAACAGATTTTTATTTTTTTTTCCCCTCTAAACCTCCAGTTTCAGCCGACTCGTCGGGTAGCCCTATATGGGGTGGTTCAAGGCCTGCTGTTTTAGTACAGGAACGGATTCAGGGGTTTTACTCAAATCTGTTCGTAGTGCTGAAGGAGGGGGGTTCGTCCAATCTTGGATCTCGGGGCCCTCCATTGCTTTGTGAATGTACAAAGATTCCGGAAGGAGTTGGTTCGCTCTGTTGTCGCTGCCCTCCATCCGGGGGATTTTCCAGCATCAAGGACGCATGCTTGCATGTCCCCACATGCACCAGGCATCGGATGCGCTTTGCGGCTGGGGAAGACCACTACCAATTGGTGGCTCTCCCCTTTTGGCCTGGCATCGGCACCAAGAGTGTTCACGAAGGTGCTCGCCCCGATTCTGGCCCTACTAAGACAGCGTGGCATCGCTATCATGGGCAACTTGGACGATGTTCTGAGGTCCACTCCAAACTCAAAATTAGAGGGGAGCGTGTCTATAACCTGTCAGACCCTCCGATACTTGGTTGGGTGCTGAACACTCAGAAGTCAGTATTGGTACCGTCTCAACTCCTAGTGTATCTAGAGTTGATTCTGGAATCTTCAGAGGCGAAAGTGTTTTTTTTTCTCCCTATGGGAAAGTTGCAGACCCTTTGGGCTGCGGTGCAGCATTTGACATCCCAAAGATGGTTGTCACGACACTTTTTTTCAGGCAAGTCCTGGGCTTCATGGTAGCCTTGTTCGAGGTGGTACCATATGCACTATTTCACACGGGAGTGTTACAGAAGGTAAATCACCGGCACTTCTGTCTGGGAAGTTGTCCCTTCCTTCCTTTTTTTACTGGATGGTGGCCACGGCAGACGCCTGTCTTACCGGTTGGAGAGGAGTCTGGGGGGCTCAGTCAACCTGGGTCGCTGGACTCTGGAGGAATCCCACTTGCCGATCATTGTCCTGGAACTCCGGGCGATCTGGCTTTGCCTCTCCACGTGGTCTGAGGCTACAGGGGCATCCAGTCGGACAAACACCACAGTGGTGGCGTATGTCAATCATCAAGGAGTAACAAGCAGCTCCGCTGCAGCTTCGGAGGTCGCTCACCTCCTAAGGTGGGCAGAAAGGAGTGTACTGGCCCTGTTGGCCGTATACATTCTGGGTGTGGGAAACTGGCAGGCGGACTACCTGAGTCGCCAGATGCTGGACCAAGAAGAATGGTCTCTACACCCAGAGGAGTTTCAGCTCCTTTGCCGGAGGGGAGGCACGCCAGATGTAGATCTCCTGGCTTCTCGACTCAATCAGAAGGTATTGAGGTTTGTGGCCAGGTCAAGAGACCCATGGGCAAACACGACAGATGCGTTGGTGGCACCGTGGAGTCAGTACTGGCTAATCTATGCCTTTCCTCCTCTGAAGCTCCTTCCTCATCTGCTTCGCAGACTGGAGGCAGAGAGGATTTCAATGGTCCCAATTGCTCTGGATTGACCTTGGCGTCCTTGGTATGTCGATCTAGTGCGTCTGGTGACAGACGCCTCTTGGCGTCTACTGCTAACAAAAGGACCTGCTGTTGCAAAGTCCCATGCGCCATCCTGTTTTTACAGTCCCTGGCTTAACAGCATGGCTTGAGAGCCAGGTGCTAAGAGACCGGGGCCTGTCAGACACGGTGATCTCTACCATGAGGAGTGCTCGGAAATCATCCTCTAGGAAGATTTACCATCGCACTTGGAAGATCTACATATCCATTTGTGAGGAAATTAGGTGGTATCCATGTACTTATTTGGTTCCAGAGTCCAGCTGTTTTTACAGCGTGGGGCGGACCAAAATTTTTTGCTTTAAGTACAATTAAGAGGCAGATATCTGCCCTGGCTGTCCTTATTTCAGCGACCCCTGGTGGCTCACTCTCTAGTGAGAACGTTTGTATAGGGGGTTCGGCAGGTGGCCTCTCCGGTCCACCCTCTACTACCTCCGTGGGACTTGTGTAGCAGACGTCCTTCTGGCGTCTACCGCTACGAGAGGACCTGCTGTCGCAGGGTCCCATATGCCATCCTGCTTACAGTCGATGGCTTTAACGGCATGGCCTCCTAGGTGCCTCGGAAACCACCGTTTGAGAACATCAGGGAGATTACCTTGTTGACACTTTTTCTCAGAAAGTGGTCCTTTTGGTGGCTGTTATGTCAGTTAAGACGGGTTTCTGAGCTGGCAGCCTTGTCAGCCAAGGCTCCCTATCTGGTCTTCCACAAGGATAAGGTGGTGCTGCTTCCGCTGCCTTCTTTTCTTCCTAAGGTTGTTTCGACCTTTCATCTCAAGGAAGACATTGTACTGCCATCCTTGTGTCCTCATCCGTCGAATTCTAAGGAGATGACATTGCATTCCTTGGACGTTGTCCGAGCTCTGAGAGTATACTTGTCTGTTACTGCTCCGTTTCCGAGTTCAGGCTCACTGTTTGTTTCGGTGGCTGGTCCCAAGAAGGGCACAGCGGTCTCGTCGGCCACCATCTCTAGGTGGATCCGACAGATCGTGATCAGGCTTATACCATGAAGGGTCAGGCGCCTCCCTTTCCTGGTGCATTCGACCAGGGCAAGAGGTGCCTCTTGGGCTTTTTTCTGTCGTCCAGCATCTGTTTCCCAGTTGTGTAAGGCGGCGACTTGGTCGTCCGTTTACACTTTTGCTAAACTTTACAAGTTGATGTATGCGCATCTTCGGCTGCTTCTTTCGGCCGCAAGGCGGCTGTTTAGAGTTGCAACTCCTCCGTTGAGGAGCTCTGTTTTTGTTTTGGGGTGAAGTTGTTTTAATGCTGTTCCCATCCCTCGTTTTTGACACTGCTTCGGGACGTCCCACTTTGTCATGATTGAAGCTGTGTCCGTCCATGAACGAAAGAGAAAATAGGATTTTTGTACCGTAAAATCCTTTTCTCTGAGTTCATGGACTCTATTTTTTATTTTTTTTTCGCCCTAAAATATCGGCATCATATATCGGCCGCCCCAATTTCTAAATATCGGCAACGGCCAGAGAAAAACCCATATCTAATGTTTCCTTTTTTATATCCTCCTTTTTTGAGAGAGCTGCTTTTAGCTCCTGTGCCCCTACCAACAGAGAAAAGGGTTGGGCTTCCTAGGGGAGGTGAAGGCCTAGGAAACCTTTCGCCGGAGGGAGGTTGGTTTAACTGGACCTTTGAAGACGCTACATTATGCTATAAAAGACAAAAACTATCTTTATGGAGTCACGGTAACAGTGTACCAGGATCGAATGGCCTCCTAATCAGTATGATCTTAGCTTATTCAGGAGAACTCATGGGCAATAGGCTTTTATGCCTACTTGGGTTCAATATATTATTTTGTATGGTCTTTAAAGTGGAACTTTAGTCAGAAAATTTAAGTCCTGATAGATCACTTCAGGTTGGCTCCTTTTGCAGGTATAGCTATGTAAAACATTATAAATAAGTGCCTGTACTGTTTAATATCCAGTAACTGTCTCACCCTGCTCTGCACATGCTCAGTTGCTCTACTTTTTTTTTTTTTAGCACTGTGCCAAAAATGTAGAGGCTGATCCCCTGACAGCCTAAAAATGTACTGCTACTCTGTGGCTCTGGGCTTCAGCAAAATGGCGGCCTCCAGCAAGAAGAAAAAGGAGCAATGCTGGAGGCAATTTACAACACACACACTTATTTTGGTAGAATAATTATTAATGTGGAATGTTTTTTGTTTCTTGCTAAAGAACATTATTTTTATCAAATTATGGGTAAAGTTCTACTTTTAATGTGTTTTGTGGTGTGTGTGGTGTTTTTATTTTTATTTTTTTGTGGCGTATTGGTTTCCATGCTCAAATCACACAATCTGAAATATGTTTGTTACTCATTTTTGTGTACTGCTCAACAATATTTGCATGGGCTCTCTTGTTTTGTATTTACCTTTTTGAAATCAAATAAAAAAAAATGTTTGAAATTAAACGACACAAGCCCCCCAAAATGTTACTGTTCGCTTGCAATCTTTCTAATAATGTAAAGCTATTGAATCTTTGCCCAAAAGATTGTATTGTTGACAGACTAGGGTTTATTTTTCAAAGGTGAAGAGAAAAAGTTTATGAAATCGGAGAACTTGCACATGGTGACCATTTTAGGATTCTTTTTTTTTTTGTCCGGTATCTGGTCACTGTGGGGATATTTTGAAACTTGTAGAAAGCTTTATTTTAATCTTAATGCTAGAAATCGATTTTCTTGTTGTATTTTAATGTCTGGTTCTCCTTTTTCAGTAAAGTCCCTGGTTTTGTAAAGATGTTTGCTCCTGATGGATCCCTGGTGTTTCATGAAAAAGCATGGAATGCTTATCCTTACTGTAGAACAAGTAAGCAGCTTATGATGTTTTCAATCCATACATCATAGGAAATTGTGTTCTGCTTTCATTGCCAAGCTCGAAAAAGGTTTGTCATTGAAAGTATTAGCCATTTTACTTCAAACATTCTTCAATGAACTATAGTAATTGATGCCATTTTCTGTCATGTCAAAATTATGCAACAAAGTCTGGTTGTTGGTTGAAAGCCATAATTCTCTTTTTCCTTTACCCAGAATCTGCTTGTGTTTGATGCATAACTATTCACCAGCTTATGTGTGCAAAAATCAGCAAGAATGTATGATTTTCCAGCAAGCCTTCCCTTAGGTTGTATGTTTTTAGAGCCTAACTCTGACCATATTTTGTAATGGCATGGAGTTTAAATTTCCTCATGGCTATTGTGTCTGTATGTGACCCAATAGGGGATTTTTTTTCTTTATTTTCTGTATAGGAAATGAAGGGTGGGGTTGTTATTGGAATCTATACCTTACGGATAACGCTTTCATGACCCCAACCTTTTCCCCTCCTTGTGAGATTTACTCCACTTCCAGGAAGTTGGGGGAAATCTAAATACTTAGAGTTGAGTGCTGTACATGTTTCTAATTTTTCAGCAACAATACCTTTTCTGCACAAGCTTTCGAGATATCTTCAGGTAAATCAATACTGATGCACAGAAAATTAAAGGAGATCTATGGTCACAGCCTACATTTTCATTGTATAACATTGGCATTGTAATAGCAATTTTATTCTTGACTATCCCATGTAAGCTTTCTAAGAACTATATATCCCATGGTACCTAGCTGCCTGAAACTTCTCCTCTCAGGAACTGTAGTTCAGAACACTGGCTCTGTGAAATGTGACACAGCAGTGCCTGCTTATAGGACATAGTGAAGATGTGTACCAGAATTCAAGGAAGTAAGCTTCGGTTCACACCCCATTGTCGTGTGGTTTCCTGTGGGACTATGCAGTGTGACCTGCTTGCGACTTTCATGCAACTTTAGTAAAGAAATTTTTCTTCAAAATTGGGATTTTGAATAGATAGGCAGTTATAAAAAGATTTGTACAAATTTATTAGTAAATATGCAACAATTATAACATAGAATCAAACAGAAGAAAATATTGAATTGGACAATAGATAAAAGCAGACACATAAAATGGGGGACAAGTATGAAACCAGCTGAAAAGTATGCCCAGGCACTGTCAACCGACAGAGCGGCCAACGCGTTTCAAAAAACACTTGGTGTGGAGCTTCTTCAGGGGCTGAAAGGGCTTGAAACTTCCAAAGCTGTGACTTAAATCTATGATGATAGAATATGTTGTCAGAAATATCTATATTTACATTGATGCATTGTATATATTAACTAGCATTTCCATACGTAACCAACAGGCATGTATCTCGTAGTACAGTTAACAGCTGATAAAACTGACCCAAATGTATTGTTTCATCAACCAATAGATGATAATTAAAAAATGAGAGGAAAAAGTAGTTCTTTAACCGCACACACGCTGGCTGCAGCCTCATGGATCGGGGTAGCTCCCACATGTCAGGATGGGCAGTACTGGACATAAGTTTGATCACTGTTTGTTACAGCGTGTCTAGATCAATAAAAGCGTAATGGGGATATTGGTTTATTAAGCAGACCACTAACAGGTAGTCTTATTAATCAGAAAGATCAACAACATACCTCAAATTAAGTGTGGACTACTACAGCACAAAAGGTTGTGTAGCACTCCAAGGACAGATTGCATAAATAATAAACACACAGACTAAAATAGTCTTAGTCCATCCAGAGATCACCATGATTATATGTACAAAGGAATGGATCTGTCCTACAATCCAAGTCCTTATACGCTCTATGGAAGAGACAAGACAGAGAGACAAACTAACTGGATTATCTTAGTGGCTTCACAGAAAGGAGCAGTCAGAGAAGCATGTATTGGTATATGGTTTGATCCTCATCCCCTCCGCATGTTTAGAGGTGCAGGGATCGCATACAACCATGATATAACTGACGGTCTCCAAAAAGACTAACCTTAGGCATGGGGAGGAGATGTGTGGCTCCTATCGTCCGTCTGATGAGCAAGACTGACGGAAGGAGCCTGCAGACTCTAACTGTTGCCCCAATGAGCTAAATTACAGACTCCTTGGTCAGAGACTAAAGTGCCCAATGTGTGACCGCGGTGTCCCAGGGTGTGTTTCCCACCGGCACTGAACGCCGTCCTGCGCGCCAGTTCGTGACGTCATTTTAGCGCGTCATATGGCGTAATGACGTGACCGTGCGGCAGCCATCAGATGACGCAAGAGCGTCGTCGCACAATACGGCGCGACAGGCGCTCCTGGTCCAGGGGGAATACATTATAGCGAAGACATTCCTGCACACCCTAGTGGCCAGAAAGTAGAGACACACAGGCAGGTGTCTAGCAAACATCCTACCATACAAAATGAAGTGCTAGAGACAGTCTATCCCAAAATATGTGGAAAATAGTGCGAGCCAGAGCAGCATAAAACAGCCATGTGTGTGAAGAGGCCTGAACCGCTCAACTAAACTGCAATGGTACTGCAGTATAATAGTGCAGTACCGTATCTCATCATTCTTTTCAGGTATGTCACACTGGGTGGAAAAAAGTACCACTATGATCTCAAAAAAGCATCTACATAGAAAATAGCTCAAGGAATGGAGTGGCGTATGGGCGAAACCATCAACTATAACGCATGAAATCGGTATCAGGACAGATTACATAGTGGCCTGTATTTAGACATATACCAATGATTACCAAAGAATTATTGTAGGTCAAACGGACATCATGTTTTAGAAAATACAGGTGCCCATAGAGAGGAGGAAGGAAAGGTGAAGAACAGCTGTTTTTATTCGTTGTTGTTGTATATTCAGATGAACTGATATAATTTGCTGCATCTAATGTAGTTCAGGGCCCCCTCCGAGACTAAAGCCTCCAAAAAAGGCTTGAAGGAGATGATCTCATTGAGCCCTTTAGAGTCTATGGGACACCAAGTCGCATCAAAGCAGTGCATGAACATTTAAAAAAAAAAGTGTGAACTTGAGTCACATTGGTTGTAATGTCCGCCATTGATATGTGTTTTCACTTGCCATGTGACTTTGTGTCGCAAGTTACATGACCAATCGCAGCAGTGTGAATCAGGGCCTAATGTGTGGGGATCTTGACAAAGTAAGTTACAAACTTCAAAATGGTTCAGATTAATAGGAATAGGTTAGAATTCATTAAAATGCAATGTAGAAATGAATATGATTTTACATTTTTACCATAGATAGTGTTAGCAAAGTGCCAAAACAAGTATTACAGTTAATAACCTATAAGCGCATCATTGTATCTGCCATTGCTGAATTGTTTTTGGAAGTGTCCACCTAATCAACATATTTTTGATGCACAAAATAGTAAGGCAGAATGAGGGCGTGTGTAGATTTTGTTTGCTTCAATTATGTTTTGCATTGCCATAAGGGTCTATGGGATGCAAAACCCACTTGAAGAAGGTTGAATGCAGGTCACTGGGAGGTCATATATGCACCTGAAAAAATGAATTCTGAATGATCTCAGACGTAGGGGTGCAACGGATCAAAAAACTCACGGTTCGGATCGTTCCTTGGATCAGAGTCACGGATCGGATAATTTTTCGGATCAGCAAAAAAAAAGACAAAAGTCCCCACTGTAATATGTCCACCTCTCCCCCCACTGTAATATGTCCACCTCTCCCCCCACTGTAATATGTCCACCTCTCCCCCCACTGTAATATGTCCACCTCTCCCCCCACTGTAATAGGTCCACCTCTCCCCCCACTGTAATATGTCCACCTCTCCCCCCCACTGTAATATGTCCACCTCTCCCCCCCACTGTAATATGTCCACCTCTCCCCCCCCACTGTAATATGTCCACCTCTCCCCCCCCACTGTAATATGTCCACCTCTCCCCCCACTGTAATATGTCCACCTCTCCCCCCACTGTAATATGTCCACCTCTCCCCCCACTGTAATATGTCCACCTCTCCCCCCACTGTAATATGTCCACCTCTCCCCCCACTGTAATATGTCCACCTCTCCCCCCCCACTGTAATATGTCCACCTCTCCCCCCCCACTGTAATATGTCCACCTCTCCCTCCCCCCCCACTGTAATATGTCCACCTCTCCCTCCCCCCCCCACTGTAATATGTCCACCTCCCCCCCCCCCACTGTAATATGTCCACCTCTCCCCCCCCCCACTGTAATATGTCCACCTCTCCCCCCCCCACTGTAATATGTCCACCTCTCCCCCCCCCACTGTAATATGTCCACCTCTCCCCCCCCCACTGTAATATGTCCACCTCTCCCCCCCCCACTGTAATATGTCCACCTCTCCCCCCCCACTGTAATATGTCCACCTCTCCCCCCCCACTGTAATATGTCCACCTCTCCCCCCCCCCCACTGTAATATGTCCACCTCTCCCCCCCCCCACTGTAATATGTCCACCTCTCCCCCCCCCCACTGTAATATGTCCACCTCTCCCCCCCCCCACTGTAATATGTCCACCTCTCCCCCCCCCCCACTGTAATATGTCCACCTCTCCCCCCCCGCTGTAATATGTCCACCTCTCCCCCCCCCGCTGTAATATGTCCACCTCTCCCCCCCCCCGCTGTAATATGTCCACCTCTCCCCCCCCCCCCCCCCGCTGTAATATGTCCACCTCTCCCCCCCCCCGCTGTAATATGTCCACCTCTCCCCCCCCCACTGTAATATGTCCACCTCTCCCCCCCCCCACTGTAATATGTCCACCTCTCCCCCCCCCCCACTGTAATATGTCCACCTCTCCCCCCCCCCCCCCCCCACTGTAATATGTCCACCTCTCCCCCCCCCACTGTAATATGTCCACCTCTCCCCCCCCACTGTAATATGTCCACCTCTCCCCCCCCCACTGTAATATGTCCACCTCTCCCCCCCCCACTGTAATATGTCCACCTCTCCCCCCCCCACTGTAATATGTCCACCTCCCCCCCCCCCCCCACTGTAATATGTCCACCTCTCCCCCCCCCACTGTAATATGTCCACCTCCCCCCCCCCCCCACTGTAATATGTCCACCTCCCCCCCCCCCACTGTAATATGTCCACCTCTCCCCCCCTCACTGTAATATGTCCACCTCTCCCCCCCCCACTGTAATATGTCCACCTATCCCCCCCCCCCACTGTAATATGTCCACCTATCCCCCCCCCCCACTGTAATATGTCCACCTCTCCCCCCCACTGTAATATGTCCACCTCTCCCCCCCCCCCCCACTGTAATATGTCCACCTCTCCCCCCCCCCCACTGTAATATGTCCACCTCTCCCCCCCCCCACTGTAATATGTCCACCTCTCTCCCCCCCCCCCACTGTAATATGTCCACCTCTCTCCCCCCCCACTGTAATATGTCCACCTCTCCCCCCCCCACTGTAATATGTCCACCTCTCCCCCCCCACTGTAATATGTCCACCTCTCCCCCCCCCCCACTGTAATATGTCCACCTCTCCCCCCCCCCCCCACTGTAATATGTCCACCTCTCCCCCCCCCCCACTGTAATATGTCCACCTCTCCCCCCCCCACTGTAATATGTCCACCTCTCTCCCCCCCCACTGTAATATGTCCACCTCTCCCCCCCCCCACTGTAATATGTCCACCTCTCCCCCCCCACTGTAATATGTCTACCTCCCCCCCCCCCCACTGTAATATGTCTACCTCCCCCCCCCCCTGTAATATATTACAGTGGGGAGATGTGGAGCTCACCTAGGCCGCCGCCAGGTGTACCAAGATGGCCGCCGCTCCGGAGCGAGGCCGAAGCCGCGGCCTTTCCTATGGCCGAGGCCGCGGAGCTCAATCTGCGGATCGCGTGGTGTGCCGATCTGAACATGGTGACCCGTTCGGGGCATGGATCAATGACGATCCGTTGCACCACTACTCGTGTCTGAAATTGATAACCATCAACACAAGCTCAAAGCCTTTAAACACAGGCCCTAAAAACTACACCCTTTAGAGAGATTGTAAAGTCTTGTGTTTTTTTTTTCCTATGTTATACTTGCCTGCTCTGTGCAGTTGGTTTTGCACAGAGCAGCCTGGATCCTCCTCTTCTTGGGTCCTTGGATCTAGCTCCTATCTATTCAGACACAGCTGCGGTTTGGCCCCACCCCCTCTCTCGCCTGATTGGCTAGCTGAATTTGACAGCAGCGGAAGCCAATGGTACAGCTGCTGTTGACCACTCAGGAGGAGAGTCCCGGACGGCCTAGGGAATAGTGGACAGAGATGGGCTCAGGTAAGTATGCGGAATGCTGCTACACACATAATGCATTTTATCTTAATGCATTAAATGCTTTAAAGTGTAAGTCCACCCTAAAGCTAAAATCCCTGCATCTACAGACATCCACAGTCCAACACATCCACCTTTTTCTGAAGCCGAACCGGTCTCCAGCGGCAGACGTTTTGCAGAGGACACAGCTGACAACGGCTGTGAAATGAATGGGGAGTGACGTCACCCATAGTTACTATGGGACTTCCGTTGTTGGATGTGCCCTCTGCACCTGCCTCCACAGCGAAGCCGCAGCTGATAGCTCAGTGTGGGATCGGGTCGGATCGGCTGCAGAAAAGTTATGTATACTGATTTTTACTTTACAGGGTTAGTGTTAGATCGTGGATGTCTGTAGATGCAGGAATTTTAGTTTTTAGGGAGGACTTCTACTTTAACATAAAAAAAACCTGACTTTACAATCGCTTTAAGCTTGGGTCCTGAATACTTAATCGTAAAGAGCCATTTCTATTATGATACTGTAAAATAGTTCTTTCAAAGAAAAACCCAGTGTTCTTGAAGCTCAGGATACTTTTCTAAAATAGAAAGTTGTTAAAGAATGAGGTCACCTTTGGGCACATGTTCCACCCGTTTTTATACGTTAAAACCTGTAACATGTTCCCACTTCTAATTTTGATAGCGGGCTGAGGATCTTCTCCCCACTGTCGTAAAGAAAAAAAAACGGGGCTCCGCCCACCCAGACGCATCTCTCATTCAGTTGTGTGAATGGGAGAACTACCATCAGCCATTGTGACTGATGGCTTGTAATGCTCAAAGAACTACCGTGTAATTCTTAATGAATTAATGGGGTGCTGGCGAGTGCTCTAGGTAGTTCATTGATGATTCCTGTCATTCAGGAACTACCTGCACATACGATTAGCGAGCAGACAGTCTGCAGGAGCCTGAGATTGTGCCCGTGATTTGCTGATCACTAGTGCAATGGTTGAACTAGATGGACTTGTGTCCTTTTTCAACCTGACTAACTATGTAACTATGCAATGTTTTATAGGCTCCTTAAAATAAGAAAATGCAAATTTTGTTTTTATTTAGAAAGGTGAACTTATCCTTTTTTTAAATCTTGAAATAAAACGCGACCAATCACTACTTCAGTCTCAACTGGCCACTTACCTAACCTTGGTTTGAATTTAAAAAACGCATACTTTTTGTATGTGGTGTCCCTATGACTATAAAGGTTGGCCCCACATACTACTTCACTTCTTGATTGGGGTAGGCACTGGCAACAAAAAATGCTGCTGGTCTGGTTGAGGTTAGTTCGTGTATTACCGCAATGGAATGTTTATTCATACTTCCAGCTTTAGAAGCTGAGAGAGAATGAATACACTCTATTTATAGATGTTGAAAACTCTGCCATTTAAAAGTATGCAAACCTTCTTTTTTTTTTTTTTTTTTGATTTCCTTCAGCCCTGTTACCAATTTTCCTAGTCATGTTAGAGTAGCTGATTTTACATTTTGGTACAATATAGCATGGAAAATGGTGCCTACTCTTTCCACAGCGCAGCTTACACAGGGCTACCCATTAGTAAATGCATGCTTGAGAATGTGGCTTTTTTTTTTTTTCTGGTTCAGACGTAAGCAGGTTGTAATGCCCGGCATGGTGATGCCATAAAGCATACTTTTCTCCTACAGGAAGGTTTGTATCATGTCTAATACATTATCTGAACCATGTGACTAACTTACAGATTAGAGTTTTGCTTTCATTATCTTTAGTACCTGTTAATCTTGTATGTATGGGGGCCCTGATCTAAGGGAGGCAAAAAGCCAAGATTATTTCTATTATGGTTGTTGGATTCAATGCAGGTCTTAACCATCTGGAGGTATAAGCAGATTAGGAGAAAAGCTAAGGCAAAGTTCAGATAAATTTGCAAGTTACTGAATGTATAGCTATTAAGCAGTACAACCTATGGGTTCAAAACACCATTTATTTTTGCATACCTTGGGCTCTGGGGCTAAGTAGAGTCCAGATCCTTGGTTCTCTCTTGCAGACATTTTGCTGCAGGGCTTTAAGACCCCTTTTCACACTGAGGCAAATTTCATGAGTTTTGGCGCTAGAAATGGCACCTGTAAACCGCCTCCCATTCAATACAATGAGTGCTTTCACACCCGCTTGCTGGACATTTGGTGAAGTCCTGCAAGCAGCATCTTTGGGGCAGTTTGAAAGCGCTGTATACAGCGCTCCCAAAACGCCCATTGCAATAAATGGGCAGCGCTTTGGAAGTACCGCAACACGCGAGTTTTTAGCCCCTTTGCGCTAAAGCAACGCTAAAACGAGTGGCATTTTTTAGCACTAACGTGGCCCCAGTGTGAAAGGGGTCTTGAGGTTCCATGTAGGCATGTTAAACACATCTGTGGCCTATACATGCTCATACTTTGGTGCCCAAGTCATTGATTCCTAGAAGCCCAGGCCAACTTTTTAACGTGTTGAATTTAACTAAAGAACTCCCGCTGATTTGTGTGCATTAGTCTTAAAGTCTCCTAAGGTTCTAAGGTTATACAATTATATATATTCTACACAGTGATTGCCACTGCTTCCAGATCCCAGCCAAGTGGCTTGCCTCCTGCTTACTGAACACAGGAGGGCGCTCGATCGGCAAGGGTGCCATCGAAAGAACACTTTGCATTTTCTGAATAAATGCAAAGCATTCCGTGATTAGATGAGCTGGTGATTGTAATGTCACCACCCTGCCTCTCCACCTCGTCTAATCCGATAAGACTTTGCAAGTGGAGGGAATCGTTGGGCTTTAGTTTGTTTTTTTAAGGGCGAGGAGGCTTAAGTCCTTAATTTTGTGGTTATTAGAAGTAAAGGGTTATTTCTGAATGTTTAAATAAAGGATACTGAAAGACTGTGAAAAATTTGCTGCCATCATTGCTGGAAAGTCTTAAATGGGTGATTCTCGGAGCGTGTCCACAATAGCAGCCCCCCTATAACTTTTAGGATAGGTTTGCTTTATTGCCTAACCATTAACCTAATCCCTAACACGAATTGATCTCCAAGTGGTTTTGTTTACTTTATTTAGTATTATAAATATTGTCAGCACTAAAATTTATGTACCTAAAGCCACTGATTATGTATGTAAATACCACTTGTTTACACTGAAACTTTACCCATTATGGCTTCAAGTAATTTTTTATTTTTTCTTCTCTCTCCCCCTTCCCTCCTTCCCCATGAATATTCCAACTGAACAGTTGTAACGGTGAGTACATATCAAAACATTTTTTTGTGTTTTTTAAACTTATTCTAAGAAAAATAAAGATCTTGTTACCCAATTGAAAATGTGGAACTATTTAGCCTGGGTAAATACTATGAATCCCAACCCCCCCCCCCTTTTTTATGATGCATTTTAACAACCTTCTGCTTTGAAGAGCAGCAAAGGTATATCTGTGTATGGACAAAGTCCTTGTCGTTATTCTATAATTATATCTAATTAACCTGAATGTTGGCCAACTGATTATGGTGTTTGATTCATTGATTTTTTTTTTTATTTTTATTTTTTTTTTTTTGGAATGGTGCCACTCACAAATACCTCCAGAATGTTTAGAAACTTTTTTTAACTTTTTTTTTTTTGGGCATTTGTAAAAGAAGTTAACTAAAATAGCCTAATTTTGTTGGATGGTTGTTCACTGTCTGCTAGTAATATTTATTGGAAGTTCCATTGTACTTTAAAGAACAGTGCCTGTTTGTGCATCTGCATGTTAATTCTAGTTCTAGTCAATTCAAGTGTTTTTTTTTTTTTTTTGTTGTTTTTTTCAGAATGAATATATGAAAGAAGACTTCTTCATTAAAATTGAAACTTGGCACAAACCAGACATGGGGACACAAGAAAATGTAAGTTGGTTGATTTTTTTTCAGGTTTCTTTTCAGTCATTTTGAGGTTGCTTCATACACATCCAAAGGAGAATTTTGTAAATCGTGACTGCTGCCCCTCTCTGCCAGTCTCTTCACTGGTTTCCCCTACCCCATCATAGAAAAATTCAAAATGCTAACCACAACATACAAGACCATCCGCAACATCGCCCTCAGCTACATCCCCAACCTCATCTGCAGATATCACCCAAATAGTGCCCTCCGCTCCTCCCAAGACATTATGCACTCTAGCTCCCTTGTTGCCTCCTCCCATGATCGCCTGCAGGACTTCTTCAGAGCCTCTCTCTTCCTCTGGAACGCCCTGCCCCAATATGTCCGGTCAGCCCCTACACTGTCCTCTTTTAGGCGATACTTGAAAACAAATTTATTCTGGGTAAACTACCCCACCTCCATTAAATCATCCCTTGCAGCTAATACCTTTTTGTACCATCTACCCCCTTCCTTTTAGATTGTAAGCTTAATGAGCAGGGCCCTTCTATTCCTACTGTATTGTAATCGTACTTTCCCCCCTGTATATTGTAAAGTGCTGCATAAAAAATAGATAATATATATAATCTCTATCCACATAATTTTAATATTTCCTGTTGATCTTTTATATCAAAGTGTACTCCTCCTTGTTTTCTGCTAGTTAACATATTTTGGTGCCCCCGGACTACATGTTGTATTTGGCTTTCCTTACCTGGGAAGCAGCTGGTGCTGTACCCTTCTGTCTTTGAATATCAGATGGAAATTCGTTTTCTCTTCACCTTCAAAAAATAAGGGTTCAGAGTTCTCTGGATCCACCAAAACCATACATAATAATAGGATATGGGAGGTATTAAAAATTATCCCATGGTAACAGGTTTCCTAATGTAGTTTCTGTGTTGCCACATTGCATCTCAGGCATACAGTACATCCAAATGATCAATACACTAGCCTTTTCTCCAGAAAATGTGTGTTTTTAATGGTCTTTATGATGCTTTGAATCCCTTGTTGGAGAAATAATTACATAAAGAGCAAGTTCACCTTTTCACTAAAAATGAGCTGACCTCAAAATATCCTGGCCACCCCTCCTTACCCCGCTGCAGATAGCGGGCGCAATGCCCTAGGCTGTCCATTTAGTGATTCGTGCACCATACACCACAAAACGGCACCAAAGTGAGTATCCATCATAATGCTCGTTATGGCAAGCTCTCATTGGTGAGCATGACCATGTGATCGTGCTGACCAATCAAAAGGGCTTTTTTCTTCTGGGACACCTTACCGGAAGAAAACGTTTCTTCTGATTGTTCAGTACATCCACGCGGCTGTGCTGACCAATGAGCGCGTGCCGATCTAAGCATTATGATGGGTACTCCGGGGCTGTGTATTGCGGTGTACAAAACGCTACACTGGCAACATGGAGCATCATGGCTGCTATGTGCAGGGGGTCCCGAAGGGAGGTCAGGATGTTGGGCGTGCATCTTTTTAGATTTTTCATGAAAAATGTAACTTACTTTTTTTTTTTTTCCAGGTCCATTGTCTAGATCCCAATGTGTGGAAAACTGTTGAAGTGGTCCATATTGATATTGCAGACCGAAACCAAGTAGAACATGGCGTAAGTTTGGTTTTAAATCTTTCATTCTTGCATAATTTACACAACAAAACAAAGCCACTGCTGCAGAAATGTTACTGCTTACATACAGGGGGTGTAAAAAATACTGCAACCAACACACAAAATAGAAAGTAAAGTTGTCCTTTTAAGTAAGTCGCCCTACCCAGGATGGCAGTGCCTCTGATGAAGCTTTAACTTCCTACCTGCTCCCATGATCTTCACTCTGTGGGCCTGCCTGGTGCCACACAGCCTTTGCCAAGAAAACGTTTTTGCCGGGTCCTGGTTTTATGCCTTTGGCTCATGCAAAGAGAAGAATGTGGCATACTACACTACAGTACATGGTTGGAGGCTGCCATAAATACAATTCTTGAGTGGAGGTCTGCTTTGAGCTGGTTACAGTTGAAGTCCACACGTGATAGGTGGTATGAAGGGTTCCATATAGTGTCCCCCTATGTTTGAAAACAGAGATTATGAACAAACCACAAAAGCGCAATGTATAAGGTCAGTTGTTTTTCAGCCGTATGTGTCAAAAAGTGTGTTTAATAGGCACCTTGATAGTTGATGACATTTTGTCAACCGTTAACAGAGAATACAGTGTCTCAATTACAGTTACATCTGTCGGAATAATCTGCAGTCTTTTTTATTATACCAATTGTAAACCTGCTAAGCATGATGAAGTTGCATTGACAGAGGACCAATACTTGCAGAACAAAGCTTTCACAGCACCTCTGCATTCTGGAGTCCACAGCAGCTGCTTTCATGAGCTTTACAAAGTTTCTGTTAGCCCTGGCATTCTTAAACTTCTTGCATCCATTTGCCAATGTGGTAACCTTGGACCCTGAGCAAAAAATTACCATGGCTTGGTAAATTATTTTACCGTAGTGTGGTTTACATGTGGAATTTGCCAAAGTATTAAAACCCACACTGGGGAATTCAGGAAAGGCTTAACACATTTATGGTGGTAGTTTCCTCAAGAACTTCCTGCCCCTAATTTGGGCACACATTAACGACACGTGCAAAAAATTCAGGTGGTTTTTACTACTGCTGCTTTTAAACCTGTCACTGAGGCAGTAACAGATTCTTAAAGAATTAGACGGTTCTCTAATTAGGAAACGTGGTAATTAAGACCAAATTTGAGTTGGCTGTGCTGGGAAGCTGTCTTTATTATTGCACTGGGCTTTATCCCCGACCCAATTCATCTGTTGGCCAGGCAATAAACAAAGGGGTCGGCGATAATTGATTTGTCACTGGGTGGGCAGAGCCTGATGGGGAACTGAGAACTAGTTTGCATGGCAATAGGTGGACTATTGGACTGAATAGCGTTTTTTTGATCTGCTCACTGCCTTGCATTGGCATTTAGAAGTAAAATGAACCTGAAGGGGAACTAGCCTTTCAGTTCCCCATCAGGCTTTGCACATCCCTAGTACAGGACTCCTAAGCCATTTGCCAGTCTGTGTGATGGGCGCAGTGACTGGGGAGGAAGGGATTGCACGAAGGAAAGGGGATCCAATAGGAACACTGAGCTCAGTGCGGAAACCAACAGATTTATGTACCGGTCTCTGCACTGCATGTGGTTACTGCGCAGCCCCCTTCAGTGGGGATAATTTTTGCTATGCCGCGGTTCAAAGTGTCATGATGCCACATGTGTACAACCCCATCTGTTGCCTTTGCGGCTTGAGGGGGAGTGATTGGGGGGGCAGTAAAAATGTGATTCAACTGCATGTTTTTTGCTTTTTATTTATTTTTTTCTCAACCAAACTGTCAAACTATCAAATGGCTGGTGTCATAACTGATCACATGTGCAGCATCATGGCAACTGCAGATCAAACAAAGAACATGACCACTTTCTAGGGAATAAGTATGTAAGAGTATCAGAAAAAACCTAAGTATATCTGATCCTAGCGCTCAAAGATATATATGTAAATGACCTGCAATTAAGCTGCTATTATAACGTGCACGTAAACTGTAAAAAAATTGTTTTAATAAATTAAAACTAACAGCGCTAAGATGAGACGACCATCCCACCTATGATATGTAGATATATCCTGCAGTAAAAAACAGTTTAAAAGTCTCTAAACTACACCATCAGGTGAAACTAGAGAACATTATAAACAAACATTAAACAATCAAAATGCTAATGCACACAAATTGCACCAAAGATCAAATATTACTAGAAACAAGCTAGATATATAAAAGTCTTCAAGGATGATTATTGGCAAGGAGGTATTAAACAGTAATCCTTCAGCGCTAGTAATGTCTCTTTAAACGGTGACACAGGGCTGACTCCTTCAACCTTAAAAGACTTCCAGCCGATCCCAGTGCAATTTGAAATCAGACCTCCACCAATATCATGGCAAATACTGTCCCCTTAAGAAATGTACTCACCAGACTTTGAATGGAAAAACGCCTGTAAGCTCCTCTCCAAGGATTCCGTCGGGTACCTTCAGAGTCTCCCAATGACTTCAATCAGCCTGAGAGTGCATGCAGCAGTGCGGGCATGAAAAAACAAGGGAAGCTTCATATAGTGTAAAACCCTTTTATTAATAATATAAATGCCCCCACATACATGTATATGCTTACTAGAAAAGAATAAAAATATGGCATATCACCCAGCCGATTCGTCAGCTCACTGTTGTATATGCTGCTCCCAGCATTCAAAACCTCCTTGATTCCCGGGAAGACGATCGGGTCAGTGATGTGATAGGTTGCGTGGTCACGCCCTGACGCGTTTCGTGATTGGCTCACGTCTTCAGAGGGCGCCCTCTGAAGACGTGAGCCAATCACGAAACGCGTCAGGTTGCGTGGTCACGCCCTATCACATCACTGACCCGATCGTCTTCCCGGGAATCACAAAGGTTTTGAATGCTGGGAGCAGCATATACAACAGTGAGCTGACGAATCGGCTGGGTGATATGCCATATTTTTATTCTTTTCTAGTAAGCATATACATGTATGTGGGGGCATTTATATTATTAATAAAAGGGTTTTACACTATATGAAGCTTCCCTTGTTTTTTCATGCCCGCACTGCTGCATGCACTCTCAGGCTGATTGAAGTCATTGGGAGACTCTGAAGGTACCCGACGGAATCCTTGGAGAGGAGCTTACAGGCGTTTTTCCATTCAAAGTCTGGTGAGTACATTTCTTAAGGGGACAGTATTTGCCATGACATTGGTGGAGGTCTGATTTCAAATTGCACTGGGATCGGCTGGAAGTCTTTTAAGGTTGAAGGAGTCAGCCCTGTGTCACCGTTTAAAGAGACATTACTAGCGCTGAAGGATTACTGTTTAATACCTCCTTGCCAATAATCATCCTTGAAGACTTTTATATATCTAGCTTGTTTCTAGTAATATTTGATCTTTGGTGCAATTTGTGTGCATTAGCATTTTGATTGTTTAATGTTTGTTTATACTGTTCTCTAGTTTCACCTGATGGTGTAGTTTAGAGACTTTTAAACTGTTTTTTACTGCAGGATATATCTACATATCATAGGTGGGATGGTTGTCTCATCTTAGCGCTGTTAGTTTTAATTTTATTAAAACAATTTTATTAAAACAATTTTTTTACACTTTCTAGGGAATGTTGAGGCTATTAACCAGGACCAGATGCACCCTATGATGCAAATACCATTCCTGTATTCCAGGATGATAATGACCTTTTCATGGGTCAGTAGCTGATGTTTCTGTGCTGAGCGCGTGCTCTCTGTTTACTCCAGCACACACTAGCTGTCCAAAGTCCCCATTAATGGTTGGTAGCTCCCAATCATGTGACAGCCAATGACAGTGGTCACAGGATTGCGATCCTTTCTGCCCCAGGCAGTCAGAACCTTTTAACCACGTATCGACCGCCTGCCCACAATGCTGCCTACATCTGGGTATTTTACACAGCAAGAGCCTGTCAGCAAGTCCTGGCCAATGATTAATGGTCGGGATCTGCTGATTGGCTGTGTGCAATCACAGTCCAGGGCTCGGTGTTGACATTCAACACAGGGCTCTGTACAGAGGCAATGATCTGTTTCTCATCCCTTCAAAGCAGGGTTGAATAACTTGGAGATCTATTTGTAAGAGCAGCACACTTTACACATAGTTAGGCACACATTTAACCCCTTGATTGCCCTAGATGTTAGTAACCCTTTCCCAGCCAGTGCCATTAGTACAGTTACAGTGCATCATTACGATCACTAATCACTGTATTAATGTCACTGTTGACAACAATGGCAGGGAGTGAACCCCCCCCCCCAGCGTCGGATTACCTGCTGCACTATCGCAATCCCGTAATAAGCCGCTGATCACCGTCATTAGTAGTACAGGTCCTTCTCAAAAAATTAGCATATTGTGATAAAGTTCATTATTTTCTGTAATGTACTGATAAACAGACTTTCATATATTTTAGATTCATTACACACAACTGAAGTAGTTCAAGCCTTTTCTTGTTTTAATATTGATGATTTTGGCATACAGCTCATGAAAACCCAAAAATCCTATCTCAAAAAATTAGCATATTTCATCCGACCAATGAAAGAAAAGTGTTTTTAATACAAAAAAAGTCAACCTTCAAATAATTATGTTCAGTTATGCACTCAATACTTGGTCGGGAATCCTTTTGCAGAAATGACTGCTTCAATGCGGCGTGGCATGGAGGCAACCAGCCTGTGGCACTGCTGAGGTGTTATGGAGGCCCAGGATGCTTCGATAGCGGCCTTAAGCTCATCCAGAGTGTTGGGTCTTGCGTCTCTCAACTTTCTCTTCCCAATATCCCACAGATTCTCTATGGGGTTCAGGTTAGGAGAGTTGGCAGGCCAATTGAGCACAGTAATACCATGGTCAGTAAACCATTTACCAGTGGTTTTGGCACTGTGAGCAGGTGCCAGGTCGTGCTGAAAAATTAAATCTTCATCTCCATAAAGCTTTTCAGCAGATGGAAGCATGAAGTGCTCCAAAATCTCCTGATAGCTAGCTGCATTGACCCTGCCCTTGATAAAACACAGTGGACCAACACCAGCAGCTGACATGGCACCCCAGACCATCACTGACTGTGGGTACTTGACACTGGACTTCAGGCATTTTGGCATTTCCCTCTCCCCAGTCTTCCTCCAGACTCTGGCACCTTGATTTCCGAATGACATGCAAAATTTGCTTTCATCCGAAAAAAGTACTTTGGACCACTGAGCAACAGTCCAGTGCTGCTTCTCTGTAGCCCAGGTCAGGCGCTTCTGCCGCTGTTTCTGGTTCAAAAGTGGCTTGACCTGGAGAATGCGGCACCTGTAGCCCATTTCCTGCACACGCCTGTTTTACGGTGGCTCTGAATGTTTCTACTCCAGACTCAGTCCACTGCTTCCGCAGGTCCTCCAAGGTCTGGAATCAGTCCTTCTCCACAATCTTCTTCAGGGTCCAGTCACCTCTTCTCATTGTGCAGCGCTTTCTGCCACACTTTTTCCTTCCCACAGACTTCCCACTGAGGTGCCTTGATACAGCACTCTGGGAACAGCCTATTCGTTCAGAAATTTCTTTCTGTGTCTTACCCTCTTGCTTGAGGGTGTCAATGATGGCCTTCTGGACAGCAGTCAGGTCGGCAGTCTTACCCATGATTGCGGTTTTGAGTAATGAACCAGGCTGGGAGTTTTTAAAAGCCTCAGGAATCTTTTGCAGGTGTTTAGAGTTAATTAGTTGATTCAGATGATTAGGTTAATAGCTCGTTTAGAGAACCTTTTCATGATATGCTAATTTTTTGAGATAGGAATTTTGGGTTTTCATGAGCTGTATGCCAAAATCATCAATATTAAAACAAGAAAAGGCTTGAACTACTTCAGTTGTGTGTAATGAATCTAAAATATATGAAAGTCTAATGTTTATCAGTACATTACAGAAAATAATGAACTTTATCACAATATGCTAATTTTTTGAGAAGGACCTGTATATAAAATAAAAAAATCCCAGTATTTATACCATAGTTTGTAGTTATAACTTTCCACTTGTGGTGTTTTTTTTTTTATTTTTTTCTCCAGTTTTAGCCTTTTTTTTTTTCATTTTATAGTGCAAAAAATAAAAAACCCAGTGCTGATCAAATGGCACCAAAAGAAAGCTATTTTTTGTGTGGGGGGAAAAAAGTTTCATTTGGGTACAGCATTGCATGACTGCGCAATTACCAGTTAAAATAGCACATTACAAAATGGCCTGGTCACGAAGAGGGTAAAATCTTCCAGAGCTGAAGTGGTTAAATGTATGCCGGTGCATGTGAAAAAGTATTAAAATATTAAACATTCAAAATGTCTTGTATTTTTTTTAATCTACTGCAAGGATTCCTCATAGAGCAGCAAAATCTTCTGTACAGTCTCAGGTTGAAATGCGAGGGAATCCATTGTAACACAGGAAACAACAAGTTCTAGCCCTTTCTTGCTCTATCTAGTCTAAAATAAATTTGAGTTGGTCTTTAGGCTTGGTTTCTGTAAACGTTAAATGCTTTTTATATTGACTTGCTTGTACATTGCATTTACTGGCCCTTTTCCGAAGTCTGATGTCCCTTGTTTTATTGTATTTTTCCTTCATTATTTCAAAATGTTTTTCTATATTACATTTATTATCTTTCCTCAGCTCCTGAAATACCAGTATGACATGTGGGGTGTGTGATTTTGTTTATCTGATAATGAGTTTTTTTGGCTTAAGCATTCTACAGAGAAGTAGTACTTTCATCTGAAGTGACACATTAGCCCTGTTGCATTTTTAACCTACTTCAGAAGCTCAAACTGTTTGTACAGCACAGTGCTTTGTGGTGGACGCTCTTTTTTTCATGGGTTGCAGAATTAGCCTCCAGATATCCTCAGAGCCGAAGATTCGAGTGGGTTACAGCTGTCATCCCCCAGAGTATTTTAACCGCACTAATGAGATGAGAAGTGTACAGCTGGTGGCAAACAAAATAAACCACAAGCCAAAGGCTTGCCTACAGTGGCTTTGCTTTCCCTGTGGGATCCTAAAGTAGATTGCATGCTAACAAAGCCAGAAGGCTGTCTCCTTCCACACTATTGCTCATTTGCAGCTGTAATTGGAAGCCAGGCATTGTATTGCTGTGCTGGATATTGTTTTATTGTAGCATTTTTATTTATTTATTTTAATCAAAGTGCAGAAGCTGTATAAAAAAGAAAATTTAAAAGCATTGTATTTAAATACTGGTATTGCATTTTTTTGAATAATATAAAGGGTGAGCTAATGGCTTTGATGCTGCTATTTTTAAGTAACTATTTTTAATGAAAATTATTTAACTGCTTCTATACCGGGCCAATTCAGACATTCCTCTCTTACATGTAAAAATCATCATTTTTTTTGCTAGCAAATTACTCAGAACCCCCAACCCCCCCCCCTTATATATTGTAATACATGGGGGGGTTAGAGTCCCTCTATTTTAAATATGTATTAACTTGTCTATACCTATAATTAGCTAGTCTAGTCTGATAATGTTAATGGTACAATAACAAGGTTAGCTATAAAAATACACACTGCAAGGGTCTCATTTATTTTCCAAGAAAGTAGTAATGCTAACATAAAAACACTAAAGGAAAATATATTACAGAGCATATAAAACAAAAGAACATAAATGGTACTTTATGTAAGGTCCTCCTCGAGATGCTGTCTCGGCTAAGCTCCATGGAAAAGAGGAAGTAACTTCAGCCGGTCAGTACTTTTTAAAGCCCACCCACTGCCAGCCTATCCAGCTATCTGCATCCAATAAGAAGAGGTCGTCCTTCCTAATCACCAGGAAGTATATTCTTCTCTTCCCGTCCTCCAGGAAGTATGCTGTAATGTTCACTAGGGGCAGCAATTGTCCATGTATCACCGCTATTTGACCTGGGTCATCCTTCAGTGACAGCTGGTCTTTGATCTTCTGTAACTCAGGACATTTTAATTCACACCTTCCCAGGAGGTCTTATCTGGTGCTTCTTCAACCCTGTACCTCACATCAGGAGGCCTCCAAGAACATTCTGCTAGGATATAAATTCCCATTCATGACTCCTTGTTAAGAACACCCTGCTTGGTTAACTTGCAAATTTCAACTTGGCCAAATGACTGTATCAACCAGAAAACTCCAGATATATGATATTAAACCATGTTGCCTTCCAATGTATGCTGCTTTGTGCCTGATGGGCACACATCACCCTTCTTCAGAAACAGCTACTATGGAACGGTCCGAAACGGTCTTAACGTGTTGTGCTTCTCAACATGTGCTGCTTTGCCCATGAGTGACACACCACCACCATTCTTCAGTGGCAGCTTCCATTGCACCATTTCGTGTCTTCTCCTTTCCGGTATCTTCACGATGGGGAGCAATACAGGCAAAGGGGTGTCCATTCACTCACACATATTTGGAGCCACATATTAACCAGCTTTCATATACAGAACCCCGAGGAGGGCCTTGCTCATCCATATTACTAACCTAATACATGTACGTCAAATTATAATAGCACGCAAATCAACACATTACCATGATATGTTCAAAAATATGCAACCCACCAAATTAAGAGTCCCACCTCCAACCAATCCTTCTTTTAAACAAACAATAGAGAGGTCAAGCCCCGGTGTTGTCCCTAGTATGTCATCTGGAGAGGGACAAAGCCGGAAGACTATGTATCCAAGGGGCGATAGGGGGCTATCGCACAAATATTCTTTTGGATATGGGTGCAGCCGTCGGCTTAATGAATATCGAACTTCAAAGGGATCCTACTGGGAGACAAATTTTCCTTAGAGGATTTGCAGGACAGCAGGGTACCTTCTGAGCAGTCAATACCTGTGCCCATAGACATGGAGAGGTTGTGTGTGGAACACAGTTTTGTTTCTTTCCCCAACACATGAGGGCACCATTTTGGGCTCTGATGTCATAGGGGCGCATGGACTGATTCTTGATCTCTTTAATTGGGTGTTTAAATAATTACTTATCTGATTGTGGACCACATCCCCGATACAGTCAGAACATGAATTCCTCAGATTGGGACTTTAAACCACAAGCAGTTTAATAGTAAAGTATTTAAAATTAATTGCACATTGATAATGTATAACATGAACATGGGGATATACGCAACAAACACAAATATTGGGAACAGAAATGGAAACCAGCTGCAAGGAAAAGCCCAGAGCTTTGTCAGACAGAACGTCCAACGCGTTTCCAAAAACAAAATGCAGATCTTCAGGGACAGAGGGCTTGCGGGTTCCAGATCTGTGGCTTATATCCCAAATGTTGATGCTCCACACAAAAAGACGAAGAACATAACTCCAAAAAAAAAAAAGAAGGCTATGTCCATCAGAGCAGTGCAGAAGCAGCAGAAAACGTGAATGACATCAACCAGAAGTCCGTGTAATGTGGAATGGTCTTATTGTGTAACTTTAGTGGCATAACTACTTAGTGGTAACTCTACCTTGCCAGACACCACCAGCCACATCTCCAGCCACATCATTTTGACTCCAACGTTAAGATCCATAAGGCATGTCCCAGATATTTAGTTGATGGATACAACCATCTTTAACCCAGGATGTTCTGGATGATTTCATTTTTGACATACACGCTCTATCAACCGGACCTGTATCGAGGGGAAAGTACTATTCTACCTCTCCTCCTATAGCTATGGTCTATATAGAGTTATACCACTAATTCACACAATAAGACCATTCTACATTATACGGACCTCTGGCTGATGTCATTTATGTTTTCTGCTGCTTGTGAAACGAAAAAAAAAAAGAAAGCCATGTCCGTCAGAGCAGCGATGTAAAAATCCCTTGTAATAGGAATAGGGCATGACAGGTTCTCTTAGGAGAGATGTGGGGACTTGTAGACCCCAGATCTCTCCATAAAGCCTGAGATAATAAAAAAAAAAAACTCTCAGCCTTTCAAGCTGAAATACACAGATGTGTTTACAACTGCCAGGGCCGCACATGACGTCAAAACATCGCGTCCGGCCTCAGTCATAGAGATGACTGGGGGCCATCTGGTCCTCGGCTCTATGGCAAACTTCCACTGCTGGCGGATTCCTTCTCTGGCTTGCCGATAACACAGACGAGCTGGTAGAAGCATCGGTGGGCTGGAGGAGGGGGACGCCCCCTCCCCGCCGCCTGTAAAAACAATCAAGCGGCGGAACTGCTATGGTTGTTTTAGCTGTGCAGGGAATCGCCGGCAGAAAAAGATATCTGAATGATGCCTGTAGCTGCAGGCATCATTCAGATCTCTCCACTGAAAACCCAGGACGTCATATGATGATCAACAGTATGTGATAATTCGTTAAAGTGTTACTAAACCCAGTAATATGAAAATAGTTAATCTGCCCCCCCACAGTGCCCACAGCTTATAAATCTCCTTTACAATAAAATATTGCCACTATATACCCTTTTGGCTGATCTGTATACCACGGTTACATGATAAAGTAGGTGAAAATTTCCACTTTAGCCTGTATACACGCCCACATGTGTGATGTCAATATCATGTGACCTGGCTATCTGAGTAACTGTTCTCTCCAGCATATAAGACACAACTGAGCATGTGCAGTTTGGCTACCCTCCCTCTATTAGCTGGCTTTCCCCAGATAGACCGTGCAGGAGGGAAAGATCTATGCATACAGGGTAAAACTCTGTATCCAGGGATCGATCTCTGTTTCTCATCACTGTAAAGCATATTGCATGGCTCTGGAACGCAGGGAAATACTGTGTTCTGGTGTGACATGCAGAAAACATTTGTGAATGGGGGCTGCCCTATGCATGACAAGTGAAAATGTTCCAAAACACCCAAAAACAAACGCATACGGGAATGTGAGTTTTCGCTACGTGGAGATGTGACTGAGGCCTGTCAACTGAGTGTTTCCGTCCACTCCCTCCTATGCACAAGCGCTGTACAATTTCCTTTAGATTTACCAGAACTATGGAATAGGATAACCAATCCATTTAATTTGTATCAAATCAGAAAGGCCCTTGTACTACATAGCTGATGGGAGATCTAAAGTAGATTGTACAACCAGATTGTATAGAAAGTCGGTGGAAGGTGGTCCCTCTTCTGTGATGCAACAAGGAAATTAAGGCTTCTGGGAGATGACGTTCAGAAAGGGAATGCTAAGAGGTGATCTACAGGAAATGATGAAATCTGAAAATCATTTTAAAAATTCAAATAAACTGACAAGTTTTTAAACCTTCTGTGGATAATGTATATGTGAGAAAAGCACATTGAGATGGCTGGGCCAGAAATGGGATTGGAAAGAGCTTCTGTGTATTATGAAAAGTGAAATCCTGACCGAAAAGATGAACTTATCCTTTAAGCAGACTAGCACACAGGCTTTGTAGTCCACACACACTTTCATATTTAAAAGAACCACGCCGGGCCCTGTAGGTCAACCTGTTTAAAGGTAGTACTTCATTAACCTTTTTCAAGGGTCAGGGGCTATCCATTAGAGGATATTTTCCTGGCATAGAAAAGTCTCTTAAATGTTTTTTTATTTTTAATGTACCAAGTTCAAGTTTTCCAAAAGGCACCAAGCTGAAAATATTCAAAATTTTTAAAGTCTTCGAAATATACTTCATGATTTGTGACCAGAAGGGCCTAACCTTTTCATATGCCCATATCATTTTGCAGCAGATCCCTGTCAACATTTTGGCATTCATGGCAAGTAGGAGTTTCTCCTTCTTTTTTTATTCATGTGAAACTGGCAGATAGCTGTGTAATTTCTATAAAAATATCTTTAACCACTTGTCCACCGCCCACCGTCAAATGACGGCGGGCGGAAGACGCTCTCGTTCTGACCGGACGTCCTATGACGTCGGCCCCTTTAAACAGGGAATGCACGTGATCGCGTGCACGCATCCCTGTACTGTCGGTGGCGGCGTGTCACAGAGACACCGCTCGTCACGACAGGGGTGAACAGCCGATGGCAAGTGCTGTTTACCACGTGATCGGATGGTAATGCCCCACTTGACGCGGCGAATGAGCGCGCTGCGCATGTCTGTCGGTGGCAGCGTGTTCCCCGGTACACTGCTAGTCACCGATGATAGTACACAGCCATTGTCCAGGGCTGTATACCATGTGATCGGCTGTGATCCATTCACAGCCTGATCACTAAATGTAAACATAGAGCTGTAACTAACTGTTGCCAGCTCTTCTGTCCTCGCACACTGTTTCCAGTGTGAGGAGAGAAGAGCCAGGAGCAGTGAGTTACAGATCTATGTTCAGTAGTGTCTGCACCAACACCACACCTGTCCCATCGCCCCCCCCCCAATTGTCATCTGTCACCCAACAGTTGCCCCATAAAAGTGCACCTGTCGCATAAGAGACTGCCATCAGTGACCATCAGCAGTGCAACCGTCACCCATCAGTGACCGTGCCCTGTCACCCATCAGTGACCGTACCCTGTCACCCATCACCTGCCACATAAGAGACTGCCATCAGTGACCATCAGCGGTGCAACAGTCACCCATCAGTGACCTTGCCCTGTCACCCATCAGTGACCTTCAGCGGTGCACCAATCAGTGACCATCAGCGGTGCACCCATCAGTGACCGTGGCCTGTCACCCATCATCCATCAGTGACCGTGGCCTGTCACCCATCTGTGACCATCACCCGTCACCGCCCGTGGCCTGTCACCCATCAGTGACCATCGCCTGTCACCCATCAGTGACCATCTCCCGTCACATCATCACATATCGGTGAACGTCACCTGCCACCCATCGCACAGCCCATCAGTGACCGTCACCTGCCACCCATCTGTCACCTCTCGCACATCTACCCGCCACACAGCCATGTCCAAAAGAGTCTATACCAGTGAGGAGGCGTTCCAGATCCTCTCCATGACTGATGAGAGCACCGGGGAGTTCTCATCAGATTCCAATTCTGATTCCGAATCAAATTCGGAATTTGAACCGATTTGAATATAGTAATGATTCGGATGAAGAATGGCCAGCAACCAGGATTATATTCCCAGGCCCAGTACCAGCGCTGCCACCAACAATAGGCCCCGGGAACAAAGGCCCAGTACCAGCGCTGCCACCATCCGAAGCAGGCCGAAGACGGCAAAAAAGATGTCGTGTGTGCAGCAAAGGAGAACTTCGAAAAGATACCAGCTACCATTGTCCCCGGTGTCCGTCCCAACTGGCATTTGCATTGGTGTATGCTTCGAACTTTATCACACATCCCTAAAATATTAGCCCATATTTTTAACCATTCCCCCCCCCCCCATTTTCATAATCTGTGCTGACCATTTTCCATGCTTCCCCAAATAACCTTGCCACTGTCTTCCACGTGAACTGACCCTGGCCTGCTTTTTGACTATGCCTCTGCCTACTGTTTGGACTGCTTGCACGTGAACTGACCCTGGCCTGTTTTATGGACTATGCTTTTGCCTACCACTTGAACTGATCTGTTGCCCTGCTACTGTAGTACACAGGGGTCTCGCATATGTGAGGGGCTCCAGAATCGTTTTTCCGGATAGAGAAAAATGTTTTTTTTGTTTTTCCAAGTCATCTTCCAGGACGGCTTACAGAGAGATAGGCTCCTCCCACCTAGAACAGGAAACACATGATCCACATCATAAAAGTCTTACTCATGCATTAGCACCTCAGTATTTGTGTTTCCTCAGGCTAGACAGGCACTATCCAAGGGATGTTTGTTATTTTTTTGGGCCTTCGTGCCAGGCGGCAGGGGCCCCCCCGACGTCCATACCCAGTCAACAGGGGTAGTTCCCCTGGGGTATGAGTCAGTTTGGGGCCACCCAGGAGACCCGAAACAGGGGTCATGGGTGATGGTATGGGACCCCACCTCCCAAGTCGGGTGTATCCTCAGCGAGGTTACCTGTGAGGGTGGAGGAGGTGATCCAGTGGGTCCAGCCGCGGCACAGCAGGGTATCCTCCTGGCGGAGGCTCGGGCAGCCGTAGAGCCGGTATCCTTCCCGGACAGATGGATCTACAGAGGGGAGTCTCTAGCTCCAGGACAGCATGGAGCTGGGCGCACAGCTAGTGTGTCACTTCCGGCGCAGAAAACAGGAAGTGACATGACAGGAAGTCCCGCGGCGGCCATCTTGGTACACCCATTTGGAAGCCTAGTTGAAAATAACAGGCGTGCTGTGCCGTGGGGCGGCGTCGGATCCACAGCGCCGCTCCGGACCTCCACTCCTCTCATATTTAAGGGACCCGGACCTAAAGATGGCGCCGCGCAACATGGAAGGACCCAGAGACGCAGATCTGGAGGCGCCATCGGTCGCATCGGGCCCTAAGGTAAGAAAATAAGGGGCAGACCGCTTCTTTCCTTTTCTTACCCTCCTGTGGGGGCGGCACAGGGGGAGTCTGTTTATTCCAGAGACCGTTTGTTTCTCCTATGCTGATGGTGGCAGACGTCACATATTCTAGCATAGGCTCTGGTGGTGGGTACTTCTCATAATTCTTAGACTAGAATAAGAGAGTCCACGTGGTGTTTCTGGTTTGGGTGTTTACTTCAGTGTAAGTAATATGCAGGCGCTTGTCATTTTCTGTATTACAGGACAGGACCCACGAGCCCAGAGATAAAACAGAAACACCTAGAAAAAGATGCCCAATATGTACCAGGAAGTTGCAAATTGGGTGGAAAGAGAATGCTTGTCAGGACTGCATAGACAGACTTATCAAGGGAGAAACAGGCCCTGTTCTCAAAGGCTTTATGGACTCATTAAAGTCAGGGATGAAACAGACGTTTCAGTCCTTTAAGCCCACACAGCAAGAGACACTTGCTGAACCCAGCCCAGGTACTTCAGGCACCAGTACTACCGTGAGGCCAGAAGTTAGGGCCCAGGTACGGGCAGTCCACCAGCATCGAGTCCTGGAGGACGGGGAGGACAACTCAGGCTCAGCCTCAGACCCTGAGGAGATAGACCCGAGCGAGGAAGGGCCAGAAAAGATGCAAAAATTCCTTTTTCCTTCAGAGGAGACAGAGGAGCTCCTGAAAGCAATCTACGACACCCTGGAACTGGAGTCCCCAGAGAACCAGGAGTTGTCAGTGCATGACCTCCTATATGAAAGCTTTCAGCCTAGACAGGGCAGAACCTTTCCGGTGCATGGATCCCTAAGGGAGACCATACTTCATGAATGGAGGAAGCCGGAGAAAGCAGTATTCTTCCCTAAAAATTTAAAGAGAAGGTTCCCCTTTAAGGAAGAGGATACAAAGCTGTGGGATAGATGTCCCAGACTGGACGTTTCCATAGCCAAGGTCTCTAGAGCTTCAGAACTTTCCTTTGAGGATACAGGTATCCTGAAGGACCCAATGGACAGGAAGGCGGAGGGCTATTTAAAAAAGGAGTGGGAAGCTTGCTCCGCCAACTTTAGACCCGCACTAGCCACCACATGCGTGGCGCGTACACTTGACTTATGGCTTAAACAGCTCCGCACTCTTCTGGAGTCAGACACTCCTAGGGAAGAGATTCTGGATGCTTTACCCACGCTAAGTAAGGCAGTGGCCTATATAGCGGATGCATCCACGGAGTCGGTCACATTCTCGGCCAGATCCACAGCCTTGGTTAATGAAGCCAGGAGGGCTATCTGGCTGAAGACCTGGGGAGGAGACTCTGTCTCAAAGACAAGACTCTGTTCCCTCCCGTTTGATGGAGATCTGCTCTTTGGAAAGGAGCTGGAATCCGTCCTAGAGAGGTCGGCCGATAAAAAGAAAGGGTTCCCTTCCACAGTGGCAGACCATCTCCAGCAGCCGTTTTATCCTAGATCTGATCGCATCAGGGTACAGGATAGAACTTTTAGGCTGCCCCCCTCAAAAACTTTTCATAACAAGTCTCCCAAGAGACGCGGAAAAAGCCACAGCTATGTCTTCCCTCCTGCAGAGTATGCTGGAAGAGAAGGTGATAAGCTTCATCCCCCCCATCTCTAAGGAAAGAGGGATTCTACTCTCAAGTTTTTCTGATAAAGAAATCATCAGGAAAATTTCGACTGATTCTAAATCTGAGACAAGTAAACATGTACGTAAAGTACAGACGTTTCAAGATGGAATCAATCTACTCCACCAGAGAGCTGTTAACCCCTGGGGTCTTCATGGTCTCATTGGACCTAGGGGACGCCTATCTTCACGTCCCTATTCGAGAGGAGTCCCAACAATTTCTCAGATTTGCAGTAAGAAAAGGGTTCAGAACCCTCTATTTTCAATTCAATGCTCTGCCCTTCGGACTAGCGTCAGCTCCACGCATTTTTACGAAGATACTGGCAGAAGCGCTAGGGACTCTGAGATCAGAGGGAATTCAGATTATCCCCTATCTGGACGACCTACTGTTTTTTTGCAGACTCAGCAGAAGAAGTCAGACGGAACCTGAGCAGAACTACCAGACACCTTCAGCAACTAGGGTGGCTGGTAAATCAGGAGAAGTCACAATTAGTACCTACTCAGAGCATTGTATACCTAGGATACCTGATAGACTCAAGGAAGTCCAAGATATTCCTGACAAAGGAAAAGGTAGAGACAATTTTGACAGAGGTGAGGAACCTCTGCACTTGTTCAAGGACCTCAATTCAGAGTATGAGGGTCCTTGGGTTAATGACAGCGGCCATCCCAGGAGTCCAGTGGGCTCAGTTCCATACTCGAGCGCTTCAGGCGTTCATGCTTTCTCTCTGGGATGGACAAACAAATTCACTTCAGAGACAGACGGAAATTCCGCAGGAAGTAAAGCTCTCAATAGAATGGTGGTTGATCCCTGCAAACCTCTCGGCTGGCCGACTCTGGTCCCAACACTGTCCTCTGGCAGTCACCACGGACGCCAGCGGGCAGGGCTGGGGGGCCCATTCAGGCACTCTGATAGCCCAGGGGTTCTGGAACCGGCAGGAAGCCGGCCTCTCCTCCAATGCGAGGGAGATGAAGGCGGTTCTAAAGGCCCTAGTAGCCTTTTGCCCATCCCTAAGGGGAAGACATGTGCAGGTCCTTTTGGACAACATTACCACGGTTTGTTACCTCAACAAGCAAGGGGGTACGAGAGTCCCGGGTCTGATGAGGATAGCAAGAGAGATCCTTCAATGGGCAGAAGAAAACCTGTTATCCCTATCTTCCATTCACCTAAAAGGGGAATTAAATTCTCTGGCAGATGCCCTAGGCAGAGAGACACTGTCTTCGACAGAATGGTGCTTGAATCGAACAGTGTTCGAAGAAATAGTGCAGAAGTGGGGAGACCCACAGATAGACCTTTTTGCTACAAGACACAACAGGCAGGTGAAACAGTTCTATTCCCTACAGAGAGATCTTCTCAGTCGGGGCCTAGATGCCCTATCCCAGTCTTGGGAGGCAGATCTGGTATACGCATTTCCACCGTTTGCCCTCATTCCGAGGATTATCCGGAAGATAAAAGGGTCCAACACAAGGGTCATCCTGATCGCGCCATTTTGGCTGAGGAGGTCTTGGTTCTCAGGTCTTCTAAGACTCAGCATTGCAGAACCTTGGAGACTACCTTACAGGTCGGACCTCTTATACCAGGGAGAAGCGAATCATCCAGAACTGACCTCTCTTTCTCTGACGGCTTGGCTTCTGAAAGGGAGCTGTTAGAGCTGAGAGGGTTATCGGCCAAGGTAATCAATACCATTCTTAGCAGCCGAAAGCCGTCCACTAACACAATTTATAATAAAATTTGGAAGAGATTTGGGGACTGGCGCAGACTCGACAACAGAGTGTCAGGTGCCATGGTCCCGGCGGTTCTAGATTTCCTCCAAGCCGGAGCAGATCTAAACCTTGCAGTTAGTACTCTTAAGGTTCAGGTGGCCGCCCTGTCCAACTTTTTAAATCAAAGTCTGTCAGAAGAACCACTGATCAAAAGATTTCTTGTGTCCATCAGCCGGAAATGAGTCCCCAAAGCAAGGAGGTTCCCTCCCTGGGACTTATCAACAGTATTACAGGGTCTCGGTAGGGCACCATTTGAACCTATAGATGAACTACCCATAAAACTGTTAACCCTGAAGACAGTAGTTTTGGTGGCCCTAGTCTCGGCTAGGAGAGTCAGTGAGATCCAGGCACTTTCAGTGATCGAGCCTTTCTGCACAATTTTACAAGACAAAATTATCCTCTCGCTTGACCCAGCTTTTCTCCCCAAGGTATCGTCTAACTTCCATAGGTCAGAAGAAATAGTGATACCATCATTCTGCGGAAATCCAAAGAATGAGAAGGAAGCAGGATTTAATAAAATAGACGTCAGGAGATGCCTGATTGCCTACATAGAGCACACCAAGGAGTGGTGACGCTCCACCAGCTTGTTTGTTTTATTCGCAGGTCCTAACAAGGGGAAAGAGGCATCCAAAGGTACCATCGCCAGGTGGATGAAGTCGGCCATGGCGGAGGCATACAAGGCAGTCTCCCGCACACCTCCATTAGGTATAAATGCTCACTCCACAAGAGCGGTTTCTACTTCTTGGGCTGAAAGGGCAGGAGCATCTCCCCTCCAGATCTGCAAGGCCGCAACCTGGTCCAGTTTCCAGACTTTTGTGAAGCATTACAGACTGGACCTGCTTGCCAGCCAGGACCAGTCTTTCGGCAGGAAAGTGCTGCAGGCTGTGGTCCCGCCCTGATCAGGTAGTACTATATTGTCCTCTCTGTAAGCCGTCCTGGAAGATGACTTGGAAAAACAGTGTTATTACCTGTTAACTACTTTTTCCAGGAATCTTCCAGGACGGCGTCAGTTCCCTCCCTTTTTATGAGGTGAGTAGCAATGTAAAGCATATATAAGGATAGAGCTACGCTGATCCAGGTTTAATGATTCTGAGGCCTTCGGTTATTTGTTAAATACTGAGGTGCTAATGCATGAGTAAGACTTTTATGATGTGGATCATGTGTTTCCTGTTCTAGGTGGGAGGAGCCTATCTCTCTGTAAGCCGTCCTGGAAGATTCCTGGAAAAAGTAGTTAACAGGTAATAACACTGTTTTCTCCGGGTTTAATTTCTGGATTAGGGTCTGGAGTCCGAAGGCTTCATAGAGATTTGGGTGGGTCGAAGCCTCTACCCCTGTGCCCCTGTGCACAGGCCTTACCTGATTGCGGCCCTCGGCCTGCTGCTGACTTGCTGCCATCATGCCTTTGCCTGCCGCATGATGGCACCACTGCCTGCTACATGGTGACCACACCACTCGCTGCCTGCTACCTGGACTATGCAAATAATTAGCTGTAGCAAGAGGCAGTATGTTTATGAAGGGCTGGAGAGCGGTACAATGAGTGTCTGCGGGTAACCGTGTACCAGGACCAATATTATGGCTGTGCTGGCTGTCTCTGCCTGGACAATTTCTATGGACAAATGCTTTGGCTGTGCTGACAATATCCTTGTGCTGACCATAGACAATATTCCTGCCTGGATAATTACTATTGCTGTCGCTAAGCAAAATCCCGACTGCTGCCTGGACCAGTGCTCTCTTCTGTGGACGCTACTAAAAGCACAGGTAATACTTTTTTTTTTTTTTTTTACCCTTTCCGCAAAATAATTTTATTTTGGATTGTAATTCTTGGTATGTACAGTGCCTTGCGAAAGTATTCGGCCCCCTTGAACTTTTCATCCTTTTGCCACATTTCAGGCTTCAAACATAAAGATATAAAATTTAAATTTTTTGTGAAGAATCACCAACAAGTGGGACACAATTGTGAAGTGGAACGAAATCTATTGTTTTTTTGAAACTTTTTTAACTAAGAAAAAAATAAAGTGGGGCGTGCAAAATTATTCGGCCCCCTTGCGTTAATACTTTGTAGAGCCACCTTTTTGCTGCGATTACAGCTGCAAGTCGCTTGGGGTATGTCTCTATCAGTTTTGCACATCGAGAGACTGAAATTCTTGCCCATTCTTCCTTGCAAAACAGCTCGAGCTCAGTGAGGTTGGATGGAGAGCGTTTGTGAACAGCAGTTTTCAGCTCTTTCCACAGATTCTCGATTGGATTCAGGTCTGGACTTTGACTTGGCCATTCTAACACCTGGATACGTTTATTTGTGAACCATTCCTTTGTAGATTTTGCTGTATGTTTGGGATCATTGTCTTGTTGGAAGATAAATCTCCGTCCCAGTCTCAGGTCTTTTGCAGACTCCAACAGGTTTTCATCCAGAATGGTCCTGTATTTGGCTGCATCCATCTTCCCCTCAATTTTAACCATATTCCCTGTCCCTGCTGAAGAAAAGCAGGCCCAAACCATGATGCTGCCACCACCATGTTTGACAGTGGGGATGGTGTGTTGAGGGTGATGAGCTGTGTTGCTTTTACGCCAAACATATCGTTTTGCATTGTGGCCAAAAAGTTTGATTTAGGTTTCATCGGACCAGAGCACCTTCTTCCACATATTTGGTGTGTATCCCAGGTGGCTTGTGGCAAACTTTAGACGAGACTTTTTATGGATATCTTTGAGAAATGGCTTTCTTCTTGCCACTCTTCCATAAAGGCCAGATTTGTGCAGTGTACGACTGATTGTTGTCCTGTGGACAGACTCTCCCACCTCAGCTGTAGTTCTCTGCAGTTCATCCAGAGTGATCATGGGCCTCTTGGCTGCATCTCTGATCAGTCTTCTCCTTGTCTGAGCTGAAAGTTTAGAGGGACAGCCAGGTCTTGGTAGATTTGCAGTGGTCTGATACTCCTTCCATTTCAAAATGATCGCTTGCACAGTGCTCCTTGGGATGTTTAAAGCTTGGGAAATCTTTTTGTATCCAAATCCGGCTTTGAGGCTTGGTTCACACTAGTGCGACACGACATCTGTCCTACTTTTGGATCCGACTTTGCCCTGCGACATGAAGCCGACATATGTCCGACTTTCAATGAACGGGGATCCGACTTGGATCCCCGCCAATATCAGGCACTGTGTTTGGTATGAATCTTGAGGGGGAACTCCAGGCCAAATTTTAAATAAAAAAAACGGCGTGGGTTCCCCTCCAGAGGCATACCAGGCCCTTGGGTCTGGTCTGGATTTGAACAGGCGCCCCTACGCCGAAAAAAACGGCGTGGGGGTCCCCCCAAAATCCAAACCAGACCCTTATCCGAGCACACAACCTGGCAGGCCGCAGGGGAAGAGGGGGGGACGAGAGAGCGGCCCCCCTCCCTCCTGAACCATACCAGGCCGCATGCCCTCAACATGGGGGGTTTGGTGCTCTGGGGCAGGGGGGCGACCTGCGGCCCCCACACCCCAGAGCACCCTGCCCCCATGTTGATGAGGACAGGGCCTCTTCCCGACAACCCTGGCCGTTGGTTGTCGGGGTCTGCGGGCGGGGGGCTTATCGGAATCCGGGAGCCCCCTTCAATAAGGGGGCCCCCGGATCCCGGCACCCTCACCCTATGTGAATGAGTATGGGGTACATCGTACCCCTACCCATTCACCTGATGGAAAAAAATTGCAATAAAAAAACCACACAGCTTTTTAAAGTATTTTATTGCACAGCTCCGGGGGTCTTCTTCCGACTTCGGGGGTCTCCGGTGTCGTCGCCGCGCTCTCCGGTTCTTTCTTCTGCCGGGCCTCCGCTAACTTCTTTTTAGCTCTTTTGCTAACGGAGGCCCGGACTTCTCGGTCGTCTCGTCCGGCTCTCCGTTGTCCTTCTGCCGGCCCCTCCACTAACTTCTTTAGCTCTTTTGCTAGTGGAGGGGCGCGGTCTTCCCGTCGTCGGCGTCTTCTTCCCTCTTGTCCTCCTCGATGTTGACGCGTCGCTTCCTCCCGCTGTAATACTGGCTCTCCGCTCCGCTCAATATAGGCTTCCCATGACGTCAGTCACATGTTCCCATGACGTCACAGTCACATGCTCTGGGGCATGTGCCCCGGAACATGTGACTGTGACGTCATGAGAAGCCTATATGAATGCGGAGCGGAGAGCCAGTATTACAGCGGGAGGAAGCGACGCGTCAACATCGAGGAGGAGAAGAGGGAAGAAGACGCCGACGGCGACGACGGGAAGACCGCGCCCCTCCACTAGCGAAAGAGCTACCAAGAAGTTAGTGGAGGGGCCGGCAGAAGGACAACGGAGAGCCGGACGAGAAGACGGAGAAGTCCGGGCCTCCGTTAGCAAAAGAGCTAAAAAGAAGTTAGCGGAGGCCCGGCGGAAGAAAGAACCGGAGAGCGCGGCGACAACACCGGAGACCCCCGAAGTCGGAAGAAGACCCCCGGAGCTGTGCAATAAAATACTTTAAAAAGCTGTGTGGTTTTTTTATTGCAATTTTTTTCCACCAGGTGAATGGGTAGGGGTACGATGTACCCCATACTCATTCACATAGGGTGGGGGGGCCGGGATCCAGGGGCCCCTTTATCAAAGGGGGCTCCCGGATTCCGATAAGCCCCCCGCCCGCAGACCCCGACAACCAACGGCCAGGGTTGTCGGGAAGAGGCCCTGTCCTCATCAACATGGGGGCAGGGTGCTCTGGGATGGGGGGCCGCAGGTCGCCCCCCTGCCCCAGAGCACCAAACCCCCCATGTTGAGGGCATGCGGCCTGGTACGGTTCAGGAGGGAGGGGGGCCGCTCTCTCGTCCCCCCCTCTTCCCCTGCGGCCTGCCAGGTTGTGTGCTCGGATAAGGGTCTGGTTTGGATTTTGGGGGGGACCCCCACGCCGTTTTTTCGGCGTAGGGGTGCCCGTTCAAATCCAGACCAGACCCAAGGGCCTGGTATGCTCCTGGAGGGGGAACCCATGCCGGTTTTTTATTTAAAATTTGGCCTGGAGTTCCCCCTCAAGAGCAGTACAGCACAAGTCGCATGCCAAAGTCGGATCATGCAAGACTGCGGTCCGACTTTGATCCGACTTCAATGATAGTCAATGAGCTGAAGTCGGATCAAAGTCAGACCAAAGTAGTACAGGGAGCATTCTCAAAGTCGGACCGACATGTGTCGGACCAGTTAAGACGGCTCCCATAGGGAAACATTGATTTTCACACGTCATGCAACATGAGCTCCCAATGTCTGAGCGTTTGTCGCCCCAGTGTGAACCAGGCCTAAACTTCTCCACAACAGTATTACGGACCTGCCTGGTGTGTTCCTTTGGTCTTCATGATGCTCTCTGCGCTTTCAACAGAACCCTGAGACTATCACAGAGCAGGTGCATTTATACAGAGACTTGATTACACACAGGTGGATTCTATTTATCACCATCAGTCATTTAGGACAACATTGGATCATTAAGAGATCCTCGCTGAACTTCTGGAGTGAGTTTGCTGCACTGAAAGTAAAGGGGCCGAATAATTTTGCACGCACCACTTTTCAGTTTTTTATTTGCTAAAAAAGTTTAAAATAGCCAATAGATTTCGTTCCACTTCACAATTGTGTCCCACTTGTTGGTGATTCTTCACAAAAAATTTTAAATGTATATCTTTGTTTGAAGCCTGAAATGTGGCAAAATGATGAAAAGTTCAAGGGGGCCGAATACTTTCGCAAGGCACTGTACATGCTATGTGTTTAGAAATATGAAGGGCCTTCAAAAATGATAGGTTGTCAGGAAATTATATAGGTAATGTATGCTCCAGGAACGCCTGATGGTGCTACTTGGATGTTGGGCCTCTGTATGTGGCCAACCTGTGTAAAAGTCTCACACATGTGGTATCCCCATACTCAGGAGGAGTAGCAGAATGTATTTTGGGGTGTCATTTTTGCTATGTATTTTCTATGTGTTGGAAATATCTTATAAATAATAGGATTTTTATAACAGCTTACCTGTAAAATCCTTTTCTTGGAGTACATCACGGGACACAGAGCGACATAGTCATTACTAATGGGTTATATAGTTACCGTCAGGTGCTGGCACTGGCAACTTCCAAAACCGGAAGTACCCTCCCCTATATAAGCCCCTCCCATCCGGGAGCACCTCAGTTTTGTAGCAAAGCAATAAGTGTCCCCAAAGAGGGGCGGGAGCTCTGTGTCCCGTGATGTACTCCAAGAAAAGGATTTTACAGGTAAGCTGTTATAAAAATCCTATTTTCTTTCTCGTACATCACGGGACACAGCGACATAGTCATTACTAATGGGATGTCCTAAAGCAATGCCAAATGAGGGGGGGGGATACACCATATATAAGCTGAGCGCTATCAGACATGAGGATCTTTTGCGGCCTGCAACACACTGCGCCCAAAGGCGACATCCTCCTGACTTCTAACGTCCACCTGGTAGAACCTAGTAAACGTGTGTACCGAAGACCATGTTGCGGCCTTACAGATTTGAGCCAGGGAGGCCTGGTGATGCACTGCCCATGAAGTTCCAACTGCTCTCGTGGAGTGCGCCCTAACTTTGAACGGAGGCGGTCTACTTCTCAAGCTATAGGCTTGTATTATGACCTGTCGAATCCACTTGGCTAAAGTAGATTTTGACGCTGCCTGACCCTTTCTGGGGCCTTCCGGCAGAATAAACAAAGTATCCGTTCTGCGAATCTGAGCAGTGGCTTTTAGATAAGCTTTAACTGCTCTTACTACATCCAAAGAATGCAATAACTTTTCCTCTACCGAAGTAGGCTTGGGGAAAAAAGAAGGAAGAACCACATCTTGGTTCAAATGAAAACTCGATACCACCTTAGGAAGAAAGGCTGGATGAGGACGTAACACTACTCTGTCCTTATGGATAACCACATATGGCTCCTTACAGGACATAGCTGCTAATTCCGATACTCTTTTAGCCGAACAAATGGCTACTAGAAAAATCAATTTCCTGGTGAGAAGCACCAAGGAAATATGCTGTAATGGTTCAAATGGTTGTTTCTGTAGAACCGACAGAACCAAGTTTAGATCCCATGGACATATGGGAATATTAACCGGAGGACTAATACGCATCACTCCTTGTATAAAGGCTTTGACTAGTGAATGCGAAGCCAAGGGCCTTTGAAAAAATATTGACAAGGCCGAAATCTGACCTTTGATAGTACTCAAGGCAAGCTTCCTATCTACAGCCCATTGTAGGAAGTCCAGAATCCTACCTATTACGTATTTACGTGGATGCCATTTCTTGGCCTCACACCAGGCGATGTACGCCTTCCAGATTCTATAGTAGATCTGCCTGGATACCGGCTTCCTGGCATTGATCATGGTAGATACCACAGCATTAGAGAGCCCTCTCTTTTTTAGAATGTGGGCTTCAATAGCCAGGCCGTCAAACCTAGGGCTGGTAAGGAAGGGTGGTATATCGGTCCCTGCGAAAGCAGGTCCGGACGATTTGGGAGGGTCCAAGGACTCCCCACAGACATTTTTACAATCTCCGCGTACCATGCTCTTCGGGGCCACGCTGGAGCCACCAGAATCACTGGTTTCTTTTCTACCCTGATTCTGCGGAGTAATCGAGGTAACAATTGTGGCGGTGGGAATGCATATATCAGCTTGAACTGATCCCAAGGGAACACTAGGGCATCCGAGCCGCACGCTAGGGGATCCCTTGCCCAAGAGACAAACCTGTCCACTTTTGTGTTGAATCTGGATGCTAGCAGATCTACATCCGGTGTTCCCCACCGCTGACATATTGTCCGGAAAACCTCGGGATGAAGGGACCATTCCCCTGGGCATAATTGTTGGCGACTTAGAAAGTCCGCCTTCCAATTCTCCACCCCTGGAATGAATACCGCAGATATGGCTGGGACATATCTTTCTGCCCATCTCAGGATGTAATTTACTTCCCTTTGGGCTGCACGACTCCTGGTGCCCCCCTGACGATTGATATATGCCACTGCTGTGGCATTGTCTGACTGAACTCTGACAGGGGACCCTTGGAGTTTGGATGTCCATGCTACTAGGGCATACCGGGCTGCTCGTATCTCTAAGAGATTGATGGGCAGGGCCTTTTCCGCATCCGACCATCTGCCCTGGAGAGACCATTGCTCCAGTACTGCTCCCCAGCCTATAAGGCTGGCATCTGTAGTGACCACCTTCCAGGAAATCGGACTGAAGGATTTCCCTCTTTCCAGATTCTGGGGAACCAACCACCAGCGGAGGCTCCTGCGAGCGGAAGGGGACAAGGACATTGGTAAGTCCAGAGCCTGAACTTTTTTGTTCCAGGCTGACAGTATGGCCCTTTGCAACTTCCTTGAATGGAATTGACCGTAGGGTACTGCTTCGAATGATGACACCATTTTTCCCAGCAGCCTCATGCACAGGCGTATGGATGGCTGTCTTTTTGAACCCACTAAGTGGATCAAATCTCTCAAAGATGACCCCTTTTCTTGAGGCAAGAAAATCTTTTTCTGGTCTGAATCCAGCCTTAGCCCCAAGTATTCCAGACTTTTGACTGGTTTTAGGGCTGACTTGTCTCGGTTGATAATCCAACCGTGATATTCCAGATACTTGATTGTCTCGTGAACAACCACTTCTAGTTTTTCCACTGAGTGGTCTATCAGCAACAAGTCGTCTAGATATGCCATTATCGTTACACCTCGTGTTCTTAGATTGGCCAATAATGGGGCCAGAATTTTTGTGAACACTCTTGGTGCTGTGGCCAGACCGAAGGGTAAGGCTCTGAACTGAAAATGGCGCCCTTCTACCGCAAAGCGTAGAAATTTTTGGTGGGCTGGAAAGATGGGGATGTGCAAATAAGCATCTTTGATGTCGATCGAGGCTAACCATTCCTCCCCTTGTAGGGCAGTGGCTACCGATCGGATCGACTCCATCCGGAAAGTCCTGATATGTAGGAATTTGTTTAGCCCTTTTAGATTTAATATGGGCCTCACGTCCCCGTTTGGCTTCGGAACTGTAAAGAGGTTTGAGTAAAACCCGAACCCCCATTCTTCCAGGGGAACCTCTATAATTACTGCTTGAAGCAATAATTGTTCCAGTGCCAACAGGAGGGATCCTCTCTTCTGGGGATCCCTTGGCACGTTTGACCTTATAAAGCGGGAAGGAGGGGAGTTTTTTAACTCCAATTTGTATCCCAGATTTACTGCGGAGAGCACCCATCTGTCTCGGATCGTGTCCCGCCAGGTTTCTGTGAACAACTGAAGTCTTCCCCCCACCCGATTGGGTGGGGGTAACCCTTCATGCATTTGACTTTGGGGGAGGTTTTGTACCTCTCCTGCTCCAGGGCTTCTTGTTACCCTGTAACTGTCCCTGATTTTTACCTCTGGGATTTGACCGGGGAGGCCGTCGGAACTGTTTCACAGCCGATGTCCTAGGGACTGGAGAAGCCGGCCTCTTAAAGGAGGGACCTCTAACTCTATTTTTAACCGGCAAAAGCGTACTTTTACCGCTGGAAATTCTCTGGATATACTTGTCCAGGTCTTCCCCGAATAAGCGCTCCCCATGAAATGGGAAGCTGACCAGCAATTTTTTACAGGGAGCTTCAGCAGACCAGTTTTTGAGCCATAGAAGCCTGCGCATATGTACTACAGACAGCGTAAGGCGGGAGGCCTGATGGATTGAATCCTTTATAGCGTCCACTGCAAAGCATAAGGCTCTAGGTAGATCAGCTAGGGCAAGAGCCTGCTGATCCGGCAAGTCTCTTAAGACCTGTTTCAACTGATCCTTCACTGCTTGGCATACCCCTATAGCTGCCACTGCTGGTTGTGTCACCAATCCTGCTGTAGAAAAAGCAGATTTCAATAATGACTCCAATTTTTTATCTATTGGGTCCTTGAACATTTGGACATTTTCCACCGGACATGTCAGTGATTTATTCACACAAGAGATGGCTGCGTCCACTGTAGGGACCTTCCATTTTCTGATGAACTTATCCTCCATGGGATAGACCACCGGAAATCTCTTGGGGGGAGTAAATATTTTGTCAGGATGCTCCCAATCCTGGTAAATGAGCCCCTCCAGTAAAGGATGGATCGGAAAGGAACAAACAGTCTGGGGAGCTTTTAGCGACCCCAATGAGGAGACAGAAGTGGAGGATGGCTCCGCAAGTGGCATTTTAAATGCTGATCGGACCATATTAGTCAGGGACTGAACCCATAACCTCTCAGCATGTGATGCTGAGAACGGCTCTTCCACTGTTGATTCCTCTACAACCGAATCAACCTCATCCTGATCCCCCTCAGGTAGGTCGACCTCTGTATGGGACTGTTGCTCTGTTAACAGGCACTCTGAGGGAGGAGACGGAGATCGAGCGCTTTTCTCCTGTGACAGGGAAGCAGCGATTAATGCTGACAATCTCTCTTCCAGTCCTCCCAGAGCTGAGGAAAAAACCTCCTCTGTTACATACACAGGAGCAGGTGAACTGAGGACAGCCACAGTACCAGGTACTCCTGGGGGTGCCCTACGGTCACTAACCTCTGATTCTTCAGGGGAGACTGGTGCAGCCAAAGCATGCCCAAGATCCTCAGAGCCCGATGGAGACCCCCTATTCCTCCTGGAATTTCTAGTCCCGGAGTTTTTAGACGGCATATTCCTAAGCCACAAAGCTGAGGTATTCCAGCCGAAATACACCAGTTACTGATAATAGTCTAGCATAAATGCTGCTATAATAAACAGTTGGTGTCTACTAATGTGCCTTTCTAGGGGATGCCTGTATCAACCGCTTGCTGTATGCCTTTAAATGTTGCCAGCTCTGTCTCTGTACTTCATAGCCAGCTTACTACAATATTGTGGCTTTTTAAAACCTGCTGGGACGCCCGCACATGCGCAGAAGCGCTGCGGCGCGCACAGAGCGTCATCCCCCAGGCTCCGCCCCCTTTTCCGGCTCACCTCTATATATAGAGGCGCGTTCACGCGCACGCGCGCGGCCACGTGCGCCCTCGGCGCTAATTTCAAACATGGAAACCAGGGACAGGAGCCAGGGCCCCTCTTTGCCGCAGGCCGGGGGATGGACGAGCACTGCAACATGGCAGAGGAAGCAGTTTCCTATAGGAGAACTCACCAACTGCCTGGACTTTGCTCTCTGAGAAGAAACTAGTCCATATGACAAGAAAACATTCCACAGCGGCCTCTAGTGGACAAACACAGGTACCGCAGTCTAATATACTAAATATATATAAAAAAACACATTTTTTTTTTTTTCTTGACCACCATTAAAAATTATTACATTTTTTTAGTAGTTACAGGCATGCACAGAATCTTGCGGGAATACCATTAGGTAACAGACAGAAAGACAAATTAGGCTTGGGGGTCCCCCAATAGAACCAAGTTCCTGGGGGCCCCCACTTACCTGTTCCTCGCCGCAGGACTTTGTTTGGTCCACAAAAGCCCAAACTTCACCTATCACGGCAGGCATTGTAATCAAACCTTCAGGGACCGGGTTCCCAAGGATTCCACTCCCCTGGACCTGTATAGCACCCTGCACAGAAAACATCTTGGTCGTGGGTATGACCAGAGCTCTGGATCCCAGGGTCCAGCTCTCCTAAGAGAAGCATTACAGGCAAAACCTTGCTCTTCTCTTTGCAAGGCCCGGGTACCGACCGTTTAGCTATGAAGCTTTTTTGGTCGGATCCGGAAAAGCTTACTGAGGCCCAAAAGAACCTGTACGCAAGCTCAGTGAAAAACACATGTTTCTTCTTGGCCAACACCTTAGACACTGGCAAAAAACTGAGGTGCTCCCGGATGGGAGGGGCTTATATAGGGGAGGGTACTTCCGGTTTTGGAAGTTGCCAGTGCCAGCACCTGACGGTAACTATATAACCCATTAGTAATGACTATGTCGCTCTGTGTCCCGTGATGTACGAGAAAGAAAGACAACTTTGTGTAAATATAATGCGTTTTTAATTTTTTTTCCCACATTTTCCAAAAACTTCTGGAAAAAAAATAACCGTTCAAAAGACTCATTATGCCTCATAGATTATACGGTGGGGTGTTCACTTTCCAAAATAGGGTCATTTTGTGGGGCATTCCATCGTCCTGGTGCTCCAGGGCCTTCAAAAGTGTAATAGGTGGTTGAGAAATGAGATGTGCAATTTATGCTCGTAGATCGCCTGATGGTGCTACTTCAATGTTGGGCCTTTGTATGTGGCCAGGCTGTGTAAAAGTCCCACACATGTGGTATCCCCATACTTAGGAGGAGTAGCAGAATGTATTTTGGGGTGTAATTTGTTGTATGCATATGCTCTGTGAGAGAAATAACCAGTTAATATGACAATTTTGTAAAAAAAAAAAAATTAATTAATTTTGCAAAGAATTGTGGGAAAAAATGACAACTTAAAAAAACTCACCATGCTACTTAATACCTTGGAATGTCTACTTTCTAAAAAGGGGTCATTTGGGGGGTGTACTTTTCTGACTTGTTAGTATCTCAAGAAATTAGATAGGCCGTCAGTACTTCAGGCGTGATCAGATTGATCCATTTTCAGGGATTGGCACCATAGTTTGTGAAAGTTATAGAGTCTACAAACTATGGTTTACAAAGACCAAATATACACTAATTTGGGTTATTTTTTACCAAAGATATGTAGCGGTATAAATTTTGGCCAAAATTTATGAAGAAAAATACTAATTTGCTAAATTTTATGACAAGGAAAGGCAAATTTTCACAAAATGTACTTTTTTTATTTTATTTATAGTACAAAAAATAAAAAACCCACTAGTGATTAAATACCACCAAAAGAAAGCTATCCGTGTGAAAAAAAGGACACAAATTTTATTTGGGTACAGTGTTGCATGACTGAGTAATTGTCATTCAAAGTGTGAGAGCACCGAAAGCTGAAAATTTGGTCTGGGTAAGAAGGGGGTTTAAGTGCCCTGTATTGAAGTGGTTAAGTGGTTTTAAACACTTTCATATACCCAGTAAAGTGACTGGCCTCAGGTGATACACAGATGAAACCAATCCTCCTACATAAGTTGTATCTGTCTATCTGCAGTCTTCTCCTCTTTACAGACGTTCAAAGTGCTGAATGTATAAGCTTGTCTGAAAGTTCAGGAAAAAAAGGGGGTGGATAGCTGTAATTACACCCTGCAGAGCTCAGTGAGGAGAGCTCTAAGAGCTGATTGGAGGGAATGGACATGCCCCTCCTTCACACAGGAACAGAGCTGAGGCTGTCAATCTGCTGAAACAGTGGTCGCCAACCAGTGGTACATGGACCATTGATAGTCCATGAGGAAATGTATGTGGTCCCTAGGGGTTCTGCCGCAAATCAGCATTGTGGCGAATTTATACCGCCCAATGTTTCCAGTGTTGTTCTCAATGGGCACTGACAGTCAAAACTGTCAGCGCGCATTGATACTCAATGCCTCTGGCAGAGAGCTGGAGCATTGTGTGCGTGTATAAGCCAGCAGTGTGATCCAGGGGGAGTGAAGACAGAGTGCCAGAGAATTGTGTGTGTGTGTGTGTGTGTGTGTAAGGCAGAAGTGTGATCCAGGGGGAGGGGACCTTGTACACACAATGAGAACATCAGTTGAATGATCATTCTTTTATTTTTTTTCCTTTATTAAATAGTATTCTCTTATCAAAAACAGGTTACTAGAGTTACGAAAATTCTTGTAAGACTAAATACAACTTCCAATGATGATGTAATGTATTCTTTCGTTTTTGAACATGCACGGTATTGGTCATACGGCCATAGCCACCTCGTCCGAGGGAGCCTATGTGCCTTAACCCATGAAGCAGCATTTGTGCCCCTTTCAGTGAGTGTCTGAGACACCAGGGCCCCAACCACCGTTGGGTGCACAGCCGAGCCATATAGGTAGCGGTGACCGCTTCAGCCTTCCTGTCCGCAGGGTCCTTGAAAGCAGGAGCCCCTTGTGGCTACCCTGTTAGATCTGGACACCTGAGGGTCCACTATCGGAGGAGAGGTCCATCCTTTAAGGAAACTCTCCTCAAAAGGGTAACTCATCGCCAAACCTTTTTGGGGACCTAAAACCTTTTTTGGTTTGTCCCGCTCCTTGTATAAAAGCTTGTCTAAGTAAGACGCACAAGGAACACCTTAGCAGTGCGGGTCGGCTTTACGGAACCCGAAAGGCGTTTCTGCATGCTCCTCCATCTTTAGAGTATCCCGGACTGCAGTGATAAGATCACCTATCAGAGCCTTATCGCGTGGATGGGGCTCCTGCTTTCAAGGACCCTGCGGACAGGAAGGCTGAAGCGGTCATCCGCTACCTATATGGCTCGGCTGTGCGCCCAACGGTGGTTGGGGCCCTGGTGTTTCAGACACACTCATTGAAAAATGCTGCTCCATGGGTTAAGGCACATAGGCTCCCTCGGATGAGGTGGCTATGGCCGACCAGTTGATACAGGGCCTCAAAATTGTCTGCGAATCAGCCTTGGACACTATTCCTCTGCTGTCCAGAGCCTCGATCTATGCGGTGGTGTTATGCCGTCTGCTCTGGCTAAAAGGTTGGTCGGCGGACCAATCTTCCAAGAAGGCCCTAATGGATGTCCCTTTAAGGGCAACAGACTTTTGGAGCATCCCTGGATGACATTAAATCTGCCACAGTAGGTAAGAGCAGTGTTGCCAACCCCCCGACGTGAAATTTACTGGCAGAACGAAGAAATTTACGGACAACGCCACATTTCACCATTAAAATTACTGTTTTTAGTGCTAAACAGTGCAAATATCAATATTTGAACTATAAACACATAGCTAATGCTATTATCAATGTGTTTTAAGTTAAACAAAAGTAAAAAAAACATATTTCTCAATTGACATGAAGGTCCGGTTACTATAACCCAGCCAGCACAGAGTTCCCCCTTACATCAGAGTCTGCAGGATGCCCCCTTACAGTGCAAGGGAACTCTTATGTAAAGGGGAACGCTGCAGATCATGATGCAAGGGGGAACTCGGATGTGGAGGGGGTCTCTGGTGAATAGAGACCACCTTCCGCAGAGTGAATACACTAAGGTAAGGGGGGGGGTTACTAATATAGGGTGGGACCTTTATATCGGTGCCCCCTTACATTATTGTATTCACTCCCCTCCTTAGATCAGTGCCCCCCCCCCCCTCCCCCTCAGACTGGCCTGGCGGCACTGTCACTGACCTCCTCTCAGGTGCACAGTGCGGGGCTCAGTCAGACGGCTCCAGCTTGGCTGCTCTGATCTCCTCTCCACAGTCCACACGTCTGTTTCTTCCCGTAACCCCCATCCCGGCGCTCCCACTCTTGACTTCTTTCTAGGATCCCCTCCGAGACTGCAGACATAAGACAGGAGATGGTCAGAGGCTGCGGACATACTGCAGGAGGTGGACAGAGGCTGCAGAGCTATGACACAGGAGGGGGACAGAGGCTGCAGAGCCATGACACAGGAGGGGGACCGAGGCTGCGGACATGACACAGGAGGGGGACAGAGGCTGCGAATATGATAGGGTCCTCCTCACCCCCTCACTGTGGCCTCCTCCTCTGTCCACCATCATGTAACTTCTCCTCCACATCATCAGTATGCTGTGTCCTCCTGTGCCCCTTTCACCTCTCCACAGGTCAGGGCAGCTCTGACCTGTGGAGAGGTGAAAGGGGCACAGGAGGACACTGCATACTAATGATGTGGAGGAGAAGTTATATGATGGTGGACAGAGCACATCAGTCTCTGTCCCTCCCCTGCATGCCATGGCCAGTTCATATCCCCTCCTCCTCACCCCTGCTCGGCTTAGTCCTCTCCTACTATGGCGACTGCGAGTGCACTGCACGAGCCACTGTAGCCCGCGACCGTCACCACACTCCCGTCCTGATCGTCTATTCAAAAATGGCACCATTACATTACTGCGCATGCGCCGCCCGACCGAGCGCATACAAGCTTTCCCGAGCCCGGCTGGCTTCGGAACGGCGCATGCGCCGTTGCATGGTCGGCTCGCGGCCATCTTTTTTACGGGCACCCGATGCCCATATCGGACTTTACGGACACCCCAAAAAGGGGGTTACAATTACGTGCTGTACGTAAATTAACGTACGGTTGGCAACACTGGGTAAGAGCATGCTGCTCCCACAATCCAAAAAGGGTAAGGAGCAAGGTCCCTGGTTTTGCAAGCCCAACAAGCCTGCAAACAAGTCTACGTCTGCATAAGGTCTGTCCCCACCCATCTCTCGGGCAGGGGGACGTCTTTGCGAATTCGCGACCTGGTGGACATCTCAGATCCCCGACCGGTGGGTTTGCGAAGTAGTTGGGGTACAAGATAGAGTTTCTCTCTTGCCCTCAGAACAGATTTTTATTTAATTTTTTCCCCTTCAACCGCCAGCTTCAGCCGACTCGTCGGGAAGGCCCTATATGGGGCGGTTTAAGACCTGCTGATACGAGGGGTGATAATTCCTGTTTCAGTACAGGAACGGTTTCAGGGGTTTTACTCAAATCTGTTCGTAGTACTTAGGAGGGGGTTCGTCCAATCTTGGATCTCAGGGCCCTCAATTGCTTTGTGAAGGTACAAAGATTCCAGAGGGAATTGGTTCGCTCTGTTGTCGCTGCCCTCCATCCGGGGGGTTTTGGCAAGGACGCATACTTGCAGGTCCCCATATGCACCAGGCATCAGAGAGGTCTGCGCTTGTGGCCGGGGAAGACCACTACCAACTTGTGGCTCCCCCCTTGGCCTGGCATCAGCACCGAGGGTGTTCACCAAGGTGCTCGCCCTGATTCTGGCCCTACCAAGACAGCGTGGCATCGCTATCGTGGGCTACTTGGACGATATTCTTCTGAGGGCCACTTCAAGCTGAGAAATAGAGGTGAGCCTGTCTATAACCTGTCGGACCCTCCGATACTTTGGTTGGGTGCTGAACACTCAGAAGTCAGTATTGGTACCGAATCAACTCCTAGTATATCTGGGGTTGATTTTGGACTCCTCAGAGGCAAAAGTATTTCTCCCTATGGGAAGGTTGCAGACCCTTTGGGCTGCGGTGCGGCAGTTGACTTCCCCAAGATGGTCGTCACGCCGCTTTTGCAGGCGAGTCCTGGGCCTCATGGTAGCCTCCTTTCGAGGCGCTACCGTATGCGCAATTTCACATGCGAGTGCTACAGAAATTAATTCTGTCCAGAAGGGACAAGTGCCCTTCATCCTTGGATTGTTAAATCCGGGTGAGCCACCTAGTTAGGACTTCCCTAGTTGGTGGCTGGCATCACCGGCACTTCTGTCCGGTAAGTCGTTCCTTCATTTTTACTTGCCGATCAAGGTCTTGGAACTCCGGGCGATCAGGCTGTGTCTCTCTCAACATGGTAGCTCAGCTGCAGCGTCGCAAGTCGCTCACATCCTAAGGTGGGCAGAAAGGAGCGTACCGACCCTGTGGGCGTAAACATTCCGGGCGTGGAAAACTGGCAGGCGGAGATGCTGGACCATTGAGAATGGTCTCTACACCCGGAGGTGTTTCAGCTCCTTTGTCAAGAGGGCACGCCAGACGTAGATCTTCTGGCTTCTCGACCCTCTATCAGGAGGTATTGAGGTTTGTGGCCAGGTCAAGAGACCCATGGGCAGATGTGACGGATGCGTTGGTGGCACCGTGGAGTCGGTACCGGCTAATCTATGCCTTCCCTCCTCTGAATCTCATTCCTCATCTGCTTCGCAGACTGGAGGCAGAGAGGATTCCAATGATCCCTGATTGCTCCAGATTGGCCTTGGCGTCCTTGGTACGCCGATCTAGTGCGTCTGATATCCGTAGATGCCAAGAAGCGACTGCTAAGAAAGGACCTGCTGTCACAAGGTCCCATACACCATCTTGTTTTACAGTCACTGGCTTTAACGGCATGGCTATTGAGAGCCAGGTGCTAAAAGACCGGGGCCTGTCAGACTCTGTGATCTCTACCATGAGGAGTGCTCGTAAATCGTCCTCTAGGAAGATTTACCATCGCACTTGGAAGACCTACATATCCATTTGTGAGGAAATGAGGTGGCATCTGCGTACTTATTTGGTTCCAGAGTCCTGCTGTTCTTACACGTGGGGCAATTAAGGGGCAGATATCTGCCCTAGCTTTCTTTTTTTATTCAACGACCCCTGGTGGCTCACTCTCTAGTGAGAACGTTTGTTCAGGGGTTTCGGCATGCGCCCACTCCGGTCCGCCCTCCACTACCTTTCGGGGGGCTTTTATAGCAGACGTCCCTTGGCGTCTATCGCTATGAGAGGACCTGCTGTCGCAAGGTCCCATACGCCATGGTGCCTACAGTTAATGGCTCAACGGCATGGCCTCTAGGTGCCTCAGAAACCACCGTTTGAGAACATAGGGAAATTCCCTTGTTGACACTTTCTCAGAAAGTGGTCCTTTTGGTGGCTGTTGTCAGTTAAGATGGGTTTCTGAGCTGGCAGCCTTGTCATGCAAGGCTCCTTATCTGATCTTCCACAAGGATAGGTGGTGCTGCGTCCACAGCCTTCTTTTCTTCCTAAGGTCGTTTCGACTTTCCATCTCAGGGAAGACCTTGTACTGCCATCCTTGTGTCCTCTTCCTTCGAATCCTAAGGAGACGACGTTGCATTCTTGAACGTTTTCCGAGCTCTGAGAATATACTTGACTGTTATTGCTCCGTTCCGGAGTTCAGACTCACTGTTTGTTTCGGTGGCTGGTCCCTAGAAGGGCCCAGCGGTCTCATCGGCAACAATCTCGAGGTGGATCCATCAGATCATGATCAGGATTGCGCCATAAAGGGTCGGGCGCCTCCCTTTCCCGGCGCATTCGACCAGGGCAAGGGGTGCCTCTTGGGCTTTCTGACATCAAGCGTCTGTTTCCCAGGTGTGTAAGGTGGCGACCTGATTGTCCGTTCACACTTTCACTAAACTTTACAAGTTGATGTGCGTGCATCTTCGGATGCTTCTTTCGGCTGCAAGTTACAACTCCTCAGTTGAGGAGCTCTGTTTTGTTTTGGGGTGAAGTTGTTTTAATACTGTTCCCACCCCTCGTTTTTGACGCTGCTTTGGGACATTCCACTGTGTCCGTCCATGAACGAAAGAGAAAATAGGATTTTTATACTCGCCGTAAAATCCTTTTCTCTGAGTTCATGGACGGATACAGCACCCACCCCTCCTCCTTCTTTTTTTTTTTTTTTTAAGTTTGTACTGCTTTTGACGAACTGAGCTGCTTAGTGCAGGCTGAGGGGATATAGCCAGTAGGACCGCCCCCTGGGCGGGGCTGTTCAGCTTTGAAGTTAACACATTCTGCCTAGTCACTCCTGAAGGAAGGCTAATACCCACTTTGTCAAGATTAAGGCTGTGTCCGTCCATGAATTCGGAGAAAAGGATTTTACGGTGAGTATAAAAATCCTATTTTTTTTCTTCTGATTTTCTCACCGTGTGTATTAGGCATTAGTTGAACGAGTCTATACCTGACAGAGTTAACCCTATCAAGCTAGGAGTTAAAATTCCTGCCAATCTTGGTCCTAAATACTAGGCATACCCTAGCCAAATGCCAGGTATTGGAAGCACCTAGTTCTTGCCTCAACATGAGGAACGCTTTAGGGTCGGTTCACACTGATGCGATTTCAGTGCGATTTGTGTTTGCACAGGTGCAAATTTAATGCTTTTTTTTTTTAAGGGGACTGGGCATAGTTGGAGATTAAATTCACACCGCACCCGCACTAAACTTGCACAGGACCCTTTTTTTTTTAACCAAATCAAAATCGTACCGCATTGATGTGAACAGCCTTCATAGAAAACCATGTATTTTTAGATGACATGCAAATCTAATAAGTTTGGATCGCATCAGATTTGCACCAGTGTGAACCGGCCCTAAAGAAAATTTGAGAATACAATTGATGTACCTACCAGAGCTCACCGAAAACAATCGGGGATAGATTGGAAGTATGAAAATTCAGAATGTGCCATGCATTTACCAAAGGCAATGGGAGTTAGGAGTTATTACCTTTTTTTTTTTTTTTAAGACTTTGAAAGATTTAAATGCAAAAATTTGTCTTTAAGTATCCTTTCACACGGACGATCCGCCCGGCAGATTCCTCTTTGCTCAGTGAGGGGTCGCTCCGCTAATCCCCGCTGAGCAGGTGGATGACCGGTCCGTCTCCGCTCACTGTGCAGAGACAGACCTGTCCGAGCCCCGCTCTCCTCTATGGAGAGAACGGATGAAAACGGACCGCCTGTCTGTCTTCATCAGATCCGCTAGATGGATGGGAAAATAGGGTAACCATCCGTCTGAATTTCACAGACAGGATCAGATCGGATATCGGCGGATGTCAGTGGACATGTCGCTGCTGACATCCGCCGCTCCATAGAGGTAAATAGAGTGTTCGACAGTGTTAATTTAGTGAAAGGTTTCATCAGCGGCATTTTTACAGTGACCGTAACAAAAGGTACAGCACATTTTCGTCCACTGACGAAAACTTTGATGAAAATGAAATCCGTTTTCGTTAACAAACTAAATCAGGATGAAAATGGCAAGGAGGGATGTTTACCCTCGTGAACTAACTTCGGGTTTTCACGGCTGTGTGCACCCTGACTGCCAGAGACCAGAGCAGCACTGCATTACAGCCAGGCCTTCCCCCGAGTTTCGTCGAGACTGTCCCGCTCCCGAGTAACGAGACAGACCACCGCCAGCCCACGTGCAGAGCAGACTGAGTGTATACTGTAGTACATTACAATTACAGCAGGCCTGAGGCCTCCCTGTCCCCTCTGACCAGAGCACTGTGTGTGTAATACACAGGCCTCCACTGGCAGCGGCATCCAGGGCACTATGCATTACAGGCCATCCCTCAGACCTGAGACCACCATCCAGCACTGCAGGATTACAGGCCCCCTCAGACCACCGTCCAGAGCATTGTGCAGCATTACAGGCCTCAAACCATCTCGAGTTGCAAAATCTGTAATTGTGAGTTTGTTCAAACCCTAATATCATAAATAACATTCGATTTTTTTTTATTTTTTTTTTTACTCCAGGAGTATACGATTTTGGAAATTCTAGAGAAATGCTTAAATAATGCATTACAATTTAATTACCACTTCCTGCCCGGCCAATAGCAGATTGACGGTCGGAAAGTGGTTCTGTTATACTGACTGGGCATCATGATGTCCAGCAGGATAACATGCACGCGCAGCGCGGTGATCGCGAGTGGGGCGTGTCAGTCTGACACGCCGCATCTCCGATCGCGATAAGGAGCCTCTGTCAGACCCTTCTTACCATGTGATCAGCTGTGACCAATCACCGCTAATCACTGCACGAACCCGGAAGTGCCGGTAAACGGCATTCCTCGGTTCGCGCTGACAGGGAGAGCCGATCAGCAGCTCTCCCTGTCAGAAGGGGGGGGTCTGTGCTGATATTCAGCACGTTGGCACATCTGATGGGGCTGTGCTGATAATCAGCTGATAATCGGTGCCCCAATAATAGTCTGCCAGTACCAATCGGTGCCCAGCAGTAACACCTGTCAGTACCTCATCAGTGCCACCTTTCAGTGCCCATCACAGCCACCTTTCGGTGCCCATCACAGCCGCCTGTCTGTGCCACCTATAAGTGCCGCCTATTGGTGCCCATCAGTGCCGCCTCATCAGTGCCCGTCAGTGAGGGGGAAAACAAAATTGTATGACACTAAGAAAAACTATTTTTTTTCCCCAAAAAATTTTGGTCTTTTTTAGTTTGTTTAGCAAAAAAGAAAGCTCCATTTGTGGGAAGAAAATGATAAAAATGTAGTTTGGGTACAGTGTTGCATGACCGCGCAATTGTCGTTCAAAGTGTGACAGTGCTGAAAGCTGAAAATTGTCCTGGTCAGGAAGGGGTGAAAGTGCCTGGTATTGAAGTGGTTAAACACATTCGATTTTAGTTGACTAAAATGGGACTAAAACTAAAATGCCATTTTAGTCCTAAGACTAAAACTAAATCAAAATTTGCTGCCAAAATTAACACTGGTGTCCGATTAGGTTCGCAATCTCTGAAGCCATCAAAAAGGAATGGGCGGATCCAGAGAAAAAAAAACTTTTTTCCCCAAGCGCGTATAAGACGCTTCCCATTCAATGAAGACCCAGAGGCGCTTTGGAACAAAGTTTTTAAATTGGACGCAGCATTTTCCCAAGTTTCCAGATCGACCAACTTGCCATTCGAAAACATGGGAATATTAAAAGATCCCATGGACAAAAGGATGGCTCAACCGCTTAAAATGCTTGGTAATCCATCATGGGCAGCCTCAAACTGACTATGGCTACTACCTCCATTTCTAGAAACAAGGAGTTCTGGCTAAATCGGCTAAAAGCCCACATTATAGCCGATTGAGTGAATCGGGAGATACTTGATTCTTTTTCAACCCTAGCAGCAGCTGTGGCTTACATTTCTGACGCATCTGCAGAATCAAGGAGGATGTCAGCTAGATCCGCGGCCTTAACTAATTCAGCCAGGAGAGCCCTATGGCTGAAGACCTGGCCAGGAGACGCAGCGTCCAAAAGTAAATTGTGTGGAATCCCATTTATGGGAGATTTTTTTTATTCGGTCCTGATCTAGATTCAGTTTTAGATAGGACAGCTGATAAAAAGAAACCTTTTCCAGTTGAGCGGCTTTTTCAACCTCAAAAAAACTCAGGAACAGGGCAGTAGGCCCCAAGAGAAGAGAAGGAATTGGGCGGCACAAAGGGGCAAAGGCAGAGGAAATGTCCTTTTTCATCCTCCTGCGACAACCAATAAATCGCAATGACTCGTCATTGCCAGTGGGAGGAAGGCTTCAGAAATTACTTCCTCACTGGGCAAGCATGACAGAAAACCCATTTATTCTAGGCATGCTGGCCCAGGAATACAAAATGGAGCTTTCTGATCTTCCTCCAAAGAGATACTTTGTAACAAACCTGCCAAGGGACACAACAAAGGCCCTAGCCATGAAGAACCTGTTAGGGCAGTGGTTCTCAACTCCAGTCCTCAGGACCCACTAACAGGCCAGGTTTGCAAGATAACTGAAATGCATCACAGGTGATATAATTTGCTGCTCAGGGATTGCAGGATTTTAGTCTGCATCTTCCCAAGGTAATACTTAAAATCTGGCCTGTTAGTGGGTCCTGAGGACAGGAGTTGAGAACCACTGCGTTAGGGGATCTGATGCAACAGGGAGTTGTGAGTCAGTTTAAACGCACGACTCCATCTTTTCGGTCCGAAATCTCTTAAGGGATGCTTCATGGCATCAGTTGACCTAAGAGATGCGTAGCTGCATGTGCCTATAGCTTCTCAGTCTCAAAAGAACCTCAAGTTAGCAATAAATATGGGGAAGGAGGCGCTGCATCTACAATTTAAGGCCCTCCCTTTTGGTCTTTTATCCGCCACACAAATATTTACAAAAATAATGGCGGAAGCTCTTGCTCCTCTCCATTTGCAAGGAATTGTGGTGATCCCTTATCTGGACGACCTCCTCTTTGCCCCTTCCAGAGAAAAATTGCTGATAAACCTGGCCAAGGCCCACAGTCATTTGGAAGCATTGGGCTGAATTGTGAACCTTCAAAAATCTAATTTTAATCCAGCTCAGCAAGTTCAGTTTCTAGGTTATCAAATAGATTCTGTAGAAAAAAGGTTTTTTTCTTCCATGAGTGTAGTAGCCAGGCAACAAACAAACCAGGAGATATCAATCAGAAAGATTGTCAGTTCTGGGAACCTTAAAGCGGAGCTCCACCCTAAAATAAAAGAGTACTTCACTAGCTTCCTTTTAAATTTGATTAAACAAGTTCTGTAAAAAAAAATGTTTTTTACATGCCTGGAAATCACTGTTGCTAGGCAGAATTCCTAATCTGCCTTCTTCCTGGACCGCGGTCTGTCTCCTGTTCAACCTAAGCCGCACAGACTCCTGGGAAAGGAGTGTCATAATTTCCCAGGAGACTGTGCACTCTTCTGTGCCTCTTCTTATTACTGTAGGGATTGTGTTATCTACATTGCCATAACAACGGGGCGGGACGTTCCCCTGCCGCCGCCCGTTGTCATGACAACAGCACAAACAACCTGCGCTACAAGCGTCGCTCTACTACACAGCATGCACCTAGCCACGAAAGGGAAGAAAAAAAAATGTACTGGGCTTCAGATGCCCATACATGGGATGGCAACGGCCACAGAATGACGAGCAGCAAATAAGGCAAGTGTTAGATAGATTTACAGATCATTTGGCGATATATTACTATATTTAATGTCATGTTCAGTGTATTTCAATTTTAACTGGCCAAAAATAAATAAAAAAAATTATGACTGGAACCCCGCTTTAACTTCGACAATGCCGGCTATTCAATGGACGAGGCTTCATCAGGCCCCTCCTTGTACAGGCGTTTTGAAGTTCAAAAGGTCACCAATGTAAAAGCAGTAAAACGCCTGTAATTTGCCAAAAGAAAAAAAGCTCATGTACTTTTTTGAGCGACGGGCATTTTTCTTTAGGCGACAGAACGCTCAGATGTGAACAAGGGCCTTTGAATTGAATGGGATTTGTCTTGTTGGGCGTTTTTTTAGAGCTGAGGCATGGAGCAGAAAAACGCCCAAAAATGGATGTGAACGGAGCCCAAGTGAGAATTCTCATCTTCAATTCTACTAATTGGCACACTGATGTGTAGTCTGGGGCATCTCAGGAAAACGCACAAGATTTCCTAGCAGTGTGGGCACACTGAATTGTTAGCGTGTCTAAATAAATTTTTCTCTGGCTGAATCATGACTAATAATAAAAAAAATGGTTATTCCAGTAAGCAAATCTTTATTTTTTTCAGGCTATATCATGACAGCCAGTTGCATCTGATTTTCCCATCCTATCGTACTTGGTGTGTGTCTTTATACCTATATAACTAATATAGATGCCATATGTAAATGTCCTTGCTGCTTTTTTTTCACTGCCTGCTCTTGGCACTTGCTCAGCCTTTCCTTCAGTTTTCATAAATCATCCCAGAAGTATCAAAGAAACATGTTTTACTAAGGCAAATTGGCATGGCTGAAGCCTTTGCCATGTACATAAAAAGCTATTTTGTTTTCTTCCTAAACATCATATTCTTTTATATGGGATATGCACCCTAACTTTATTACTGTACTATGCTTGTTTTGCAGGATTACAAAGCAGATGAAGACCCTGCGCTGTTTCAGTCTATTAAAACAAAAAGGGGACCCCTGGGACCTAATTGGAAGGTAATTAGCCGCATTTTTGTCTTTCTATATAATTTGATAAACGATATCAAAGGTCTGTGTATGTGAGTAGCTGTAACAAAACCCTTATTGCTATCTAGCTTTTGCATGCATGTACTGTGTGTGTGTGTGTGTGTGTGTGTGTGTGTGTGTGTGTATATTATATTATATTATATTATATTATATTATATATATATATATATATATATATATATATATATATTATATACACACATACACTGTATTGTCAAAAGTATTGGCAAGCTTGCCTTTACGCGCACATGAACTTTTAATGGCATCTTAGTCCCTAGGGTTCAATATTGAGTTGGCCCACCCTTTGCAGCTATAACAGCTTCAACTCTTCTAGGAGGGCTGTCCACAAGGTTTAGGAGTGTGTCTATGGGAATGTTTGATCATTCTTCCAGAAGCACATTTGTCAGGTCAGCCAATGATGGGGATCAGAAGGCCTGGCTCACAGTCTCCGCTAGAACATCTTTTGGGATGAATTTGATCGAGTTGAGGTCAGGACTCTGTGCAGGCCATTCAAGTTCCTCCACCCCAAACTTGCTCATCCATGTCTTTATGGACCTTGCTTTGTGCACTGGTTCAAATCATTTGGTGGAGGGGGATTATGGTGTTGGGTTGTTTTTCAGGGGTTGGGCTTGGCCCCCTAGTTCCAGTGAAGGGAACTCTTAAGGCGTCAGCATACCAAGGCATTTTGGACAATTTCATGCTCCCAACTTTGTGGGAACGGGTTGGGGATGGCCTGTTCCAACATGACTGTGAATCAGTGGAAAAAATCAAGGATCATAAAGACATGGATGAGCAAGTTTGGGGTGGAAGGACTTGACTGACCTGCACAGAGTCCTGACCTTAACCCGACCGAACACCTTTGGGATGAATTAGAGCAGAGATTGTGAGGCAGGTCAGCTCATCCACATCAGTGCCTGACCTCACAAATGCATATATAAAGGGATTTTTATAACAGCTTACCTGTAAAATCCTTTTCTTGGAGTACATCACGGGACACAGAGCGACTTAGTCATTACTAATGGGTTATATAGATTACCTTCAGGTGTTGGCACTGGCCAATTCCAAACCGGAAGTACCCTCCCCTATATAAGCCCCTCCCACCCGGGAGCACCTCAGTTTTGTAGCCAAGCAATAAGTGTCCCAAAAAGAGGGGTGGGAGCTCTGTGTCCCGTGATGTACTCCAAGAAAAGGATTTTACAGGTAAGCTGTTATAAAAATCCCTTTTTCTTTTTCGTACATCACGGGACACAGAGCGACTTAGTCATTACTAATGGGACGTCCCAAAGCAATGCCAAATGAGGGGAGGGATACATAAGCTGGGCGCCATCAGGCATGAGGATCTTTTGCGGCCTGCAACACACTGCGCCCAAAGGCGACATCCTCCTGACTTCTAACGTCTACCTGGTAGAACCTAGTAAACGTGTGTACCGAAGACCATGTTGCGGCCTTACATACTTGAGCCAGGGAGGCCTGGTGATGCACTGCCCATGAAGTTCCAACTGCTCTTGTGGAGTGCGCCCTAACTTTGAACGGAGGCGGTCTCTTTCTCAAGCCATAGGCTTGTATTATGACCTGTCGAATCCACTTGGCTAAAGTAGATTTTGATGCTGCCTGACCCTTTCTGGGGCCTTCCGGCAGAACAAATAAAGAATCCGTTCTGCGAATCTGAGCAGTGGCTTTTAGATAAGCTTTAACTGCTCTTACTACATCCAAAGAATGTAATAACTTTTCCTCTACCGAGCTAGGTTTGGGGAAAAAAGAAGGAAGAACCACATCTTGGTTCAAATGAAACCTCGACACCACCTTAGGAAGAAAGGCTGGATGAGGACGTAATACTACTCTGTCCTTATGGACAACCAGATATGGCTCCTTACAGGACAAGGCGGCTAATTCCGATACTCTTTTAGCCGAACAAACGGCTACTAAGAAAATCAATTTCCTGGTGAGAAGAACCAAGGAAATGTGTTGTAATGGTTCAAACGGTTGTTTCTGTAGAACAGACAGAACCAGGTTTAAGTCCCAAGGACATATGGGAATACTAACCGGAGGGCTAATACGCATCACTGCTTGTATAAAGGCTTTGACTAGTGAATGCGAAGCCAAGGGCCTTTGAAAAAATATTGACAAGGCCGAAATCTGACCCTTGATAGTACTCAAGGCAAGCTTCCTATCTACAGCCCACTGTAGGAAGTCCAAAATCCTCCCTATCACGTACTTACGTGGATGCCATTTCCTGGCCTCACACCACGTAATGTACGCTTTCCAGATCCTATAATAGATCTGCCTGGATACCGGTTTCCTGGCATTGATCATGGTAGATACCACAGAATTAGAGAGCCCTCTCTTTTTCAGAATGTGGGCTTCAATAGCCAGGCCGTCAAACCTAGGGCTGGTAAGGAAGGGTGGTATATCTGTCCCTGCGACAGCAGGTCCGGACGATGTGGGAGGGTCCAAGGACTCCTCACTGACATTTTTACAATCTCCGCGTACCATGCCCTTCGGGGCCACGCTGGAGCCACCAGAATCACTGGTTTCTTTTCTACCCTGATTCTGCGGAGTAATCGCGGTAACAATTGTGGCGGTGGGAATGCATATATCAGCTTGAACTGATCCCAAGGGAACACTAGGGCATCCGAGCCGCAAGCTAGGGGATCCCTTGTGCGAGACACAAATCTGTCCACCTTTGCGTTGAATCTGGATGCTAGCAGATCTACATCCGGTGTTCCCCACCGCTGGCATATTGCCTGGAAAACCTCGGGGTGAAGAGACCATTCCCCCGGGCATAATTGTTGGCGACTTAGAAAGTCCGCTCTCCAATTTTCCACTCCTGGGATGAAAACCGCGGATATGGCTGGGACATATTTTTCTGCCCACTCCAGGATGCAATTTGCTTCCCTTTGGGCTGCACGACTCTTGGTGCCACCCTGGTGATTGATATATGCCACTGCCGTGGCATTGTCTGATTGAATTCTGACAGGGGACCCTTGGAGTTTGGATGTCCATGCTACTAGGGCATACCGGGCTGCTCGTATCTCTAAGAGATTGATGGGCAGGGCCTTTTCTGCTTCTGACCACTTGCCCTGGAGAGACCATTGCTCCAGTACTGCCCCCCAGCCTATGAGGCTGGCATCTGTAGTGACCACCTTCCAAGAAACCGGACTGAAGGGTTTCCCTCTTTCCAGATTCTGGGGCACCAACCACCAATGGAGGCTCTTGCGAACGGAAGGGGACAGGGACATTGGTAAGTCTAAAGCCTGAACTTTTTTGTTCCAGGCTGACAGTATGGCCCTTTGCAAATTCCTTGAATGGAATTGACCGTAGGGTACCGCTTCGAATGAAGCCACCATCTTTCCCAGCAGCCTCATGCAGAGGCGTATGGATGGTTTTCTTTTTGTACCCACTAAGTGGGTCAAATCTTTTAAAGACGACACCTTCTCTGGAGGTAAGAAAATCTTTCTCTGATTTGAATCCAGCCTTAGCCCTAAGTATTCCAGACTTTTGACTGGTCTTAGAGCTGACTTGTCCCGGTTGATAATCCAACCGTGATATTCCAGATACTCGATTGTCTTGTGAATAGCTACTTCCAGCTTTTCCACTGAGTGGTCTATTAGTAGCAGGTCGTCTAGATATGCCATTATCGTTACACCCTGTGTTCTTAGATTGGCCAATAATGGGGCCAGAATTTTTGTGAACACTCGTGGTGCTGTGGCCAGACCGAAAGGTAAGGCTCTGAACTGAAAATGGCGCCCTTCTACTGCAAAGCGTAGAAATTTCTGGTGGGCCGGAAAGATGGGAATATGCAGATAAGCATCCTTTATGTCGATCGAGGCTAGCCATTCCTGCCCTTGTAGGGCGGTGGCCACCGATCGGATCGACTCCATCCGAAAAGTCCTGATATTTAGGAACTTGTTTAGCCCTTTTAGATTTAATATGGGCCTCACGTCCCCATTTGGTTTGGGGACTGTGAAAAGGTTCGAGTAAAACCCGAATCCGCTTTCTTCCAGGGGAACCTTCATGATTACACCTTGGAGCAATAGTTGTTCTAGTGCCAGAAGGAGGGATCCTCTCTTTTGGGGATCTCTTGGCACGTTTGACCTCATAAATTGGGCAGGAGGAGTGCCTTTTAACTCCAGCTTGTATCCCAGACTTACTGCGGAGAGCACCCATCTGTCTCTGATGGTGTCCCGCCAGGTCTCTGTGAACAACTGAAGTCTTCCCCCCACCCGATTGAGTGGGGGCAACGCTTCATGCCTTGGGGGGAGGTTTTGTACCTCTCTTGATCCAGGGCTTCTTGTTACCCTGTGATTGTCCCTGATTTCTGCCCCCTGAATTTGACCGCGGAGGCCGTCGGAACTGCTTCACAGCCGATGTGCCCGGGACTGGAGAAGTAGGCCTCTTAAAAGAAGGACTTCTACCCTTGTTCTTAACCGGTAAGAGTGAACTTTTACCGGCAGAAATTTTCTGGATATATTTGTCCAGATCTTCTCCAAATAAGCGTTCTCCATGAAATGGGAAGCTAACCAGCAGTTTTTTACAGGGAGCTTCAGCAGACCAGTTTTTGAGCCACAGAAGCCTACGCATATGTACTATAGACAGCGTAAAGCGGGAGGCCTGTTGGATTGTATCCTTTATGGCGTCCACCGCAAAACACAAGGCTCTAGGCAGGTCAGCTAGGGCAAGAGCCTGCTGATCTGGTAAGTCCCTTAAGACTTGTTTCAACTGATCTTTCACTGCTTGGCAGACTCCAATCGCTGCTACCGCAGGTTGTGTCACCATACTTGCTGTAGAGAAAGCAGATTTTAGTAAAGACTCCAATTTTTTATCTATTGGGTCTTTGAACATTGGAACATTATCTACTGGACATGTCAGTGATTTGTTAACAGAAGAGATGGCTGCGTCCACTGTAGGGACCCTCCATTTTCTTATGAACTTATCCTCCATGGGATAGATCACCGGAAATCTCTTGGGGGGAGCAAATATTTTATCAGGATGCTCCCAATCCTGGTAAATAAGCCCTTCTAATAAAGGGTGGATTGGGAAGGAACAGACAGCCTGGGGAGCTTTTAGCGACCCCAGCGAGGAAACCGTAGTGGATGGTGGTTCCGCCAGAGGCATTTTAAATGCTGATCGGACCATATTAGTCAGAGACTGAACCCATAATCTTTCAGCCTGAGAAGCTGAGAAAGGTTCTTCCACTGTTGATTCCTCCATAACTGAATCAACCTCATCCTGATCCCCTTCAGGTAGGTCGATCTCTGTGTGGGGCTGTTCCTCCACTAACAGGCACTCTGAAGGAGGAGACGGAGATCGGACGCGCTTTTCCTGAGACAGGGAAGCAGCGATCAATGCTGTTAATCTCTCTTCCAATCCTCCCAGAGTTGAGGATAAAACCTCCTCTGTTATATATACAGGAGCAGGTGGACTGGGGACAGCCGCAGCACCAGGCATTCCTGCGGGGTTTCTACGGCTACTGACCTCTGAATTCTCAGGGGAGATTGGTGCAGTACAAGCATGCCCAATATCCTCAGAGCCCGATGGAGACCCCTTTGGCTTCCTGGAAGATCTATTTCCGGAGCGTCTGGACGACATATCCTTTAAGCACAAAGCTGAGGTATTCCCGTCGTCATACACCAATTTTGCTGGTAATAGTCTAACACAGGTGCTGCTATATACCAGCTGGTGTCCACTAAAGTGCCTTTCTATGGGGATGCCTGCATCAACCGCCTCTGTGTGCCACTGTTTGTTGCTAGCTCTGTTTGCATGCAGCTGACACTTGTACTGTGTCTTTTAACCATGCTGGGACGCCCGCACATGCGCAGAAGCGCCGCAGCGCGCATCGAGCGTCATCCACCCGCCCCGCCCCTTTTTTTTTCCATAGGAGGCGCGTGCGCGCCCGTGCGCCGTTGGCGCCCTTTTCGAAATCAAACAGGGGACTAGGAGCCAGGGCCCTTTTTGCCGGAGGGCCTGTGCGGTGGATGAGCGCAGCAACAGGGCAGAGGAAGTGGATTCCCACAGAGAAACTTACCAGCTGCCTGGATCTTTTGACTTGAGAAAACCAAAGATCCACATGACAAGAAAAATGGACTACAGCGGCCTCTAGTGGTTTAACACAGGTACCGCGGTCCCTGTTTTTTTTTTTTTTCTTGACTACTATTAAAATTTTACATTTTCAGTAGTTATAGGCAAACACAGATATTTAGCGGGAATACCGTTAGGTAACAGACAGAAAGACAAATTAGGCTTGGGGGTCCCCCAATAGAACCAAGTTCCTGGGGGCCCCCACTTACCTGATCCCCGCCGCAGGACTTTGTTTGGTCCACAGAAGTCCAAACTTCACCTATCACGGCAGGCATTGTAATTAAACCTTCAGGGACCGGGTTCCCAAGGATTCCACTCCCCTGGACCTGTATAGCACCCTGCACAGACAACATCTTGGTCGTGGGTATGACCAGAGCTCTGGATCCCAGGGTCCAGCCCTCCTAAGAGGAGCATTACAGGCAAAACCTTGCTCTTCTGCTGCAAGGCCCGGGTACCGACCGTTTAGCTATGAAGCTTTTTTGGTGGGATCCGGAACAGCTTACTAAGGCCCAAAAGAACCTGTACGCAAGCCCAGTGAAAACACATGTTACTCTTTGGCCAACACCTTAGACACTGGCAAAAAACTGAGGTGCTCCCGGGTGGGAGGGGCTTATATAGGGGAGGGTACTTCCGGTTTGGAATTGGCCAGTGCCAACACCTGAAGGTAATCTATATAACCCATTAGTAATGACTAAGTCGCTCTGTGTCCCGTGATGTACGAAAAAGAAATATATATATATATATATATATATATATATATATATATATATATATATATATATATATATATATATGCATCTCACAGTATTTTCACACTCTGGAAATCTTAATGTGGCCTGACTGATGAGCAATGAAGATGCCAAAATGAATGCAGAAGGGACAAGTCTGGAACTACCAAGATTCTGAGATGCCTAAACTTCTTTTTAGACAAAACATATCACCTATCAGGAGCCATACACATTAGACAGCATCACATAACCCATGGTGTAAAATACAGTTGAACAAGGTACTCAACTACTCATAGTAACAAAAAAAAAATAACATACCGTATATACTCGAGTATATAAGGTAAGTCCATTTCAGGTAGCAGATGCTGTATGTTTCAGTTATACAGAAACCATACAAAACAGTTCTATTAACTAAAAACCAAGGTAAAAAGCGAAAACAAATCAGATTGAATTATTGCCAATCTCAGTCCTCAAACTATTCAAACCAAAAGGTTGCTGACTTCTGCTGTAGCCCATCAAGGTTGAGCTTGTGTGTTTAGAGATGTCCCTTGTTTGTATAGAGTAGTTATCTGAGCAGTTGCAAACTTCCTGTCTGCTTGAACACATCTGATCTTGTTAGTAAGGGGTTTGGTCCACCCTCACTGGATAGTTTTTTGATTCTCAATTCATTCTCTCTGCAAACTAGATTAGTTGCAGTGTTTGAAAATTCCAGGAGGGCAACAGTTTTGATTACTGCAAGTACCACAGTGCCAGTCATTCTAGTCCAAGCCACTTGGGCTTCATGTACATGGGACGTTTTTACAACATCTCCTGATTTAACTTGACAGATAGTAACCCATTTTTTGCAGAGTTTACGTGCCGCGCTTTTTTTAAATGTAGAAAAACGCCTAAAAACGAAATGCGGGTTACCGCGTTTAGACGCGTTTGGCGTCTGAAACGTCGGAAACGTTGGCGTCTGAACTCATTTTTTTGCCTTCAAAAAAAGGTCTATAAACGCAACTGCCTAAAACGACAGTAAATGAACCTGTGTACATGTACACATAAGATAACATTGAATGAGTTCAGGGGTAGTTGAAAAAAGTGTCCAACTGCCTCTGAACGTCCGTTTTGCAGCAGCAGTGTACATGGGGCCGGCCTTATGCCGCGTACACACGACCGTTTTTCCCGTCGAGAAAAATGAATTTTTTTCCTTTTGGATGAGAAAAACGATCGTCTGTGGGCTTTTTGTCGTTTTTCTCGACGGGAAAAACGGCATTAATCACGACGAGAAAAATTAGAACATGCTCTAATTTTTCTCATCGTGATAACCGTCGTTTTTTTCCGCGGCAGTTTTCCTATAGGGAAACACTGCCGCGGAGCCCACACACGGTCGTTTTTTTCGACCAAAAAAAAAAAGGTAATTTAAAACGGCCGTGTGTGGGGGGGAACAAGCTGTTCCTCGTTTTTCACGTCGATTTTCTCGACTGTGTTTTCACCGTCGATGTAACCACAGGTTGCACAAAGATTTGCTATATTCCCCCATCAGCACAGACGGTGTTTACATGGGAATGCCTCCCACTGAGCCATTGTGTTCTCCCAATGGGGGAAGCCGCCCCCGCCAGGAGAACACAGTGATTATTAATAGCGACTAGAACAGCATGTAAAATCTGGCAGGCTGTTTGTAACCAAGTTGATCAATTGATCATCTTGGGTACTTCCAACCTGCCCGTATTTGTTTTGAATCTTGGCAGGTTCCTGCTGAATCTGGAGATTTGAACAGTTTATGGCTGGCTTTAGACATTTTTCCCTTGCTGTTTGGCCAAAAGAAACTTCTTTTGTGTTCTGTGAGCCACGTGATTTGTTGTTTGATTATATTTATTAGAAGGTTTAACTAATGCATTGGCTACTGAATGTTGATCACAAAGTAATAAATAGTGTATCAGTTTAATAAGGTTAAAAATCCTAACTAGGAAGACCTTGGAGGGCTTGAGGCAACTGTGTTCAATGGAAATGTCCTTCTTTGAATGCAGTCTTGGGCCTGCTTTACACTAGTGGGATTTCAGATGCTACTTTAGTCGCACATAATCGTATGACAAGGGAAAATCCATTCACATCAATGCAGCTCAGCACGGAACGATTTTAGAAAAGGTTCCTGTACTACTTTGGTGTGATTCCAGCGTGATTTTAGCCCCATAGAATATACAAGCCTTATCAAAGTTGCATCCAAGTAGCACTACGTAATCACACTGAAATTTGGATCAAAATTGTTTTGCAGCAGTCTGAACCGAGCCTTAGACTAGTTCTACCTGTTTTAGATTCCTTTACTCTGCTGCCACCTACTGAAAGTCTGACTACCTGTACAGGCTGTACACATAACACACAGATAGTGTCAGAACAGCATTATGGAAGATGCCATTGCTGACTTGTAATTGAGGGTAGAAGCTGTGAAGTTTTTCATTCACGTTCTTATTTTTAAACACACACACACACACACACACCCTTCCACACCCACACAGGTTGAACTGGATGGACTGGTGTCTTTATTCAACCTTACCAACTTTGTAACTATGTCATTTTCAAGTGAACCAGACCAAGTATTGAAATTCTGATTTCACTGGCAGCATCCTTGTTCAGGGTCATTGCCCCACTAATTAGTGAAGCAAGAATAAGATCCCTTTCACATAGGCTTTCCAATCAGGCCCACCTGTCAGTCTTTTCTGTTCCATTAACAGCCACCTACCTCTGTGTCCCGGGTCCTGGAAAAAAAAAAAACGTTAAAGGACTGCTTCTTTTTCTGTATTTCATCACTTAAATGTGATAGATTGGAGGTAGCTTGATATAAATGGACACAAGCTTCCCATAGATGCAACACTGATCTCACACAGTCCATCTAAATGTTGACTGATAGTGAACGGGAACAGATCACAAAATTAAGCAGGGTATCTGTTTAAATTCCCCACTGAACAGAGCTGACAACCTGCTTGGAAGGACCTTGCAGATGACCGCCCTAGAAATTCTGCTTTGAAAATACAACTTGGCATTTACCTCTTCATTGTTCTACCCTTGCTAGGTTTCCTTTTGTGAATTTGAGTTTGATGCACAAGGGTAATACAAACTTATGAACTATAAAGCATATTTAGACTTCACATGAGGATGCTCTAAAGCACCCCTTAATAAGAGAAATGTGCGCTGCCGTTGCTGGCCACCTCCTGGAAATGCTAGTTGTCTGGTTTTAGTGCTTCTGAGTCGCTGACCCGGAACAAGCCTTCAACAAATACCAGAGAGGTCAGAACTTTTTATCTCTATACTTTTGTTTCAGGTCAGACACTCAGGGAATATTGAGATCAAAGCATCAGGGAACTAGCATTTTCAGAAAGAATTCAGCAGTGTCTGACTACAGATTTCTCTTATGACATGCTTTTTCATGTATGTTTTTTCCTTATAGGCAAACTTATATTGGCCTGTCCTGTGGAGGGGGAGGGGGAGATTTACTAAAACTGGAGCACTCTGACATTGATCTCTGGAATAACAGAGTATCTGGTGACCATGCTAGCTGGGTGCTGTAGTGGTAGTGGTCCCTCGGACAGGAGTGGTCTTAACGTCCCTGCAGGTTGCGGAGTCAAGACGGAGCCTGTGGGTCCTGAACTATAATGGTGAATGCTGCTGTAGATCAGTAAACCATGTGGCAGTCCCCCGAGCAGGGCCCCTCTATATTATGAGCAATTGCAGGCAGTTATTTTTTTATGGCCCTGGAAAGACTGCTGTCTCGAGGAATCGTCACACCTGTGCTTGGAGAGGAAAGGTCTCACAGCTTCTATTCAAAAATGTTCACGGTTGCCAAGCCAAATAGAAATGTCTATTGTTGATACCTACCTTCCTCAATACTAGAAAGTTGACCTCCTGAAAGAGTACCAATGTACATTGAAGGCTTATGTGGCATAGTGTGATGTTTGTAAGTTTAGTCCCCAACAGTATGTTGTGAGGCAGATCTCGACTTTGGCAGTGCTATTTCAGAGACCTACCATGTCTTATTTCTTGGTTAAAGATTTTGTGCAGGGTGTCGCATAAATTGTTGGGAACTTCATTTGGTCTTGTCTGTTTTTCAGTCTTCTCCTTTCAAACCTCTCCAAGACGCTGCCCATGTGCAATGTCATTTTGGCAGCCATTCCATATGCTTGCATGGTCTCAGAGTTGGCTTTGCTTTCCTGCAAGAAACCCTTCCTGATTCTTTACCAGGATACGGTGGTGTCCTGGTGGAGGCCTCGGTCCTTTTACCTACCCAAGGCAGTTTCGTTGTTTCACTTGAAACGGGACATTGTGTTGACGTATTTGTCCTAAGGAGAAGGTGCTTCACACTTTGGGTGTTTGAGCTGCTCGGGTTTATCTGAAATCTACAGCTTTGTTTTGAAGGTCGGATTTCCTTTTTGTTCTGCCTGAGGGTCCTCAAGGGTCGGGATGCTTCTTGATCCATTCTTTATAGGTAAATTCATCAGCTCATTTCTCAGGCCCAAGGTTTCTTCTTTCTTGGTTGAGGCTCATTCCACCAGGAGTGTCGGTGCTTTCTGGGCTATTCAGCATCAATCTTCCGTTCTAGTTGGAAGGCTGCTACATTCACTGCTCTAGTTTTTAAGGCTACTACTTTAAGTGCTGCCAGTTAGATGTTTATGCCTATGCGAGCGCAAGCTTTAGGCAAAAGGTTTTGCAGGCAGCTTTGTAGTGGGGTTTCCCTTGTTCTGTTGCAGAATTTTGGCTGTTTTCGCTTTGTTGCTGTGTTGCCCTCCCCTCAAGTTCAGGGCTTTTGGACATCCCAAATAGACATGTATAAGGGCCCTTTCACACAGGGCTATCCGTGTGCGGGCTCCACTTTAGCTGACAGGTCTGTCTGCACACTGCGCCGCTCTCCCCTATGGGGGATCGGATGACGACGGACCGTAGAGTCTGTTGTCATCCCATCCGCCAGACGGATGGAAAATAGGGTTTTCCTCCGTCACACTTTGGCTGATCTGAGCGGGTCGGATGTCAGCGGGCATGTCACCGCTGACATTCGTGGCTCCATAGAGGTGCACAGAGCGCCCGTTCAGGTCCGCCTAAAAAACTGACAGGCGGACCTGAATAGTCCGCCCGTGTGAAAGGGCCCTAAGAGTTCTCTGTGTCCTGTGATGTTCTCAAGCTAAAGGATTTTTACAGGTAAACTAAAAATCTTAATTTCTCAGTTAAGCTTCACACATGCTGTCCGTTTTTTTTTTTTTTTATCCATTCATTGATGGTTAAAAAAACGATAGTGCATCCCTATAGAAAAACTTATAGAAATGGATGATCATCCATTTACATCAGTTTACATCCGAATCTATCCACATCCGTTTTTTGAAACGGATCAAAGCTCTATTTCTTTCTCGTACATCACGGGACACAGAGCGACATAGTCATTACTAATGGGTTATATAGTTACCGTCAGGTGCTGGCACTGGCAACTTCCAAAACCGGAAGTACCCTCCCCTATATAAGCCCCTCCCATCCGGGAGCACCTCAGTTTTTTGCCAGTGTCTAAGGTGTTGGCCAAGAAGAAACATGTGTTTTCACTGAGCTTGCGTACAGGTTCTTTTGGGCCTCAGTAAGCTATTCCGGATCCGACCAAAAAAGCTTCATAGCTAAACGGTCGGTACCCGGGCCTTGCAGAGAAGAGCAAGGTTCTGCCTGTAATGCTTCTCTTAGGAGAGCTGGACCCTGGGATCCAGAGCTCTGGTCATACCCACGACCAAGATGTTTTCTGTGCAGGGTGCTATACAGGTCCAGGGGAGTGGAATCCTTGGGAACCCGGTCCCTGAAGGTTTGATTACAATGCCTGCCGTGATAGGTGAAGTTTGGGCTTTTGTGGACCAAACAAAGTCCTGCGGCGGGGAACAGGTAAGTGGGGGCCCCCAGGAACTTGGTTCTATTGGGGGACCCCCAAGCCTAATTTGTCTTTCTGTCTGTTACCTAACGGTATTCCCGCTAATATCTGTGCATGCCTGTAACTACTAAAAAAAAAAATGTAATAATTTTTAATGGTGGTCAAGAAAAAAAAAAAAAAAAGAATGTTTTTTTATATATGTTTAGTATATTAAACTGCGGTACCTGTGTTTGTCCACTAGAGGCCGCTGTGGAATGTTTTTCTTGTCATATGGACTAGTTTCTTCTCAGAGAGCAAAGTCCAGGCAGCTGGTGAGTTCTCCTACAGGAAACTGTTTCCTCTGCCATGTTGCAGTGTTCGTCTATCCCCCGGCCTGCGGCAAAGGGGGCCCTGGCTCCTGTCCCTGGTTTCCATGTTTGAAAATTAGCGCCGAGGCGCACGTGGCCGCGCGCGTGCGCGTGCACGCGCCTCTATATATAGAGGTGGCCGGAAAAAGGGGGCGGGGCCTGGGGGATGACGCTCTGTGCGCGCCGCAGCGCTTCTGCGCATGTGCGGGCGTCCCAGCAGGTTTTAAAAAGCCACATTATTGCAGTAAGCTGGCTATGAAGTACAGAGACAGAGCTGACAACATTTAAAGGCATACAGCAAGCGGTTGATACAGGCATCCCCTAGAAAGGCACATTAGTAGACACCAACTGTTTATTATAGCAGCATTTATGCTAGACTATTATCAGTAACTGGTGTATTTTCGGCTGGAATACCTCAGCTTTGTGGCTTAGGAATATGCCGTCTAAAAACTCCGGGACTAGAAATTCCAGGAGGAATAGGGGGTCTCCATCGGGCTCTGAGGATCTTGGGCATGCTTTGGCTGCACCAGTCTCCCCTGAAGAATCAGAGGTTAGTGACCATAGGGCACCCCCAGGAGTACCTGGTACTGTGGCTGTCCCCAGTTCACCTGCTCCTGTGTATGTAACAGAGGAGGTTTTTTCCTCAGCTCTGGGAGGGCTGGAAGAGAGATTGTCAGCACTAATTGCTGCTTCCCTGTCACAGGAGAAAAGCGCTCGATCTCCGTCTCCTCCCTCAGAGTGCCTGTTAACAGAGCAACAGTCCCATACAGAGGTCGACCTACCTGAGGGGGATCAGGATGAGGTTGATTCGGTTGTAGAGGAATCAACAGTGGAGGAGCCGTTCTCAGCATCACATGCTGAGAGGTTATGGGTTCAGTCCCTGACTAATATGGTCCGATCAGCATTTAAAATGCCACTTGCGGAGCCATCCTCCTCTTCTGTCTCCTCGTTGGGGTCGCTAAAAGCTCCCCAGACTGTTTGTTCTTTCCCGATCCATCCTTTATTGGAGGGGCTCATTTACCAGGATTGGGAGCATCCTGACAAAATATTTACTCCCCCCAAGAGATTTCCGGTGGTCTATCCTATGGAGGATAAGTTCGTCAGAAAATGGAAGGTCCCTACAGTGGACGCAGCCATCTCTTGTGTGAATAAATCACTGACATGTCCGGTGGAAAATGTCCAAATGTTCAAGGACCCAATAGATAAAAAATTGGAGTCCTTATTGAAATCTGCTTTTTCTACAGCAGGATTGGTGACACAACCAGCAGTGGCAGCTATAGGGGTCTGCCAAGCAGTGAAGGATCAGTTGAAACAGGTCTTAAGGGACGTGCCAGATCAGCAGGCTCTTGCTCTAGCTGATCTACCTAGAGCCTTATGCTTTGCGGTGGACGCTATAAAGGATTCAATCCATCAGGCCTCCCGCCTTACGCTGTCTGTAGTACATATGCGCAGGCTTCTATGGCTCAAAAACTGGTCTGCTGAAGCTCCCTGTAAAAAATTGCTGGTCAGCTTCCCATTTCATGGGGAGCGTTTATTCGGGGAAGACCTGGACAAGTATATCCAGAGAATTTCCAGCGGTAAAAGTACACTCTTGCCGGTCAAAAATAGAGTTAGAGGTCCCTCTTTTAAGAGGCCGGCTTCTCCAGTCCCTAGGACATCGGCTGTGAAACAGTTCCGACGGCCTCCCCGGTCAAATCCCGGAGGTAAAAATCAGGGACAGTTGCAGGGTAACAAGAAGCCCTGGAGCAGGAGAGGTACAAAACCTCCCCCAAAGTCAAATGCATGAAGGGTTGCCCCCACCCAATCGGGTGGGGGGAAGACTTCAGTTGTTCACAGAGACCTGGCGGGACACGATCCGAGACAGATGGGTGCTCTCCGCAGTAAATCTGGGATACAAATTGGAGTTAAAAAACTCCCCTCCTTCCCGCTTTATAAGGTCGAACGTGCCAAGGGATCCCCAGAAGAGAGGATCCCTCCTGTTGGCACTGGAACAATTATTGCTTCAAGCAGTAATTATAGAGGTCCCCCTGGAAGAATGGGGGTTCGGGTTTTACTCAAACCTCTTTACAGTTCCGAAGCCAAACGGGGACGTAAGGCCCATATTAAATCTAAAAGGGCTAAACAAATTCCTGCATATCAGGACTTTCCGGATGGAGTCGATCCGATCGGTAGCCACTGCCCTACAAGGGGAGGAATGGTTAGCCTCGATCGACATCAAAGATGCGTATTTGCACATCCCCATCTTTCCAGCCCACCAAAAATTTCTACGCTTTGCGATAGAAGGGCGCCATTTTCAGTTCAGAGCCTTACCCTTCGGTCTGGCCACAGCACCAAGAGTGTTCACAAAAATTCTGGCCCCATTATTGGCCAATCTAAGAACACGAGGTGTAACGATAATGGCATATCTAGACGACTTGTTGCTGATAGACCACTCAGTGGAAAAACTAGAAGTGGTTGTTCACGAGACAATCAAGTATCTGGAATATCACGGTTGGATTATCAACCGAGACAAGTCAGCCCTAGAACCAGTCAAAAGTCTGGAATACCTGGGGCTAAGGCTGGATTCAGACCAGAGAAAAATTTTCTTGCCTCGAGAAAAGGGGTCGTCTTTGAGAGATTTGATCCACTTAGTGGGTTCAAAAAGACAGCCATCCATACGCCTGTGCATGAGGCTGCTGGGAAAAATGGTGGCATCATTCGAAGCAGTACCCTACGGTCAATTCCATTCAAGGAAGTTGCAAAGGGCCATACTGTCAGCCTGGAACAAAAAAGTTCAGGCTCTGGACGTACCAATGTCCTTGTCCCCTTCCGTTCGCAGAAGCCTCCGTTGGTGGTTGGTTCCCCGGAATCTGGAAAGAGGGAAATCCTTCAGTCCGATTTCCTGGAAGGTGGTCACTACAGATGCCAGCCTTTTAGGCTGGGGAGCAGTACTGGAGCAATGGTCTCTCCAGGGCAGATGGTCGGATGCGGAAAAGGCCCTGCCCATCAATCTCTTAGAGATACGAGCAGCCCGGTATGCCCTAGTAGCATGGACATCCAAACTCCAAGGGTCCCCTGTCAGAGTTCAGTCAGACAATGCCACAGCAGTGGCATATATCAATCGTCAGGGGGGCACCAGGAGTCGTGCAGCCCAAAGGGAAGTAAATTACATCCTGAGATGGGCAGAAAGATATGTCCCAGCCATATCTGCGGTATTCATTCCAGGGGTGGAGAATTGGAAGGCGGACTTTCTAAGTCGCCAACAATTATGCCCAGGGGAATGGTCCCTTCATCCCGAGGTTTTCCGGACAATATGTCAGCGGTGGGGAACACCGGATGTAGATCTGCTAGCATCCAGGTTCAACACGAAAGTGGACAGGTTTGTCTCTTGGACAAGGGATCCCCTAGCGTGCGGCTCGGATGCCCTAGTGTTCCCTTGGGATCAGTTCAAGCTGATATATGCATTCCCACCGCCACAATTGTTACCTCGATTACTCCGCAGAATCAGGGTAGAAAAGAAACCAGTGATTCTGGTGGCTCCAGCGTGGCCCCGAAGAGCATGGTACGCGGAGATCGTAAAAATGTCTGTGGGGAGTCCTTGGACCCTCCCACATCGTCCGGACCTGCTTTCGCAGGGACCGATATACCACCCTTCCTTACCAGCCCTAGGTTTGACGGCCTGGCTATTGAAGCCCACATTCTAAAAAAGAGAGGGCTCTCTAATGCTGTGGTGTCTACCATGATCAATGCCAGGAAACCGGTATCCAGGCAGATCTACTATAGAATCTGGAAGGCGTACATCGCCTGGTGTGAAGCCAAGAAATGGCATCCACGTAAATACGTAATAGGTAGAATTCTGGACTTCCTACAATGGGCTGTAGATAGGAAGCTTGCCTTGAGTACTATCAAGGGTCAGATTTCGGCCTTGTCAATATTTTTTCAAAGGCCCTTGGCTTCGCATTCACTAGTCAAAGCCTTTATACAAGGAGTGATGCGTATTAGTCCTCCGGTTAATATTCCCATATGTCCATGGGATCTAAACTTGGTTCTGTCGGTTCTACAGAAACAACCATTTGAACCATTACAGCATATTTCCTTAGTGCTTCTCACCAGGAAATTGATTTTTCTAGTAGCCATTTGTTCGGCTAAAAGAGTATCGGAATTAGCAGCTATGTCCTGTAAGGAGCCATATCTGGTTATCCATAAGGACAGAGTAGTGTTACGTCCTCATCCAGCCTTTCTTCCTAAGGTGGTATCGAGTTTTCATTTGAACCAAGATGTGGTTCTTCCTTCTTTTTTCCCCAAGCCTACTTCGGTAGAGGAAAAATTATTGCATTCTTTGGATGTAGTAAGAGCAGTTAAAGCTTATCTAAAAGCCACTGCTCAGATTCGCAGAACGGATACTTTGTTTATTCTGCCGGAAGGCCCCAGAAAGGGTCAGGCAGCGTCAAAATCTACTTTAGCCAAGTGGATTCGACAGGTCATAATACAAGCCTATAGCTTGAGAAGTAGACCGCCTCCGTTCAAAGTTAGGGCGCACTCCACGAGAGCAGTTGGAACTTCATGGGCAGTGCATCACCAGGCCTCCCTGGCTCAAGTCTGTAAGGCCGCAACATGGTCTTCAGTACACACGTTTACTAGGTTCTACCAGGTGGACGTTAGAAGTCAGGAGGATGTCGCCTTTGGGCGCAGTGTGTTGCAGGCCGCAAAAGATCCTCATGTCTGATAGCGCTCAGCTTATATATGGTGTATCCCCCCCCCCTCATTTGGCATTGCTTTAGGACATCCCATTAGTAATGACTATGTCGCTCTGTGTCCCGTGATGTACGAGAAAGAAAATAGGATTTTTATAACAGCTTACCTGTAAAATCCTTTTCTTGGAGTACATCACGGGACACAGAGCTCCCGCCCCTCTTTGGGGACACTTATTGCTTTGCTACAAAACTGAGGTGCTCCCGGATGGGAGGGGCTTATATAGGGGAGGGTACTTCCGGTTTTGGAAGTTGCCAGTGCCAGCACCTGACGGTAACTATATAACCCATTAGTAATGACTATGTCGCTCTGTGTCCCGTGATGTACTCCAAGAAAAGGATTTTACAGGTAAGCTGTTATAAAAATCCTATTTTTTCTTCCATTTAAAAAAACAGATCGGACTTAAAACAGATGTAAACTGACAAATGATCTGTTTTTTCCATCCGTGTTTTGCATTGGTAGTGGATGTAAATAAACTGATGAAATCCTGATGAAAACTTCATCCATTTTTTTTCTTTGAAAAGACATGACTGAACTGATGAAATGATTGGTGAATGGTCCGTATGTGTAAAAGGGGCCTAAAGGTATAATTGAAATGAAATTACAATTCTTAAACTTTTTTTTGCAGAAGGAATTGGCTAACTCTGAGGACTGTCCACGCATGTGTGCTTATAAACTAGTAACAATAAAGTTTAGATGGTGGGGGCTTCAAAATAAAATAGAAAATTTTATTCAGAAGGTAAGATGCATTTATTACCTCTCTACACGTTGTTGGTGATATGGGTTTCTTTTTCACCCTTTGTATGTATCATTTTGTTTTTTTAGGAGGTGTACAGTCAACTGGGGTCAGGTCATTTCTGCATTTATGGCATTTAAAATGTAATATGATCTGTACTGCTCAAGATTCAAGGTTTATAAGAATAAGCTTTGACAGATTGGAGACCATTTCCCAAAAGTGGAGCACACAATCTGGTGTAGCTCTGCATAGTAACCAGTCGGCTTCTAACTTCAGCTAGATCAATTAAACTTTGACGATAAAACCTGTAAGCTGATTGGTTGCTATGCACAGCTGCACCAGATTGTGTGCTCCAATTTTAGCAACCCCCACATGGTATAGCTATAAAATACCATAATTTCCTAGACTTTCACCTTCTTGTACCAAGGCGCTGTTGGATAAATGTTTTTATAAGAAAACATTAAAAAGAATGACACTTAGCAGAAGTGGAGGAGTTGGTGATGATATTGAATCTAATATGACAGCATTCTTAGCTTTTGACCTGCAAAAGATCCCATTACAACACCATCTTCTACATGTTAGAGTTTTGGCTATTTGTGATGAGGGTAGGAGGTAAATATTAGAAAAAAGGGGGGGGGGGGGCAAAATGGCCCTCGATCGGACTTTAGAGGCAAAATGGACGAGAGTATAGTAAAAATATATTTTATTGATAACAATCACACACGGAGCAAGTATCAAAAGAATTAAAAAAAAGCACAAACAATTAATACACAATAGACTTAAATGTATGGTGTGAACAAAATGTTGACACCATATAGACAGCAGTGAGCCCCTGTGCGTCAATGCGTTTCACTGTTTTGCTTTGTCAGGACACACTCAGGGGTTGTTGGAAAGAACAGGTCTCACTATCTTGTCAGCATAAAAACATCCGCAAATTGATATCTCCCACATGAACGTCAAAAATCACTGTGTGGATAAGGGATCATAATCTCCCAATGCTAGTAACCATATGATGAGTAGCTCAAAAAATGTCACTTCATGCAAATTTATTGCAAAATATCATTCACAGATAAATGGTGAAGAGAAGATAAATGGGGGGGGGGGGGGGGTGGTATGAACATTAGCCTTAAAGAACTGTATTTTATCCACAGTACCAGTGAGATATATATATATATATATATATATATATATATATTCCCCAAGAGCATAAGTACCGTATTTATCGGCGTATAACACGCACCCCAAGTTTAGGAGGGAAAAACTTTTAGGAGGGAAGTTTAAGGAAAAAAAAAACTTACATTTAAATGCAGCCTTGTCAGCAGTGTCCGTTGCAGCCTTGTCAGCAGTGTCCGTTGCAGCCTTGTCAGCAGTGTCCGTTGCAGCCTTGCCCCAGTGTCCATTGCAGCCTTGCCCCAGTGTCCATTGCAGCCTTGCCCCAGTGTCCATTGCAGCCTTGCCCCAGTGTCCATTGCAGCCTTGGCCCAGTGTCCATTGCAGCCTTGGCCCAGTGTCCAGTGCAGCCTTGGCCCAGTGTCCAGTGCAGCCTTGGCCCAGTGTCCAGTGCAGCCTTGGCCCAGTGTCCAGTGCAGCCTTGGCCCAGTGTCCAGTGCAGCCTTGGCCCAGTGTCCAGTGCAGCCTTGGCCCAGTGTCCAGTGCAGCCTTGGCCCAGTGTCCAGTGCAGCCTTGGCCCAGTGTCCAGTGCAGCCTTTGCCCAGTGTCCAGTGCAGCCTTTGCCCAGTGTCCAGTGCAGCCTTTGCCCAGTGCAGCTTTACCCAGTGTCCAGTGCAGCCTTTGCCCAGTGTAGCTTTGCCCAGTGTCCAGTGCAGCTTTACCCAGTGTCCAGTGCAGCCTTTGCCCAGTGTCCAGTGCAGCTTTGTCCAGTGCAGCCTTTGCCCAGTGTCCAGTGCAGCTTTGCCCAGTGTCCAGTGCAGCCTTTGCTAAGTGCAGCCTTGCCCCAGTTTTCAAAATTGGCGCCGCCGAGATCGCCGCAGAGACTGGGCGGAGCGGGGCGAACGCCGCCGGGGACGCAGAGACGCAGGGACTGGGCGGAGCCGCCGCCGAGATACACATAGCCGAGTGTACTCGGCTTTTCTCGGCTCCGCTCACAGTCACGCCGAGTCCCGCCCTATGATGGACATATCACAGGTCCAAGGGCGGGACTAGGCGTGACTGTGAGCAGAGCCGAGAAAAGCCGAGTATAGCCGAGTACACTCGGCTATGTGTATCTCGGCGGCGATCGCTGCGCTCCACTCAGTCAGCGGAGATCGCCGGGATCAGTGGGTATCGGCGTATAACACGCACCCACAATTTTCCCCTGATTTTAAGGGGAAAAAAGTGCGTGTTATACGCCGATAAATACGGTATGTCCTTCTTAATATAGATAACAGCCTCCCCTGCCACTAGCAGAAATGAATAAGGGCTGCACACAGTCCAAAGGCCTATTAAAGCAGCCATGGATATGTAGTCTGGTGTGCCACCCAGGAAAGCATCTGCCTCTAGCATCTACGAGGGTAGGAGGTAGTGTCTTCTGTTATCTAATAGTGGAATGTCCTAATTGCATTTTTAGAAATACTCTCATGCTTCATCTACAACTGCTACTTTAGAGACAAGCGAGTTAAAGTGACCCTTTGCCTTTTTCCTATCCCATCTGAGGCTACCCTTACATGTTAAGATTTCTTTCATTCAGCACTGTGTGCTGAACAAGAGAAATCCAGAGGTTCACTATCTGTCGGCTTTTGTGTTCTTGACAGCTGCTGCTCCCAGAATACCCAAACAGTGACTGCATCTGATTGGCTGCAGTTGCTGTTCACATAAGAATTTTCTTCCCAGCTCCTTAGTTCAGATTGAGCTTCGTTGAGTCATGTGGTACCCACCGGTGGCTCAAATTTTGGTTGATGTGTAAAAAAAAATGTAAATGTTCTTGGTGACTGCTGTAAACTTTGTTGCATTCTTTTGCTTGTCACGACTCTCTGATCCCTAGATAGCTGTTGTGAAATGGTAAAAATCAACTTTGCCTTTAGATGTCCGATAGTCGCAGCAGCAAGGTGTGTCCAAACACAAGAACATCCATTCTTCCTTTTCTGACACTTTTTCTGTTGGTTGACTATTCACCATCCTAGCATAACACAGTACGTTGTCAGACAAAAAAAAAAAGAAAGACACTTGGGAAATGTGTGATGATGTATATAAATCCTGACAGCTAAAGGTTGATTTTTCCAGAATATTTCATGGCTGCTACTGCTAGAGAGCTGTGACATCAGAAAGAGCGATTAAAATCTTACATTGTCATCTATGCACAGGTAGTGTTAGATGGGGTAGCAAAAGTTACTTTAAAGTGCATCTATGGTCAGAATTTACTTAATTACTTCCTTGATTTGTGTGACATGTATTCACTATGCCTTGTGAGTAGGCACTGCTGTGTCACACATTTCACAGAGCCTGCCTTCTGAACTAGAGAGGTGCTGAGAGGAGGAGTCTTTTCTCAGGAGGCGGAGTCAGTACAGGAATCACTTCTTGCAGGCAGCAAGGTATCAGAGATATGTAGTACTTAGAAGTCAACAGTAAACAGCAGAAAAACTGCAAAACTTGCAGTGATTCCAGTAAGCTGTGAAAATAGATGGCCAGCAACAGACGGCAGTCCTTGCCATCCTTGTCGCAGCTAATAGCGCTCAGATTCTAGTTTGTCAGTTTTAATGAGTAATGGGAAATTTCCATCAGTATTAAAACTACTTCATTGAACATGGTCTATAGCAGTGGTCTCCATAATGGAGGCGGGGAGGCCGAATGCTGCCCTTTTCCCTTATCTGGCCCTTGCATCACACTTCCTCCCACTGACGTTTCCCATGGGACATAATTCCTACCACTGGGAGTCGATGATGGGACACTGTTCCTTCCAATGATGGGACACGGTTTCTTCTACTGACCCAAATGATGGGGCAGTATTTCTTCCACTGACCCCAACAATCCGCTGCTGTTTCTTCCACTGACACCAGCGATGGGACACTATTCCTCCCACTGACCCCAGCGATGGAACACTATTTCTCTAATGCCAAAAATAGGGCATTGTTCACTCCCACTGACGCCAGGACATTTTCTACTCCCACTGGCCACAGTCTGGCCCCTCTAAAGTCTGAAGGACAGTAAAAACTGGCCCTTTTGTTTAGTAAGTTTGGAGGCCCCTGGTCTAAAGAATGGTTTCTTGGTAACTGCCTTTGAACATGAAGAGGCTCAACAGCCCAGGTATCAAGCATTTTTGTGTCTTCCGTGTGAAGCATGTTTTTACATTTTGGCAGCTTGCATGTTGTGTGATCTTTTAGGTGACCGCTTACTTGGGGCAAAGGCCTGTGTTATGAGACCTGTCCCCAGTGTTTGGGCAGACATATCAGAATCTTTTCACAGGAGGCTCCGACCTTAATGTCAAAATTGCAAATCCATAGGCTTTAGGCTTACCACTGTGATGTACTAGTAATGATCTTGTATTCTCTTGCTGCACAGATTGATAACCTGTGCTCCTTAATCTTGTGCTTACTCCAAGCATCTTACACAATTAGCAAATGGTTGTTTCAGGCCAATGAAGTGATGTAATATGGAAGGGGGGACATACATCTTGTATAAGTTACAAGAATACTGAAATTAAGAACGGTTTGTTCTTGGAGGTATAACAAACCTAAAATACAAGTCACTTTTATGTAACTGGGCTGTAGCAATACTCCGTATTGTTGAACTGTTTCACTTGCCTCTGCTGACTTTTAAATGATTTTTAATTTTACTTGTAGGTGTATCTAGTTCTTAAAGTAGTAACTTTTAGTTCAAAGATAACCTATCTTGGGTCGTAGAAAATTAAGTGACACTGCAAAAATTGCTTAATTATACATCACAGGACAGTTAATTTATGCTCCACCTCCAGGTTAGTGAACATTGGAAATGGCAAGGTTTGATTCAGCCCTGCATTAACCTTTCCTACTTTCAGGATTGTCTCTGCTTTTTTTTTTTTTTTTTTCTTAAAGTTGTGTCTATATGTAATGGACTTGTCACTCTCCGCTGAGAGAGTCTTTCTTACTAACATGCACTACATCTTCTAAAAACGAAACCTGTCTGTTAAGCCTGGATGCCCAAACCCCACTGAAAGAATGAGAAAGCAAGATACTACTTGTAGTGGATCCTGCATGTGGTGCTCACCTTGGCAGGCGGTTGAGTTTTGGGTGAAGGTTGTTCCCTTCCGGTGCTGGTTCCTGTCTTGAGCTAAAGGGTGGTGCTTTTCTCCATAGTCCTAGGCTCCTTTTCTTGGACCAGTTTGTGCAGTGTTTGAAGCAGGCATGCACATTACATCCAGCTTGAGTGTGAGAAGGCCGTGGGTGTGGGTGCCTTTCTGGATTTGTTCTTTCCTTTGTGGGACACCAGCCAGGTTTGACGCTCCCTATGCAGCTCCACAAATGGCTGCACCGGCCTTATTGCAACAGCAGGATCTCTGGCCTTCTGAGATGCTGGTAGCCAAATGGCCTGCACCATTTTCCCAGCGCAAAGGTCCACAGTGGGGTGGTCTGTAAAAATCTGAAGCTGTCAGTCACAGCCTTTGTCCAGGGGGTGGCTCAATTTGTACCACCAGTATACTTTCTGCTGACTGCATGGTCCCTCATGGGACCTCCAAGGCCACCATTTGCACCTATTTAGGACTTTTTTCTCTCTTTACACTGATTGCCTTTCTTGTGGCTGTCGCTTCGATCAGCATGGTGTCTGAAACTTGCAATTTTATTCTGTAAGGAGTCGTTTTTCCTATTCTGCATAAGGATGAAGTTGTAGCCTAAGGTGGTCTTGGTATTTCATTTAAATCAGGATATAGTGTTGCCTGCCTTTTGTCTGGCTTCTAAGCATCCTAAGGAGATAGCTCTCCACTGCCTGGAAGTAGTGAGGATACTAGCATACAGTATTATTACTGAGCCATTTTGACCTGAGGGGGAAGGTTCCTCATTTCAGTGATGGCTCACTCCATTAGAAATGTTGTTGCTTCTTGGACTTTCCAGCACCAGGTTTCGGTTACTCGGGTCTCTAAAGCCACCACCTTCTCTTCTGCGCACACATTGACTACATTTTTCCAGGAGGATGTTCAGGTCTCTGCGTGTCCTCCAGTCCTGTAAGAACCTTCTGTTTGTTGCTTTTTTTGTTCTTGGTAAAGGATAAGCTTACCTTTTGGAACATGTTACATGTTCCACCTGTTTTTAGGGTGGAACATGTTCCAGCATCTGCACCTCACCCCTCCTCTCTGTGACAGAAGGTGGGGGATCTTCATCCTGCACCCGCTGTCCATTGGCTGTGCAGGGCAGAGTTCTGTGAATGAACTACAAGTACTGTCATCCACCATGGATGACGGCTTGTAGTTCTCAATGAACTGCAAGGGTGATGGTGAGCAGAATCCTAGTTCAGTGATCCTTCCTACTCTGATTACTTCCTGCAGGCGGAGACATCGGCAGACAGCTATCAGGAGAGTCTGCAGGAGCTGGACATTGCACCGGTGATCTGCTGATCGTGGGTGCAGTGCTCTACAGGTGCCTTAGAATAATTGTGATGTACAATTATGGACATTACCTGTAAAATCCCTTTCTTAGAGTGAGTGCATTACAAGACACAGGTCTCTTTTCAAGGCAATGCTGTGAGTGAGAAGGGTTTTGAAGATCTGAGTCAAGCTTTGCTATTTGCCAGTGTCCACTCAAGTGGAAGTGACGCATAACCCAGAGCGTCTATGAATTAACTCTCCTGTGTCCAGTGATGTACTCCAAGAAAGCTATTTTACAGGCAAGTCAAAAACCCTGTTGGATCTCCTGTATGGTGCTCTGATCTGCTAAACCGAGACCCAGAAGCCCAGACACTGACATGTGGAGCCTTGAGGGCATGCCTAGCAATATCTAAAAATCCACTTTCAGAAAAGTTTTTGCATAGAAACTTTGCTGCAGACCTAGATACCTTGCAAGAGAACTACAGAAGTAGAGGGTGTCTGCAGGGTTAACTTTTTATGTTACTGTATTTATGATCTTCTTTAAAAGGTAAAGTGTGGATGTTTTCTTCTACCGCAAATCAGTGGTATTAAAGGGGTGTCTTATTTTCTGTCCTCAATGAAATCACAATGTAGAGTTATTCTCACAGCTATTAAACACCTTGTACATCCCATTGTAATATATCACTAGTGTCAAATTTGATGAATACCGCTTTATCGCTCTTCTTCTTCTTCTTTTTTTTTTTTTCCCTTAAGCAAGAAAAACGAATATTCACAAACTTTCACCGTCAGTTGTTCTGTTGGATTGACAAGTGGATTGACCTAACAATGGAAGACATAAGAAGGATGGAGGATGAAACACAAAAGGAATTAGAAGCAGTAAGAATATTATTTGCATGTGTCGCGTTTCGTATTCGTACAATTAAAGTTATCCATATAGTAAAAAATGTACTCAACAACAATAGAATTATAGGTAGAAGCTTCATTTCATGGGCTGCACTCCATTGGTATAATTTATTTGCTTTTTCCAGCTTTAGATTTTTTTTAGAAATCTTATTTTGCATGCTCTTAAGGTTTAGGTGCATTCCTCTAAATGTTTGAAGGAGAGGGGGTGGTTCTCATTGCTCCTGTTGAGTCTTTAACAAGCAGCCTGTGCCCCCATTGCTGAGCTCTTCTGAAGTCTGATTGTCGGGCTGTTATGCTGAATTTAGCAAGCTTGTTCTGGGTCTGTGACTCAAGTATTTAAAGCAGAGCTAGCCAGATGACTAGCATTCTTGGAAGGTAGTTAGGAATGGCAGCCCTCATGTTTGTCATGGTTGACGTGTTTATTTTTTCTCTCCCAGGAACTTTGATTTGCAACAGGAAGTTGCTGAGATTGTTATTCAAGACTGGTCATGAGTTTTATTTCCCATATGTTGCCCACACTTAGTTTGATAGCGAGGACCAACCACAGCCAGTTGTATTCTATTCCTTGTTACTTATGGCTGCTGCTGTTCACACAAAAATCGGCTCGTAAAATTCCCTTTGATTTATAAATACTTCATTCATGAGCTTTCCACTTTCCAGTAATTTCATGCTGAGTAGGAACCTTTGCATGTATGTGGAATATTTGTATTATTCACAGTAGTAGAACATTAATTATTTATTTTTGAAATTTAGTGATGGCTTGCAATGGCTCATTATTTTATCAAGCCTACTCTATTTAGTCCGCATCTTCTGTCAGAAGTAGCTTACAGGCTAACATTATGGACTGGCGTGGAGTATTAACAAGTGGAATAGCGCCTTTGGCATAATTGAAATAAACCACAGTCCATAGAGGACCTTAGTTAAGTTTCCTACTAATAAGTATAGCTTTAGAAAATCTTTTTACTTTCTGTAATAAAAAGGTTGTCAAGTTTCTACTGAGACAAGATGAGTTTCTATTGCTGATTGGGGCATGTTAAAAACTATTGTTTTCTATGTGCCCAGTTGAAATTGTACAGTGGTATGGTGGTAATTAAGGATAAGCTCTGGCGTGTTCGCAAAGTCCACGTGTAGAGCCCGCCAGGAAGTCGGCACTGCGCTGCGCTAATCACAGGCAGTGAGACATTTCCCGATCTCTGCAGCCGCGCATCGAGAAAATGTCTCGCTGCCTGTGATTAGCGCAACGCAGTGCCGACTTCCTGGCGGGCTCTGCACGTGGACTTTGCGAACACGCCGGAGCTCATCCTTGGTGGTAATGCAGAAAAACGCAGCTCCGTGTGCATGGTATGAGCAAGTTGTCCTCTAATCCCCCTTCCCTCAGCCCTTGGAGTGCAGCCCACCTTGCCTTAATAACTGATCAATTCCGATGTCATACCCAGTAGCTTCTCTTTAGGTTATGCTAGCGTTCTGTTGTCCCATTCATTCCCATGACAGTCTTAAAAAAAAGTATGGCTCGCCTATAGGGATGAATGGGGCCACAGCACGTATGAATAATGTGAATAGGTGCCATCCAGAACCTTGATGGAAGAAGGTAAGTATTGATGTCATGTTTCATGCCAGAGTGTGACCCCATAGAAAGATTTTACAGGTAGGCAGAGGCATAAGAGTGTCATGCATAAATGTGTTTCCTTTTTATATATTCCTTTTCTGCTTGCTACATACATAATAAGATTTGAGCAAACGTTTTGTTCATTGAGTCAATCCTTACCCCTCTTACAGTCTAAATGAGTGGAAAGAAAAGTAAACCCTCTGGTCAACACTTGTATAGAAGAAAAAAAATCCTCCTTGACCAGACAGTGACAGTTGTATCTATTCCCTGCATCAAACATTTGTTCCATTATCCTTTTAAGCAGTTATACTTATTGTTTAACCATTTGGAAGGCCTTTTTTTGTGATGAAGCTTAAATGTTTTAGTAGTTTTTCGTTTCATTTCACATTTAGATACGTAAGAAGGGTGCCGTTCGAGGCACATCTGCTGCAGATGTCTAAGAAAGCCTGCTATTTAGTCTCAGAGGCAGTATTAATGTGTGTAAGTAGCGGGCTTAAAAAAATGGACCTTTTTCTGCCATACCACTCCAGCCTATGGTGCAGGTTTAAATCCTGTTCTATTTTTCACAAACTGCACCATTCTGTGGAGCCTTATTATCTTTTTTCTGCCTGCCTTACTACACTACTACATTACTTATCTGTTTGCTTTCTGTAAAGTTGAAGATCCTTGAGGGTGTTGGAAATTTCAATATATAAAATGTACAGATTAAATTTCCAAATGTGGCAGTCATTAAAGTGGTATTAAACCCAAAAGCAAAAATTAAATATATTGCAGCTTACAAATCATTAGATGTGATGGCTGCATTTATTTTCTTTTTTATAAGCCTCGTACACACGGGCGGGAATCCCGTCAAAAAAAAGTCGGTTTTCTCGACAGGATTCCTGGCAAGCTTGTCTTGCCAAGCCCTGTGAACACCGCGTTCTTTTGAATGGCAAGAACGCGGTGACGTCATTGACTACGACGAGCCGGCGCTCGTCCACATTCGATGCAGTCACCGCCATCTTGCTACACCCTACACTACCCTTGTATGCTACCGCGCATGCGTCAAAGTCTCATCGAGCATGCGTGGGTTTCCCTGGACAGGTAAGCATACAGTCGGCCGGGTTTCTCGCAGGAAACACTCTGAAAACTAGCAGGTTCTCCATTTTTCTTGTCGCGATTCCCGGCAGTTTTCTTGCCGAGAAACCATACACTTGAACGGTTTTCTCGGCAAAAAGCTCTCCCAGCAGTTTTCTTGCTAAGAAAAACGGTTGTGTGTACGAGGCTTTAGGCTTTTTCCTCTGTCTTCTTGTGATCTGGCCCCTCCTGTATTAGAGTACATACACTCTGGATGAAGGACAGAGTCACCTTTTGGACAACAGCATTGTAAGTCTGGGGGGAGGGAAGTGGTGGGTGTACCAGCAGATTTAGATGCACTAAAAAATTTAAGCCAAACCCCAGATACCACTTTGTAATCAGTTACAGCAAACAGCTTTTTTCCTTTTGGGATAAAAGTTTTACATAAAAGCTTAACTTTGTAGACCCATCTCGGCGGTAAATGGTTTGTGTCATGTCTGTAACAGATGCATTCTGCTGGACAGCTTGACCTCTTGTAAAAAAAAATGGTAAGCTGCAATATAATGTTTGCTTTTGGGTTTCATACTGCCTTAAACTGGACCTTAAACCCAAATGCAAGGTCCACCGATTAATGATAACTTCATCCAGATTTGAAAAAAGTAAAAGCAGCTACAAGTGCAAGAAAAATGCACTTACCAGTGCGCAGGAAGTCCAATGATGTCTTCCTGATCAGTCACAGTTGGCCCCTTACTGCACATTCACAAGATGCGCTAACTAGAGGAGACTGTCCCGAAGCTGCTCATGATGTGTGACGTGATCCCAGGAGCCCAACATCAACCTTGTTTAGACGAGGGATGAAGAATTGAAAACTACCTGCTGGAAAAGGCACTTGCTACTCAAATGTGTAAATGGGACAGCCAGGATTATGCAATCTGTAAAGGCCTTTCCTGTGGCAAAAGGTTAAAAATATAAATAAATAATAATATATATTATATTTATTTCTTTGCATTTGGCATAGGGGAGCATGCAACGTTTAATAAGCAGATCTTGCAATTATGGTGCAAGGTGCACTCTACTCAAATGTAGTACTTTTCCTTACATGTACATGACCGCTTTCATATGAATGAATCAAATGATGAAGTTGCTTCTTCATCGCATGGTTATCGCCATAGATTTCTCATATCTATCAAAATATGTGGATACCTTGCTAATTGCCCTTTGTCAAAACGGCATGGTCACAGGCCAGTGTTTCTATCTGGCCCTCAATCACGTGTTTCAGACTTCCAGGTAGGATCACTGGTTCATCAGTTGCAAACTTTTTAAAAGGATGACCACAATCATTAGTATATAGTGAAAGCTTGCTGTGTAACATCAGACAAAATAATTGCTGCTGAAAATTTTCAACAGTGTTCAACCAGGGGGGCTTTTCTACTGTTTGTGACTGGACTACAGTGCTCACATAATTTTGCACTAAGGCATGATTCACATTGAGTGACACTACTGTTTTGCGTGTTTTTACAGCCTGTTTTTGGAGTGGCACTATTCATTTGAATGGGCCTCCCAGCGCTCCAAAAATATGCTAAAGAAGCTCCTGTACCAAATTTTGGACGTGAGCCAAGTGCTCTGTGTTGTGCATTTTTTGTGTGGGGAAAATGCACAACTGCTACCCACGATGCGGTGCCATTAAGAACTAATGGCAGTGCAAGAACGTTGCGCATTTTAGTTTGTTTTTTGTGCACTTACAGAAACGCAGGTTTCTGCCCATGTTTTTACTTCGCCCAAGTGTGACCGGGGCTTAAGGTGCTGCATGTAACGGCTTTCTTTTTTAGAATCAAATTTTACGGGTAGACAGCAGACTACATTGTATTAAATTCAACAAGTAATGTTATGTCAGGTACGGAGCCAAATTTGGTGTCTAGCATTATTGTTTCTTTATTTGGAAGGATGCGTTCTATATCCAGCAGTAGTTAAAGCAAATATTTTTTTTTGTATATTGTTTGCAGGGGGTCATGTGTTTTTGGTGCATCATTTAGGCTAGGCCCACAGTAGTGCAGTGCTATTTGATGCGATTTTTGTAGTGCAGTTGCAGTTTTAAGTTTTCATTGCATGTTTTACTACTGAGACTCATCGCTGCTGTCAGCCAGCAAAGATAATTCATTGGTTGTTGCTGCTGTGAGCAGCAGGGATGACTCTTCGGTAGTTAAGGAGCTGGCACCCACCAGGGTCCTAACAACCATGAGTCAACCCTGCTGTCATTGGAATGTTAACCAAAAAAGTAAAAAAAAAAAAAAAACCCAGCAAGGGGGTCACTCCAAATCCCTACAAGGCTCTTTGAGTCGGAATTTTTTTTATTGGGATCCCTCTCAAAATCCCTAAACCCCTGGTCCACAGACCAGGAAACAAAAAAAGTGTGCCCCCCCCAATACCTCCTGCATGGCAGGGCATAAAAGGGAGGGTGTGGGCAATCGCAAACCTCCCCCTCACCCCCAATCTCTCTGTAACCATACTAGGCCACATGCCCTCAACATGGGGGGCTCACAGCAGAGATTAGTACCTGGTTGTTGGGACACCGGTGGGCTCTGACGCCTAACAAACAATACAAATCACATCAAGAAACCCATGTAGATGCCATTTCTTTTTCGTACATCACGGGACACAGAGCGACTTAGTCATTACTAATGGGTTATATAGATTACCTTCAGGTGTTGGCACTGGCCAATTCCAAACCGGAAGTACCCTCCCCTATATAAGCCCCTCCCACCCGGGAGCACCTTAGTTTTTTGCCAGTGTCTAAGGTGTTGGCCAAAGAGTAACATGTGTTTTCACTGGGCTTGCGTACAGGTTCTTTTGGGCCTTAGTAAGCTGTTCCGGATCCCACCAAAAAAAGCTTCATAGCTAAACGGTCGGTACCCGGGCCTTGCAGCAGAAGAGCAAGGTTTTGCCTGTAATGCTTCTCTTAGGAGGGCTGGACCCTGGGATCCAGAGCTCTGGTCATACCCACGACCAAGATGTTGTCTGTGCAGGGTGCTATACAGGTCCAGGGGAGTGGAATCCTTGGGAACCCGGTCCCTAAAGGTTTAATTACAATGCCTGCCGTGATAGGTGAAGTTTGGACTTCTGTGGACCAAACAAAGTCCTGCGGCGGGGATCAGGTAAGTGGGGGCCCCCAGGAACTTGGTTCTATTGGGGGACCCCCAAGCCTAATTTGTCTTTCTGTCTGTTACCTAACGGTATTCCCGCTAAATATCTGTGTTTGCCTGTAACTACTGAAAATGTAAAATTTTAATAGTAGTCAAGAAAAAAAAAAAAAAAGGGACCGCGGTACCTGTGTTAAACCACTAGAGGCCGCTGTAGTCCATTTTTCTTGTCATGTGGATCTTTGGTTTTCTCAAGTCAAAAGATCCAGGCAGCTGGTAAGTTTCTCTGTGGGAATCCACTTCCTCTGCCCTGTTGCTGCGCTCATCCACCGCACAGGCCCTCCGGCAAAAAGGGCCCTGGCTCCTAGTCCCCTGTTTGATTTCGAAAAGGGCGCCAATGGCGCGCGGGCGCGTGCACGCGCCTCCTATGAAAAAAAGGGGCGGGGCGGGTGGATGACGCTCGATGCGCGCCGCGGCGCTTCTGCGCATGTGCGGGCGTCCCAGCATGGTTAAAAGACACAGTACAAGTGTCAGCTGGATGCAAACAGAGCTAGCAACAAACAGTGGCACACAGAGGCGGTTGATGCAGGCATCCCCATAGAAAGGCACTTTAGTGGACACCAGCTGGTATATAGCAGCAACTTTGTTAGACTATTACCAGCAAAAATTGGTGTATGACGACGGGAATACCTCAGCTTTGTGCTTAAAGGATATGTCGTCCAGACGCTCCGGAAATAGATCTTCCAGGAAGCCAAAGGGGTCTCCATCGGGCTCTGAGGATATTGGGCATGCTTGTACTGCACCAATCTCCCCTGAGAATTCAGAGGTCAGTAGCCGTAGAAACCCCGCAGGAATGCCTGGTGCTGCGGCTGTCCCCAGTCCACCTGCTCCTGTATATATAACAGAGGAGGTTTTATCCTCAACTCTGGGAGGATTGGAAGAGAGATTAACAGCATTGATCGCTGCTTCCCTGTCACAGGAAAAGCGCGTCCGATCTCCGTCTCCTCCTTCAGAGTGCCTGTTAGTGGAGGAACAGCCCCACACAGAGATCGACCTACCTGAAGGGGATCAGGATGAGGTTGATTCAGTTATGGAGGAATCAACAGTGGAAGAACCTTTCTCAGCATCTCAGGCTGAAAGATTATGGGTTCAGTCTCTGACTAATATGGTCCGATCAGCATTTAAAATGCCTCTGGGGGAACCACCATCCACTACGGTTTCCTCGCTGGGGTCGCTAAAAGCTCCCCAGGCTGTCTGTTCCTTCCCAATCCACCCTTTATTAGAAGGGCTTATTTACCAGGATTGGGAGCATCCTGATAAAATATTTGCTCCCCCCAAGAGATTTCCGGTGATCTATCCCATGGAGGATAAGTTCTTAAAAAAATGGAGGGTCCCTACAGTGGACGCAGCCATCTCTTCTGTTAACAAATCACTGACATGTCCAGTAGATAATGTTCCAATGTTCAAAGACCCAATAGATAAAAAATTGGAGTCTTTACTAAAATCTGCTTTCTCTACAGCAAGCATGGTGACACAACCTGCGGTAGCAGCGATTGGAGTCTGCCAAGCAGTGAAAGATCAGTTGAAACAAGTCTTAAGGGACTTACCAGATCAGCAGGCTCTTGCCCTAGCTGACCTGCCTAGAGCCTTGTGTTTTGCGGTGGACGCCATAAAGGATACAATCCAACAGGCCTCCCGCTTTACGCTGTCTATAGTACATATGCGTAGGCTTCTGTGGCTCAAAAACTGGTCTGCTGAAGCTCCCTGTAAAAAACTGCTGGTTAGCTTCCCATTTCATGGAGAACGCTTATTTGGAGAAGATCTGGACAAATATATCCAGAAAATTTCTGCCGGTAAAAGTTCACTCTTACCGGTTAAGAACAAGGGTAGAAGTCCTTCTTTTAGGAGGCCTACTTCTCCAGTCCCGGGCACATCGGCTGTGAAGCAGTTCCGACGGCCTCCGCGATCAAATTCAGGGGGCAGAAATCAGGGACAATCACAGGGTAACAAGAAGCCCTGGATTAAGAGAGGTACAAAACCTCCCCCCAAGGCATGAAGCGTTGCCCCCACTCAATCGGGTGGGGGGAAGACTTCAGTTGTTCACAGAGACCTGGCGGGACACCATCAGAGACAGATGGGTGCTCTCCGCAGTAAGTCTGGGATACAAGCTGGAGTTAAAAGGCACTCCTCCTGCCCAATTTATGAGGTCAAACGTGCCAAGAGATCCCCAGAAGAGAGGATCCCTCCTTCTGGCACTAGAACAACTATTGCTCCAAGGTGTAATCATGAAGGTTCCCCTGGAAGAAAGCGGATTCGGGTTTTACTCGAACCTTTTCACGGTCCCCAAACCAAATGGGGACGTGAGGCCCATATTAAATCTAAAAGGGCTAAACAAGTTCCTAAATATCAGGACTTTTCGGATGGAGTCGATCCGATCGGTGGCCACCGCCCTACAAGGGCAGGAATGGTTAGCCTCGATCGACATAAAGGATGCTTAACTGCATATTCCCATCTTTCCGGCCCACCAGAAATTTCTACGCTTTGCAGTAGAAGGGCGCCATTTTCAGTTCAGAGCCTTACCTTTCGGTCTGGCCACAGCACCACGAGTGTTCACAAAAATTCTGGCCCCATTATTGGCCAATCTAAGAACACAGGGTGTAACGATAATGGCATATCTAGACGACCTGCTACTAATAGACCACTCAGTGGAAAAGCTGGAAGTAGCTATTCACAAGACGATCAAGTATCTGGAATATCACGGTTGGATTATCAACCGGGACAAGTCAGCTCTAAGACCAGTCAAAAGTCTGGAATACTTAGGGCTAAGGCTGGATTCAAATCAGAGAAAGATTTTCTTACCTCCAGAGAAGGTGTCGTCTTTAAAAGATTTGACCCACTTAGTGGGTACAAAAAGAAAACCATCCATACGCCTCTGCATGAGGCTGCTGGGGAAAAATGGTGGCTTCATTCGAAGCGGTACCCTACGGTCAATTCCATTCAAGGAATTTGCAAAGGGCCATACTGTCAGCCTGGAACAAAAAAGTTCAGGCTTTAGACTTACCAATGTCCCTGTCCCCTTCCGTTCGCAAGAGCCTCCATTGGTGGTTGGTGCCCCAGAATCTGGAAAAAGGGAAACCCTTCAGTCCGGTTTCTTGGAAGGTAGTCACTACAGATGCCAGCCTCATAGGCTGGGGGGCAGTACTGGAGCAATGGTCTCTCCAGGGCAAGTGGTCAGAAGCAGAAAAGGCCCTGCCCATCAATCTCTTAGAGATACGAGCAGCCCGGTATGCCCTAGTAGCATGGACATCCAAACTCCAAGGGTCCCCTGTCAGAATTCAATCAGACAATGCCACAGCAGTGGCATATATCAATCACCAGGGTGGCACCAGGAGTCGTGCAGCCCAGAGGGAAGCAAATTGCATCCTGGAGTGGGCAGAAAAATATGTCCCAGCCATATCCGCGGTTTTTATCCCAGGAGTGGAAAATTGGAGAGCGGACTTTTTAAGTCGCCAACAATTATGCCCGGGGGAATGGTCTCTTCACCCCGAGGTTTTCCAGGCAATATGCCAGCGGTGGGGAACACCGAATGTAGATCTGCTAGCATCCAGATTCAACGCAAAGGTGGACAGATTTGTGTCTCGCACAAGGGATCCTCTAGCTTGCGGCTCGGATGCCCTAGTGTTCCCTTGGAATCAGTTCAAGCTGATATATGCATTCCCACCGCCACAATTGTTACCGCGATTACTCCGCAGAATCAGGGTAGAAAAGAAACCAGTGATTCTGGTGGCTTCAGCGTGGCCCCGAAGGGCATGGTACGCGGAGATTGTAAAAATGTCAGTGAGGAGTCCTTGGACCCTCCCACATCGTCCGGACCTGCTGTCGCAGGGACCGATATACCACCCTTCCTTACCAGCCCTAGGTTTGACGGCCTGGCTATTGAAGCCCACATTCTGAAAAAGAGAGGGCTCTCTAATTCTGTGGTATCTACCATGATCAATGCCAGGAAGCCGGTATCCAGGCAGATCTATTATAGGATCTGGAAAGCGTACATTAAGTGGTGTGAGGCCAAGAAATGGCATCCACGTAAGTACGTGATAGGGAGGATTTTGGACTTCCTACAGTGGGCTGTAGATAGGAAGCTGGCCTTGAGTACTATCAAGGGTCAGATTTCGGCCTTGTCAATATTTTTTCAAAGGCCCTTGGCTTCGCATTCACTAGTCAAAGCTTTCATACAAGGAGTGATGCGTATTAGCCCTCCGGTTAGTATTCCCATATGTCCTTGGGACTTAAACCTGGTTCTGTCAGTTCTACAGAAACAACCGTTTGAACCATTGCAACACATTTCCTTGGTTCTTCTCACCAGGAAATTGATTTTCTTAGTAGCCGTTTGTTCGGCTAAAAGAGTATCGGAATTAGCCGCCTTGTCCTGTAAGGAGCCATATCTGGTTGTCCATAAGGACAGAGTAGTATTACGTCCTCATCCAGCCTTTCTTCCTAAGGTGGTATCGAGGTTTCATTTGAACCAAGATGTGGTTCTTCCTTCTTTTTTCCCCAAACCTAGCTCGGTAGAGGAAAAGTTATTACATTCCTTGGATGTAGTAAGAGCAGTTAAAGCTTATCTAAAAGCCACTGCTCAGATTCGCAGAACGGATACTTTGTTTATTCTGCCGGAAGGCCCTAAAAAGGGTCAGGCAGCATCAAAATCCACTTTAGCCAAGTGGATTCGACAGGTCATAATACAGGCCTATGGCTTGAGAAAGAGACCGCCTCCGTTCAAAGTTAGGGCGCACTCCACAAGAGCAGTTGGAACTTCATGGGCAGTGCATCACCAGGCCTCCCTGGCTCAAGTATGTAAGGCCGCAACATGGTCTTCGGTACACACGTTTACTAGATTCTACCAGGTAGACGTTAGAAGTCAGGAGGATGTCGCCTTTGGGCGCAGTGTGTTGCAGGCCGCAAAAGATCCTCATGCCTGATGGCGCCCAGCTTATGTATCCCTCCCCTCATTTGGCATTGCTTTGGGACGTCCCATTAGTAATGACTAAGTCGCTCTGTGTCCCGTGATGTACGAAAAAGAAAGAGGGATTTTTATAACAGCTTACCTGTAAAATCCTTTTCTTGGAGTACATCACGGGACACAGAGCTCCCACCCCTCTTTTTGGGACACTTATTGCTTGGCTACAAAACTGAGGTGCTCCCGGGTGGGAGGGGCTTATATAGGGGAGGGTACTTCCGGTTTGGAATTGGCCAGTGCCAACACCTGAAGGTAATCTATATAACCCATTAGTAATGACTAAGTCGCTCTGTGTCCCGTGATGTACTCCAAGAAAAGGATTTTACAGGTAAGCTGTTATAAAAATCCCTTTTTTGATGCTTTTCTATTGAAGTCTATGATCCACAAAATCTCGCTGCATCGCACCAAAGTAGCACAGGACCCTCCCTCAAAGTTACATTGCAGCTGCGCTGCATTGTTGTGAACAGACAACATTAAAAAAAAGTTATTTTCATTGTCATACGATTCAGTGCGACCCAAGTTTCATCTGAAATTGCATCAGTATGAATCAGGCCTTAAAACCACTTTACTTTATGCCATACTAGTTATCATGATTCATTTCCTTACTAATCCCTTTTTCTTTTCATTTCTCTCTTTTTTTCTTTCTTTTTTTTATCAAATATCTCAACTTCATCACTTTAACTGACTTGTTTTATAGAGCTTGTTTTTATTAACCTTCCCTTTTTGTCCCTGTACACAGCTACGCAACCAAGGTCAAGTAAGAGGAACAAGTGCTGCCCACGATGAATGAAGATGGACCCGACCAAACCGCATGCAGATTTCTTTTTTCCTTTATACCTGTGTTTATATATCTATAAGTTTGTAGCTATATAAACATATTCTGAACATTAACTTATGTATACTGTACCTGACATGAGCAAAAACAAAATGTAAAGGTGAATGTGTACTGTACATAAAGTTTACAAACCTTTCTGAATGTCACTAAATTGTAAAATTGTGGGCTCCTGACACCCAGATAATATTTTTGTACTATATGTTTTGCTTTTAATATTTTGTTTTAGCGTCATAAAAAGATAACCCAATGTTCAATGGTTGTTTTACTATTTAAACATTTTTTCCATTTAGTGGAAGGGGTAAAATGAGCGTATTGCCTGACTATCAATCACTGCTGTCGCCTTCTGGTTCCCTTTGATCCACTAATTTGATGCCTCATACATAGAACTTCCAGGTCCAATCATCTTGCAGTTCCCATTCCTGAGTCTCAGGCCTTTGGCATTCAATAGAAAGTCTCCAACACCTAGGCAAAGGGATTTGCAGGACTTTGGAATCCAGATGTGAAGACCAGTGGATTGGTGGGTAAGGGCGCACTGGTGATTGGCACTGACACTGTACCCTCATCTCACCCCTTGTACTCATGTTCATTCAGAGGACATAAATGCTGCTGCTATGAATGTCATGTAGGGCTTCTTTTGTCCTGTACTGAGTATATATAATGTTTCAACCTACACTAATGGTGACAGTGTTTTCTAGTAACAACTGGGATGCCATTTTTGAGTGCTGACCCATTATCTATCAAGATGCAGCCTGTTCACATCCATGGACTTCTCTGATGTACCTCATGACCAAACAATTGGGAGGTTTTTTACGAAAATCAAATCCTCTTTGCACTACAAGTGCACTTAGAAGTGCAGTCGCTGTAAATCTGAGCGGGGACATGCAAGGAAAATAAAAAAACAGCATTTTAGCCTGCACATGATTGGATGATAAAATCATCAGAGCTTCCCCTCATTTCAGACCTACCCCTCAGATTTACAGCGACTGCACTTCCAAATGCACTTGGAGTGCAATGTGGATTTGCCTTTCATAAATAACCCTCTTGGTTGCTTCTGGGAATTGCTAAACTGTGGATAAATTGGTTTCAGCATACAAAATGACTGTCTCTTGTTACTAGGGCAGGGGAGTCATTTCATCAGTAATTGTTTTAAATGTCCACTTTGTCCTTGCACAGACATGCAAGTTTTTTTTTATTGTTTAGTCTCTTTTGATATCATTAAAATTGTGTCCTAGCAGATGTCCATTTATCTGATGAATGTTTGAATCCAAAGCTATCCTTAGATTGTAACTAAGCTCCTCTCCTCGCTGTCAAATTATGTTTTATGGCTAGCCCAAATGTACTTCAGGCTGTCCTGTAGGTAGGTAAATGTCTTGCTTTCCATGAAAAGTATGCTGTATGCAGAAGAGAGTTTGCTTGTGATCTCCCCAGCCAATGGTCTCTTTTTGCATTCTTTTTGGAATGAAGAGGGCGAAAGATAAAAAAAAAAAACCTGTAGACAAGCCCAAAGGATGTATGTATGCTTCTTTGTGTATGAATGCGGCTGTGTGCATGCTTGTATTTTTGCCCCGTCTCTTTTCCAATTCAGTCTTGGAAATTAAAGGATAGGTTCACCTTTTAACATGCTACATATGTAACATGTTACTAAATCGCCTGCTGCCACTTTAGCCTGATTTCCCCCCCCCCCCTCATTGTGACCGCAGGCAGGGGATCTTCTCCTTGCTGTCACAATTTAAAAACAGCTCGGCCGCGTGGGCGCAAATTAATGTGTTACAACTACCGTCTGGGCTGACAGCTTGTAGTTCTCAATGAACTACGAGAGCGCTGGTGAGCGCTCTAGTAGTTCATTTATCTCCCTGCAATTCTGTAACTGCCTTCCCTTACCGGAGGTATGAGCCGAAAGTTCTACTGACAGTCTGAGGGAGCCTGGACTTTGCACCTGCGATCTGCTGATTGAGGGTGTAATGCTTTACAGGCTCATGAGATCTACAAAAAAAAATGTGCATTTGTTGTGTTTTTTTTTAAGGTGAACTTGGCCTTTAAGCAGAAACCTAAAGCAGAATATCACATATAAAAAATAATTGCTCTGTGTAATATGTGGAATTCCTGGGCAGAAAAGGGATTTAAGAACTAGGACATAAACTACTCTGTGTTTTTAGTCTCTATGCGGATGTCTCTGTACACAATAGCTGTGATTTGTGGATAATTGTTTTGTTGGATTGTGTTACTCTGCTTTACATGTCTCTGATTTCCAAATATTGCCTGAACGTGGAGGTAAAAATGCTCCGAGGCTCACAACCCCCCCCCCCCCTTCTGTCTCTGGTATGAAAGCTTTGTGAACAATGGAATGGCGTTGCTCATTTCAGATGTTGCAGTTTGGAAACTATGCAAACTGTTAATTTTCTGCATTATTTATGCTTTAGAGATTTCTGATCTTTTTATGTTAAAAAAAAAAAAGATGCACATAAATTGAAAACCATATATATATATATATATAAAAAAGAGAGCATTATATATAGTGTGTAACAAATCCAGGAATGAATGGATGATAGCATAATGTAATGTTCAGTTGTAGACACTGCATACATGTCATCAGAATGGGGTTTTTCTTTTTTTTTTTTTATGGAGCATGTTAAATGCCTAATATTTGTTATGCCTATTAAATTTGAATCTAAGGGAAAATCTTTTAGGAATGATGGTAAAACTTTTTTTGTATAAGATAGAAGTAGTAAAGATAGAAACCTTAAAAAAAAAAAAAATCATCTGATCTGAAAACACACCTGCCTTTTTATCCTCTCTATCCATTCATATTGAAACTGACATTTGGTCTGGCCACATCTTGTAGTTCCCCCTACATCCCGGAAGAGCTGTTATATTCCTCAAGTCTTCTCCTGTGCTAATTTAAAATGTAAACCATGCTGGATTTTTTACAGGGTATTCCTCTCCAATGTTGGCAATACTTGGGCCCAAAATGGCTGAATTTACATACAGGAAAATTCTATAAACAATAATATGGTTGAAAGCTGAATTTAAAGGATAAGTTCAACTTTGGAAACTTGTTACACGTTCCACCTGATCGTGTGGAACATATAACCTGTTCCCATTGCTGCAGCCACTCGCCGGTCCCCTCACTCCCTGTGACAGCAGTATGAGGAGAAGTTCCCCGTACTAGCTGTCACATTTTTGAAAAGAGCGTGACTGTGCAGGGCTCCACCCACACGGCCTCGTCATTCATTCACACAGTTCTGAACTACAAGTACGGACATCCTTTGCAGATGTCGGCTTATAGTTCTCAATGAACTACCACAGTGCTAGTGGAAGTTCTTTGAGTCTTCCTGTCAGTGTGAGACTGCACGTACGATGTCCAGGCAGGCCGCTTACACTCAGTTTGCAGGATTCCTGCATGGCACCCATGCAATGCTTTTTAGGCTTCTACATAAAAAATATTAAATGCATGTTTTTCTACCTACAAAAAAAGTGCATTTATTTATTTTTTTAAACGATAACTTATCCTTCAACTAAATTTTTGGACAGATTTCCAATGCTGTTTCATGTAAAGCAAAAGGGAAAGTTCAGTCTATGGACAGCAAGAAATAAAAAATTGAGGCCAATAATGTGCTGTCATTCACCTTGTAAATGCTCAGAAAGGCCTAAATTGTATTTTAAAAAAAAAAACGAAATACATTGGCTGCCTCTCTTGTAGATTTTATTGCACCTGGACTAAATAAGGTAGAAATAATCCTCTCCTGTATTACTATATAGAATGATCAGAAGCACTGGTCTTTAATTTGGCCTGGGACACCCTTTAAACCCTTTACTTACTACAAGAACGTGTGCTACAATCTGATTATGGCATGCCTGCAGTTTCCATGGTGAATGTCACTCAGGATATCTCTATACTTGTCTCACTATAAATCTGTCTGGAAATGCAAATCTCAAACAAACAGTTTCCACTACCTTTTGCATTTCAAAACACAATATTATAAAGTAAAACAAGTAGAAGAGAGATGGTGGCTATGTAGCAAACATAATGCTATAAATGTGCAGGATTTTCCCAAATTAGGCAGAGGGGTTGATTTAGTACAACTTGGAGAGTGCAAAATCTGGTGCTGCTCTGCATAGAAATCGGCTTCCAGTTTTTTGTGCAAGCTTAATTGAACAAGCTGAAGTTACAAGCTGATTGGCTACCATGCACGGCTGCACCAGAGTTTGCACTCTCCAGTTTTAGTAAATAAACCCCTAAGTGTACACATGCGGCCTTCAGTTGGCCTATGCCACTATGTTTTTATCTCTGTTTAGAACTGTATGCAGTGCAGTCATAGTATAGATAGGTTCCTGGCCTCAGTAACAAACAGGGAAAGACAGGTAAATGTGTTCTACTGTTTCAAGCCTGTTGCTACACTCCTTAAAAAGTTTATTGAATCCTGTTAGAGCCCTGAGTGTAGCTACATTTGACACCAGGTGCTCAAAGCAACAAGGCACACTTGTAATAATGCCCATGTTCACTTAGCCTGTCTTATCTTGTAAGGCTGTTAAAGGAATCTAGATCATTCTTGAGGTATGTCATATGATCCAGACTTTTTTTGTTTGTTTTTTGTTTAGGATGAGACTAAGAGTCAGACCTAAATGTTGCAAAGATTTAATCTGTCAAGATTATAAAATTCAGGGGAACTGCTACTGAATGTAAAATAGCTAGATTTGCAAACTGATGTATGCACATCAATAAATGTAAGTAACCAATAAATTTGATCACCAAGTATGATTTTGTTTGCGTTCCTTTTTTTTTTGTGAGTTTCTAAAACAGATATGGTTTACAGAGTTATGACACTTGCCTAAAAGGGAAGTAGTGGTTCTTCAACCTCCTCCCGCCTGACCTATTGTAAAATGACGGCCGAGTCGGAGCCCTGATGTTCTCCCAGAATCGCGCCTCGCACATGCCCCTGTGGGTCATGCCCCGGCATGATCTGTCACCGGCTGTGTCAAATGGACACAGCCAATGACCGATCACTGTATCCTGCCCGCTGCCGGTACTATGTGAGTGCTGTTTGCTTTGATTCATGCCTTTCGTTGTGTACTATTATGAGCTCAGTGATCACATGGTACAGACGGGGACAATCGCAGCTCATCTGTACCATGTGATTAGCTGTGGTCCATCACAGCCAAATACAATAATAAACAATAGTTTTCATTCTGAAAAAATGGTAGCTAATAACTGTAAATTTTAGTTATAAGCAAGCATAGTGTGTAGAAAAATCCGGATTACCACCTCAGAGTAGTACAGTGTTACTATGGTAACACTGTATTGCTCTGGTCTCTGTATAAAAAAAATTGTAATAAAAGAAAAAAATTAATAAAGAAAATGTTTTTCTTTTTGGTTTGTCGCCAATCCATGTCTCTAATCACAGCCTCACCAGTTATATGATCCTGTACTGCACTGGTGACCGCATGTAAAACAAATGTGAAAAGCAAACTTTTTTTTAAATTCATCTTTTGCCAAAAATTTGTAACAAATTACAACTTCAAAAAACTTGTCATACCTCTTGCTAAACCCCATTGGACTGTCTACTTTCAGAAAGAGGATATTTGTACTGTATATTTGGAGGATATTTGTCGCTTAGATGGATGCAGCATCGGTACCGTGCTGCTTCTAAGAGAACTGAGTGATCAAAGATGCTGATTACTTTGTTCTCAGTCCCCAGTAAGCACAGAGCCACTAAAATCACCAGCTCTCTGCTCTGCCCCTCCTGTGTTCACTGGAACGCTGGGCTGTGGAGGGTAGGGAGCGGCTGATTCAGTTTCCCAGTGCCTCGCTGAGTGGCTGAGCCAGCTGCTGGTTCAGGCATCTGGGTGGATCCCAACTGTACCAGCTGAGTGAAACGGGTCACCCATTTGAAGAGAGCCTTTTGAAAAAATTGGCTTCTCCACCTGTCGTTGACCCCCCGATCTCAAGGTTGAACAAGGTAACCACTATCCCCGTGGAGGGGACCCCGCTTTTAAGGACCCTACTGATAGGAGGTCCGAAGCGGTGAGTCGGACCGTGTTCACCATGCTGGGGTCAGCATTGCGGCCGATGTTGGCTGCGACTTTGGTGTCCCAGACACTCACTGAATGGGCTAAACTTTTGCACCAGGCAGTGGAGGAGCATTGGCTCCCTCAGGAAGTCATGACACTGGCCGACCAGCTGGTGCAAGGCCTTGTGTACGTCTGTGATGCAACACTGGATGCGGCCCCTTTAATCTCCAGGGCCTCTGTATCCGTGGTGGTCTTGCGCTGCCTGATATGGCTAAAATGCGGGTCTGCGGACCAAGCTTCTAAGAAAGCTCTGACAGATTTACCTTTCAAAGGTGGGAGGCTCTTTGGTGCCTCACTGGATGACATCATTAAGGATGTCACTGTGGAGGTAAGAGCACTCTTCTACCTCGGTCCACTAAAAGTAAGGAGCCGCGTGGTAAGCCGGGGCCCTCCTTTCCCGCACAAAGGTGGTATTTTCGTCAGTCGGGGCCCGCTAGCAGACCCTCTCAAGCCGAGAAAGGTTCAGCTGGGGGACAAAAGCGTCACTGGGTGCGCAAGCGGTCCAAGCCCGCAAACAAGCCCGCTTCAGCATGAAGTCTTGCTCCCACCCGATTCTTGGGTGGGGGGACGTCTTCGCGAGTTCGCAGCTCGGTGGACCTCCCTGCTTTCCGACCAGTGGGTTTCCAAATTGATCACTTCAGGATACAAGATCGAGTTTCTTTCTTGTCCACCAAACAGATTCTTTCCCTCAAATCTTCCTCTCGTCTCCTCGGACTGCCCTGACTGGGGCAGTACAAGACTTGTTGAGGTGCGGGGTGATCATACCCGTACCGCCGCTGGACAGGTTTCAGGGATTCTACTCGAATCTGTTTGTGGTCCCAAAAAAGGACGGAGTCCATCCGATCCTGGACCTCAAAGCCCTCAATGCCTTTGTGAAGGTCCGGAAATTCAGGATGGAAGCAATTTGCTTGGTTGTAGCTGCGCTCCATCCGGGGGACTTTCTGGATGCGTACTTGCATGTCCCCATCGGCGCCAGGCATCAGAGGTTCCTGCGATTTGCGATCGGGGAAGACCACTATCAATTTGTGGCTCTTCCCTTTTGGCCTAGTGTCGGCACCAAGAGTTTTCACCAAGGTGCTCGCCCCGATTCTGGCTTTGCTGAGACAGCGAGGCATTGCTGTCGGGGGCTACTTAGACGATCTCCTTATGAGAGCTGCTTCACGCTCAGAATTAGGAGGACGTGTCTATAGCCAGTCAGACTCTCCGAGAATTTGGTTGGGTACTGAACCTCCAGAAGTCGGTGTTAGTACCGACTCAGCGCCTGGAATACCTGGGGCTGATTCTGGACTCCTTGGAGTCGAGAGTTTTTCTTCCTCCAGAGAAGTTGCAGGCGCTCCAAGCTGCGGTGAGGTTGTTAACATCCCGCAGATGCTCGTCTCTCCGTTTTCTGCATGAGAGTCCTGGGCCTCATGGTAGCCTCCTTCGAGGCAGTACCATATGCCCAATCCCACACTCGAGTTTTGCAGAAGGAGATTCTGTCCAAATGGAACAAATCCCCATGGTCTCTGGATCATCAGATTCCGGTAAGTCGCCTAGTCAGGGGCTCTCTGACTTGGTGGCTGACATCTCCGGAACTTCAGTCCGTTAAGTCGTTTCTTCCTTTCCACTGGACTGTGATCATGACGGACGCCAGCCTGACAGGTTGGGGGGGGGGGGGAGTCTGGGGGGGGGTTCAGTCGGCCCAGGGCCGCTGGACTCCATTAGAATCTCGCCTGCCGACCAATGTCCTCGAGCTTCGAGCGATCAGGCTATGCCTCTCCAAGTGGTCACAGAGACTTCAAGGGCGTCCAGTCAGGATCCAGTCGGACAACGCCACGGCGGTGGCTTATGTCAACCATCAGGGAGGAACAAGGAGCTCGGCCGCAGCGTTGGAGGTTGCTCGCATTCTAAGGTGGGCCGAAAGGAGCGTACCGGTTTTATCGGCTGTTTACATTCCGGGCGTAGAAAACTGGCAGGCGGACTATCTGAGTCGCTAGATGCTGGACCAAGGGGAATAGTCGCTACACCCAGAGGTGTTTAAACTCCTTTGTCAGAAATGGGGCTCACCAGATGTGGATCTCCTGGCCTTTAGATTCAATCGCAAGGTGCCCTGGTTTGTGGCCAGGTCCAGAGATCCCTGTGCAGACACGTTAGTGGCTCCATGGGGTCAGTATCGGCTAATTTATGCCTTTCCCCCACTGAAGTTGCTTCCTCATCTGCTCCGCAGAGTGGAGGCCGAGGGGATTCCGGTGATTCTAATCGCCCCAGACTGGCCCAGGCGTCCCTGGTACGCTGACCTGGTGCGTCTGGTGGCGGATGCTCCCTGGTGTCTGTCAATGCGGGAGGACCTTCTGTCTCAAGGTCCCATACTTCATCCTGCTTTACAGTCGCTGGCTTTAACGGCATGGCTAGGTAATCTCCACCATGTTGAGGGCTCGGAAGATCTACCATCGCACTTGGAAGGCCTACATCTCTGTGTGAAGAGTGGATTGGATCAGAAAGTGGCCTTAAGCACCATTAAGGGGCAGATTTCAGCCTTAGCTGTTTTCTTCCAACGACCCCTGGCGGCTCATTCACTGGTAAGCACGTTTGTGCAGGGGGTCCGACACGTGATTCCCCTGATTAGACCACCACTCCCTCCATGGGACTTGAATCTGGTGCTCTCGGTACTTCAGGAATCTCCTTTTCTAGGACATCAAGGAGATTTCTCTTGACACTTTCTCAGAAAGTTGCCTTCCTAGTAGCCATTACATCGGTCAGAAGGGTTTCTGGATTGGCGGCCTTGTCCTGCAAGTCACCTTACTTGGTCCTCCATAAGGATAAAGCAGTGCTACGCCCGCAACCCTCATTCCTTCCTAAGGTAGTTTTGGCTTTTCACCTAAACAAGGACATTGTACTTCCATCCTTGTGTCCTCGGCCGTCGCATCTCAAGGAGGCTGCGCTACGTACTTTGGACGTGGTACGTGCCCTACGTGGGTACCTGTCAGCTACTGCGCCGTTCTGGAGATCTGACTCGCTGTTCGTGTCAGTGTCTGGTCCAAAGAAGGGCTTGGCGGTCTCGTCGGCCACCATTTCTCGGTGGATGAGACAGACCGTAATCCAAGCCTATGCCCTTAAGTGGCGGGCGCCTCCCTTTCCCGTCACTGTGCATTCGACCAGGGCAATTGGTGCCTCCATGGGCTTTCCGACATCAAGCGTCTGTCTCACAGGTGTGTAAGGCTGTGACCCGGTCGTCCGTTCACACTTTTTCAAAATTTTATAAGGTTGATGTGAGTGCATCTTCGGATGCTTCCTTTGGCCTCAAGGTTTTACAGGCGGCTGTTTGAGGTTGCAACTCCTCCGTTGAGGAGCTCTGCTGTTTGGGGTGAAGTTCGTTTTTTGATTGCTGTTCCCACCCCTCGTTTTTTCTGACACTGCTTGGGGACATCCCACAAGTCCAGAATTAAGGAGCTGTGTCTGTCCATGGACGAAAAGAGAAAATAGGATTTTTGTACTCACCGTAAAATCCTTTTCTCTGTCGTCCATGGACGGACACAGCACCCACCCCTCCTTTTAAGTTTGTACTGCTTTTTGATGAACTGAGCTGCTAGCTGCAGGGTGAGGGGTTATGACCGGAGGGACCGCCCCCTGGGCGGAGCTGTTTAACTCCTGTTAAAGTTACATGTATTAAGATAACTAACATGTCTGCCTAGTCCTCTCCTAATAGACGGAACATAACCCACAAGTCAAGAGATAAGAAGCTGTGTCCGTCCAAAGTGCTGACTCAGACTCGGGCCTGGCTGTGACACAGGACCCCTGTTCTGAAGTGTCAGCGTATGCGGACCAGGACCATTCGGACAGTGAGGAAGACTCCGTGTCTGGGACAACGCAGGAGAAGGCGCTTGTTGGAGCACTTATCACCACAGTGCGGGAAACCCTCAAGCTGGAGGATGCGCCTGGGGCATCTACTGAGGTGTCGGTCCCTTTTGGGTCCCACAAGCTGACCCACACTACTAAGGTGTTTCCTTATGTAACTTATTTTGATAAGTTTTTATAGACAAAGAATGGGAACGACCGCAGAGGAGCTTTTCGGTTCCAAAACGCATGGTGGACCGTTACCCCTTTTGAGGAGAGCCTTCTGAAAAAAATGGGCCTCTCCCCCCGTTTTGGACCCCCCCCCCCGGTATCCAGGTTAAACAAGGTAACCACGATTCTGGTAGAGGGGACCCCTGCATGTAAGGATCCTGCAGATAGGAGGTCCGAAGCGGTGGCCCGGTCCATGTTCACCATGCTAGGGTCAGCATTACGGACGTTTTTTTGGCTGCGGCCCTGCTGTTAGACACTTACTGAATGGGCAAAATTGTTGCACCGGGAGTTGGAGAAGCAACAGGTTTCCCCGGTCTGCGTAGAATTGGCTGACCAGTTGGTGCATGGCCTCAAATATGTCTGCAATGCAGCCCTGGATACAGCTCCCCTTATTTCCAGAGCCTCAGTATCTGCTGTTGTACTGCGTCGCCTGATTTGGCTAAAATGCTGGTCCGTGGACCAGACTTCCAAGAAGGCTCTGTCGGATTTGCCCTTCCAGGGAGAGAGGCTATTTGGAGCCTCGCTGGATGACATTATTAAAAATGTCACTGGGGGTAAGAGCACGCCGCTCCCACAATCCAGAAAAGGTATGAAGCCATGCCGTAGGCCAGGGTCCTCTTTTTTTCCGCTCAAAAGTGTTTTTTTTTTTTCGTCAGTCTGGGCCCGCAGGTAAGCATTCCCAGGCTGACAAGGGGCCAGCTGAGGGACAAAAGCGTCCCTGGGTTCGCAAGCCAAACAAGCCTGCAAACAAATCTGCTACTGCATGAAGGTTTGCCCCTGCGAGTTTTCAGCTCGATGGACTTCCCTACTTGAGAAGTGGTTTCATCAGGGTACAAGATAGAATTTCTTTCTTGTCCACCAAACAGATTTTTTCCCTCCCAACCTTCATCTTCTTCCGGCTCGGCGGAACGCCCTATTGGGGGCAGTGCAGGACCTGCTGAGGCGCGGGGTAATAGTACCTGTGCCGCTGCCGGAAAGGTTTCAGGGATTCTACTCCAATCTGTTTGTAGTCCCAAAGAAGGAGGGGGTTTGTCCAATCCTGGACCTCAAGGCCCTCAACTCCTTTGTAAAAGTCCGAAGGTTCAGGATGGAATCAGTTCAGTCGCTGTACTCCATCCGGGGGATTTTCTGGCGTCCTTGGACATCAAGGACACATACTCGCATGTCCCAATATATGTCGGGCATCAGAGATTTCTGCGTTTTGCAGTCGGGGATGATCACTGCCAATTTGTGGCTTTCTTTTGGCCTGGCATCGGCACCAAGGTGACCGCCTCGATTCTGGCCTTGCTGAGACAGCGAGGAATCGCTATCGCGGGCTACCTAGACGACCTCCTTCTGAGAGCTGCTTCAGACTCAGAATTAGAGGAGGATGTGGCGATTGCCAGTCAGACCCTTCAAGAATTTGGTTTGGTACTGAACCTCCAGAAGCCAGTGTTGGTGCCCGCTCAGCGCCTGGAATACCTGGGCTTGATTCTGGACTCGGAGGCGAGAGTTTTTCTCCCTTTGGAAAAATTGCAGACTTCAGGCGGCGGTGAAGCTGTTGGCATCCCCCAGGTGGTCATCGCTGCACTTTTGCATGCGAGTCCTGGGTCTCATGGTAGCCTCCTTTTTTGAGGCGGTACCGTGTGCTCAATTCCATACTAAAGTCTTGCAGAAGGAGATCCTGTCCAAGTGGGACAAGTCTCCGTTGTCCCTGGATTGTCCAATCCTGGGTGAGCCAACTAGTCAGGACTTCCCTAGTCTGGTGACTAAGATCTCCGGCCCTTCAGTCTGGAAAGTCGTTCCTTCCCTTTCACTGGGCAGTGATCACGACGGACGCCAGCCTGACTGGTTGGGGGGAAGTTTGGGGTGTTCAGTCGACACAAGGTCGCTGGACGCAGGAAGAATCCTGCCTGCCGATCAATGTGCTGGAACTTCGGGCGATCAGGCAGTGCCTCTCCACATGGTCACAGAGACTACGGGGGCGTCCAGTCAGGATCCAGTCGGACAACGCCACGGAGGTGGCGTATGTCAACCATCAAGGAGGAACAAGGAGCTCGGCTGCAGCACCGGAGGTCGCTCACATCCTGCGGTGGGCAGAATGGAGCCCGTATCGGCCGTATACATTCCAGGCGTAGAAAACTGGCAAGCGGACTACCTAAGTCGCCAGATGCTGGACCAAGGAGAATGGTCGCTACACTCTGATGTGTTTCGACTCCTTTGCCTGAAATGGAGCACGCCAGACGTGGATCTCCTGGCTTCTCGACTCAATCGGAAGGTATTGAGGTTTGTGGCCAGGTCCAAAGATCCGTGGGCGGACACGACAGATGCGTTGGTGGCCCCGTGTCCTACCAGCACCCTACAGGTATGTTTGGGTTGTGAAAGGAAACTAGACCACCTGGAGGAAATTCACACAAACCCTTTTTGGAGACTGTCCCTATTGCTGCAAGGGAAGAGTGCTGTCCTTTACCCCTTTGGTTGAAAATCATTAATGACCATTACAATGTCATGTATACAAATGAGTATGGGTGTGAATCCGCGCAATGGACCTGATATGCCAGTAGAAACACACAACAGGGGTGTAGAAAAACGTACTGTGATGAATAAGTAAGGAGCTGCCTCTACATAATTAATCCACCTGGGTGGAGTAAATGAGTAAACTGAAGGGAGGTGTAGAATTGGCGCTAATTACAGTTCATGGACTTACTTGCTCTAAAGTGCAAGTGAATTAGTGAATAAATACAAATAATAAATAGATCAATAAATACCCCTATATTATACTAGTGTCAATTGGTGCCTTAGCGTAACTCCTAAATACTTCACTGATATGAGTGCGTGATAATAAATATAGATTGCGGATATAAAAATGAATAAATCATTTTTGTGAACAATTAATGGTGATAACAGTGTAAAAAGGTAAACCAATGTATAATACCTTGATAATAATAATAATAAATTAAAGATAAAATATATGCATGCAAAATGTTCTGCGACTATGCGATGAAGTGCAAATGCAAAATCGTGCAAATTGATAAACCAATGTGATTGTCCAATGATTTGATGCTAGGTGCCCAGCGACTATGCTAGGTATAAAAAATCTTGCGACTATGCAGTAAAGTGCAAATGCAACATCATGCGATTTGATTGAGCGACTATGCAGTAGAGTGCATATGCAACCTCATGCGATTCGATTGAGCAATGTAGTTGTCCAATGATATTGTAGTTTTTCAGATGCTAGGTGCCTAGTGATGTGACCTTTTATAATCTTCAAAACTGGTGCCCACAGCAAAGCGTGCTCCAACAAAGACCGCACTCACCAGATGTTCACCCCCTCTTGGGGTGAAAAACGTTCACAGTGTATGCCACTGTGTAGCACTCTGGCGGTGTCTCGTCTCCCTGGTCCCTTTGTGGTAATCCCAGTATTATCCCAGAGTAAGAGGGAAAGGAAGGAATCCCAAATAGTGTAATTCCGTAATAAAAACACTTTTATTGAACTTTTAGCAATGTTACTCACATTTGAGCTGTATCAAACAGGCATGTAAAGACAAATGCTGACAGATCCTGGAAGTGTTTGTGACATTCAGCTTGTCCGCTCTACTGGTTTCGTCTGGTTTGACTTCATCTGGAGCGTGCTGTATGTCTGCTGCACTTCCCTTTAAATAGCAGATCGCGTCCTATGTTAATTAGCGGTGGCCATTTTGCGTGAGATTTTGGAGACCGAAGCCTATTTTATGTACTTGTTACAGCGGCCATGTTGTGTGTGCTTTTGAGGACCGAAGTCCATAGCTAACACCAGATACCTGGTGGCCATCTTTGGTGTGTGCTTTTGAGGACAGAAGTCCAAACCTAATGATTAGTAAACAGTAAACAGTGCTGTAATTCGGTCGGAATTTTAATTGTGGCCGTATATCCGCGGAACGCGATGTGCTAATTGTATATACATACAGATAAGCAACTATGTGTAATGTGTTTAGAAACGTGTTTTAAAATCGAATGGGCACTGAACCATTATTTTAATTGTTTGTTTATTTGGTGTATTCTCCCACCATGATGTGTTCATAAAAATAAATTAAATTAAATTAAATCCATGCAAGGTTAAGTAATATAATCAAGATGTCTAATATATATATATATATTATTGCATTTAGAATTTGGTATGGGCCAGAGGGTATATATAATATATTATATTATATTATATTATATTATATATATATATATATATATATATAACTAAATGCAGAGGCAAAATTAATAGGTAATAATTACTATATATTTTTAAACATATATAACATGCTCCGCCTCCGCACATAATTTTAATCGAATAACAATTTTTCATAATTAATTTACATAATTTATTATTAGTAGTAATTAACTGGGAATATATATCACCTTTAATACCTATTAATTTTGCCTCTGCATTTAGTATATATATATATACCCTCTGGCCCATACCAAATTCGAAATGCAATAATATATATACCGTATTTATCGGCGTATAACACGCACCCTAACTTTAAGAGGGATGTTTCAGGAAAAAAACTTTCCATAGCCCCCTGCGTATAACACGCAGGCACAGTTTACCCTCTATTTTCAGGGTAAAAAAGTGAGTGTTATACGCCAATAAATAACAGTATTCAACATCATACAGCACGCTCCAGACAAACCAGACGAAACCGGTAGAGCGGACAAGCTGAATGTCACAAACACTTCCAGGATCTGTCAGCATTTGTCTTTACATGCCTGTTTGATACAGCTCAAATGTGAGTAACATTGCTAAAAGTTCAATAAGTGTTTTTATTACGGAATTACACTATTTGAATAACATTATTTATTCATTTTTATTTTATTTATTTTTATATCCGCATCAATCTATATTTATTATCACGCACTCATATCCATCAGTGAAGTATTTAGGAGTTACGCTAGGGCACCAATTGACACTAGTATAATATAGGGGTATTTATTTATCTATTTATTTGTATTTATTCACTTGCACTTTAGAGCAAGTAAGTCCATGAACTGTAATTAGCGCCAATTCTACACCTCCTTTCAGTTTATGTATACAAATGAGCCACACATGTTCTTAGTTGTCTGCATAGAACCAGCATTATTCATTTTGGTTTGGTAAAGTCTAAAAATAAACATTACGTTATAATTGTCTGTATTGTAGCTCTGTGTCACAAAGTGCCTTCTTTTTAGCCATTGTAAAAGCACTGTAGAGGCAAAGCAGATAAACATCCTCTGGAAACTAGACTATGCGTTGATGCTCATAGCATTTAAAAGACTGATCACTAGCTAATTGGAAAGAAAAAGACACGCATGACAAGTTTGTTAGAGAATGTGCAGTAATGGGCCATGTCCACTAGAGGGTGAAGTTACCTAAGGGTTGAATGCATTTTTCCTCGCACCACCCTTGGGCAGTTTTACAATTGGCACAGAGTAAAAAACAGTCCACTTATGGCACAGTGTGCATCTTTGCCACATAAAAGACGATTAACCAAACAAAACTGATGTCCTTCCCCCCACAAATAGAGATTTATTTCGGTGGTATTTGATCGCGTCTGCGTTTTTTTTTTGCGCTATAAACAAAAAAATGAGCGTCAATTTTGGAAAAACATTTTTTTTTTAACTTTTTGCTATAATAAATATCCCCACCAAAAAAAAAATTCTTCCTCAGTTTAGGCCGATATATATTTTACATATTTTTGGTAAAAAAATAAATCCCAATTGGCGTATATTGATTGGTTTGCGCAAAAGTTATCATGTCTATAAAATAAGGGATAGATTTATGGCATTTTTATTATTATATATTTTTTTGTAGTGGTGATTTGTGTTTTTTAGCGGGACTGTGACATTGCGGCGGACAGATCGAAGACTTAACACTTTTTTTTTATTTTTTGACCAGTGACATTTATACAGCGATCAGTGCCTGTGGGGGGGAATGGACTGACGGGGTAGAGAGATCGCCGTTTCTAATCACTAGGAACAGACAATCTCACTCTGTTCCTCTGACAGAATGGGGATCTGTCTGTTTACCCTGGCAGATCCCCTTTCTGCCTCTGTGGAGCGATCGCAGGTGGCTGGCGGACATTGAGTCTGCCGAACCTGCTGATTGGCTCCCCAGCTAGCGAATGGGCACATGTGTGCCCACAGATCGCCAAGTACGCTCCCGACGTACAATGACTGCGATTCGCCCAGGAGAGCCAACCTGCCGCAGTACATCTGCGGCGGCTGGTCGGGAAGTGGTTAAGGGAGAATGGTTACGCATGACACAGAGAAGGCAACTGTACTAAATGCTTTATTTTCAGGAAAAGGAGGGGTATACCGAGCACATCTGTATTGTTGGTAACACATCGCAGGACCTATGCTGCTAACAGGCCAGAGTCGAGAAAAGACTAGGTTGAACTATTGTCTTTATTTAACAAGATCTACTTTGTAATATTTTTTTTAAATATATATTTTTTGATATCCACAAATAAGAAAAGGTTGATTCTTTTCATATATCTCTTCAGGTACTTTTTATTTTTCTTGAGTTAAAATATTGAGCACCTAAAATATACCTGTCACTGGAAAAGTGTAAGAACTCTGAATGTTGCCTACCTTTTGTCTAGTCTCAATACTTGTGAGGCACAGATTTTGTCATACAGCAAATGACAGTTGGGGGAAAAAACAACCTGTTTGAGTCATTGGCTTTGATGATATATAAAGAATTCTAAGTACTAAAGCCATTGGATCAGCTGTGGCAGAGTTACACTTCCTGCCCCCTAGGCCAGCTGTCATAAGCCGCTCCCTTTGACCCCAATCTTCTGGCTAGCCTAATATCCCATTGATGAGATCAACCATCCTAGTCACATAAAGGGCACGGTAGCTGGGTGTGAGGAGGCAGAAGTAGACACAATGGTCTGTGTCAGCACACCTAGAACAAGTAACCTGAGCAGAGAAAATTGTTGCTCAACTCGTCTAATTTACTGTATATATAAATACAGAAATGCTAAACACAAAAAAAAAATCACGCTAATCCTAAAGAAATGATTATAGACTCAATCTTAGATGTGATACAACACGCTTAGTGCATGAACAACATCCTAATACGTTCAAGTGCTGAGAACAATAAAATAAACAATTCAAAGTCTGTGCAAAGAGTGAATCCTTATGGTTGATATATAAAATTTCAAGAGTGAATTAGATATTCCACCACCAAAACGTCATGCTGAGCCTTCTGTGGCACCCCCACACCCAGTGATCAGGGACTCTTACCAGATGGGGATCACCTATCGCTGGAATGATCAATCAGGCAGAACAACCTCTGCAGGGTATTGGAATCCAGGAAGCCTCTGGGACACTCTGATGGTAAGGTGGATCATCCGATGTAATCCCCCTCACAGAGGGATATCCAAGCCAGCCAAAAACAGGAGGTGGACCATATAAAATGAGAGCTCCGATAGTGTGATACATTTATATATTTATGTAACTTTTTTTGAAAAAAAGGCCAAATGGCTACTTACAGTGGATAAAAAAAAACAAATGTGCATAGGATAAAATTGTCTGCCGGCAAACCTAAATCTATCGCCCGCACTTCCGGGGTCACGTGGGGCGTGATGGCGTCAGCGCGTAGCTTCGCCCGACATGTTTCGTCACACGTGGCGTCTTCCTGGGGCACGTGCAGCTACAGGCAACATCCCGGTATCTTTTTTTATTTTTTTCTTCCAACCAGCAATTTCCATTTTTGTAAAAGCCATCCTTGCGGCTGATTAGCCACTGGGGATTGCTTTTATAGGCAGCGGGAGGGGAGGCCTACCCCCCCCCCACACGTAGTTTGGCGCCATTCCACAACTGTGGGCAATTATAAAGTGTAAGCTATGAGTAAGCACTGATTTTGTGCGAAACGCGTCAGCTATCCTGTTCTAGCTGGTTTTTGTAGTGCCTGTTCATTAAACACACGTTGGATTGGAGTGCGGCTGTCCTCTTTTTTATCTTATTTTTTCCTCAATTATAAAGTGTGACGTGTTGGGTATCTTTTTTATTCAGCGTAGCATTATCTTTTATGTATTATAAAAAAAAAATTTTTTGCATTAAAATTTGTTAAATAGTATGTCTTCACAAAAAAAACTGCGTTTGCAAAATCGCAGCATGAGAAAAAAAAAATTGCTACACCCACCAATTTAATCTCTACGGCCTCTGCTAAAAATTATATTTAATCTTTGGGGGTTCTGAGTAATTTTCTAGCAAAATAATTAGGATTTACTCTTTCGTTCATGGACCGACACAGCTTCTCTATTGACATAGTGGGTATTATCCGTTAATTAGGAGTGACTAGGCATAAAACTTGTAAAAAGTGTTGCATCACACCTTCTACAGTACCGCCCAGGGTATATCCCCTCACTCTGCATCTCTCAGATCAGTTTTTTTCTGTCTAGCAAGGAGTAGGACATATTTTTTTCTACATTTTGTTTCCTCCGATCTTCGATCAACTGCCGACTGGGTGACAGGCTGGATCCTCGATCCTTGTAGTCCCCCCTGTTCGGCCATTGAGCGTGGGCCGACCCTAGCTACGCGCTGGGTTTTCCACGACATACCTGACGCTCTACGGGTGGCCGGTGAGCCTACGCTCCAGGGCCTGCATCGGACCGCTCAGCTTCAGCTGACCTTACGGCCGAGTCGCAGTAGCCTGTCCGGTGAGCTTATGCTCCAAGGCTTGCATCGGACCGCTCCGCTTCGGCTGACCTTACGGCCGAGTCGCAGCAGCCTGTCCGGTGAGCGTCGTGCTCCAGGGCATGCATATGATGGTTCCCTAGGGTCCAATCACAGCATGCCTGGCCGACAGTCACCTTCAGTGCACGGATGATGATCTGTTGTGGAATGTCTTCCAGCAGGATACACGCAGGAAGGGTAAGTAGCTCCCCTGCTTTGGCAGGGTGACTTGGCTGGACATTCCTGAAGAGACCAAGTAAGTGGTTGTGGCCCCTTTCTTTCCTCTCTCCCTGCCTTCCCTCCTCCCTGGGCTTTGAGCTAAGGTTTGTGTGCTGTGGGTCACCTAAGGGGTTCCATCTGGAGCAGGGCTGGCTGTAGCGGTCATTTAAAAAATGTAATTTTCTGCTTACCTGTGTGTGCTTTTCCCCCTCCATGCTGTCGGCGGCCATTTTGCGGTGGTCCATACCTGTTTTGGCCTCTAGTGAGTGTCTGGCGGCCATTTTCTTGTGGTTTCACGCCTATATGTATATAGCACCGCTCAGCGCCATTTTCTTGTGGTTCACACCCGCTTTGGCCTCTATCGACTGTTCGGCGGCCATGTTTCCTAGGATTCACGCTGTATGTATATACCGCCATTTTCTTACATTCCACAGTTTTTCCATACAGCCGCTTTGTGGCCATTTTGCGATAGTCTCCGGCCTCTAGGGTGCATTTGCACTGGCAAAAGATTCACAAGGAAGCGCTGATAAAGAATCAGACTGACACAGCAGCGATGGGATAGCATCACAGGCGCAGCACACGGCAGCATAGTGGTACCGTTCCAAGGGTGGTGAGTCCTCTGGGAGACCCTGCATCTCTGTTTTAGCTAGGAGGGTGGCCTATTGATACCTTACCTGGAGCCCTGTGGGTGTCAGCGCGTGGGTCAGCAGGGCATCTGAAGCAGACGTTTTTTTTACCCTGTAACACCTGATTTGGCAGCTGGTGCCCCTGATGTATCTGTGGACGCTAGGTCTGTTGCCAGGATGGAAGCGGCACACGGGAACATGGGGAGTAGTAAACGCCCCCGTCCCCTGCAATCTTCCGGGGATAATTCTGATGCAGAACCAGGCCCAGCTATGGCTCATGGCCCGGATTCTGATGCATCAGAGACTGCAGACCGTGACCGATCGGACAGTGAGAATGCTCCAAGTCCAGGTCAGCACGCAAGAAGGCTTTGGTATCTGACCTGTTTACTGCAAATAGAGAATGCTACAGAAGCAGCAGAGACACTGGTCCCCTTTGGGTTCCCTAAAGCCAGCCCGCACTGCTAAGGTGTTTCCTCGTGTGTCTTATATTGATAAGCTCTTGTACAAGGAGTGGGAAAAACCCACTGAGGGTTTTTCTTTTTTCAGCCCCAACGATGTTTTTTTTTTGGGGCGGTCCGATACCCCTTGAGGAGAGTTCCTGAAAGGATGGACCTCTCCCCCGATAGTGGACCCCTCTGTGTCCAGACTTAACAAGTTACCACGATTCCAGTGGAAGGGGGGCTCCTGTCTTCAGGGACACTCGCTACCTATACACAGTGGGGGACTCAGAGGTACGTCCAGCATGGCTGTTTTTTTTTTAATGATGCCTCAGACACTCACTGAGTAGGCAAAGATGCTACTCCAGGGGTTAAAAGCATGGTAGGCTCCTCCGTACAAGGTAGCTCTGGCCGACCAGTTGGTACAGGGCCTTGAGCCTGTCTGCGAGTCAGACTTGGATACTATCCCCTTGCTGTCTTTGGACCTTGGGTTATGCGGTGGCGCTACACCAAGAAGGCCCTTTTGGATCTGCCCTTTTATGGCGACAGACTTTTTGGGGCCTCGCTGGATGACATAATTTAAGATGCCACAGGAGGTAGGAGCACATTGCTTCTGCAATCCAAAGAAGGTAAGGAGCCACGCCATAGGCTAGGGCCCTCCTTCACCGCACACAAACGGTCCCTTCGTCCGCCTAGTGTGGCAAGTAAACGACCTCAGGCTGATAAAGCGCCTGCTGAGGGACACAAGCGTCCCTGGGTTTGCAAGCCCAACCTCGCTTGCCTACTGAACAGAATTTTTCCCTCTTAACAGCCAGCTTCTGCCGACTTGTCGGGAAGCCCTATATGGGGCGGTACAAGACCTGCTGATACGCAGGGTAGCCTTCCTGTCTTAGTACAGGAATGGGTTCAGGGATTCTACTCAAATCTGTTCGTAGTACTGGCGGGGGGGTCATCCAATCTTGGATCTCAGGACCCTCAACTGCTTTGTGAAAGTACAAAGATTCCGGTAAGGAGTTGGCGCTGCCCTCCATCCAGGGGATTTTCGGCATCCTCGATCATCAAGGACGCATACTGCATGTCTCCATATGCACCAGGCATCAGAGATGTCTGCATTGGCGGCCGGGGAAGACCACTACCAATGGTGGCTCTCCCTTTTGGCCTTGCATTGGCACCAAGGTTGTTCGCCAAGGTGCTTGCCCCGATTCTGGCCCTACTAAGACAGCGTGGCTTTGCTATCAGGGGCAACTTGGACGATCTTCTTTTGAGGGTCACTTCAAACTAAATTTAGAAGTGAGCGTGTCTATACCTGTCAGACCCTCCGATACTTGGTTGGGTGCTGAACACTCAGAAGTCAGTACTGAAACCGTCCCAACTCCTAGTGTGTCTAGGGTTGATTCTGGACTCCTCCAGAGGTGTACGTTTCTTTCCCCCTAGGGGAAAGTTGCAGACCCTTCGGGCTGCGGTGCGGCAGCGGACATCCCAAGGTCACGCTACTTTTGCAGGTGAGTCCTGGGCCTCATGGTAGCATCCTTCGAGGTGGTACCATAGGCGCTATTTTACATGAGTGTTACAGAAGGTAACTCTGTCCTGAAGGGTCAAGTGCCCTTCATCCCTGGATTATCAAGATCTGGGCGAGCCACCTAATCAGGATCTCCCTAGTTGGTGGCCGACTTCACCAGCATTCTGTCTGGGAAGTTGTTCCTTCTTTTTACTGGATAGTGGTCACGGCGGATGCCTGTCTTCCCGGTTGCAGAGGAGTCTGAAGAGCTCAGTCAACCTGGGTCGCGGGACTCCAGAGGAATCCCATTGCAGATCATTAGCCTTAAATTCGGACAATCTGACTTTGCCTCTCTACATGGTCTCAGAGGCTACAAGGGCGTCCAGTCAGAATCCAGTCGGACAAACACAACAGTGGTAGCGTAGGTCAATCATCAAGGAGGAACAAGCACCCCTGCTGCAGCATCGGAGGTCGCTCACCTCCTAAGGGGCTCCCTTACCATAGGGGAAGCACGCCAGTCGTATATCTCCTGACTTCTCAATTCAATCGCAAGGTATTGAGGTTTGTGGCCAGGTCAAGAGACCCATGGGCAAACACGACAGATGCGTTTGATGGCACTGTAGAGTCAGTACCGACTAATCTATGCCTTTCCTCCTCGGAAGCTCCTTCCTCATCTGCTTCACAGACTGGAGGCAAAGAGGATTATAATGGTCCCAATTGCTCTGAATTGGCCTTGGTACGCCGATCTTGTGCGTCTGGTAGCAGACGCCTTTTGGCATCTACCGTAAGAAGGACCTGCTGTCACTAGATCCCGTACACCATACTGTTTTTACAGTCACTGGCTTGAGGGCATGGCTTGAGAGCCAGGTGCTAAGAGACCGGGACCTGTCAGACTCGGTGATCTCTACCATGAGGAGTGCTTGGAAATCATCCCCTAGGAAAATTACCATCGCACTTGGAAGACCTGCATATCCTATTGTGAGGAGATGAGGTGGCATCCGCGTACTTATTGGTTCCAGAGTCCTGCTGTTCTCAGCAGGGAACGGGCCAAAAAATGTTTTTTCTTTAAGTACAATTAAGGGGCAGGTATCTGCCCTGGCTGTCTTTTCAACGACCCCTGGTGGCTCACTCTCTAGTGAGAACGTTTTGTACAGTGGGTTCGGCGACGGCCCCTCCGGGCCACCCTCCACTACCTCCGTGGGGCTTGTGTAGCAGACGTCCTTTTGGCATCTACCACTACGAGAGGACCTGCTGTCGCAGGGTCCCATATGCCATCCTGCCTGCAGTCAATGGCTTCAACGGCATGGCCTCTAAGTGTCTCAGAAACCACCGTTTGAGAACATCAGGGAGATTCCCTTGTTGACACTTTCTTAGAAAGTGGTCCTTTTGGTGGCTGTTATGCCAGTTAAGACGGGTTTCTGAGCGGGCAGCCTTGTCATACAAGCCTCCCTAACTTATCTTCCACAAGGATAAGGGCAAGGCTCCTTATCTGATCTTCCACAAGGATAAGGTGGTGCTGCGTCCGCAGCCTTCGTTTCTTCCTAAGGTCGTGTTCGACCTTCCATCTCAAGGAAGACATTGTACTGCCATCCTTGTGTCCTCAGCCGTCGAATCCTAAGGAGACGACGTTGCATTCTTTGGACATTGTCCAAACTCTGAGAGAATGCTTGTCTAGCACTGCTCCGTTCCGGAGTCCAGGCTCACTGTTTTTTTCAGTGGCTGGTCCCTAGTAGGGCCCAGCGGTTTCGTCGGCCACCATCTCTAGGTGGATCCAACAGATTGTGATCAGGCTTACGCCATGAAGGGTCGGGCGCCTCTTTCCCGGCGCAGTCGACCAGGGCAAAAGATGCCTCTTGGTTTACGTCAGACGGTTTTCTGAGCCGGCAGCCTTGTCATGCAAGGCTCCTTATCTGTTCTTCCACAAGGATAGGTGGTGCTGCGTTCGCAGCCTTCTTCTTCCTAGGGTCGTTTCGACCTTCCATCTAGGAAGACATTGTATTGCCATCCTTTGTGTCCTCATCCGTCGAATCCTAAGGAAACAACATAATTTTTGGGCGCTGTCTGAGCTCTGAGAGCATCAAGCGTCTGTTTTCACCAGGTGTGTAAGGCGGCGACATGCTCGTCTGTTCACACTTTCACTAAACTTTACAAGTTGATATGTGTGCTTCTTCGGATGCCTCTTTCGGACGCAAAGTTTTGCAGGCGGCTGTTTCGAGTTGCAACTCCCCTGTTGGAGGAGTGCTGTTTTGTGTTTGGGGTGAAGTTTACTTTTATGCTGTTACCACCCCTAATTTTTTTCTTTGACACTGCTTTGGGACGTCCCACTATGTCAATAGAGAAGCTGTGTCGGTCCATGAACGAAAGAGTAAATAGGATTTTTTTACTCACCGTAAAATCCTTTTCTCTGAGTTCATGGACCGACACAGCACCCACCCCTTCTTTTAAGTCTGTACTGCTTTTGACAAACGGATCTGCGACATGCAGAGTGAGGGGATATACCAGAGGGTCCGCCCCCTAGGCGGTACTGTAGAAGGTGTGATGCAACACCTTTTTACAAGTTTTCTGCCTAGTCACACCTAATTAACGGATAATACCCACTATGTCAATAAAGAAGCTGTGTCGGTCCATGAACTCAGAGAAAAGGATTTTACGGTGAGTAAAAAATCCTATTTTTACATGTAGAGAAATGCCAGAATTGGCCCGATAGGGAAGTAGATAGTGCATTCCTTGTATTAAGGTAAAAAAAAAAAATATTTTTTTATTACATTTCTTTTATTTTAGTTGTCATACATACAGAGAAATAAACAATTTCATTAATCCATCAATCATATAAGTTCCAACGTATCCATTCAAAATCCAATTAACAGCATTACTCCTATCTTGAATACATCCACAAAAAAAAAAAAAACAATAACTAGGTATTTGAGATAGTCCCCAATAATCTCTTCCGTTAGACCTGCTTCTCTTGTATGCCCTGACAACATACTTTGCTAAGAAGAAAAACCTCTACATATCTGAAGAGGCAAAAGGATAAAGTAAGAAGCCCCATTAGGGAAAGAATTCATGAAGAAAAGATAAAAAGAGAGAAGAAAGGAAAAAAAAAAAAAAAAAAAACACTGATAGGAAAGGGAGAGTCAGAGGAAAAATGCATTGGGGTAAAGGTGAGTTTACTATACCATCATCCAGGGAAGTGAGGGCACACCAAAGGCCCCCACTCCTCTCTTTTTCAAGTACTCTCAGGAGCAAAGAGGGAACTCCCTTCCTCCGAGAATTTAAATGTATTCCATTGGCCCCAAGTTTCTAAATATGTCTCCTTTCGATTTTGAGCTGATAACAAATCCTCCATCCTATTAACTGCTTCAATTCGTGTGACCCATGTAAGAATTGTAGGAGGGCTCGTATCTCTCCACTGCCGTACGATACACGATCTAGCAGCGTTAATAAGATGGCGCAAAATTAATTTACTATTTGTTTTCCCCGGTATGTTTGAGACATGTAACAAAAATAAGACTGGATCTTCTGGGAGGTTATCCTCAGTAAATTTCTGTGCTATCCGCCGTATCTCCCTCCAGAAGTACTCCAGTTTTGGGCAGGACAAAGAACATGGAGTAGAGTCCCTCTTTCCTCCTGGCACCTCCTACATTTGTCCGGGATCTCCGGAAGGAATTTATTAAGTAATGAGGGTGTACAGTACCATCTTGTCATTATTTTAAAATTAGTTTCTTGGATTCTTGTGGATATTGAAGATTTCAACGCAAGATTTACTATCTGCCTATGTTGTGCCTGGGTGAACGTCCTGTCTAATGTAATTTCCCACTTCCTTATATATGGAGGGACATAATCCTCTTGGGGGCAACCAGTAGTGCATACATTTGCGAGATTAAGTGAGAGCAAGGCCCCGCCCCCTCACATAATTGTTCTAAGGGTGTTAATGTTCGTTGGAATCTGTCCGGAGGTGGGAGAGTGTTAAGGAAATGTCGCAACTGAGCTCCACTCCAGAAATCAAGACCAAAACGGTCATTGGATGAGGTTAGTTCAGGTAATGAGGGCCATGTCCTGGTCGCTATTTGTATAAAATGCAAGGCCTGAAAGCACTGCGAGTCTGAAAGTTTCCTGAAGGGTCCCTCCTGTAGTCCCGGAGGGAAACGAGGATTCCCTACAATAGGGTACAGGGGGGAGTTGACAGATGATAATAAAGTGGTGGAACATATTCGAGAGCAAGTACGCAGGGTAGGGCCCAAGGTTGGGTGCTGTTTGAGAGCTGAACTCAGGTCTCCAAAGCACCAGACCGCCCGACGCAATGGAACCTCACACTGTAATTGTTCGATCTTTGGTCATATTTTAGAGCTTGCATGCCTACACCAGTCTACTAGTCGTACCATATGAGCCGCCTGATAATATTTCTGCATATCTGGTACCGCTACCCCTCCCCATATTGTTTAGGCATTGTCATTAGACGGCGTTGAATTTTGGGCCTTTTATGGGCCCAAATGACTTCAGTTATCATCTTATTAGTCTGTTTAAAGAATTCTGGGGGTATATGAATGGGTAGAGTTTGAAAGAGATAGGAAAATTTAGGCAATATTGCCATTTTTATTATGTTACATCTACCGAACCAAGAGAAAAGGCCCTGATGCCATTTAGAGAGTAATGCCGCGTACACACGACCGTTTTTAATGACGAGAAAAATGCCATTTTTTAAAATGGTCATTAAAAATGATCGTGTGTGGGCTTCAGAGCATTTTTCACAATGTGAAAAATGGCCATGAAAAAATTGGAACATGCTCTAATTTTTCTCGTCGTTTTTCACCTCGTCGTTTTTCTCGTCATAAAAAACGGCCGTGTGTAGGCTTTAACGACGTGAAAAAAAATGCGCATGCTTAGAATCAAGTAAGACGGGAGCGCTCGTTCTGGTAAAACTAGCGTTCGTAATGGAGATAGCACATTTGTCACGCTGTAACGGACTGAAAAGCACGAGGCTGAAAAACGCGAATCATCTCAACGAACTTTACTAACATGAAAGGTAGCGCCATCCTAATGGAACTTCCCTTTTATAGTGCCGTTGTACGTGTTGTACGTCACCGCGTTTTACTCGAGCATTTTTTTCAACTATAGTGTGTAGGCAAGGCAGGCTTGAGAAGGATCACGTCGAGAAAAACGTTGTTTTTTTCAATGACATTAAAAACGGTCGTGTGTACGCGGCATAAGACTTTCACTCTACTCAGTAGAGGTGGAAAATTCAACTCAAAGGTTTGGTCCAATTTAGGTGGAATCAACGTGCCCAGGTATTTGATGCCCGTATAGGTCCATCTAAACTTAAAATTCATTTTTAAAACGTTAATTTGAGTCGTAGATAGATCATAGATACACCCATTGCCTCTGACTTGGATATATAAATTTTTAAGTTGGACAGTGCACCGTATTGGTCCAATTCCCTTAGTAGGTTTGGCATAGATATAACAGGTTTAGTAAGGCAGAATAAAAGATCATTCGCATATGTGGATACTTTTATGGTGTAAATCTCTTGTTATTAACCCCCTAATATCTGGGTTTTGCCTGACCTTACAAAGAAATGGCTCTAAGATGATAGCAAAAAGGAGTGGTGATAAAGGGCACTGTTGACGGGTGCCGTTAGAGATAGAAAAAGGTTCAGATAGAACTCCATTTGCTTTTATTTGTGCCTCCGGCCTTGTGTATATGCTCAAGCTCCACCCTACCATCCTCTCCCCTACACCCACATACCGTAGGACTGAAAACATAAAAGACCAATTGACTTGGTCAAATGCCTTTTCGGCATCCGTTCCCAGGAACACAGTGGGTGTTTTAGAATGACCGGCTAAGTGGATTAGATTCTAAAATTGTGGTTGTATACGTGTGGCTAATATTTTTGTAAATAACTTAAGATCTACATTCAATAATGAAAGCTGCCACATATTGATGGATCCTTATCCTCCTTCGGAATAACGGTGATATGTGCTTTCAGGGTTTCTGGAGTAAATCCTGTCCCATTGCATTAAATGTTTGTACCATCTGCTTACCCAACTGGGGGAAAAAAGTCTGGTAGTATTTATGTGTAAAGCCATCCGGACCCGGAGCTTTCCTGGGTTTGGATGTCCTGATGGCCTCTTGCAATTCCTCTAAGGCAGTGGTTCTCAACTCCAGTCCTCAGGGCCCACCAACAGGCCAGGTTTGCAAGATAACTGAAATGCATCACAGGTGATATAATTTGCTGCTCAGGGATTGCAGTATTCTAGTCTGCATCTCACCAAGGTAATACTTAAAATCTGGCCTGTTAGTGGGTCCTGAGGACAGGAGTTGAGAACCACTGCTCTAAGGTAATAGCAGCGTCCATCTCTTCTCAGATCTGTTCTGTCAATTGAGAAATACCTGAAGAGGAAATATATTCCTCCATGATATTTTGAGGTTGTTATCTGGTAGGCAAATTATATAAGGATTGGTAAAATCGACGGAAGGTCGAGACAATCTGGGAGGGAAGGTGTACCTTTCTACCTTCGGGGTCCACTAAGTGGGGAACATAGGATTGAATCCTCTGTTCCTGTAAAGCTCTAGCCAATGAACAGCCGCATTTGTCTCCTGTTTCATAATAATATTTCCGGCATCTCTGAAGTGCTACCTTAGCTCTATTTTGGAGTAACTCTGTCACTTGTCTACGCAATTTAAGGAGTTCTGTCTCCCCTGTGCACCTCGTGTTCTGTTTATGTTGGGTCTCTAACATCTGGTGGGTCAATTGGGCCTCCCTTTCCTTTTTTATTCTGGAACCATGCTTAATGAGTATCCCTCTTATTACCATTTTGTGCGCTTCCCAGATTATCCCTGCATCTGTCTCCTCTACAGTATTATATTGAAAATAGCACTGCAATTCCTTAATGACTTCCTCTACCACCAACTTATCTTCCATCAAACTCTCGTTCAATTGCCACTGTCTCCTCTTGTCAGAGGAATACTCATTCATAGTTAATGTCAGTGAGACCGGGGTGTGGTCTGACCATGTAATACTCCCTATAACCACCTCTTTAACCACCGTTAACATACTCTGTGGGGTGAAAAATAAGACGATTCTAGAATATACTTTATGTGGCACTGAATAAAAGGTGTAGTCTCTTTCGTCAGGGTGATATGCTCTCCATACGTCAGTAAATTGGTGGTTATGCAATATTTGTAAGACTCGTTTACGTAGACCTGTAGCTTCCGAGGAACTTCCCCCTGATGTATCCATCCTCAGGTCTAGGGGCAGGTTAAAATCGCCCCCCCCCCCCCCAAGATAAGTTTACCGTCAGTAAATTTCATCAGCTTGTTAATAGTAGCGCAGATAAATTGATCTTGATTATTATTGGGGGCCTATATCGTGGTCAAAGTCACTTTTATGTCTCCCATCGTCCCTTTGAGGAACAGAAATCTGCCCTCTATATCCGTTTTTTTTTTTTTTGTCTATTAATGTCCAGTGAATTCGTCTTGAGACCAATATAGAGACCCCTCTTGATTTAGCTGTCCTATTATATGCATGATATGCATAGGGGTAGAAGTTCCTCTTTAGAGAGGGTAAGGTACCAATCCTTAAGAACGTTTCCTGAATGTATGCCACATCCGAGTGTGAGCGTTTCAAATCTTGCATTAAAATCTTCCTTTTCTCCAGTACATTAACCACTTAAGCCCCGGACCAATACGCAGCATAAAGACCAGAGGTGTTTTTACAATTTGGCACTGCGCTGCTTTAACTGGAAATTGCGTGGACATGAAATGTTGTACCCAAACGAAATTTGCGTCCTTTTCTTCCCACAAATAGAGCCTTCTTTTAATGGTATTTGATTGCCTCTGCGATTTTTATTTTTTGCGATATAAATGGAAAAAGACCGAAAATTTAGAAAAAAAAAGATATTTTCTACTTTTTGTTATAAGAAAAATCTAATAAACTCAATTTTAGTCACACATTTAGGCCAAAATGTATTCAGCCACATGTCTTTAGTAAAAAAAAATGTCAATAAGCGTATATTTATTGGTTTGCGCAAAAGTTATAGCGTCTACAAACTAGGGTACACTTTCTGGAATTTACACAGCTTTTAATTTATGACTGCCTATCTCATTTCTTGAGGTGCATAAAATGCCAGGACAGTTCAAAACCCCCCAAATGACCCCATTTTGGAAAGTAGACACCCCAAGCTATTTGCTGAGAGGCATGTTGAGCCCATTGAATAGTTTTTTTTGGTCCCAAGTGATTGAATAATGACAAAAAGAAAAAAAAATGTACAAAAAGTTGTCACTAAATGATATATTGCTCACACATGCCATGGTTATGTGTGGAATTGCACCCCAAAATACATTCTGCTGCTTCTCCTGAGTACAAGGATACCACATGTGTGGGACTTTTTGAGAGCCTAGCCGCGTACGGGGCCCCAAAAACCAAGCACCGCCTTCAGGATTCCTAAGGGCGTAAATTTTTGATTTCACTCCTCACTACCCATCACAGTTTTGAAGGCCATAAAATGCCAAGATAGCACGAAACCCCCCCCCAAATTACCCCATTTTGGAAAGTAGACACCCCAAGCTATTTGCTGAGAGGCATGGTGAGTATTTTACAGCTCATTTGTTTTTGAAAATGAAGAAAGAAAAGAAAAAAACATATATAATTTTTTTTTCTTTTTTCAATTTTCAAAACTTTGTGACAAAAAGCGAGATCTGCAAAATACTCACCATACCTCTCAGCAAATAGCTTGGGGCGTCTACTTTCCAAAATGGGGTCATTTGGGGGGGGGGGGGGGTTGTGCCATCTGGGCATTCCATGGCCTCCGAAACTGTGATAGGCAGTGGGGAGTGAAATCAAAAATTTACACCCTTTAGAAAGCCTGAAGGCGGTGCTTGGTTTTCGGGGTCCTGTACGCAGCTAGGCTCCCAAAATGTCTCACACATGTGGTATCCCCGTACTCGGGAGAAGCAACAGAATGTATTTTGGGGTACAATTCCACATATAACCATGGCATGTTTGAGCAATATATCATTTAGTGACAACTTTTTGTAAAAAAAAATTTTTTGGCATTATTCAGTCACTTGGGACAAAAATAAATAAATAAAAATATTCAATGGGCTCAACATGCCTCTCAGCAATTAGTTGGGGGTGTCTACTTTCCAAAATGGGGTCATTTGGGGGGGTTTTGAACTGTCCTGGCATTTTATGCACAACATTAGGAAGCCTATGTCACACATCATCCACTCTTCTAACCACTTGAAGACAAAGCCCTTTCTGACACTTTTTGTTTACATGAAAACATATTTTTTTTGGAAGAAAGTTACATTGAACCCCCAAACATTATATATATATATATATATATCTATATATATATATATTTTAAAGCAAATGCCCTACAGATTAAAATGGTGGGTGTTGCATTTTTTTTTTTTCCCACACAGTATTTGCGCAGAGATTTTTCAAACACATTTTTTGGGGAAAAAATACACTTTTTTAAATTTTAATGCACTAAAACACACTATATTGCCCAAATGTTTGATGAAATAAAAAAGATGATCTTAGGCCGAGTACATTGATACCAAACACGACATGCTTTAAAATTGCGCACAAACGCAGCGGCGACAAACTACATACATATTTAAAAGCCTTTACAGGTTACCACATTAGATTTACAGAGGAGGTCTACTGCTAAAATGACTGCCCTCGATCTGACCTTCGCGGTGATACCTCACATGCGTGGTGCAATTGCTGTTTACATATGACGCCAGACCGACGCTTGCGTTCGCCTTTGCGCAAGAGCGAGGGGGGACAGGGGTGCTTTTTTTTTTTGCTTTTTTATTTAATTTTTAAACTGTTCCTTCCATTTTTTTTTTTTCTTTTTTTTACCATTTTTATTGTTATCACAGGGAATGTAAATATCCCCTATGATAGCAATAGGTAGTGACAGGTACTCTTTTTTTTTTTTTTTTTTTTTTAAAAGGGGTCTATTAGACCCTAGATCTTTCCTCTGCCCTCAAAGCATCTGACCACACCAAGATCGGTGTGATAAAATGCCTTCCCAATGGCTCTGTTTATATCCGGGGGGGGGGGGACATTCCCTCCCACTGCTTGTAAAAAGCAGTCTAGAGGCTAATTATCTGCTAGGATTGCTTTTACATGAAAGCCCACCGCTGACTGAAAAGAATGATACCTAAACCCGCAGGCATCATTCTGGTATAAACATTCAAAGTCCAGCAACATACCAGTACGTTGCTGGTCCTTGTTGGACATGTATTGTAATCTTTTTTTTCATGCAGCCTGTTGGCTGAACGAAAAAAAGAGATTGATCGGTGGGTATGCCCACCATTAGAATACCTCCCTTCATCCACCCACTTCTAATGATGGGCATACATGCACCATTTATATATGCCGATGCCGAAGCATGGGGGCATCCTCCCGCAAAAAAGTTATGCCGCGTACACACGGTCTGACTTTTCCACGGGCAAGCCACCATCGGAAAATCGCACCTCCGCCCCTGCTGCCCCCATGCTTCGGCATATATGCTCTTCTTTTTTTTTTTTTTTTAACTGTGGTGGTGAAATCACCTCCTACAGCGTTGGAGTCACGGCTTTATGTATCGTGGGAGCAAACGCTGTTGCTGTCAAGATAAATAAATCCGCGCTGCAGCTGAATGGCGCATCTGAAAAATGACATACCTGAAAAGCAAGCATGATAAAACATTGCAGAATAGAATACAGTAAAAAAAAAAGAGCAGAACGAGAGAGAGAACACACAATAAAACGACAACTATTTTAGTTTTTTTTATTTTATATTTTTTTTGTTTTGTTTTTTTTACTTTTTTTTTTTTTTTTTACACTTTTTTTTTTTGTAACTTTAACAACTGTAAAGGTTCGGGTCTCTCAAAATGCGATGGCATCTTGGGAGACCCTGTGTAAGTGTGTCCTAGTCTGTGAAATGCTGTACCCTACGCTAAAACATCACTTTTGTGTGGAAGTGTTCAAAACATTTACCAAGGCAAAGACCAGGATTGTAAGGAGAGAGTGGACAAAAATAACGGGTGTCACGCCTACATCCGCGCTTGCTACAGACACGACATCTTTTTTGGGGGGCTCGTTGGATAGGGGTACTCTCGAGGACATACGGAAAATGCCTCTCATGCAGCCGGCTTACTGCATTTGGTTGGGGATGGTGAGGTCCAGAACCACCTGAATACAGGAGGTCTGTGACTATCTCATCCTGGAATTTGAGGAAGGATAAAGTCCCGCCTGAAGCTCTGTATAGCACATGAGCGTTCAGCAAAGCCAATTGAAATAAGGATAGAGACACTTTTTTGTACCAGCGTCTCGCCTTACGGGCAATGTGATACGGCCCCAACAACTGGTCGTTGAGGTCCACCCCTCCCATATTTTGGTTATAGTTGTGGACACAGAGGGGTTTCTCCACAACAGCAGTCGCCGTACGAATTTGGACTGTCGTGTCTGTGTGAAGGGAGGTAAGAAGGAAAACATTCTTATTATCCCTCCACTTCACAGCGAACAAATTATTACACTTCAAGCAGGCTCTCTCCCCCAGCCTAAGACGGGCATCTACAAGCCCCTGGGGAAAGCCCCGGCGATTAGGTCGCACGGTGCCACATGCTCCAATCTGATGATCAAACAAGTGACTAAACAGTGGCGCGCTCGTGTAATAATTGTCCACATACAAGTGGTACCCCTTTCCGAATAAGGGTGACACTAAGTTCCACACTATCTTGCAAGACAGGCGGACAGAAAATTTAATCAGGGACTCATCAACGCAGACAACTTGATCGGGAGTAAACAAGGCTGCAAAACGTTCGTTGAAGTGGTTTATGAGGGGCCGAAATTTGTAGAGCCGATCAAATTCAGGGTCTCCACGGGGACGACAAAGTTCATTGTCGTTGAAGTGCATGAACCGCAAGATCTGCTCGTATCGTTTCCTGGACATGGAGGCAGAGAACACGGGCATATGGTCAATTGGGCGCGTGGACCAATAGGGGCGCAATGACAGGAATTTATGTGTGCCCATGTTGAGGGAAAGGGACAGAAAGGTTTTAAATTCGGAAACCGTAATTGGTTTCCAATCTCTGGCAATGGAAGGCAACTGGGGACTAGCGGCGATGAATTGACCAGCATATAAATTACTCTGGTCCACAATAGATCTATAGAGATCTTCCGTGAAAAACAGCGAATAAAAATCAAGTGGCGTAAATTCAGCTGTTTTCACCTGAATACCGGGTTGGCCAGTGAATGGATATCCAATCAGGATAGGTGAATTCTGCAGGAAGGACACTATGGGCACGACGGGCCTGCCTTTGTCTTCTTCTTGGTGGCAGCGGGACACTACATGTGCTTGCCACCTCGCCAGCTTGAACTGCACTTATGGGACTCGCCACGTCACCACGTGATACTGCAGTGCTGGATGTACGTCCAGGGTGTACTAGGCCGCTGGTGCTTGCCAGTTCACCAGAAGGAATAGCGGCGCTAGTACTACTCTGCTCCATATTACAAGAGCCCTGCGGTTCTTGCTCCTCAACAACATCAGAAGATCGGGGTCGGGTACGTCTGACCTTTAGCAGGGACCTCATCATCTTCGTCGTCAGTGCTATCTGACATGGAGCCGCTGTCTTCTACGGGGATGTATTCTGAGCCTGAATCTGACAGATACGTGACCTCCTCTTCACTATCTGTCATGCTCAGAATTTCGTAGGCCTCTTTACTAGTGTACATTCGATTTTCCATTTTGGGCTCTAAATTTAGTGGTACACTAGTAAGGATTCACAGGTAAAAAAAGCACCTGACTGTCAGCAAATGTATCAAACGCTACCAAAAAAACTGTTAGCGATCGCAGGGATCAGGCCTGTCTCTGCGAACGCTGCAGTTATGTGTGTTGTGTTTTGTAAGTGACAGTGATCGATCGATACTGCACTTGGGTGGGCTGGGCTGGGCAGAGGGGCTAAACGCAGGTGCTAGCAGGTATCGGGGCTGATCCCACTAACGCTGCATTTTTGGGAACCCTAAACCGCTGGGGACGCTAGTATAGATCTGATCAGATACTATACCACTAAGGGAGGTGTATGCTTTGCGCGTGGGTGTTGACGTTACTGGCACTAACCTGACGCTGCCTGGGACGACGCAGACCCTCTCTGACGCTAAAAGATAATTGATAACCCCCTGATCGCCCAGCGGGTGATGAACCTTTATTGGGTTATATACGGCGGGTGCCCTGATGCTATAAAAAGCAAACTAACCAACCAGCGTCACCCGTAACACTGGTGAAAGGGTTAACTAGGGGCAATCAGGGGGTTAAAACCTTTATTAGGTAATATATGGGGGTACCTGACGCTATATAAAAACCTGACGGGTAACCTAAATAACTAACTGGCTAACCAGTGTCACCAGTGACACTTATACGGTGATCACTGGTGAAGGGGTTAACTCTAGGGGAAATCAGGGGGTTAAGATAATATATGGGGGTACCTGACGCTATAAAAACCTGACGGCAAACCTAAAAAAATAACTGGTTACCTAGGGGCACCACCAACACTAATACAGCTATCAGAAAAATGATCGCTTAGTGACGCTGGCGATAGGGGGTGAAAGGGTTACCTGGGGGGCGATCAAGGGGTTAAACCTTTATTAGGGGGGTTAGGGGGCTATCCTGGACCTAAAGGGGCCTAAACCTAACTGCCCTGACACTTTTTACAGTCACAAATGACACCATATGCAGTGATCAGTAAATAAATGACCACTGCAATCAGTGACACTGTGACTGGGGGTGCAGGGGATGACCTGGGGGGTGATCTGGGGGGTAAAATGTGTGCCTATGTGTACCTACATGTCAGTGTAGTGTTGGTGCACTAACCTGATGTCTTCTTTCCTCGGCGCTCTGGACGAAAAGACCGCTGCATGGAGAGATGACATCACTTCCTCTGCCTGTGTTTACATTACACAGGCAGAGGAAGAATGTAATTCGCCGGGAGCGATCGCGAGGGGGTGGCCTGAAACCAATGGCCGCTCCCTCATCCCGGATTGCCGCTGAACCGAAAACGACCGCTTCATGTACCAGGGGGGAGGGTCCGATCGGACCCCCCACCCATACAAAGGCAGTCACGTACAGGTACGTGATTGTGCCTGTCCGTGCCATTCTGCCGACGTATATGTACATGGGGCGGTCGTTAAGTGGTTAAGCCCTTTTGCATTTAGAGAAGTGACCTTTAAAGCCTCCATCTCCTCTACCAAAAAAAAAAAGGGAATGATAAAGAGAAAAGAACAAAAAGAAAAGAACAAAAAGGGTTTCTAATAACCCTAATGTGTCACGTGGGGTATACTCCTCCCCCCCCCCCCCGTATCTCCCTCCGACAGATGAAGGGATAAAGGAATATCTTTCTTAACTCACTCAACTCCCCCTACCCTAAGTGAGTACTAACCTACTATGGGGAATTGATTGCGCAGGAACCAGGGAGGGGAGCTCCCGGACCTCCCTCCCGCTTCTACTCCTTTATATCATCGCCTCAATATGTGTTTATATCTCTAAGTCAATACATAGTCATTTATTCTCTGTGCATTTATATTCTCAACCGTTCTATATTATCAATTTCTTGCCCATTGCTCTATTTCATATAATCTTCATGAAAGTGGAACTTATATCAACATACTGGAAGAGGAAGAGAGTCCGGGGAGAGGCTCTCCCCTCCATCACTGCAATATGTCATGGGGTATAGTGCCCTATAGTGTCCCCCACCCTTGTCTCCCCTTTCCCTATCTCCCTGCCCCTCCCTGTCTACTTCCACAAGGAAGTATGTCAACTACATAATAAACCTCCCCTAGCAAAAAAATAAAAAATATCACATCAACCCCCCCCCCCCCCCACCTTACCCTAACCTATACCCCTTCAGCCTTTCCCGCTCCCTAACACATTCCTACTACTCTCTAATATCACTTCTCGGCCCCTTCTTCTATTATACCCATGACGACGTGTAGGAACACGAAACGTACGTCGGGAAGGTGAGCATGCTGACGCCATCATCACGGGACAGGTACGGCGGACCGGCCGGTTGTTATGCTCTTTTAATGTTATATTGTGTAAGTGTTTTTATACCCCTTTTTATAAATAAATTTAACATTGGGTAATGCACTATCGAGCCTCCTCTCTCTTTTTGGGAAATCTTTGACACAACCACTGCACATCAAGTGACGTTTGGATCTCTCTGGATTTTCCCCTGGGATTGCGGATGGGCTTATTTGTTTCTTACCTCTGGTAAGCAGTTTGTATTGTTGGTGGTGGACACGGGTATGCATGCACCGAATTCCAATCTGATGCGGGTCACCTCTTCACGGCTTCCCTTCATTCTTCATTTTTTTTATTTTTGAATGGACTTTTATTTGGATATATTCCAGACTTACCTACTGTCATCACTATTGGACTTCATATGTATATATTTCTATGTGTTGGTACTAACATTCATACGTTGGTTAATTCACATTAGCGCACTTGTTCCTTTTATTTTCGTTTACTTTATATGTTATCACATATCACAGGTGCTGCTGTATTTTTGTTTATGTTTATAGGCTAGCGCGGTTTATTGCTTTAGTTTTTTCTACTCTCTAATATCACTTCTCGGCCCCTTCTTCTATTATCCTACTCCATTGTTTGCTGTCTTCTGTTCTTTTAGCCTTCTCCCCTGCCAATTCCATGCGACCTCCCCTTTGTGTCTATTTATAAATCTATAAATTAAGTGGGTTACTATATAAAAACATCTCCTTTAGTGATTGATTATCTTTATTATTGTACTGTTATATTTATGTGTTGTGTTCCTTTGTGTCTTAGTGTTAAACAGTGTCGGCGCTACCAAATCTGTGTTACTAATTCCCTTTTATGCAAACTTCCAACCCCACAACTAAAAAATAAATAAATAAATAGAAAAAGGAAAAAAAAAAACGGGGTCTATTACAAAAAAAAAAAACACAGGGGGTCTAGTGAAAAAAAAGAAAAAAAAGTGCATTACTCCGTGTATAGCTACAATCCGCATGGATAGAGGTATGGGGGGGGGGGGGCGTATTGTATGGCCCTCCTCTTTCATATATTGGGTGTAGTTTTCATTGTACTGTGCCTCATGCAGTCCCCTTTACCCCCTACCCCTTTAGTGCAAGTTAGATACAAATTCAAACAACATAAAACATTTCCATCTAGGCCTATAAGTCTCTACCCCCACTCCCCCCCCCTTCCCTGTATCCTCTCCCCCTCCCTCCCCCCTCTACCACACTTTAGGTCCCTTGTATGAACTCTTCTTATGTCAACAAGGAGAAAACAAAAAAAAGACAGATCCACGGAACAAAGCAAGAACCCTCATAAACACTCACATATATCTAGAGTTCAATCCAAATACATAGAGGAATTTGTCGGACCTGAAAACCCCCTAAAAAAAAAAGGGGGGGAAAAAAGCTTCTATCTTTATACCCCCCCCCCCCCGTTTCCTTCAGTCTCTCTTCCGGATCTCTCCTCAGCAATGTTAATGGCCCCAATTTTCCTGGTTATGATAGCATAGTCTCTCTATTTTCTGGGCATTCGTGGGAATAACTGTAGCTAGTCCGAATCCTCAAATGGTTCAACGCCCAAAAAAGAAAAGAGATCTGGTGAATCCGATCTGGATCTTAACCAAAATGATGAAGTCTTTTTTTTTTTTATCAAAACTGAGATTGGGTATCTCCAACGATATGTTCCACCCCCGTCTCGTACCCTTTCTAGCACTGGGCGCAACATGGCTCTACGCTGCAGTGTAGCTTGTGACAAGTCAGATAAAATCTTAAGTTGTACCCCATTAAAGTCTATTGTACCTGCCTCCCAGGCTTTCTGCAAGATGGCCTCTCTACGTGCAAAATAATGTAAGCGACAAATCACATCACGAGGGCGCTTAACGTCCTTGCTCTTTGGACCCAATGCTCTATGAACTCTATTGAGCTCTAGATTTAAGGGCATATTGTCTTGTAATGTTTTTTGAAAAATAGACTTTACCATGTCCTGGAGATTCTCCTGGTCCTGTGCTTCTGAGATACCCCGTAGTCGCAAGTTGCTTCGGTCCTCCTAACTGTAGCTGTAGTGTCACGAGGTCTCTATCTGGGCGCGATTATCTCTCTCCAGCCCGCTCACCCGCTGCTCCAGGCTTTGGGACGCAGTCTCACCATCTATTATGCAGTCTGAGAGTGTTCGCCGCTCCACCTGGACCAACTCCAGCTCTTTATGATGTGTATCTTCTACTTTAGCGATAAGGGCTTCGATATCTGCCCGTGTAGGAAGGGCTTCGATATCTGCCCGTGTAGGAAGGGCTTGTATGAGTGTCTTTAGATCGTCTATTTTCAGCCCCCCTGCTTCCATTTCCCATTGGGTGGGAAGAGGGGAAGTCCCGGCAACCGCTGCCAATATTCGTGGGCTCTGCGGGTAAGTCTGTAGGGCTTCTACACCTGCCCTCACCGCCATCTGTGTCACATGCATAGGGAGACTCCTGCTGGGCTGCTGTAGCGTGTCTACCTTCCTGCCTCCACTTCCGGGTTCTCATCCCGGCTCCTGTATCGCGGGAAAGTAACGCTGGATCTCCGGCTGCAGATCTCCCTCTCTAGCCGTCTTAGCTGACTGAGCTACCTTGCGGGATGTTTTTGTTTCCCCGCTGTCTCCCTGCGTTCATACCTCTCGGGTACCACTGGAATGGCACTAGACCACCGCTACTGTCTCGCTCGGAGCTGGGGAGAGACACCGGGAGCTCGTATGTCTCACACCCTCACTCGGCCATACGCAGACCACGCCCCCTGCTGGATTTAGGACAGCTTGTTCTGTTGAACGGTAAAAAAAACGTTTTATATTTCTCTGTCTCTCTCTCTTCCCTGAGTGAAAGGGAGAAGAGATCCAGCGCCGTGCACGGCTGCATCTCTTCTCTCCTCTTCCTTCTAACACATGGACTCGAACAGCAGCAGGAGCCATTGGCTCCTTCTGCTGTCAATCAAATGCCATTGGAAGAAAGTGGGAGGCGGGGCTAAGCTATGTGTGTCTATAGCAGGGATATGCAATTAGCGGACCTCCAGCTGTTGCCAAACTACAAGTCCCATGAGGCATAGCGAGACTCTGACAGCATCAAGCATGACACCCAGAGGCAGAGGCATGATGGGACTTGTAGTTTGGCAACAGCTGGAGGTCCGCTAATTGCATATCCCTGGTCTATAGAGTGTGACTTTATAGACACACTTTACAGACATGGGAAGAAGACGAGGAGCCAAGATCGCAGGCGGGGGACCTGTTTGTCATTTTAATTACTAAAGGTTATTTATTTTTTAACACGATAACAAGTATGCAGAGCAGAAATTCTGACTGCGCTAGTGCATATCTGTCCTGGATTTATTAATTCAGATAGTATTAGTCAAAGACAGACAGACAACTAGCATCTTCAGAAGGACGGTGACAACCCCCATATTTTTCTCATGATGTCTTTCCTTTCTGGGGTTTAAAAACAGTGTGTGTGTGTGTGTATGTATATGTATATATATATATATAAAAATGTATATACAGTATGTTAAGGAAAACACGGTTTCCCTTCATTAGCTTATACTGTGCTCAGTTCTCACAAAGTGTGCCTTGATAGAAATCAATTAGTTATCTTATTTACATTGCCTAAGGCAGTGTTTCTCAACTCCAGTCCTCAAGGCGCCCCAACAGGTCATGTTTTCAGGCTTTCCATTATTTTGCACAGGTGATTTAATCAGTTTCACTGCCTCAGTAATTCCCACAGCTGTTTCATCTGAGGGAAATCCTGAAAACATGACCTGTTGGGGCGCCTTGAGGACTGGAGTTGAGAAACACTGGCCTAAGGCAGTGGTTCTCAACTCCAGTCCTCAGGGCCCACCAACAGGCCAGATTTGCAAGATAACTGAAATGCATCACAGGTGATATAATTTGCTGCTCAGGGATGGCAGTATTCTAGTCTGCATCTCACCAAGGTAATACTTAAAATCTGGCCTGTTAGTGGGTCCTGAGGACAGGAGTTGAGAACCACTGGCCTAAGGGCTTCTTCGGTTTCTCAATAACCAAAGAAGATGTGCACTTCCAATCTTGCCCAGTAGGTGGCAGCAATAGATTCCTAACCTAAGTGTGCTCTACAGTCTCAAAGGGAAATACAGCAAATTGACAGCAAATAGCCTAAATGACTGCAATATCTACCTTACAATGATTTCTAAAATAAAGCTTCTTGTAGTAACATAATTTTATGTATAATGTATTTCAAAAACAGCTTCTGTGATAAAAAAAAAATAAAAAATAAAACACAGCAAGAAATAAACAGAAATTGTATCATCTTCACTCCAATTATGAAGACTTTCCGGAAACAAAACAAGCATAGACATAAGACACTGAAGGTTCACATTCATTCGGGTCACGGTATAGATCAAAGTAATTAGTCGCATTCACCTGGACCTGTTCTGTAAGGTTGAAGATGTTTCACAGGACATCCAAATCCAAGCCACCTTTTCAGTTCCAATGTCTATCAAGAAGTTACCCTAGCACCCACACCTGAAGACCCCAACACATTCCATGGTGATTGGGCTAAGGTGTGGGTATCTTCTGACAAATTGGAAATAAAGAGGAAGCGTAGACCCCATACACACTATTAGATTTTCTGCAGATTTATGTCTTCAGATTTACCAAAACCATGTAGTGCAAGGGTCTGCCTGATTGCATACAAATTGAAACTCATAAGCCTCATACACAAGATCGGATTATCCAACAGGAATGGTGTGATGACAGGCTGTTGTCGGAAAATCCAACCGTTTTTATGCTCCATTGGACAATTGTCACATTTTCCGCGGACAAATGTGGGATAGCATGCTTTAAAATTGTCCGCCAACAAATGTGTGTTGTCGGATTATCCGATCGTGTGTACACAAGTCCGTCGGACAAAACTGCAAAGTACAAACACGCATGTTCAGAAACAATGCTCGCCATAACACAACATTAGCAGAAGTTGCCCAAAGGGTGACGCTAAAGAGCTGAAAAACCACGTAGTTTCGTGTTTGTTGGCCGACAATTCTTTGCCTTTTGTATGCAATACAAGTTCCTGGTCAACTCCCTTCGGACAAAAGTCCTACGCTTTGTCCACGGAAAATCCGATCGTGTGAATGAGGCTTTAAGGTTTGACCTCATATTATATGGTTTTGGTAAATCTGAAGACAAAAGTCTGCAGAAAATCTAATAGTGTGTATGGGGCTTTAGGCAGCTAAGACACATCTTCAACATTACAGAACAAGTCCAGTTAAATGGGACTATCGAGAGCTGTATAGGCAATTTTCTTTCTATCCTTCCATTTTACAGTTCAACATGTAGTTTTGAAATGGAACTAAACCCACTGATTTTTTTTTTGTAATTCCTTTATTTTGTTATAAACTGCATTTGGTGAGCACTGCACTGGTGGGCTGATTTTGGTGGGCTGCAACTTCCCAAAGTGTCAATCTCCTGGTTCCTTCTGCTGGCCCCATGCCACTTCTCAATAGCTTCTTCTAACACTACATTGGCACTTCTTTTTTTTTTGTCCAAAATGTGTATAAACATTGGTCACCATCCTGAGTGGGCAAACAGCCAAGATCGACCACCACCCTGCCCCCTGGTCCATTACTGTGCCAGGTCGACGTACCCACCATAGTCCAGTGAAGGCACACATATGTAGCACATTTAACCCATATTCAGTCTCAAGAGTCTATCCATGATTAGGTCATCCGGGGCTAGTCCCGGCGTTCCCAACCACAGGTCCTATAGTTTTTCAAACTTTTTAGTGCATCCCCTATGTTGGTATATAACCTTTTCCATTCTCAGTGTGTTACCAAGTGCAGTGATCCATTCCCTGACCGTGGGAGGTGATTCAGATTTCCAATGTTGCATGATCAGTTTGCGGGCCTCCCTAATATGAGGTTCCCATTCCAGCTCATCTAGCTGATTCAGAAGACATTGTTTCGGATCTAATGGGATTGACACCTGGAACACTGTGTTCAGCGTGTCTATCACCCCCTTCCAATAGGCATGCAACTTGGGGCAGCGCCAGAGCATATGTATCAGGTCCCCGTGGTCCCTTTTACATCTGGTGCAAGTCGGTGCGGGCAGCAGTCCCATACCATGCAATCTGTGAGGTGTGTAGTATACTCTCAGGAGTGTATATAGTTGCGTCAACCGCTGTGTCACATTAAGGGAGCATATGGTACCTGACTGCAGGGCCTCCTCCCACTGATCCCCATCCAGGGGTCCTACACCTGTTTCCCATTTCCTTTTAACTGTCAGGGGGTGTTTCATGAGAAATTTACGAAGCAGCGTACCGTAGCTTTGGGAGATGAAGCCCTTAGATGTCTCTGCACTCTTAAGCTGCAAAAGGAGTGGAGGGGAATCCACATGCCACTCCGAGGCCCTGGACTGAGCGGCAAATGCATGCCCAAGCTGCACATAATAGAAAAGGATGTGTGCTGGTAATTGATATGCCTCCCTCAATGTTTCAAAGGGCAACAGATTACCATTTCCAAGAATTTGTGTCAGGTAGCAGACCCCATACTTCCTCCCCCTGTCCCCATGTTGCAATTTGGCTAGCTCGGGATAGGAATCATTTACCCAAATGGGGCTGAACTCGGTAAAGCCTGAGGCCCCCTGTAGATATCTAGTTTTATTCCCTACCTTCTGTATTAAACTATACGTAGGGAAGCTTTTCTGTGGCTTACTAAAAGCTAGGGCCTCAAGCACCGTTGGGATGGACTTTCCCCCCACCGTCCAGAGCATAATATGCTCAGAGGCGCTGGGGGTTCTATCCGTTATGTTACCCTCCGAAACCATAGTACCTATCAGGTGTTGCAATTGCGATGCCAAATAGTACAGCCACGGATTCGGCAAAGCAAGGCCACCCTCATCTTTGGGGTGTTGCAGGTGCTCTAATTTTATCCTGGGGGGGACGGTTCTTCCAGATCAGTTCGCGAAATATAGCATTCACTATCCTAAAGGTCTTTAGTGGGATCACTACCAGGGAGTTGTGGAGCATGTACAGCAGTTGGGGCATAAGAATCATTTTAATCGGATTCACTTTGCCCGCAACCGACATACACAGAGAGTTCCACGTTTTAACACGGGAGCGAAATCTGGCTAGCAGCTGGGAGATGTTGAGTTGACTATACTCCCTGATGCGCGGCGTCACTTGTATCCCCAAATATTTGAAGGAGGTAGCTACAGGAATACCTTCCACCCGGTCTCCGTGATGTAACTGATTATCATCCAATGGCATTAAGGCTGACTTAGTCCAGTTTATTTTTTAAGCCTGAAAACTCCCCAAACCGAACCACCGTCTCCATCGTCTTGCTCAGGGATTGCTCCGTATCACCCAGCAAAATCATGGTATCATCGGCATAGAGCATCACTTTCTCCTGTCTATCTCCATAGCAGAAGCCAGTGATACCCCTGTGGTCTCTAATCCGAATCACCAAGGATTCTATTGCCAGGGCAAACAGCAAGGGGGACAATGGACACCCCTGCCGCGTACCCCGGCCCAAAGCAAAGGACGACACCCTCCCCGCCTCTCTAATAACCGCCTGGGGGTAGTGGTACAGCAAACGTTCCCAGGAGATGAACATCTCCCCAAAGCCAAATCGCCTCAACACCTTTCAGAGGTACGACCACTCCACGCTATTAAAAGCTTTCATAGCGTCAAGCGACAGCAGAGCTCTCTTCCCCACGTTATCGGCCTGGGAATGCATATTAAGAAATAGCCTTCTGAGGTTTATTGCTGTGGATTTGTTGGGCATAAATCCCGCCTGATCTGGGTGTATGACTGAGGTAATTGCCCTATTTAACCTGAGGGCTAATACCCTTGTCAAAATCTTTATATCGGATTGCAATAGCGAAAACGGCCTGTACGAGGCCGGGTCCACTGGGTCCTTACCTGGTTTGAGGAGCAGCACAATGTGTGCCTCAGCCATAGAGGACGGAAGGACATTCGACTCCCTTGCTGCATTAAAGACACCTAACAACTTAGGCAATAAGATCACTGAGTATTGTTTGTAAATCTCCATGGGAATGCCATCCCCCCCTGGAGCTTTACAGTTAGGGAAGGCCGCCACCGCTTCCTGAAATTCCTCCAAAATCAATGGAGCATCTAACTCCGTGCTTTGAGTAGGGGAGAGTTGTGGGAACGTAATTTTGTCCAGGTAGCCGGATAGCTCCTCAGAACTATACTCCAAGGCTGGGCGATATAGTGTTTCATAGAAGTCTGCCAACGTCTTTAGTATGAGATCTGGGGAGTGAACCAGCCGCCCCCCAGCGGTCCGCAAGGTTCCAATAACTGGGGACTTCTGTTCTGAATTTGCAATCCTAGCCAAGAGACGGTCTGTCGTCTCCCCCTCTTCCAAAAATGCTGTTTTGGTAAAAAAAATAAAAAATTTCAGCCGAGGAGGCGAGCAGGTGCTCATACGCAGATTGAGCCGACTGCCACGCCCCCATAGCTGCTTCAGTGGGATCCTGTACGTACTTAACTTCCAGAGAATGGACTTGTAGTTCCAGAGCTTCTCTGAGGGCTTCAGAGCGCCTCTTGACCTCATTACTTAGCATGCGTCTAAGATAAACTTTGAATGCCTCCCATTCAGCAAGGACAGATTCCGGATCAGGCTGGTTAGAGAAAAACCTCTGAATGCTCCCCTCTAGTTCCTCTGGGGCAGTGAATAGCTGAAGCCAAAAGGCGTTAAATTTCCAGGGTGCTAAGGAAACTGTAGATAAATGAGTCACCGTAAGGCTTATCACCATGTAAGAGTGATCAGAAACACATCTAGGTTTATATGAGACATCAGAAACCGAGGGGAGCATCGCAGAGTTACCCACCGCCAGGTCTATCCTGGATAATGACCCATGAGACTTTGAGAAGCAAGAAAATTGTTTAGCAGTAGGGTTACGGTGACTCCATATGTCCAGCCAGCCCACCTCCTGTAATAATCTAGCCAGAGGAGTAGCCCTATGAGAGTTCACCCCCGACACCGGATGTTTGTCCAGACCCGGAACCAACCAGCTAATAAAGTCCCCTACAAGCAGCATCGGGAGATCCGGCTTGCCCCCCAAAAATTCCAGGAGAAGCTGTAGCACCCGAGCATCAAACGGGGGAGGTATGTAAACACAGGCCAAAATACATTTCAAAATGCCAATGCGGCAGTGTAAAAACACAAACCGTCCCTCAATCTACCTTAGATACACAAGTCCCTGGACTATCAGGAATATGCATCACCACACTCACTCCCCGGGAAAAGGAGGTGGGAGTGGAGTGGTACGCCCAGCCCACCCAGAAGTATTTCAAACATCCCTTAGTATCGGGTGTCAGATGCGTTTCCTGAAAACATAAGATAGCAGGGTAAAACTTTTTCATACAAGTAAATATCATTGTTTGTTTAAGGGGGGAGTTTATGCCCCTAACATTCCAGGAGATCAAGGGGGTACCCGCCATTGCAGAGGCAAGAATAGTGACAGGTTGGGGCCCTTGGGCTCCCCCAGCACTGAGTGTCCCAGAGGGGCAAATTTGGTGAAATGGTGGTGGACTATTGTGGTGACAAAACGATAGGTGACCAGAAAAAAAAAGTGGGGGAAATCCTTGGACTGTAGGGCAGTATACTTTGCAGAACATAACAGGGCACAACGGTGCCAACAAACAGTAGTACAATTGGTATTAGGCAGTCCCTGGTCCGGCGGAGAATCCTCACAGTAGGAAGCGCCAGGAGGGGACTGAAGTACTTATGCAACCATAGTAGTGTCGCCAACAGGGCAAATCCTGACACTACAACCCAGCCCAACATCGGGCTAACTGATTGTCTCAGCATGTCAACTAGAATCAAAATTCAACGTAGGTTAAAGTCACAGTTCGTGTCCTAGCACATGTGGGTATGAAGTGTTTCCCCCCCCCCGGCACACCGGTACAGGAAGAGGAACCGGATAAGATGAAAGGGTGGCAAAGAAGCCAGAACAACATCCCATCGATATGAGGAGTTCAACAATCCAGGCACAACGAAGAACTGTCTCTTTGTTACGGTAATAGAGGAGCTTGGCCAGCATGGAATGGGGAGGGGCCCCCTGTGGGGGGGGGGTCCCCTGTAGGGGGGGGTCGGCCCGGCACTCTATGGGCTCTTTCCACAGTAAAAAATTGGGAAAATGCATCCCTGCCAAACACCTCAATAAGCCAGTTTTCCACAAACATGGTAGGGTCTCTGCAGACATTATTCCTGCGTAAGCGATTTTTTGTGTCCTCTGCTCTGTTAAGCGTATCTTGGGACATGCGGTGTGCTGCCCTGGCTTCACTTGCAAGTGGAGGTAGCTTGTCCTCTATTTCGCTCACTCTGCTCTCAACAGCCGTCGCCCTTTCTCTAACTTTCTGAAGGTCTTGCCAAAGAAAGGACACCTCTTCTCTCAGACCCCCAAACTGTGCCTTCATGTCAGCATTGCCCATCTGCACAGCCTTCAGTATATCTGCTAATGCAGGTTCAGGTGCGACTTCCGAGGGGGGGGGGATGAGGGGGATTGAACAGCATCTCCTTTGGAGCGGTGGGGAATGTCCTCTGCAGCATGACCCCAGTCTGCCTGTGTGACCTGGTCTCCTCCATCCCCGCCATCCACTGTCCCCCCTGCTTCAGTATGTACAGGGTCCTGCAACTTTTGGGCATAGTAGAGCATATCCCTGGACTGCTCCTTACCCTGAGCCTTCAGCGCTTTCTTGCTGCCACCTTCCTTGGGCTTGTTTGCCGTCCGCGGTGTGCGCTGTGCCATGGTCGCCGCTGCGGCGGCGCCATCTTGGGAGTCTGGTCCCGCCATCTCCAGCGGTCCGCGGCGGGTCTTTTCCCGCGTACAGAGAGCCGGCGGTGGGTCCGGGCAGGGCAGGGGCTCGGTAGCCAGCTTGGGAGCCGAAGAGAGCAGGATCAGAGGTGACAGGAAAGGATCGATAGAAGGATCAGGCAGGAGCTGTGAGAAGTGCGTCCTCTCACATGCCGGTCTTGGTCACGCCCCCCGGCACTTCTAATTTACCTGTTGTAAACACTGTGCCGGTGTAGTGTTAGAGGAAGCTATTGAGAAGTGGCCTAACAAAAGTTAGGACTCTGCAACAAAGTTTGTTAAAATCCTTGTAATGTACATAGATCACTCCAAAGACATGCTGGTAGGTTTATTGGCTTCTGTCTAAAAAAATTGGCCCTAGTATATGAATGTGAGTTAGGGACTTTAGATTGTAAGCTCCTTGAGGGTAGGGACCGATGTGAATGTAGAATGTATATGTAAAGCGCTGCGTAAATTGACGGTGCTATATAAGTACCTAAATAATAATAATAATAATCACCCAGAGGGGAATTTTTGTTTTGTTTTTTCAACAAAAAGGGAGTTACTATTTAAAGCAGAGGTTCACCCAAAGGTGAACCTCTGCTTTTCGGAACCCTCCCCCCTCAGGTGTCACATTTGGCAGGGGGGAGGGGGTGCAGCAACCTGTATAAAACAGGTATTTGCACCACTTCCGGGTGCAGACTCCCACGGGAGTCCCACCCCTTCGCATCACCCCCCCCCCCGTTGTGTTCTGGGAAACACTCGGCTCCCAGAACACAACGGGGACCAGTGAGGACGGCGCAGCGCGACTCACACATGCGCCGTAGGGAACCGGGAAGTGAAGCCGCAGCCGAGGATGGCGGCGGGGGAAGCCGAGAGCCGAGCGGTAGCTTGGCTTCGGCTGCCGACGTCGCGGGCGACCTGGACAGGTAAGTGTCCTTTTTTTAAAAGTCAGCTGCTGCAGTATTTGTAGCTGCTGGCTTTAAAAAAAAAAAATCCGGTGAACCTCCGCTTTAAGTAAAACCTTTATCTTAGCAGGAAAAAAAAACTGTTACTGTAACTGCCTAATGAGTGTTAGCTGGAGTTTGGCTTTACCTTGTTAGGTCTCTTGCACACTGCAGCTTGAAAAAGCTCAGTACAGCATTGTTTTTTTTAACTGATCTAAAATGCAGCACAATGTGCCTGTACACACAGGCACATAAACAAGCGCTGCATATTTTTAAGTAAAAAAAAGAGCAAAATCTGCGTTACCGGTCAGCATTTTGCTCCCCTTCAATGCTCTTATAAAAAAAAATCTAATGAATGAATGAAAACTGCATATAGAATCTGTATGTTTTTGGATGTAACATTCACACTTTCAATTCATTTTAATTTTAAAAGCACACATACAGGTTGGACTTGTGTCTTTTTTCAACCTCACCAACTATGTAACTATGTAACATTTCATTGCATTTTCCATCTAGATAAAAAGAGCTAACATTAGCTTTGCAGCAGGTGGGCATACAGCTTCAGGCTAGTTAACATTACATGAACTACAAACAGTCTCTGCCCTCTAGTGGTCAAAAAGCAATTATGCACAGTAACTTTTGTGATCTATAAAATAAAAACATTGTGGCTTTATATACACACTTCATATGCCCATAAGAACATGTAAACATTAAAAAAAAAAAAAAAAATTCATGAATTTCAATAATCTGATACAGGATTGAAAAGCCATTAGGTGTTGTCTATTAAACATTACATTCACGGTGGTGTTTTGGCCTCATACATTGTACAGCAGGGGTGCCCAACCAGTGGCCCGCGACCTCCTGCTCTGTGATGGTGGGTTGGCAATCCCAGATCTTGGGTTCCCGACCCTCTATCCCAGAGCATCAGTGTTGTGAATGAAGCGAGCAGTAGAGGAAGCAAGTGGCTGCGGAGCAGAGCCAGTTCATTACTAAAATCTGTGTATATGGGCATATCTTCTGCAGTGGTTACTGGGCTGCTATCAACTGATCCGCAGGTGCAGCGCAGTGTACCTGTGGGTTACCTGCACTGAGCCATTTGCAAAAAATAAATAAAAATAGAAGGGTATCTGCCCCCTTCGGTCTGGGCAGATCATATCGGAGGGCCCATAGAGTAGAGTGGGCAGCGTCCGTGTCTGCTCTGCAGTATGCATGTCATCTGCCCGCTCCACTTATTGTGGCCCGCGACCAGTTACCAAGTCGGTTAAATGGCCCTCGCTCTTCAAAAGGTTGGGCAGCCCTGTTGTACAGAATCCCCAATCCCCTGATTTCTTTTTATGAAGAGGTAAGTAAAACCTTGGACAGAGGCGTGGCTGTGGACGTGGTATACTTGGATTTTGCAAAAGCGTTTGATACAGTTCCCCACACACGGCTCATGTGTAAGGTAAGGTCTACAGGATTGAAAATATCAGTTTGTAAATGGATAGAAAACTGGCTAAAAGACAGAATTCAGAGAGTAGTAGTTAATGATTCTTACTCTGAATGGTCTAAGGTTATCAGTGGTGTACCCCAAGGTTCAGTGCTGGGACTCTTACTTTTTAATATCTTTATAAATGATATTGGGTCTGAGATCAAAAGTATTCTGTCTTTGTCCAAGTATAAGATCAAAGATTCTGTCTTTGCAGATGACACCAAGCTATGCAGTGGAATAACGTCCTTACAAGATGTCTCCAATTTACAAGCCGACCTCGATGCCCTGTCTAATTGGGCGACTATGTGGCAGATGAGGTTTAATGTTGATAAATGTAAAGTTATGCGCTTGGGGGCTAATAATATGAATGCATCATACATACTAGGGGGAGTACAACTGGGGGGATCCGTAGTGGAGAAGGATCTGGGGGTTTTGGTAGATCATAAGCTCAATAATGGCATGCAATGCCAAGCTGTGGTTTCCAAAGCGAGCAAAGTCCTTTCTTGTATTAAGAGAGGTATGGACTCCAGAGAGAGAGACATCATTTTGCCCCTGTACAAATCATTAGTAAGGCCTCATCTGGAATACGCAGTTCAGTTTTGGGCACCAATTCTCAAAAAGCATATCGGGGAACTGGAGAAAGTGCAGAGAAGGGCAACCAAACTGATAAGAGGCATGGAGGAGCTCAGCTATGAAGAAAGATTAGAGGAACTGAATTTATTCACTCTTGAGAAGAGGAGAATAAGGGGGGATATGATTAACATGTACAAATATATAAGGGGTCCATATAGTGAACTTGGTGATGAGTTATTCACTTTACGGTCAACACAGAGAACAAGGGGGCACTCTTTACGTCTAGAAGAAAAAAGATTTCATCTCCAAATGCGGAAAGGTTTCTTCACAGTAAGAGCTGTGAAAATGTGGAACAGACTCCCTGCAGAGGTGGTTCTGGCCAGCTCAGTAGATTGCTTTAAGAAAGGTCTGGATACTTTCCTAAATGTACATAATATAACTGAGTACTAACAGTTCTAGGTTAAGTTGATCCAGGGTAAATCCGATTGCCTCTCGGGGGATCAGGAAGGAATTTTTTCCCCTGCTGTAGCAAATTGGATCATGCTCTGCTGGGTTTTTTTTTTGCCTTCCTCTGGATCAACTGTGGGTATAGGATTGGGTATATGGGATTGCACGATATTTTTTTTATTTTATTTTAGTTATTTTTTTATGGTTGAACTGGATGGACTTTGTCTTTTTTCAACCTGACTAACTATGTAACTATGTAATCCCCCCCCCCCCCCCCCAGTTCCCATGTGTGCATGAAAGGTGATTTGTTTTTTGTAATTTTAGAAAATCCTATTGGCTGCAGATATACATCATTTTTTTTGTGAAAATTTATATTTTTTCCTGAAAATTCACTGATGCAGAGTTAAGTGATACTTTTTATTAGCTGGGCAGATTAAGCCTGCAAACTTTCCAGACAGATCAGGTCTTTTCATGATGTAGTAGAAATTAAACCTGAAATACAGTGGAATTCACACTGACATTGGCTAACGGATACTCACAAATTCAGATAGACATCAAGTCTCACTGCCAGACATAGGCGTGCGCACAGGGTATGCCAGGTGTGCCTGGGCACACCCTAATCACCCCCTGTGGCACAGATCCTTCCTGTTTAGATCCCAGATATTTCACCAAAAGCCCCTAATGGGGCTTCTAAAAAAAAATGTAAAATAATAATAATAAAAGAAATAAAATTGTAAAAAATAATATAAAATAATAAAAACTACTAACACCAGCCACTGCCTTACTGACACAAATCTCTGCCCTACTGACACCGTCCATTGCTCTTCTGACATCATCAGTATATACACATGAACAAACATGCATATGTGTTTGAGCTTGGGGGTGCTGTCAGACCTTTTTTGGCTAAAATCTTGCAGAAAATTAAGCTCAGCTCTTGAATCCACCTAAATCATACTCTATAACAGGGGTGCCCAACCTTTTGAAGAGCGAGGGCCACTTAAGCGATTTGGTAAGCGGTTGTGGGCCACAATGAGTGGAGCGGGTGGATGGCAGCCCACTCTACTCTATAGAACCCACTCTACTCTTTAGTTTTTTTTGCGGATTGGATTGGAGATAGGCATTTGTAAATGGACACAAGTCCATTTACATCTACAACTCCTTAGAGGTGAATGGAGGGTCCGATTGGATCGGCTGCTTTCACTCTGACGCACTGTTGTTTATCCGCACCACGAGTGCAGCACAGTTCACCTGTGGCTTTCCTGCAGGTTATCTGCACTTTGCCATAGACTTCTATTAAATCCTGTAGGTGTGGTGCACTTTCAGAAAGCACACCAAACTTGCAGGTAATAGAAGTCTATGGCTTAGTGCAGGTAACCCACGGGTGCACTGTTCTGCACCTGTGGATCAGTTTAAAAGCAGCCCAGTAACCACTTCAGAACAGGATATGCCCATCTATACAGTGTGATTTTAGTAATAAACTTACCTTTAATAACAGTATTCTATTCCATCCCAGAGCAGGAGGCCGCGGGCCACATCAGAGGGCTCCGCGGGCCACGTGTGGCCCCTGGACCACTGGTTGGGCACCCCTGCTCTACAAAGAGGAATCATTTTCATTTTGTTATGTATTTGTTGGAGGAAGAACTGGAGTACAGTAATCCACATCAGCAAATCTCTGAGAAATTTTCAGTTGCTTAGCTTAAATTGAAAAACCTTTTTTTCTTAGTTTTGGATAAAGTAGGGAAAAGTTAAAACCTTTATCAGTTTTCTTTATTGTCATCTGTGACCTAGATTGTAAGCTATAATGAGCAGTGCCCTCTGATTCCTCCTGTATTGAATTATATTGTAACTGTACTGTCTGCCCTCAGGTTGTAAATCTCTGCGCAAACTGTTGGCGCTATATAAATCCTTTATAATAATAATTATATTAATATCACAAGCTTTGGCTACACACTGGGGATAGTCATTGGGAAAACAGTATAGTAATACAGAAGTGAAAAATATGTGCAGCCTCACTCCACTATTCCAAAAGGGCTTGAATATCTTACTTAACCCAGCAGCGCCAAGAGTAAAATGACCAAACCCCAGTAGGGGCCGAAACGTATCAGACAGAGTTACAGGATTAGTGAAGCACTGTGCAAACTGTTGTTGCTATATAAATCCTGTATAATAATAGTAATTTCTCTTCACTTCCAGTCCTGTAGACACAACAGGAAGTGAGGGAAATCTCCTCTTGGATAGCTGTCACTGGTGTTATCACTGGATGATTTTGCCTCTATTTTTATTTTGTGAATTTAGAATTTTCCCTATCACTTCCAGTGACAATAGTTACTAGGAGAAATGGAGAGAATGAACCTCCCGAGCAGGGACACAGACAACAATAAAAACCTGACAGAGGTTCTAACCCTTCATTTTCTATCTAAAATGAAAAAATTACTTTGGATGCACTTTCATTTGTTTCAGATTTCCATACAGTTGGAGAACATTGGCAATCTTGCCCAAACATTCACTGAGCTTTAACCACTTCCTGCCCGTCATAAAGCAGAATGACGGCCACAAAGTGGGTAAGTTATCCTGACTGGGCGCCATATGATGTCCAGCAGGATAAGCCACGCGCCGATCGGTGGTGCGGTGTGTGGCTCTGACACACCGCATCTCCGATCTTGGTAAAGAGCCTATGACGTAGGCTCTATACTATGTGATCAGCTGTGTCTAATCACAGCTGGTCACATCGTAATGGCTTTTCCTCTATTCGCGCTGACAAGGCACGGGTAGAGGAGAGCCGATCAGTGGCTCTCCTGACATGGGGGTCTGCGTTGATAATCAGCCCATTGATTATCAGTGCAGATCCACCAGGGATGTCAATCTGTGTCCACACCAGGAATGCCAATCAGTGCCCATTAGAGATGTCAATCAGTGCCCATCAGTAATGCCTGTCAGTGCCTCCTCATTAGTGCCATCTATCAGTTTCGCCTATTAGTGCTGCATATTAGTGCCTTATTATCAGTGCCGCCTATCAGTACCCATCAGTGCTGCATATCAGTGTCGCCTATCAGTGCCTCATTATCAGTGCCACCTCATCAGTGCCCATCAGTGAAGGAGAAAACGTACCTATTTACAAAATTTTATAACAGAAATTAAGAAAAACGTTTTTTTTTTTTCAAAATTTCCAGTACTTTTTTTTTGTTTAGCAAAACATAAAAAAACTCAGGTGATCAAATACCACCAAAAGAAAGCTCTATTTGTGGGGAAAAAATTATAAAAATGTCATATGGGTACAGTGTTGGATGACCACGCAATTGGCATTCAAAATGCGACACCGCTGAAAGCTGAAAATTGGCCTGGGCAGGAAGGGGATATAAGTGTCCAGTATTGAAGTGGTTAAAATAGGATGTAGCCTTGGAAAATGCTCATATTAATGTATTTAGACATTAGAGGGATTTATCCCATATGCAACACACTGCCAAATTAGCTTTTTTGAGATGACATGCAAATGTGTATTTATAACTCAGAAGCCTCGTACACACGACCGAGTTTCTCGGCAAGAACCAGCAAGAAACTTGCTGGCAGAGATTTCTTCCCGAGAAATTTGTTCGTGTGTATGGTTTCTCGTCAAGAAAACCGACTAGAATATCGACGAGAAAATAGAGAACGTGCTCTCTATTTTCTCGTTGAGATTCTCGTCAGCCTGTTTCTCGACGAGAAAATTGTGTGTGTGTGAACTTACCTGTCCTCCGGGAAGCCCGCGCATGCTCGAAATGACTTCGACGCATGCGCGGTAGCTTCCTAGGCATAGGATAGGGTGTACAAAGATGGCGGCGACGGCATCGAATGTGACGAGCACATGCTCGTCGTATTCAATTACGTCACCGCGTTCGCTCCATTCAAAGAACCGCGGGTTCTTTGAAATGAGCGTGTGTACACTCGGCCGGGACAAGTTTCTTGTCCAAGGATCTCGTCGAAAAAAACGACGTGTTTTTTACGACGAGATTCTCGGCCGTGTGTACGAGGCTTCAGAACCGAAAACTGAGATAATGTCAAATTATTTCCATGTATGACATTATTATTTTAAGCATGGCAAATACATACACTCACCATCCACTTTATTAAGTACACCTGTTCGTTCTGGTAAAACTAGCGTTCGTAATTGAGATAGCACATTCGTCACGCTGTAACGGACTGAAAAGCACGAGGCTGAAAAGCGTGAATCCTCGCTCAACAAACTTTACTAACATGAAGGGTGGCGCCATCCGAATGGAACTTCCCCTTTATAGTGACGTCGTACGTGTTGTACGTCACCGCGCTTTACTCAAGCATTTTTTTCCACGATAGTGTGTTGGCAAGGCAGGCTTGAGAAGAATCACGTCGAGAAAAATGCTGTTTTTTTCAATGACATTAAAAACGGTTGTGTGTACGCGGCATCAGAATTTGGTGTTAACAAAATGAAAGCATGGATCTATCCTGCCTTGTATCAACAGTTCAGGCTGGTGGTGGTGTAATGGTGTGAGGGATATTTTCTTGGCACACTTTAGTACCAATTGAGCATCATTTAAATGCCACGGCCTACCTGAGTATTGTTGCTGACCATGTCCATCCCTTTATGACTACAGTGTACCCATCTTCTGATGGCTACTTCCAGCAGGATAATGCACCATGTCACAAAGTTCAAATCATCTCACCACTGGTTTCTTCAACATGACAATGAGTTCACTGAACTCCTTAGTACTCCACACTCTACAATGGCCTCCACAGTCACCAGACCTCAATCCAATAGAACACATTTTGGATGTTTTGCCAACAAATCTGCAGCAACTGCGTGATGCTATCATATCAATATGGACCAAAATGATCTTTGAGGAATGTTTACAACACCTTGTTGAATCTATGCCATAAAGAATTAAGGCAGTTCTGAAGGCAAAAGGGGAGCCAACCCGGTACTAGCAAGGTGTACCTAATAAAGTGGCCGGTGAGTGTATGACAGGTAAACAGTCACAGAAATTTCAATAGACGCATTCAATGCTAGTGGTAAAAATAAAAAAAACACACTTACAGAAGACTACAATCGAAGACTTGAAATTATCTTATAGTTGTTAAAAGGTGTCATACTTGAATGTAAAGGTTGTCAAGGTTATTTGCATTTATTACTTATCTACATATTTTAGCTTGGTAGCTAAATAGAATTGCTATGGGACAAATGTATGCAAGGCTAATGAAACTGCTGACTAAATAAATTGTGATTGCATTGATATAAAGACATTTATAATGATGTGGGCTTTCCTTTTCTAAGGGTGCTTCTGAAAGCAGAGCTCATGCAAGCATACTGGATTCAGTGCCCCAAGCAAGCCTTCTTCCCATTAAGTGCAATCATTTTCACAAATTGGGCGATTTTACTAACAATGGATGCTCACACTAAGTACAATTCAATTGGGCACGATGCAACACATGGAAGCAATCGTTTACATTTACTAAGGAAAATCAGTGCAACTGCACTTGCAAAGTACACAGTCTATTTGCCGTTAGTATATCCTTCCCAATGTTACATTACTGAAACGCAAACCGGTTTCTGTTTAAAATAGAATAAAAGAAAAATGGTTTCTCTGTGAACGATCTATAGCTTTTTTCACTTATAAGTGTGTTTACCAATGTTTTTTTTCTAACTAAACCCAGATAGTAGTAAAAACTCACCTGGGGTCTAGACTTATATGCTTAAAATCTGTATTTCTATTTCAGCTGTAAGATTTACACACCCCTGCCAGACAGCACAGCCAGCCTGATTACCTGACATGGCTTAAAGTGGATGTAAACCCTCTCAGATACCCAGTGTAGTGAATAGCCTCAGGAGATACACAGAGTTGAAACAAATCCTCCTACATATGTTTTACTTGTTTATTTGCAGTCTTCTCTTCCCTATACCCCTCCAAAAGGGCAGAAAAGGGTTAAAATATTTCTTCATCTGTCAGGAGCAGAGAAGAGGGGGCGGAGAGGCTGCTGTAACAGTATGTGAAAGCTGATTGGAGGAAAGGCACACACCCCCCTCCACACACTTAGTTCTGAATAGACAAGCTGCTTTCTATACTCTCTCCCTCCCGACCCAACACAATTTTATCTCATGTGTCGGGAAAACTCATGAAGTTACTCCTGCTAATAGCAGAGGAACAAAACACCAGAGAAAAGTGACACTTAGAGCTTTGGAGAGAGATAAGTAAACACTGCAGATATGCATGCTTTGCTCAGATTCCATTACTGAGGTTTACAACCACTTTAACCTGCAGTTAAGCAACACAGCTAGGTCATGTTTCTAGCCTTGGACCTGTAATTGGATAATGAAGAAGAATTGGCAAACTGATTTGGCACTACTCTCTCTGTAAGGAAAACCTCTGCCTGTTCCTCAGACTTCTCTCTCTGTCTCCCGCTCTGGTCCCAAGTTTTTCCTGTGTCCTAGCCCAATGATCGCCGTTTTCTAGCTCAACTCACATGGTTTCAGCACTGATACAGCCCAGCCTGGACGTCTCAGCACTCATGCCACTCCGTACCTTTCACTCTCTGTCACCACCTTCAGGAGTGTTGGGCAGGAGGTGCAAGAGGAGCCCCCTCAGCTATCCAGTCTCCACCACGTACGTGATACTCTCCTCTTATCAGCATGTACTTGATGGTACATGTACAATACCCGATAGACCCCAAGTGCTGCCCCTCCCTCTCTCTACACAAGTAGCCTTTGCTGCACTTTTTAACATGAACAGAATGTACTTTTTGAAATGGTTTCAACCTGAAATGCACAGATTTGTCCGGTATTTGGTTATTTGAAACTGTTTGGGCAAAATCCAAATTGCTGAGCCCCGATGAAGGGTGAATCAGCTTGGCTCCTAAAGCGTGTTGGATTTTTTTCTGCCATTAACCAATTTATTCAGTAAAAACGTGGCACTCTTGGCTCTGTCCCTGGACTGTATATATGTGGATCCTTCCTCTTCCTGAGTGTTGCAGTTCAGGTTACAGATTGTGTTGCATACAGGCTGCATTTAAATACATAAATATTATTTTTAAATAAATACATAATTATTAGGTGTTCTTATTATGTACATGGAGTTCAACTATAACAAGCTAGGACAGCTTTGTGGTACCAATCCTTGTTTGTTACCTCAAATTAACTACTTGCTTACTGGGCACATATACCCCCTTCCTGCCCAGGCGAAATTTCAGCTTTCAGCGCTGTCACGCTTTGAATGACAATTGCACGGTCGTGCGATGTGGCTCCCAAACAAAATTGACGTCCTTTTTTTCTCACAAATAGAGCTTTCTTTTGGTGGTATTTGATTATCTCTGTGGTTTTTATTTTTGCGCTATAAACAAAAAAAGACTGACAATTTTGAAAAAAACACAATATTTTTAACTTTTTGCTATAATAAATATCCCATTTTTTTCCTCAGTTTAGGCCGATCCTTATTCTTCTACATATTTTTGGTAAAAAAAAATCGCAATAAGCGTATAGTGATTGGTTTGGGCAAAAGTTATAGCGCCTACAAAATAGGGGATAGAATTATGACATTTTTTTTTATAATTTTTTTTTTTTTTACTAGTAATGGCGGTTATCTGTGATTTTTGTCAGGACTGCGATATTACGGCCGACACATCGGACACTTTTGACACATTTTTGGGACCATTCACATCTATACAGCGAACAGTGCTAATAAACTGCACTGATTACTGTATAAATGTGACTGGCAGGGAAGGGGTTAACACTAGGGGCTAATCAAGGGGTTAAATGTGTGCCCTGCTAGGTGATTCTTACTGTGGGGGGAGGGGACTGACTGGGGGAGGGGACCGATGGGTGTCCCTATGTACAAGGGACACAGCATCGGTCTCCTCTCCCTGACAGGACATGGATCTGTGTGTTTAAACACACAGATCCACGTCCTTGGCTCTGTGACTGCCAATTGCGGGTACCTAGCGGACATTGCGGCCGCCAGGCATGCGCATCGGCACCTGAGTGACGTGGCGGCGCACGCACCCACCAGTGGCCGGAGGCCCGAGGATGTCATATGACGGCCTCCTGGCCCTGTAGAGCCACCTTGTGGCTGTCATTTGACAATGGCCCGGATCCCAAATGGTTAAAGAAGATGTGTGGTACAGAATTATGTTTTTTACCACTTGCGATCCTCCTGCCTGCAAAGTACTGCGGATGGGTGGCCCGCACAGGCAAAGCAACGCACCCCTACGTCGCTGCCTACTTACGGGTTTAGGGCACGCGAATGCGCACCCCCTGGCCGGCCACTTTTTTTGAAGAAATTTGATTTGGGTGTGTTTTGTAGCAGAAAATACTAAATATTGTTGTTGTTTTTTTAAATGTATTTATTAATGTTTATATCACAAAAAAAAAAAAAATACCCAGTGGCGGTCAAATACCAACAAAAGAAAGCTCTATTTATGTATTTGTGTTAAAAAATTATATAAATCTTGTATGGGTATAGCCCATAACTGCACAATTACCAGTTAAAGTAGTCCAGTGCTAAATAGCAAAAATGTTCCTGGTCATGAAGAGGGTAAAATCTTTTGGAGGTGGTTAAAATAAAAACATCTACTTTAATTAAACTTTCAAATGGTTATCAATATTAGATGCCTAAGCACAAGGGTGTCTAACCACGTCTGTGCTGACATTGGCATGAGCCTGTGGGAAAAACACCATACACCAAACAAACCTAATTTCTTTTTATGAGGAGGTAAGTAAAATCCACAGAGGGGTGGCTGTAGACGTGGTATACTTGGATTTTGTAAAATTATTTGATACAGTTCCCCACATACGGCTCATGTGTAAAGTAAAGTCTACAGGCTTGGAAAGATCAATTTGTAAATGGATAGAAAACTGGCTAAAAGACAGAATTCAGAGAGTAGTGGTTAATGATTCTTACTCTGAATGGTCTAAGGTTATCAGTGGTGTACCCCAAGGTTCAGTGTTGGAACCCTTACTTTTTAATATGTTTATAAATGATATTGGGTCTGAGATCAAAAGTAACATTTCTGTCTTTGCAGATGACACTAAGCTATGCAGTGGAATAACGTCCTTACAGGATGTCGCCAATTTACAAGCCGACCTCAATGCTCTGTCTAATTGGGCGACTATGTGGCAGATGAGGTTTAATGTTAATAAATGTAAAGTTATGCACTTGGGTGCTAAGAATATGTAGATACAAAGTGGGGAAGATACCCAAGGAGTTCGACTGGGATGCATCATACATACTAGGGGGAGTACAATTGGGGGAATGAATAGTGGAGAAGGATCTGGGGGTTTTGGTAGAGCATAAGCTTAATAATGGCATGCAATGCCAAGCTGCGGTTTCCAAAGCGAGCAAAGTCCTTTCTTGTATTAAGAGAGGTATGGACTCCAGAGAGAGAGAGATCATTATACAAATCATTATACAAGTAAGACCTCATCTGGAATATGCAGTTTCGTTTTGGGCACCTCAAAAAGGATATTGGGGAACTGGAGAAAGTGCAGAGAAGGGCAGCCAAACTGATAAGAGGCATGAAATAGCTCAGCTATGAGGATAGATTAGAGGATTAGGTTAGATTAGGTATTCTCTCTTGAGAAGAAGAGAGGGGGGGGGGATATGATCACGATGTATAAATACATAAGGGGTCCATATAGTGAACTTGGTGTTGCGTTATTCACTTTAAGGTCATCACATAGGACAAGGGGGCACTCTTTACGTCTAGAAGAAAAAAGATTTCATCTCCAAATACGGAAAGGTTTCTTCACAGTAAGAGCTGTGAAAATGTGGAATAGACTCCCTGCAGAGGTGGTTCTGGTCAGGTCAGTAGATTGCTTCATGGCCTGGATTATTTCCTAAATGTACATAATATAACTGGGTACTAACATTTATAGGTAAAGTTGATCCGGGGAATATCCGATTGCCTCTCGGGGGATCAGGAAGGAATTTTTTCCCCTGCTGTAGCAAATTGGATCATGCTCTGCTGGGGTTTTTGCCTTCCTCTGGATCTACTGTGGGTATAGGATTGTGTATATGGGATTGTATGGTGTTTTTTGTTTTTTTTTATTGGTTGAATCAGATGGACTTGTAGTTTTTTTTCAACCTGACTAACTATGTAACTATGTAACCTTTGTTGGCATTTATTTACATTGGAGCTTTCTGCTGAACACGTTTGTGCAGACAGAAATATGTGTTTCTGATCAGTTTTGGATATACTTTGATGCCCATGCCCATCAGTCCTAAATGTTTAAGTCATTAAAAATACTTTAAAAAAATATTACCGCCAATATATTTCTTCTTACCATTTGTGTCAACATATAGAGCTCTCCTGACTTCTAAACACTATATCAAATTTCCTGCCGAAATGACGCAAGCCCGAAGTATTCGTTTGAATTTTGCTCCGAGGGTGATGTTAAATTCTACAGATTACTCCCCGTTCAGCTAAGTTATACAGATCTAAGCCTATTGGTAACAATTAAGAATATCTCCTTTAAGAGTAGAGGTCATAGTGTGACCTTTTTGTGTTTTTGTAAGGCACTATTTCATTGGAACTTTCAAAGCATGACTAATCCGAGACCACGGATTCCAGCAGAACAGGAATTTCAGACTATCTGGGTTTTTAAAACTAAACTTGTTTTATAGTTTAAGGATCAGGATATTTTCATTCTCAAAATCCACTTCTAAAATGTTTCCAGGTGAAAGAAATGCTTATAGATATTTTATTTTTATTTTTTTTTATGATTGCGCAATTTCTTTTAAACAGTACGATTGGTTGAAAAGTACTGCTTACATGGTTTTTGTTTGTTTTAACAGAGCTTTCCTAAATTTGTTGCATTTGGAAAATTTGGTATTTATTCTAAGTGATCAATTTATTGTTATTAAAGTTAATTTTACCTGTTCAAAAACCAGGTCAATAAATATTATTATTATAATTAATAAAATCTAGATAAATAATCCAGATTTTTCTTACCTCTTTCTTCGCACATCTAGTATATGGTTTTTTTTCCCTAGTAAATTCTATCTAGTATAGTTTTTTTCCTCCGTAAATTCTAAATAAATAACCTAATTGGCTGAGGTAAGCTCATGTTTACTCAACCAGGGAAAATTACTCAGACCACATACACACAGGAATTTGTGCAGTTCCCCCTATCTATGTTTTTCTTCTCTTGCTGGAAGATAACCCCAGCCCATGCACTTCTAAGAAAAACATTTATAAATCCTTAGGTATTTTTTTTTTTGCAGGCATGATTCCTAAAATCATCTTCTCATTCATAGTGATAAATGAAACAGTTTGATATAATAAACAACACACAGACCATTTAACATTGCCTTGTTTTTCAGAACATATGGTTTATAAAAAGCAAGGTCATTGATAGGAAAACCTTCTCGATCTTTGTATACAATAAAGAGTGCAAGCCTATTGCCACTAGCCTCAAGCAAATGTTTTCTTTAGCTGCTGATAAGACCTGCCCCTAGGCCCTTTATTTTTATTATTATTATTATACAGGATTTATACAGCGCCAACAGTTGGTGCAGCGCTTTACAAAGAGATAGTACAATTACAATACAATTCAGTACAAGAGGGATCGGAAGGCTTCTTTATACAAACTTGTTTTGGGTCATATATAGTTTATAGTATCTTGCTTAACCACTTGCTTACTGGGCACTTAAACCCCCTTCCTGCCCATGCCAATTGTCAGCTTTCAGCGCTGTCATGCTTTGAATGACAATTGCGCGGTCGTGCGACCTGGCTCCCAAACAAAATTGACGTCCTTTTTTTCCCACAAATAGAGCTTTCTTTTGGTGGTATTTGATCATCTCTGCGGTTTTTATTTTTTGCGCTATAAACAAAAATAGAGCGACAATTTTGAAAAAAAACACAATATTTTTTACTTTTTGCTATAATAAATATCAATTTTTAAAAAAAATATATTTTTTTTTCCTCAGTTTAGGCCGATACGTATTCTTCTACATATTTTTGGTAAAAAAAAAATCGCAATAAGCGTTTATTGATTGGTTTGTGCAAAAGTTATAGCGTCTACAAAATAGGGCATAGTTTTATAGCATTTTTATTAATATTTTTTTTTTACTAGTAATGGCGGCGATCAGCGATTTTTATTGTGACTGCGACATTATGGCGGACACATCGGACACTTTTGACACCATTTTGGGACCATTGTCATTTTTACAGCGACCAGTGCTATAAAAATGCACTGGTTACTGTAAAAATGACACTGGCAGGGAAGGGGTTAACACTAGGGGGTGAGGAAGGGGATAAATGTGTTGCCTAGGAGTGATTACTACTGTTTGGGGGAGGGGACTGACTGGGGGAGGTGACCGATCTGTGTCCCTATGTACAAGGGACACAGCATCGGTCTCCTCTCCCTGACAGGACGTGGATCTCTGTGTTTACACACAGAGATCCATGTCCCTGCTCTGTGTACCGGCCGATCGCGGGTACCTGGCGGACATCGCGGCCGCCAGGCACGTGCATCGGTATCTCAGTGATGCGCCAGCAGCGCTCGCGCACCCCCCAGTGTCCGGAATAGCCGAGGCCATCTATTGACGGCCTCCCGGATTTATAGAGCCACCTTGAGGCCGTCATTTGTATATGGCCCGGCTCTCAGGTGGTTAAAACAGAATGAGGCCACAGCGTTTATTTAGGTTTAAGGTCAGCATTTTGACATTCCCATACTTAAATACCATTTTTTTATTTTTTATTTGAGCCATTTATTTATTACAGCCATTTACTTATACAGCACCGTCAATTTACTCAACGCTTTTACATATATATTATAAATTCACGTCCCTGCTCTCAAGGAGCTTACAATCTGAGGTCCCTAACTCACATTTATACAAACACATACTAGGGACGAGCCATTCTGCCATTCTGTTGTATATGTACATCTTCTTTTATGAGCATTCTGCAGGTGATTATTTCAGCAAAGCCCTAGCATGTCCAGGTCGTATTTAGCAAACTTTATGCATGCAACTTTTTTTGGAAAAACCTTGGTTTCTTTCTTGGTAACTTCTCATGAGCTTGAGGGCCCATTCAGTCTCAACTGCAGCCCAAACCGCTGCTGCCCGCAGAGCAATTTCGGCTGCAGAGCACTGCGGCAGGCGGTGTGATGCACGTTTTATTACATCACACAGCTCCTTTTTTTTTTAACAAACTTTACAGTGGAACCTTGGATTACGTGCATAATCCATTACAGGAGAATGCTTGTAATCCAAAGCACTCACATATCAAAGCGAGTTTCCCCATAGAAGTCAATGGAAACGAAGATAATTCATTCCACATTGACTTCTATTGCATGCAGTACTGCATGTGGCCAGAGGTGGGGGGTGCTGGAGAGACTCGGAAATACTCGGAGACCGCTTGGATGCACTTGGAAACCCTCAGAAAGGCTCGGGAACTGAGTATTTCCAAGTATTTACGAGCGTCTCTGAATGGCTCAGAGTGTCACCGGCGCCCCTGCACCTCTAGCCAAATGCGGTACTGCACACCGCAGAGGCTTGAATCCTGCTAGTTTTATGAGACAACACTAGCAAACCGAGACAGGATTTTTTTGAAATAATAGCTTGTATTGCGAAACGCTTGTTAACCGCGTTACTCGCAATGCGAAGTATTACTGTATTTGAATGTACAATGTGACACTTCATTCATATGACATGCATAGAAATGCGGTGAGGTGCTTTTTTGTGCAGTTATATGCGGAACTGAGCAGAGCGATTTTATGCACATGTGTTGCGTAATATAGCACGACTTTGGAACGCAGTGTAACACTAAATTTACTAAAACTGGAGAGTACAAAATCTGGTGCAGATCTGAACAGGAACCAACCAGCTTCCAGGTTTCTTTTTCGTACATCACGGGACACAGAGCGACTTAGTCATTACTAATGGGTTATATAGATACCTTCAGGTGCTGGCACTGGCAACTTCCAAAACCGGAAGTACCCTCCCCTATATAAGCCCCTCCCATCCGGGAGCACCTCAGTTTTTTGCCAGTGTCTAAGGTGTTGGCCAAAGAGTAACATGTGTTTTCACTGGGCTTGCGTACAGGTTCTTTTACGGGCCTTAGTAAGCTGTTCCGGATCCCACCAAAAAAGCTTCATAGCTAAACGGTCGGTACCCGGGCCTTGCAGCAGAAGAGCAAGGTTTTGCCTGTAATGCCTCTCTTAGGAGGGCTGGACCCTGGGATCCAGAGCTCTGGTCATACCCACGACCAAGATGTTTTCTGTGCAGGGTGCTATACAGGTCCAGGGGAGTGGAATCCTTGGGAACCCGGTCCCTGAAGGTTTAATTACAATGCCTGCCGTGATAGGTGAAGTTTGGGCTTCTGTGGACCAAACAGAGTCCTGCGGCGGGGAACAGGTAAGTGGGGGCCCCCAGGAACTTGGCTCTATTGGGGGACCCCCAAGCCTAATTTGTCTTTCTGTCTGTTACCTAACGGTATTCCCGCTAATATCTGTGTATGCCTGTAACTACTGGAAAATGTAAAATTTTAATAGTAGTCAAGAAAAAAAAAAAAAGAGGACCGCGGTACCTGTGTTAAACCACTAGAGGCCACTGTGGTCCATTTTTTCTTGTCATGTGGATCTTTGGTTTTCTCAAGTCAAAAGATCCAGGCAGTTGGTAAGTTCTCTGTGGGAATCCACTTCCTCTGCCCTGTTGCTGCGCTCATCCACCGCACAGGCCCTCCGGCAAAAAGGGCCCTGGCTCCTAGTCCCTGCTTGGTTTCGAAAAGGGCGCCAATGGTGCACAGGTGCGCGCGCGGGCGCGTGCACGCGCCTCCTATGAAAAAAAAAGGGGCGGGGCGGGTGGATGACGCTCGATGCGTGCCGCGGCACTTCTGCGCATGTGCAGGCGTCCCAGCATGTGTAAAAGACACAATACAAGTGTCAGCTGGATGCAAGCAGAGCTAGCAACAAAACGGTGGCACACAGAGGCGGTTGATGCAGGCATCCCCATAGAAAGACACTTTAGTGGACACCAGCTGGTATATAGCAGCAACTGTGTTAGACTATTACCAGCAAAATTGGTGTATGACGACGGGAATACCTCAGCTTTGTGCTTATAGATATGTCGTCCTGACGCTCTGGAAATAAGTCTTCCAAGAAGCGAAAGGGGTCTCCATCGGGCTCTGAGGATTTTGGGCATGCTGTACTGCGCCAATCTCCCCTGAAATTTCAGAGGTCAGTAGCCGTAGGAAACCCCGCAGGAGTACCTGGTACTGCGGCTGTCCCCAGTCCACCTGCTCCTGTATATATAACAGAGGAGGTTTTATCCTCAACTCTGGGAGGATTGGAAGAGAGATTAACAGCATTGATCGCTGCTTCCCTGTCACAGGAAAAGCGCGTCCGATCTCCGTCTCCTCCTGCAGAGTGCCTGTTAGTGGAGGAACAGTCCCAGAGATCGACCTACCTGAAGGGGATCAGGTGAGGTTTATTCAGTTATAGAGGAATCAACAGTGGAAGAACCTTTCTCAGCATCTCAGGCTGAAAGATTATGGGTTCAGTCTCTGACTAACATGGTCCGAGCAGCATTTTAAATGCCTCTGGCGGAACCATCAAACCACTACTGTTTCCTCGCCTGGGGTCACTGGAAGCTCCCCAGACTATCTGTTCCTTCCCAATCCACCCTTTATTGGAAGGGCTTATTTACCAGGATTGGGAGCATCCTGTTAAAATATTTACTCCCCCCAAGAGATTTCCAGTGATCTATCCCATGGAGGATAAGTTCATAAAAAAATGGAGGGTCCGTACAGTGGACACAGCCATCTCTTGTGTAAATAAATCACTGACATGTCCAGTAGATAATGTTCCAATGTTCAAAGACCCAATAGATAAAAAATTGGAGTCTTTACTAAAATCTGCTTTCTCTACAGCAAGCATGGTGACACAACCTGCAGTAGCAGCGACTGGAGTCTGCCAAGCAATGAAAGATCAGTTGAAACAAGTCTTAAGGGACTTACCAGATCAGCAGGCTCTTGCCCTAGCTGACCTACCTAGAGCCTTGTGTTGCGGTGGACGCCATAAAGGATACAATCCAACAGGCCTCCCGCTTTACGCTGTCTGTAGACATATGCGTAGGCTTCTATGGCTCAAAAACTGGTCTGCTGAAGCTCCCTGTAAGAAATTGCTGATTAGCTTCCCATTTCATGGAGAACGCTTATCTGGAGAAGATCTGGACAAATATATCCAGAAAACTTCTGCCGGTAAAAGTACACTCTTGCCGGTTAAGAACAAGGGTAGAAGTCCTTCTTTTAAGAGGCCTACTTCTCCAGTCCCTGGCACATCGGCTGTGAAACAGTTCCGACGGCCTCCGCGGTCAAATCCAGGGGGCAGAAATCAGGGACAATCACAGGGTAACAAGAAACCCTGGGTCAAGAGAGGTACAAAACCTCCCCCCAAGTCATGAAGGGTTGCCCCCACTCAATCGGGTGAGGGGAAGACTTCAGTTGTTCACAGAGACCATGGCGGGACACCATCAGAGACAGATGGGTGATCTCCGCAGTAAGGCTGGGATACAGGCTGGAGTTAAAAGACATTCCTCCTGCCCATCTTATGAGGTCAAACGTGCCAAGCAATCCCCAGAAGAGAGGATCCCTCCTTCTGGCACTAGAACAACTATTGCTCCAAGGGTAATCATGAGGTTCCCTTGGAAGAAAGCGGGTTCGGGTTTTACTCGAACCTTGTCACAGTCCCCAAACCAAATGGGGACGTGAGGCCCATATTAAATATAAAAGGGCTAAACAAGTTCCTACATATCAGGACTTTTTCGGATGGAGTCGATCCGATCGGTGGCCACCGTCCTACAAGGGCAGGAATGGTTAGCCTCGATCGACATAAGGGATGCTTATTTGCATATTCCCATCTGTCCGGCCCACCAGAAATTTCTACGCTTTGCAGTAGAAGGGCGCCATTTTCAGTTCAGAGCCTTACCTTTCGGTCTGGCCACAGCACCACGAGTGTTCACAAAAATTCTGGCCAAACTAGGAACACAAGGTGTAACGATAATGGCATATCTAGACGACTTGTTGCTGATAGACCACTCAGTGAAAAAAACTAGAGGTGGTCGTTCAAAAGACAATCAAGTATCTGGAATCTCACGGTTGCATTATCAACCGAGACAAGTCAGCCCTAAAACCAGTCAAAAGTCTGGAATACTTGGGGGCTAAGACTGGATTCAAATCAGAGAAAGATTTTCTTACCTCCAGAGAAGGTGTCGTCTTTGAAAGATTTGACCCACTTAGTGGGTACAAAAAAGAAAACCATCCATATGCCTGTGTATGAGGCTGCTGGGAAAAATGGTGGCTTCATTCGAAGCAGTACCCTATGGTCAATTCCATTCAAGGAACTTGCAGAGGGCCATACTGTCAGCCTGGAACAAAAAAGTTCAGGCTTTAGATTACCAATGTCCCTGTCCCCTTCCGTTCGCAAGAGCCTCCATGGGTGGTTGGTGCCCCAGAATCTGGAAAAAGGGAAACCCTTCAGTCCGGTTTCTTGGAAGGTGGTCACTACAGATGCCAGCCTCATAGGCTGGGGGGCAGTACTGGAGCAATGGTCTCTCCAGGGCAAGTGGTCAGAAGCAGAGAAGGCCCTGCCCATCAATCTCTTAGAGATACGAGCAGCCCGGTATGCCCTAGTAGCATGGACATCCAAACTCCAAGGGTCCCCTGTCAGAATTCAATCAGACAATGCCACAGCAGTGGCATATATCAATCACCAGGGTGGCACCAGGAGTCGTGCAGCCCAGAGGGAAGCGAATTGCATCCTGGAATGGGCAGAAAGATATGTCCCAGCCATATCCGCGGTTTTCATCCCAGGAGTGGAAAATTGGAGAGCGAACTTTTTAAGTCGCCAGCAATTATGCCCGGGGGAATGGTCTCTTCACCCCGAGGTTTTCCAGGCAATATGCCAGCGGTGGGAACACCGGATGTAGATCTGCTAGCATCCAGATTCAACGCAAAGGTGGACAGATTTGTGTCTCCCACAAGGGATCCCCTAGCTTGCGGTTCGGATGCCCGAGTGTTCCCTTGGGATCAGTTCAAGCTGATATATGCATTCCCACCGCGATTAATCCGCAGAATCAGGGTAGAAAAGAAACCAGTGATTCTGGTGGCTCCAGCGTGGCCCCGAAGGGTATGGTACGCGGAGATTGTAAAAATGTCAGTGGGAAGTCCTGGGACCCTCCCACATCGTCCGGACCTGCTTTCGCAAGGACCGATATACTACCCTTCCTTACCAGCCCTAGGTTGACGGCCTGGCTATTGAAGCCCACATTCTAAAAAAGAGAGGGCTCTCTAATCCTGTGGTATCTACCATGATCAATGCCAGGAAGCCGGTATCCAGGCAGATCTATTATAGGATCTAGAAGGCGTACATCACGTGGTGTGAGGCCAAGAAATGGCATCCACGTAAGTACGTAATAGGTAGGATTCTGGACTTCCTACAGTGGGCTGTACATAGGAAGCTTGCCTTGAGTACTATCAAGGGTCAGACGGCCTTGTCAATATTTTTTCAAAGGCCCTTGGCTTTGCATTCATTAGTCAAAGCTTTCATACAAGGAGTGATGCGTATTAGCCCTCCGGTTAGTATTCCCATATGTCCATGGGACTTAAACCTGGTTCTGTCGGTTCTACAGAAACAACCATTTGAACCATTGCGGCACATTTCCTTGGTTCTTCTCACCAGAAAATTGATTTTCTTAGTAGCCATTTGTTCGGCTAAAAGAGTATCGGAATTAGCCGCCTTGTCCTGTAAGGAGCCATATCTGGTTATCCATAAGGACAGAGTAGTGTTACGTCCTCATCCAGCCTTTCTTCCTAAGGTGGTATCGAGGTTCCATTTGAACCAAGATGTGGTTCTTCCTTCCTTTTTTCCCCAAACCTAGCTCAGTAGAGGAAAAGTTATTGCATTCTTTGGATGTAGTAAGAGCAGTTAAAGCTTATCTTAAAGCCACTGCTCAGATTCGTAGAACGGATACTTTGTTTGTTCTGCCGGAAGGCCCCAGAAAGGGTCAGGCAGCATCAAAAATCTACTTTAGCCAAGTGGATTCGACAGGTCATAATACAAGCCTATGGCTTGAAAAGGAGACCGCCTCCGTTCAAAGTTAGGGCGCACTCCACAAGAGCAGTTGGAACTTCATGGGCAGTGCATCACCAAGCCTCCCTGGCTCAAGTCTGTAAGGCCACAACATGGTCCTTAGTACACACGTTTACTAGATTCTACCAGGTAGACGTTAGAAGTCAGGAGGATGTCGCCTTTGGGCGCAGTGTGTTGCAGGCCACAAAAGAGCCTCATGCCTGATGGCGCCCAGCTTATGTATAGTGTATCCCTCCCCTCATTTGGCATTGCTTTGGGACGTCCCATTAGTAATGACTAAGTCGCTCTGTGTCCCATGATGTACGAAAAAGAAAAAGGGATTTTTATAACAGCTTACCTGTAAAATCCTTTTCTTGGAGTACATCACGGGACACAGAGCTCCCACCCCTCTTTTTGGGACACTTATTGCTTTGCTACAAAACTGAGGTGCTCCCGGATGGGAGGGGCTTATATAGGGGAGGGTACTTCCGGTTTTGGAAGTTGCCAGTGCCAGCACCTGAAGGTATCTATATAACCCATTAGTAATGACTAAGTCGCTCTGTGTCCCGTGATGTACTCCAAGAAAAGGATTTTACAGGTAAGCTGTTATAAAAATCCCTTTACTCTTTCGTCCATGGACCGACACAGCTTCTCTATTGACAAAGTGGGTATTATCCGTTAATTAGGAGTGACTAGGCAGAAAAACTTGTAAAAAGTGTTGCATCACACCTTCTACAGTACCGCCCAGGGGGCGGACCCTCTGGGTATACCCTCTCAGTCTGCACATCGCAGATCAGTTTTTTTCTGTCTAGCAAGGAGTAGGACATGGCTCCCTTCGGGCTCATTGGTCCGGGGAAAAAAGATATATATATATTTTTATTTATTTTTTGCTACATTTGTTGTTTCCTGCGATCTTCGATCAACTGCCGACTGGGTGACAGGCTGGATCCTCGATCCTTGTAGTCTCCCCAGTTTCGGCCATCGAGCGTGTGCCGACCCTAGCTACGTGCTGGGTTTTCCACGACATGCCCGTCGCTCCACGGGTGGCCGGTGAGCCTACGCTCCAGGGCCTGCATCGGACCGCTCAGCTTCGGCTGACCTTACGGCCGAGTCGCAGCAGCCTGGCCGGTGAGCTTACGCTCCAAGGCTTGCATCGGACCGCTCAGCTTCGGCTGACCTTACGGCCGAGTCGCAGCAGCCTGTCCGGTGAGCGTCATGCTCCAGGGCATACATATGATCGTCCCTTCTGGGTCCAATCACAGCATGCCTGGCCAACAGTCACCTTCCGTGCGCGGACGATGATCTGTTTGGAATGTCTTCCAGCAGAATACATGCAGGATAGGTAAGTAAAACTCCCCTGCCTCGGCTGGGTGATTTAGCTGGACATTCCTGGAGAGATCAAGTAAGTGGTTGTGGCCCCTTTCTTCCCTCTCTCCCTGCCTTTCCCTCCTCCCTGGGCTTCTAGCTAAAGGTTGCTGGGTGCTGGGGGTCACCTAGGGGGTCCCACTGGAGCGGGGCTGGCTGTAACTAACATTTAAAAGAAATGTCATTTTTGCTTACCTGTGTTTCTGTGTCTCCATGCTGTCGGTGGCCATTTTGAGGTGGTCCATGCCAAGTTTGGCCTCTTGTAACTGCCTGGCGGCCATCTTCCTGTAGTTCGGCCACACCCACTGGCCCCTATCAGGTGATCGGCGGCCATGTTTGTCCACCTTGTATGCAGATATTGCCGTTCGGCGGCCATCTTTTTTGTGGGCTATGGCTGCCTGACCTCTATCTTCTGTCGGCGGCCATTTTCTTAGAGCCCACATTATCTTCCATACAGACGGTTTTGGCAACCATTTTGCGAGAGCCTCCGGCCTCTAGGGTGCATTACACTGGCGCGAAAATTCACACAGGAAGTGCTGATAAAAGAAGCAGACTGACACAGCAGCAAGGGGACAGCATCATAGGCGCAGCATAGCAGTACCTATCCAGGGTGGTGAGTCCTCTGGGTAACCCAGCATCTCTGCAGCGCAGGAGGGTGGCCTATTGATATCTTGCCTGGAGCCCTGTGAGTGTCAGCGTGTGGTCAGCATGGCATCTGAGCCAGATGTCTTCTCCCCTGAAACACCAGATTTAGCAGCTGGTGTCCCTGAGGTGTCTATGGACGCTATGTCGGCAATCCTAGAGGCGCTTGCTGCCAGGGTGGAAGCAGCACACGGGAATACAGGGGGTAATAAACGCCCCCGTCCCCTGCAATCTTCTGGGGATATTTCTGATGCAGAACCAGGTCCAGCTACGGCTCATGGCCCAGATTCTGATGCATCAGAGACTGCAGACCGTGACCGATCGGACAGTGAGGAGGACTCCAAGTCCAGGTCAGTACGCGAGACGGCTTTGGTATCTGACCTTATTACTGCAGTGCGGGATACGCTAAAGTTGGAAAGGACTGAAGAAGTAGCAGATACTCCAGTCCCCTTTGGGTTTCGTAAACCTGCCCGCACTGCTAAGGTGTTCCCTTGTGTGTCTTATTTTGACAAACTCTTATACAAGGAATGGGAGAACCCACTGAGGGTCTTTACAGCCCCAAAGAGGTTTGCAGTACGGTACCCCTTTGAGGAGAGTTTTCTGAAGATATGGACCTCTCCCCCTATAGTGGACCCTTCGGTGTCCAGACTTAATAGAGCCACCACTATTCCAGTAGAAGGGGCTCCTGTTTTCAAGGACCCTGTGGATAAGAAGGCTGAAGCACTCGCTCGCTACCTATACTCAGTGGTAGGCTCAGCAGTACGCCCGGCATTGGCGGGGGCCCTAGTGTCTCAGACACTTACTGAATGGGCAAAATTGCTACTCCAGGGGTTAAAGGAGCGAGATGCTCCTCCTAATGAGATAACTTTGGCCGACCAGTTGGTCCAGGGCCTTAAGTTTGTCTGCGAGTCAGACATGGATACTATTTCCCTGCTGTCAAGAGCTTCGGTTTATGCAGTAGCAATACGCCGCCTGATCTGGCTAAAGGGCTGGTCTGCGGACCAGACTTCCAAGAAAGCCCTATTGGATCTGCCTTTTAAGGGCGACAGACTTTTTGGGGCTTCTCTGGATGACATCATCAAGGATGCTACAGGAGGTAAAAGCACTTTGCTTCCCCAAACTAGCAAGGGTAGGGGACCACGCCAAGGGCAAGGGCCCTCCTTTACTGCACGTAAGCGGTTTTTTTCGCCCTCTTAAGGCGACAGGGAAAAGACCCCAGGCCGATAAAGCGCCTGCCCAAGGACAAAAGCGTCCTTGGTCCCGCAGACCCAACAAGCCTGTGGACAAATCTGCGTCCACATGAAGGTCCGCCCCCACCCAGCTCTCGGGTGGGGGGACGTCTTCGCAAATTCGCGACTCAGTGGACTGCTCTAGTCTCCGACAGGTGGGTTTGCGAAGTAATCTCCTCAGGCTACAAGATAGAATTTCTCTCTTGTCCACCAGACAGATTCATCACCTCCAATCTCCAGCTACTACCGACCCGTCGGGAGGCCCTGTATGGGGCGGTCCAGGGTCTACTGGAACGCGGGGTAGTTATTCCAGTTCCAGAACAGGAACGGGGTCAGGGTTTTTACTCAAATCTGTTCATTGTGCCAAAGAAGGAGGGGGTTCGTCCAATCTTGGATCTCAGAGCCCTCAATTGCTTTGTGAAGGTACAAAGATTTCGGATGGAGTCGGTTCGATCCGTAGTCACGGCTCTCCATCCGGGGGACTTTCTGGCCTCCTTGGACATCAAGGACGCATACCTGCATGTCCCCATATACTCCAGACACCAGAGGTTTCTGCGATTTGCTATCGGGAAGAACCACTACCAGTTTGTGGCCCTCCCGTTTGGCCTTGCCTCAGCACCCAGGACGTTCACCAAGGTGCTCGCTCCGATTCTGGCACTTCTAAGACAGCGGGGTATCGCTATCACAGGTTACTTGGACGACCTTCTGCTGAAGGGCCCTTCAAGCTCAGAATTAGAGGTAAGCGTGTCCATTACCTGTCAGACTCTTCGAGACTGTGGTTGGATACTAAACACGCAAAAGTCAGTATTGGTGCCCACTCAACGCCTAGTGTACCTGGGGTTGATTCTGGATTCCTCAGAGGCAAAGGTATTCCTCCCTGTGGAGAAGTTGCAGACCCTCCGGGCTGCAGTACGGCAGCTGACTTCCAGGAATTGGTCGTCACTCCGTTTTTGCATGCGAGTGTTGGGCCTCATGGTAGCCTCCTTCGAGGCGGTCCCATATGCTCAATACCACACTCGAGTGTTACAGAGGGAAGTTCTGTCCAGATGGAACAGATGCCCTTCATCTCTGGATTATCAAATCCGAGTGAGCCACCTAGTCAGGAGATCCCTGGTATGGTGGCTGACAGCACCGGCTCTAATGGCCGGGAAGTCATTTCTTCCGGTTTACTGGATAGTGATCACGACGGACGCCAGCCTTACAGGTTGGGGGGGAGTCTGGGGTGTCCAGTCGGCGCAAGGTCGCTGGACCCCAGAGGAAGCCCTCCTGCCGATCAATGTCCTGGAGATCCGGGCGATCAAGCTGTGCCTCTTCAAATGGTCTCAGAGACTGCAAGGGCGTCCAGTCAGGATCCAGTCAGACAACGCCACAGCAGTGGCATATGTCAATCATCAAGGAGGAACAAGAAGCTCAGCTGCAGCATCAGAGATCGCTCGCATCCTGAAGTGGGCAGAGAGGAGCGTACCGGCACTGTCGGCCGTGTACATTCCGGGTGTGGAAAACTGGCAGGCGGACTACCTGAGCCGCCAGATGCTGGACCAGGGAGAATGGTCCTTACACCCGGAGGTGTTCCAACTCCTCTGCCAAAGATGGGGCACACCAGACGTAGATCTTCTGGCTTCCCGACTCAATCGGAAGGTATTGAGGTTTGTGGCCCGGTCAAGAGACCCATGGGCAGACGCAACGGACGCGTTGGTAGCATCGTGGGGCCAGTATCGGCTAATCTATGCCTTCCCTCCCTTAAGGCTTCTTCCTCTTCTGCTCCGCAGAGTGGAGGCAGAGGGAATTCCAATGATCCTAATCGCTCCAGATTGGCCTCAGCGTCCTTGGTACGCCGATCTAGTACGTCTGGTAGCAGACGTCCCCTGGCGCCTACCACTACGGAAGGACCTGCTGTCACAAGGTCCCATATTCCATCCTGCTTTACAGTCATTGGCTTTAACGGCATGGCTGTTGAGAACCAGGTACTGAGAGACCGGGGCCTGTCAGACTCAGTAATTTCTACTATGAGAAGTGCTCGGAAACCGTCCTCTAGGAAGGTCTATCACCGCACTTGGAGGGCCTACATCTCCATGTGTGAGGAAATGAAATGGCATCCGCGTACCTATTTGGTTTCCAGAATCCTGCTGTTTTTACAGCATGGGGTAGACCAAAGGCTTGCCCTAAGTACGATTAAGGGACAGATATCTGCCCTGGCTGTCTTTTTTCAGCGACCCCTGGCGACTCACTCTCTCGTGAGTACATTTGTGCAGGGGGTTCAACATGTGGCCCCTCCGGTCCGCCCCCCGTTACCTCCGTGGGACTTGAACCTGGTCCTCTCGGTGCTTCAGAAGGCACCGTTTGAGAATATTAGAGATATTCCCCTGTTGACACTTTCTCAGAAGGTGGTCTTTTTGGTGGCTGTTACGTCAGTTAGACGAGTCTCTGAGCTGGCAGCCTTGTCCTGCAAGGCTCCCTATTTGATTTTCCACAAGGATAAGGTGGTGCTGCGGCCGCAGCCTTCCTTTCTTCCGAAGGTCGTTTCGGCTTTTCATCTCAACGAAGACATTGTACTTCCATCCTTGTGTCCTCAGCCGTCGAATCCTAAGGAGTCGGCGTTGCATTCCTTGGACGTTGTCCGAGCTTTGAGAGTATACATATCTGCTACTTCCCTGTTCCGGAAGTCAGACTCACTGTTTGTTTCGGTGGCTGGTCCCAAGAAGGGCCAAGCAGTCTCATCGGCCACCATCTCTAGGTAGATCCGACAGATAGTAATCCAGGCTTACGCCTTAAAGGGTCAGGCGCCCCCCTTTCCTGTCACGGCGCATTCGACCAGGGCAATAGGTGCCTCTTGGGCTTTCCGACATCAAGCGTCTGTTTCCCAACTATGTAAAGCGGCGACTTGGTCGTCCGCTCACACTTTCACAAAATTCTACAAAGTTGATGTAGGTGCATCTTCGGATGCCTCTTTCGGCCGCAAGGTTTTGCAGGCGGCTGTTTAGAGTTGCAACTCCTCCGTTGGAGGAGTGCTGTTTTGTGTTTTGGGGTGAAGTTTGTTTTTATGCTGTTACCACCCCTCGTTTTTTCTCTGACACTGCTTTGGGACGTCCCACTTTGTCAATAGAGAAGCTGTGTCGGTCCATGGACGAAAGAGTAAATAGGATTTTTTACTCACCGTAAAATCCTTTTCTCTGAGTCCATGGACCGACACAGCACCCACCCCTCCTTTTAAGTTTGTACTGCTTTTTGACGAACTGATCTGCGATGTGCAGACTGAGAGGGTATACCCAGAGGGTCCGCCCCCTGGGCGGTACTGTAGAAGGTGTGATGCAACACTTTTTACAAGTTTTTCTGCCTAGTCACTCCTAATTAACGGATAATACCCACTTTGTCAATAGAGAAGCTGTGTCGGTCCATGGACTCAGAGAAAAGGATTTTACGGTGAGTAAAAAATCCTATTTTTTATTGCCAATGCAAAGTTCACTTTTGGGAACATGTTACATGTTCCACCTGTTTTTAGGTGGAACATATAACATACTCCCAGCTGCTCTCCACTGCCTTCTGTTCCTGTGACAGCAGTATGGGGAGAAGTTCCCCGTACAAGCTGTCACATTTTGAAAACAGCACGGCCGCCCATATGGCTGCGTCATTCTTACACAGATTTGGGTGTATGAATGAACTACAAGTTCTGACATACTTTGCGGCTGTAGGCTTGTAAGGAAACTACCACAGCGCTGTTGGGTGCCGTGGTAGTTCATTGAGTCCTTCTGTCAGTGTGAAACTGCTTGGTCAGATAGCTCACACTGACAATGTGCAGGAGACCTGCATGGCATCAGAGATCTCCTGATCGCTGGTGCAACACGTTCCAGGCTCCTAAAAAAAAGCAGTAAATGCAAAAAAAATTTACCTGCAAAAAAAAATGTGCATTTATTTTTATTTTTTTAAAGTGAACTTATGCCTTAACTGTACAAGCTGAAATTAGAAGCTGATTGGCTACTATGCAGAGCTGCACCATATTTTGCACTCTCTCCAGTTGGCTACAGTGTTCTGAACATGACACAGAAAGCTATTGTGTTCTGTGTGCCATTGCAGTTACCTGCATTTTTCCATGCGGAAAGTACAGGTGCTAGCGTGAATGGGCCCTGATACTTGCTCAGTACTTAGTTTCTTATGATAAATTATTAAAAACATACAACACTGTGAAACTGTGTATTCAATCTGAGGATTGAACTGTGTCCTGTTTTGTGGATTTTATAAGTGTTCATTTCTAGGAAGAGCAACAATAATGTTGCCTAAATCTTTAATAGCCATACCTGACTCCAGTTCTCATCTTTTATTATTATCAATGGCTTTTACTACTTTCAATAAATTCTCTTGATTTTTTTTTATAAAATGTGTCCAGTAAAGACATGGCAATGTAAAATGTTGTGTTGCCTATGGCTGTCTAGATAAAATTAGTAATACCTGATCAGATCACTTTTGTTTGTTTTTTATTCTTTTTATTGACAGATATAGAAAAAACATATTGGTACAACAACCAACACGCTCAACATGAGTGTAAAGAGTGATAAGACTTGGTACACAGATACATGAGAAGAACAAATGCGCAATTGTATATACTTAAACGTCCAGTCTCAATAAAGAACAGTTAGGCCCCTTTCACACTGAGGCGCTTTGCAGGCGCTATTGTGCTAAAAATAGCACCTGCAAAGCACCCGCAAAAAGCCGCTACTTTGTATCCAGTGTGAAAGCCCGAGTGGTTCATTTTAACCACTTGCCGATTAGCCCCCACAGTTATACTGTGGTAAGGTGGCTCAGCTACGCGAATCGCTGTATCGGTACGGTGGTTCATACACAAGCTTTTTTGTGGGGGAACCAATCAGCGGGTCCGGCGGATTCGATGTCCGCCCACGATCGTTCCCCACAGTGACAGAACGGGGATCTGCCATAGTAAACAAGGCAGATCTCTGTTCTGACAGGGGATTACACTGAGATCCTGTCTTTATGCTATGCAGGAAGACGAATCTCTGTGTTTTCCCAGGCAGCTCATCCCCCCATACAGTTAGTAAACACACCCAGGGAACACAGTTAACCCCTTGATCGCCCCTGATGTTAACCCCTTCCTTGCCAGTGTCATTAGTACAATGTCAGTGCATATTTTTAGCACTGATCACTGTAATAATGTCACTGGTTCCCCAAAAAAAGTGTCAAAAATATCAGTTAGGTGTCTGATCTGTGTGCCGCAATGTCGCAGTCCCACTAAAAATTATTCTTATCACCGCCATTACTAGTGAAAAAAATGTAAATGCCATAAATCTATCCCCTATTTTGTAGATGCTATGACCAAACCAATCAATATACGCTTATTGTTTTTTTTTACCAAAAATATGTAGGAGAATACATATGGGCCTAAATTGATGAAGAAATTCGATTTTTTTATTTACCGTATATACTCGAGTATAAGCCGAGTTTTTAAGCACAATTTTTTGTGCTGAAAATGCCCCCCTCGGCTTATACTCAAGTCACCTTTTTGCACCTGATCTCCTGGATTTTTGGGGAGCCGGTACTTGGCGCACATGTAGCCCCACTCTTCCTCTATAAGTGTGCAAAGTTTCTTGTCCGGGGGACCTACGGCCGGAGAGCACGGATTTTTCAAAACCGGGCACCCCTTCCATAGACTCCCATGTTAAACGGTAATTTCTCTGGTGACTTTGGGGACCCGGTACCGGACGGTCGTAGGTCCTCTGGACCTCAAACTTGGCACACATGTAGCCCCCTCTTTCTCTACAGGTTTGCAAAGTTTCTTGTCCGGGGGACCTACGGCCGGGGAGCACCGATTTTTCAAACCCGGGCACCCCTTCCATAGACTCCCATGTTAAACGTCAGTCTAGTCATGGACACAGTGAGGCATGGGCACAGTGAGGCACACCCTAGGCTTATACTCAAGTCAATAAGTTTTCCCAGTTTTTGTGGTAAAATTAGGTGCCTCGGCTTATATTCGGGTTGGCTTATACTCGAGTATATACGGTATTTTTATTGGGTATGTTTTTTAGCAGAAAATAAAAATATATATATATATTTTTTTCAAAATTGTCTCTTTTTTTGTTTATAGCGCAAAAAATCAAAACCGCAGAGGTGATCAAATACCACCAAAAGAAAGCTCTATTTGTGGGAAAAAAGGACATCCATTTTATTTTGGTACAACGTCGCACGACCGCGCAATTGTCAGCTAAAGTAACGCAGTGCTGTATCGCAAACATATGGCCTGGTCATTAAGGGGGTAAAACCTTCTGTGGCTGAAGTGGTAAAATCTTACCTTTGGCATACTTTATAAAATGTCTTATTTAGACAGGAATTTTCCTTAATCTGCATATCTGAATAGAATTCTTGTGGTCTAGAACAGCCTTTCTCATCCCTTTTAACCAGAGGAACTCTCTTGACATCATTTTCTGGTATCGGGGATCATTCCACAGGGGTCAGCGTGAAGAAGGTTGCTTACATTTGTGGTCAGAGGGAAGAATGAAACCCTTAGAGAGGTGGTCAGAAAGCCACCCTTAAAGATTGATAAACAATGGCATCATTCTCTGGCTCTGCCATTGCGTATAGTAGCCAGGATTATGTAAGCATCATAAAATGGGAGGTCAGTTAACCACAGCTGAAGGAAACTGTAGCAACTTCAGGAGGAACCCTATGACTCTACGGAGCCCTGGTTGAAAATGGCTGGTCTAGAATATGCTCAGTAGTTTTCCCTTCTGTGTTTTGTCCAATAAGAGTATTGTAATACATTTTATTAAATGTAAATGTCCTTTTATCACATTTGTTACAGTGTGATCCACCAACACATAGGGGTTGATTTATTGAAACTGGAGAGTGCAAAATCCGGTGCAGCGCTACATAGATACCTATCCGCTTTTTTGTCTAGTTCTAAAGCCTAAACATTTTTTTGCCGTAATGTTTTCCTTGCAGTACGGTAATAAATGTTTAGGTGTCAGCGTCCCCCTCACCCCAACCCCCCTTTTATCTACCTGAGCCCTCATTCAATCCAGCGCTGTGCACGTCTGTATATATGTGTATGTGTATATATATATATATATATATATATATATATATATATATATATATATATATATACATATATATAAATAAAATAGCCACAATAGCTACACCTCAATTGTGAGTAAGTGAGGGACCATATACAGGTAATGTGTCCCCACAATTATATAGACCGTCACTCCTCAATACTGTGCATGTCTGCAGCTCTTTTCTCCCCTCACTTCCAGGTTTCACTGGCTTTGCCGGAGAACCGGAAGCCATTGGCTCCCAGTGCTGTCAATCAAAGCCAATGATGAAGGAGAAGTGGGGGCTGAGTCCTGCTGTCTGTGTTAATGGATGCAGCAGCGGGGCTTGGGAGCAAGCACACACGAGTGCCCCCTTGGGAAGCGGCTTTCCATGGGGACAGTGGACAGAGAGGGGGCCCTGGAGCACCGGTGGGGAACCCAAGAAGAGGAGGTTCGTGGCTGCTCTGTGCAATTCCATTGCACAGAGCAGGTAAGTATAGACATGTTTTTTTTTTTTTTTTTTACCTTTATAATTCGCTTTAATTGAACAAGCTGAAGTCAGAATCTAATTGCTGTCTATGCAGAGCTGCACCAGATTTTGCACTCTCCAGTTTTAGTAAATCAACCCCATTGTAAGATAACCATGTAGGAAAAGCAGACAATACCTTAGGTAGCACAATGGAAGCTCAGTGGTCCTATCACAAGGAGATTAGGGAGCCTTACTAGATAACCACCTCTGTTCTAACATCCAGTACTATAATGACACCAGGAGAACAGTGGAACCCAATAAATTCACACAGTTTCCCTTTCCTCTGCCACTTCTTCTATGCAACAGACTACATGTCGGTTATAGAACAGATTAAATATGTATTTTAGTTGCATTTAAATACACATTCAATGATGTTTATTTAGCAGAGATCTTTTACGTCTATTTTACGTCTATTTTATAGAAGTATGTATTTTAGTTGCATTTGAATACACATTCAATGATGTTTAATTAGCAGAGATCTTTTACGTCTATTTTATAGAAATATGTATTTTAGTTGCATTTAAATGCACATTCAATGATTTTTAATTAGCAGAGATCTTTTACATCTATTTTACGTCTATTTTACGTCTATTTTATATAAATATTTATTTTAGTTGCATTTAAATACACATTCAATAATTTTTAATTAGCAGAGATCTTTTACGTCTATTTTACGTCTATTTTATAGAAATATGTATTTTAGTTGCATTTAAATGCACATTCAATGATTTTTAATTAGCAGAGATCTTTTACGTCTATTTTCAGAGTTCCATTTTAATAAAAAAGTATGAGTGTTGTTATTTTATTGTCAAAGCGCATTTAACTGTAGTAGTCATAATAGCAACTGGTAGAAATTACCATGATGCGTATTAACCATAACAACCAGTCATATATCTGCTTTTAGATTTTTAACCATACACTAAAATGACAGCTGGAATGTAGCAGATCACTATAGGTAACACATATACCTTCCTTCTTTTTTTTTGTACTAAAGAAGTGTCTGTATTTCTGTTGAAACTCTTGTTTCTTTTCAAACAGTCCTCTAGCCGTGCGAAGTATGCAATGTAGATGATTTTTTGAATTCAAAGGTTAGGGGGAAAAAGTGAGACCTGTGTTATAAAAGTTTCATATTGCATTTGAAAATCTCCATCTTTCAACCCCGACACATCGGTGCTTTTTAAGTCACGGTAAGTTACATCACGTCCAGACACTTGCAAAGCAAACAGTCATTTGGCAGAGTGGCTTCATACAGCTCTTTACTTTGCAGTAAATACGACTTGTTCATTAAGGATTTGTACTAGTCAACAAATTGCCAGTGTGGTGAGTGGAACTCCCGCTGTAGCCGTCTGTGTGCTAGTAGGGGTGCCTTTTAACCTGTTTACTGCCCTGGGACAGATGAACAGACATCTATACAGTTGGTAGCTGTGCTGACATCCAACCTTTTAATACTGCAGACTAAACAATGCTCATAAAATAACAACTCCGGCATGAATGAAGAAGGCAAAGCTATACAAGACATGAAAACGTTACAACACACAAGCTTATTCAATATAGCAGCGTAAAAGGCAATGACAAACTACAGACAGCCCAAAGCAATATTTGACTCTATTGGACCCAGACGGAGGGCTAACCCCTGTTAGTGCCTTTGATAAAAATTGTCTATAATTTAGGCAAAATAAACCAGCAACTCTGTGTGCACTGTGGCTGCTACTATGCCCGACTAAAGACTTAAATTGCTTTGACCACTTTTGGCATTAACCCCCACCCCCTTTTTTTTTTCATAATAAATCACAATAGATGTAACGTCATAAAAATAAAGTTGAATTTATGAATGCAATGCTGTATCTCATAATATTTTGGTGAAGTGCTCATTGGTTCCCTCTGCCCCCTTAACAGTACTTGTCTGGAGGGTTATTCTGTCTATCTGGTCTAAGAGCAGAGATGAATTCTGATTGGTTACTGCATTCTGCCATACAGAAAATGTCTGTTATTTTATAGCATTAGGTCAGCCGTAATTTAGTAACCAATCATTAGCTAATATTTGTTAGTCTGACTGCAATTTTTTTTCTAGTTGCAACAGAACATAGCACTTTGTTGCTCATTACACTGTGAGCTTCATGTATCAATATGCACGGGGGGGGGGGGGGGGGGAGGGGGAGGGAGCAATGTCATAGGAACCACATTTTATGTCCTTGCAGTACAGAATATAAAATTGAAATTCTGATTTATTGCTATGGCACAACACAGACTGTTTGAGACTTATTTCAGGCACTGTTGCTATTAAATAAAACCACATATCTATTGTCCATCTATTATAGTGACCATTGTCCATTTAACATACCGGTACCAGACACCAGATGCTGTGATGATGCGTTTTTTTGGGTTTTTTTTTGCATTTCCATTATTCTATGATAAATAAGCCATGAGTGAGAATGTAGTATGTAGTATACACACATATATATATATATATATATATATATATATATATATATATATATATATATATATATATACACATTGTATTTATTTATAATAAGATCAGATTATTATATTAATATATTAACATGTTTATATTAATATATATATATTGTGTACATATATATATATATATATATATATATATATATATATATTTTACACACCTGTCTCTCTCTCCCTCTCTCTCTCTCTCTCTCCCTCCCTCTCTCTCTCCATTACCCTCTCTCTCTCTCTCTCTTTCTATATATATATATATATTAATATAATAATATAATATATTAATATAATAATATAATTCTAATAATATATATATATATATATATATATATACACACACACACACACAGTAAAACCTTGGTTTGAGAGTAACTTGGTTTGAGAGCGTTTTGCAAGACCAGCAAAATGTTTTAATAATGTTTTAATACATTTTGCCTTGGAAGAGCCTCTAAGTGTAGCAATATGGTTACATTTAATGAAGGTACAACATTTAGCAACTTATTGCTACACTTAGAGGTGCCTCTCTTCTCTTTTATACTCTGTAAAAAAAAAAATGCTTTGATATACAAGTGCTTTGGATTGCAAGCATGTTTCTGGAACAAATTATGCTCGCAAACCACGGTTTTACTGTGTATATATATATATATATATATATATATATATATTTTATATATATATACACACAATATTATATTTATTTAGATTAGAATTATATTAATATAATCTATCAAAATTATAATATTACAATATTACATATAAGTTATATTTATTCATAAATAAGTATAATATAATATTTATATTATATTTCATATATATATATATATATATATATATATATATATATATATATATATATTTATATATATATATTTTTTTTGGTGTGTGTTTATTTATAGCAGTATTTGCTTTGGGCAGCTGATTATATACATATTTTCTAAAATTCTATAGCCACAAAACCAGGTGTTTATTATACACATGTGTTTACAGGACACCCAAACAGCAAAGGTAGGTGAACAGCTCTGCTATAGGAGCTGTCACCATCTGGCTATTTGAGGACACAACAGAAAAATGGCAGCAATCAGTTTAAAAGTCACATGGTCATTACACAGTAGGAGAGGTATTCCCCAACAGCATGCCCCCTACCATTCAGAAAAGAGAACCTGTCTAATCTGTTCCTAGTCTCAACAAGTATTAGTCACAAACAGTTGAAACTAACTAACTATATATATATATAAGATATATATATATATATATATATAGAGAGAGAGAGAGAGAGAGAGAGAGAGAGAGAGATATCTATAGATATATCTATAGATATCTATCTATATATATATCTATATATATACATGTGTATATATATATATATATATATATATATACATGTATATATCTAGATATATATATATATATCTAGATATCTATAGATATATCTATAGATATCTATCTCTCTCTCTCTCTCTCTCTCTCTCTCTCTCTCTCTATATATATATATATATATATATATATATATATATATAATCTATCTATATCTATATCTATATATATATATATATATATATATATATATATATATATATATATGTATTTATCTAGATATCTACAGATATCTAGATAGATATATATATCTAAATATCTATATAGAGATCTATATATATATATATATATATACTGATTGGTAGGTAGGGAATGTATTTTGCAACTTGAAATTACTCCCCCTTCCTTTAAAAAAAAAAAAAGCACTCTTTGCGTACAGTATGTACATTCTATTTTCTTACCATTAGAGGGGGCATAGTGAGCTATGTCATACTACTCAATTACTTATTCATAGCACAAACTGTGTATTTCTTGTGATAAAATGCTGCAAGTTTTTTTTTTTTTCCTCTTTTACAGAATAATATAGCTAAGTATAGTCATATACTGAATTAATAAATGTATAATTCCTTGCAAGGGGTTATCTTAGTGTGCAACCCATAAAAATAATACACATGCAATGGATTATACATTGTTTTTTGAGTACATAGCCTGCAATATGAATAATCTAATATTAGGTTGAATAATTCAAGCCTGATTACTGATTTAGCCTCTCATATATTTTACATGTTAACTTCTGATGTGAGATTTCCGTGTACATGCAATAAAATAAAATTTACATATTGGAATAAATCCAGCACAAGAGAACAATACAGCCATAGAAAGTGAGTTGAAATTCAGATTTAGTGAAGGATTATATGATGTATATCGTGCTGCCTGGTTATTTTATACCTATGCAAATGGATGTAATATTATGGAAATGCTATTAGATGTGATAGCGAAGGTAATTCCTAGCTACCAGGGCCACAAGGTCTAAACACTGCTGGAATATTCATAAGGACGGTGTTCCCCCAGAATACTGCCAGCGTAGAGGAATATGAAACCTCTTCTTTAATATAAATGCCATGGCGTTCAAAGCTTCAACAACCAGAACAACTGTAAATGTAATGAATTTGTTCACGTTTGGTAACGCAGATGACTTTATGTTATTAAAATTAAGCTTTAAAAGAAAAGTAACTTTAAAATGAACGGTACAAATCAATTGCTGCCTGGTGGATTTTTTTCCCAGGTCACATTGACATTTTCTTCCACTAGGGGGCAGTGTGGCTGTTTGGAAGACTGATTCTACTACTAGCTTAGGTACACATACATACAATATTATATATAATATATATATATATATATATATATATATATAAAATAGCTCCTCTTGAACTGACTTTGAACTAAAAAAAAAAAAAATCATTGTTTAATATATTGAGATACAACCCTTTTGGATTTGGGCTATTGCTAATTAGTCATAGATCTGCCTTTTTATGTTGCAGAAAAACAAGTTTAATAAAATAATAATTTACTAACGTTGGAAAAGGCTTGATACAGATATAACAGACAAAAAAAAAAAAAAAAAGACATTGTACCTTTTAGGTAGAAACTTTCAATAAGCAAATCAGCCTAGTGCAACAGTCAGCGAGATGGGTCCAAAAGGGGATGGTATTAGCAACAGGACCGTGTTTTTATTCCATCAGCTGAGCTCCTTTCAGTTATCGCACTGCATTGTACTTTAATGCTCCCATTTTATCCATCCCATAAACTATGGCATGGCAAGACATCGCAGGTCCCCATTCCCCCGTCACTTTGCAAAGTAATAATTTCCATGTCCAAATCCATTTCTTTTCTACTTCTGAAATCTCTTAGCCATCAGCAAGGAGGATAGTTCACATGAAAACTAATTACACAAAATCAATATTTAATCACAGCACAGCATCCAGATCCTGCAGAAAAAAAAAAAAAAAATCCTTTTAAAATCTACTGCAATATACAAATTGGCTTCCTCCTCCTTTCATTTACACATGCCAAGGTTGAAAATATTTCTATTTATTTCTTCTTTCCTAGCAGCAGCAGTGGGTGGATGGCAGAGCCGTCACTGCGCCCTACAGCCTTTCACAACTTCTCTTCGCCATCTCTGCACTTCACAATAGCACGATCCAACAAAAAAAAAAAACAACACAAATTTCCTGCAGGACTTCAAATATAACAAACAAATATTTACTAACTTTGATGACTTGATCAAATAAAAAATAAACACTGATCCAAAATAAAAGTTTTTTTTTTTTTTGCTTGGTATTTTTTTAATTGCCAATGAGACTTTTGGTACAGTTTTATTTTTTATTTTTTTTTCGATCAAAGCTCGATCTGTTGGAATGGAACGTCTTGCCAGCGTGGGATGCTTTAACTAAGATTACTGGGATAAATATTTCATACAAAGAACAGGGCCAGATGATACATTACAACCATCGCCTTTTTATCTGCAAAGAAATTTCACCCCTTAGGCTAGGACGATTTTTGGTAGTGCGACGAAAATCGCCTGTGATCGCTACACATTGTCGCAATTTATCGCACACATTTTGAAACACCGTGGGGTTGATTTACGAAAACTGGAGAGTGCAAAATCTGGTGCAGCTGTGCATGGCAGCCAATCGAATACTAACTTCAGCTTGTTCAATTAGGCTTTGACCATAAGTGCGGGTTCACATCTGTGCAAGATTGCATGTGATTCGCACTGCACTGCAAAGCACATGCAATGTGATTTCAGCCATACAGATAGTATGTCTGAATTTGCATCGCATTCGGACCAAACTCGCACAGGACCCTTTTATTGGTCCGCACCAAAATCGGATCGTATGAGTGTTCACACCCATGCGATCCGATTCCTCTCCGAACTGACAGTTGGCACTGCTATATGCAAACTGAAATGGGGGTGTCAGCAGTTGGCATATGGCAGTGTGAACTGCCTTGCGAGTCGGGTGCGATGCGGGAACCCGCAGTGGATTTGCAGTGTTCCCGCATCGCACCTATGTGAACCGAGCCTAAAACATGGAAGCTGATTGGCTATCATCACAGCTGCATCAGATTTTACACCATCCAGTTTTAGTAAATCAGCCCCCCTGTGTCATTATTAGCGACGAGTCACACATTCCACAAGCGTGGCGACTGTGATTTTAATAGCACAACCTCACTAACAACAATCACCTAGCCTTCAGAGGTGTATAGAGCTCAATAGACACCTTACAATCTGATTGTACAATCTCCTTGAGCCCTGGTTCACATTGATGCGGATTCAGCTGAACTCGCACTATTTCATTCCCGCATGTCAGTTCAACGATTTCAGAGACATCTGTGTGGTTTCCTGCACAGATGTCTATTGAAATCGCACCTGAAATCGACAAAAGTAGTACAGAAACTACTTTTGGGAATCAGTGCCGCACCGCAAAGTCATTATCGCACCGATTTGGACGGTTCCATTGCGGGCAATAGCCGCCGATTTGGTATGCAATTTGACATGTCAATGCGCATGCCAAATCGCATCAATGTGAACCAGGGCATGCATCTAGTGCAAGTGCCTGCCAGATTGGATACAAATTGGGTAGATTAGATATGCCCCCATGTTACAAAGTTTTGATAGATTAGATTGAACATGTATAACAACCCTTTGGAAGTCAATAGCAGAAGGTACAATCTAACTACCCCTAGATCAGTGATGACGAACCTTGGCACCCCAGATGTTTTGGAACTACATTTCCCATAATGCTCAACTACACCGCAGAGTGCATGGGTATCATGGGTAATGTAGTTCCAAAACATCTGGGGTGCCAAGGTTCACCATCACTGCCCTAGGTGAGCACAGAGGGGGCACAAGGCAACTCACACTACATCAGATCAGCACATGAAATGCTTATGTAATAGTAGCCACACACGCTTCAATTGTATTATCCAGCCTATAGGGTGGACTTACTAAAGGCAAATAGACTGGACACTTTTCTATGCACTTGCACTCATTTACCCCCCAGAGCTTAGTGAATGTGGTGAAGCTTTACTTTGTAAAGAATACCCAATCAGGTGCAAGGAAAGTAAAAAAAAAAAAAAGTTTTTGCTTGCACATGATTGGATGATGGAAATTAGCACATTCACTAGGGCCTGGTTCACACCTATGCATTTTTTTTAGCGTGTTTTTTGCAGAAATTAACTACAGTCCATTTAACATGGTTTCCTTTGGGACACGTTCCCATCTATACATTATTCAGCCGACGTGTTCTTGGAAAGGGTCAGGGACTTTTTTAAACGCAACACGGTGCGTTTTTGATTCACTAGACTTCAATGGACACTCTGCGGAAATGCGTTTTAATTTTTTTATTCTGCCTAACAACAGAAACCATCTCCCCTTGAAAAACAAAACAAAATGCAAAACGCGTGTGCAAAAACGCACTGTAAAAAGCACGGCAGAAACAGATCAAAAGCAAACTGCGTGTGAGCCAGGCCTAAGCTCCGGGGGAAAATTAGTCCAACCGCACTTGCAAAAAGCCCAGCCTATTTGCCTTTAGGAAATCCACCCCCAGGTGTGATCTGATCAAAACAATTGAATCGTCAAACAATCGAATAATCATAACCCCCCCCCTTCTGATTTTGATTTCATCAAACTTGAGTTGCGGGAAAATGATTGATTGTCTTGCATCGTTCAGGATGCCTTGTTTATGAATTTGACCGTAGTTCAATCGATCCTATTATATAGTGAGAAGAGGGGTGCGATTGATAATTTATGATCATACTATCGATCAAAATCCACAAATGGGTTGATGACTTTATATATACATCTATATCTAATCAATATATACTATAGATTGATTATTCTTATTGGGAAAGACGGATCAGAAAACAAATCAATTGTTTCTAGAAGCATATATGGCCACCTTAACAGCTCCATCCAATGGGACAATGACATCTTCACTGACTGTTATTATTGGGTTGATTTACTAAAACTGGAGAGTGCAAAATCTGGTGCAGCTCCAATCAGCTTGCAGGTTTTATTGTCGAAACTTAACTGAACAAGTTGAAGTTAGAAGCTGATTGGCTACCATGCACTGCAAGGGTTGATTTACTAAAACTGGAGAGTGCCAAATCTGGTGCAGCTGTGTATGGCAGCCAATCAGCTTCTAACTTCAGCCTGTTTGGTGAAGATTTGACAATGAGCCCTCATTAACATTGGAGTGATTGGTCATGCGATTTGACTAAGTCGCAACCTATTGCCTGCAATGAGACCCTTCCAATCGGTGCAACTTCAATAAACATCTGTGCATGAAGCCGCACAGATGTCTTTCAAGTCGCACTGAAATGCGGCTTTGAAAGCACGCAATTTCAGATGAAGTTGCACAATTTCAAAGCCACGTTTAATGTGAACGAGGGCTTAGGCCCCATTCACACTGATGCGACAATCACTCCAAATTTGGAGCACTTGTCTCATCAGAAGTTGGACCCCATTCAGTACAATGGAATCGTTCTAATTGGTGCGACTCGAGTCGCTCTGACTTAGAAAAAGGTTTCTGCACTACAGTGAGGGAAAAAAGTATTTGATCCCCTGCTGATTTTGTACGTTTGCCCACTGACAACAAAATGATCAGTCTATAATTTTAATGGTGGGTTTATTATAACAGTGAGAGACAGAATAACAACAAACATATCCAGAAATACGCATTTCAAAAAAGTTATAAATTGATTTGCATTTTAATGAGTGATATAAGTATTTGACCCCTTCACAAAACATGACTTAGTAGTTGGTGGCAAAACCCTTATTGGCAATCACAAAGGTCAGACGTTCCTTGAAGTTGGCCACCAGGTTTGCACACATCTCAGGAGGGATTTTGTCCAACGCCTCTTTGCAGATCCTCGCCAAGTCATTATGGTTTCGAGGCTGACATTTGGTAACTCAAACCTTCAGCTCCCTTCACATATTTTCTATGGGATTAAGGTCTGGAGACTGGCTAGGCCACTCCACAACCTTAATGTGCTTCTTCTTGAGACACTTCTTTGTTGCCTTGGCCATGTATTTTGGGTTATTGTCATGTTGTAATACCCATCCATGACCCATTTTCAATGCCCTGGCTGAAGGAAGGAGGTTCTCACCCAAGATTTGACATACATGGCCCTGTCCATCATCCCTTTGATGCAGTGAAATTGTCCTGTCCCCTTAGCAGAAAAACACCCCCAAAGCATAATGTTTCCCCCTACATGTTTGACGGTGGGGATGGTGTTCTTGGGGCCATAGGCAGCATTCCTCCTCCTCCAAACACAGCGAGGCGAGTTGATGCCAAAGAGCTTGATTTTGGTTTCATCTAACCACAACACTCTAGCCTCGTACATATGCACGGTTTTCTCGGCGAGAAAACTGCCGGGAATCCTGACGAGAAAAAAAGAGAACCTGCTGTTTCCTGCCGAGAAAACCGTGAGTGTGTATGCTTACCTGTCCCCAGGTAAACCTGCGCATGCTCGAAAAGACTTTGACGCATGCACGGTAGCATACAAGGGTAGTGTAGGGTGTAGCAAGATGGCGGTGACGGCATCAAATGTGACGAGCACAGGCTCGTCATAGTCGATGACATCACCGCATTCTTGCCATTCAAAAGAACGGTGGTTCTTTTGAATGGCCGTCTGTATGCACGGCTTGGCAAGGAAAGCTTGCCAGGAATCCCGTCAGGAAAACCAAAGTTTTTTTCCTGACGGGATTCCCGGCCGTGTGTACGAGGCTTTACACCCAGTTCTCACCTGAGTCATTCGGATGCTCATTAGCAAACTTCAGACGGGCCTGTACATGTGCTTTCTTGAGCAGGAGGACCTTGCGGGCGCTGCAGGATTTCACTCCTTTGCGGCGTAGTGTGTTACCAATTGTTTTCTTGGTGACTATGGTCCCAGCTGCCTTGAGGTCATTGACAAGATTCTCCCTTGTAGTTCTGGGCTGATTCCTCACCGTTCTCATGATCATTGAAACTCCACGAGGTGAGATCTTGCATGGAGCCCCAGACCAAGGGAGATTGACAGTTATTTTGTGTTTCTTCCATTTGCGAATAATTGCACCAACTGTCACCCTCTCACAAAGCTACTTGGCAACGGTCTTGTAGCCCATTCCAGCCTTGTGTAGGTCTACAATTTTTTGTCCCTGACTTCCTTGGACAGCTCTTTCGGTCTTGGCCATGGTGGAGAGATTGGAATCTGATTGATTGCTTCTGTGGACAGGTGTTTTTTATACAGGCAACAAGCTGAGATTAGGAGCACTCCCTTTAAGAGAATGCTCCTAATCTCAGCTCATTACCTGTATAGAAGACACTTGGGAGCCAGAAATCTTACTGATTGATAGGGGATCAAATACTTATTTCACTCATTAAAATGCAAATCAATTTATAACTTTTCTGAAATGCGTTTTTCTGGATATTTTTTTTTTTTTTTTATATTGTTGTTGTTATTCTGTCTCTCACTGCTAAAATAAGCCCACCATTAAAATTGTAGACTGATCATTTCTTTGTCAGTGGGCAAACGTACAAAATCAGCCAGGGATCAAATACTTTCTTCCCCTCACTGTACTTTTGGTCTGACTTTGGTACTAAGCCTGGGTTCACACAAGATGCAGTGCGAATTAGCTGCGGACTCCACACCGCATTAAAATCACAACCCCCGGATGCAAACCAATTGTGGAGTATATGTTAAAGCTGAGTTCCAGCCGTTTCTGTCTTTATTAACAGTCAGCAGCTACAAAAAGTGTAGTTGCTGACTTTTAATAAGCAGACACTTACCTGTCCCACGGTCCAGCGATGTGGCCCCCCCGAACCCTCGGTTCTCTCCCCCTCCTCTCGGCAGAACCGACATTGCAAGTGTGGGTACTCGGCAGACAGCTTGCGGCTTCACAGCAGGGTGTGCACTGCACATGCGCGAGTCGCGCTGCCCTGAATGGCCCGGCAATCTTCTGGGACCTGTGATTGGGGTAAATATTGGGGGTGATCTCCAGGGTGTGAATATTGGGAGTGATCTCCAATGTGTGATTGGGGTAAATATTGGGGGTGATCTCCAGGCTGTGATGGAGGTAAATATAGGGAGTGATCTCCAGGGTGATTGGGTGAATATTGGGATTGATCTCCAGGTTGTGACAATAGAGAGAAGCCATGTGATGGAGGTAAATATTGGGGGTGATCTCCAGGGTGTGAATATTGGGGGTTATCTCCAGGGTGTGAATATTGGGGGTGATCTCCAGGGTGTGATGGAGGTAAATAAGGGTGATCTCCAGGGTGATTGGGGGTGATCTCCAGGGTGTGATTGGGGTAAATATTGGGGGTGATCTCCAGGCTGTGATGGAGGTGAATATTGGGAGTGATCTCCAGGTTGTGACAATAGAGAGAAGCCGTGTGATGGAGGTAAATATTGGGGGTGATCTCCAGGGTGTGAATATTGGGGGTGATCTCCAGGGTGTGAATATTGGGGGTGATCTCCAGGGTGTGATGGAGGTAAATAAGGGTGATCTCCAGGGTGATTGGGGGTGATCTCCAGGGTGTGATTGGGGTAAATATTGGGGGTGATCTCCAGGCTGTGATGGAGGTGAATATTGGGAGTGATCTCCAGGTTGTGACAATAGAGAGAAGCCGTGTGATGGAGTTAAATATTGGGGGTGATCTCCGGGGGGTGATTGGGGTGAATATTGGGGGTGATCTCCAGGGTGTGATTGGGGTGAATATTGGGGGTGATCTCCAGGGTGTGAATATTGGGAGTGATCTCCAGGGTGTGATTGGGGTAAATATTGGGGGTGATCTCCAGGCTGTGATGGAGGTAAATATTGGGGGTGATCTCCAGGCTGTGATGGAGGTAAATATTGGTGGTGATCTCCATGGTGATTGGGTGAATATTGGGAGTGATCTCCAGGTTGTGACAATAGAGAGAAGCCATGTGATGGAGGTAAATATTGGGGGTGATCTCCAGGGTGTAAATATTGGGGGTGATCTCCAGGGTGTGATGGAGGTAAATAAGGGTGATTGGGGTGAATATTGGGGGTGATCTCCAGGCTGTGATGGAGGTAAATATTGGGGGTGATCTCCAGGGTGATTGGGTGAATATTGGGAGTGATCTCCAGGTTGTGACAATGGAGAGAAGCCATGTGATGGAGGTAAATAAGGGTGATCTCCAGGGTGAATATTGGGGGTGATCTCCAGGGTGTGATTGGGGTAAATATTTGGGGTGATCTCTAGGGTGTGATGGAGGTAAATAAGGGTGATCTCCAGGGTGATTGGGGTGAATATTGGGGGTGATCTCTAGGGTGTGATGGAGGTAAATAAGGGTGATCTCCAGGGTGATTGGGGTGAATATTGGGGGTGATCTCTAGGGTGTGATGGAGGTAAATAAGGGTGATCTCCAGGGTGAATATTGGGGGTGATCTCCAGGGTGTGATTGGGGTGAATATTGGGGGTGATCTCCAGGGTGTGATGGAGGTAAATAAGGGTGATCTCCAGGGTGATTGGGGTGAATATTGGGGGTGATCTCCAGGGTGTGAATATTGGGGGTATTCTCCAGGGTGTGAATATTGGGGGTGATCTCCAGGGTGTGAATATTGGGGGTGATTGGGGTGAATATTGGGGGTGATCTCCAGGGTGTGAATATTGGGGGTGATCTCCAGGGTGTGAATATTGGGGGTGATCTCCAGGGTGTGAATATTGGGGATGATTGGGGTGAATATTGGGGGTGACAGCTGACAACACTGGAGATCACCACCCGGCTCCAGGCAGTGCATTCCTCCCGCTGGTGTTGGCCGTGCCCAGGTAGGAGCTGAGAAGTCAGTGGCAGCAGGCAGCGTCTGGGCTAGGATAGCAATCCATGGCAGCGCTCGCTCGGTGTTGTAATAGAGCAGGACCACCTTAAGCGCAGGCCCCGCCCCCTCCTTGCTGACATTGGCTGGCCGCTAGTGCGAGGAATGGATTGCTGAAATGCTAAACTTGTTGCTCGCTGATCGGAGGGGAGAGGAGACACAGAGTCACACATCGGCACAGCCAGCCTTCTTCTTCTACCATGAGACTTGTCACCGAGCCCGCTCCGGACATCCAGGAGGAGCGCTGATCACCCCCATCCTCCTCTTCATCCTCCTCATCCTCCTCCTCCCCGGTCGGTCCCCCCAGCGCACCATGTGAGCTCCTCCGTGTCCCCGATCGCTGCATGCTTCCTCCCCGGGAATGATGTTCGGTCTGGAGCAGTTTGAGCCGCAGATCAATAGCAGAAGCAGCAGCACTAGTAGCAGCTCCGCCGCCGGCCAAGGAGAGAGGAACTTCGCCATGAGCGCCCACTTCAAGAGCGCTGCCTTCCACCCCGGGGGCACGTCCGGGGCTGTGGATCCTGCCATGGGAGCCCTGGGCGAGCCTGCCATGCTGGGCATTAACCTCAACCTCAACGGAGGAGGAGAGCCTTATGGATACCATACCAGGGGACACTCGGATCTCCACCCTGCTGGGATGCAGCCTGTCCATGGCTTCTTCAACAACCAACCTCCTCATCATCATCACAGCCACCCCAACCCTCACCAGCATCACCCCCACTTCCCTGCCAACTTTGCTGGGCCTGAGCCCACCGCCTCCTGCCTGCACGGTGGTCGGCTCATGGCTTACAACAACAACCTTGGCAACCAGCAAGGCTTTGGGGAAGGCTACGAACAGATGCCCGAGGGCCAGCAATCGGGTGAGGGCTTCGGACAGCAGAGATCGGGCAACCTACCCGATTTCCAGCACGCCAACTCCACCGCCTCCAACCACGCCGTCCCGGCCCCTTGCCTTCCCCTAGACCAGTCTCCCAACCGTGCTGCCTCTTTCCATGGGCTTCCTGCGTCCACTTCTTCGGATTCTCACAACCTGGAACAAAGAAGGATCCACAACCAAGCAGGCGTCGATGCTCTGGAATACAATTATCCCAGCGACGGCCCGTCCGGACACTTTGAGGTACCTGTGTTTTCTCCTTCTGAGTCCGAGGGTCATTACGGTGCTGGTCGGCAGGTTCCCAACAGCGCCTTCCCCGGTGCTTCTGTTTTGCCTAGACCTCCCGGCATGGTGGGCATGTCCAAAGTTCACCCACAGCAGCAGCAACAGCAGCAACATGGGGTGTTCTTTGAGAGGTTTGGAGGTGCTCGTAAGATACCTGTGGGCATGGAGCCTGCAGTCAATGCCAGACACCCCCTCCTCCAACAGCAGCAGCAGCAGCAACAGACAGGTTTGATTGCCAGACAAAACTCATGCCCGCCAGCGATTGCCAGGCAGCAGCAAACTGAAGGCAATACCTCTAACCCAAACTTGCCAGACAATGGACCAGTAATGCAGAGCCAGCATACGCAGTTTGAGTACCCCATTCAAAGACTAGAGAATAGAAATATGCATCCCTATTCTGAGTCCATGTTCAATATGCAGCAGGGACCTCCGCAGCAACCTCCAAATCAAAGATTGCAACACTTTGATGCCCCATATATGAATGTCACCAAAAGGCCCAGGTTTGACTTTTCAAATAATCACGGGGTTGAGAACTGTGCTGCCTGGAATAACAACAGCATTCACAATGCCGGCATTGACAGTCACCTTTCTCCCTCCACCTACCCTGGCCTCCCAGGAGAATACCCTCCTCAAGTGCCAGACAGCTTCCCCCCTGGCCCAGCTCTACAGCACCCAGGCTCGGATCACCAGTCATTGCAACAGAGACAGAACGCTGCAATGATGATTAAACAAATGGCTTCCAGAAACCAACAGCAAAGAATGAGACAAGCTAATTTGCAGCAATTGGGCCATCATGGCGATGTTAATCAAAGCGGCATTGTCCATGGAGGTCAAGTGGGGAGTATTCCGCCGCCTAACTTTGATCGTGAAGGAGGGAGGATTGGTAGCTTTGATCCTCAGAATCCACATGTAGGCCAGGAAAATGCTTGGTTTCCTGGACCTCACCCACCAGGTGACATTTTGCAAAGGAGAATGGCTGGGTCAAATCTCCCTACAGATCCTACATCCCATGATATTAATTTGCAGCAAAATGGGTCAAACATGCTTTTTAGGCCGGGTGTTAACAGAATGGGTATGCAGGAGCCGCTGGGGCTACCAGGAGAAGGACATGTTCCTGCCTTACATTCTCCGGGTATGCACTCACAGTATGGAAACAACATGGCTAACCTTTCCCAAATGCAATCACCGGGAGGTGGGGTGGGCATGAACAGTACCCCAGCTGACAGAAGGGGCGCTCCAGACTTTGCAGCACCAGCTATAGGCCAACAGCCAGGATTCCCATTTGTTGGTTCAAATAGACAGACGACACCTCATAACCCACCTGGTGTAAATTCATCCCCGAGTTCATACCCACCACAGTCCGATTTTCAAGCTAGCCAGCGCTCAACAGCCAGCAAATTAGGGGCACTTTCCCTTGGTTCATTCAGTAAGGCTAATGCAAAGGAAAACATGTTCGGACAAAGTTGCTTAGCTGCCCTTTCTACAGCTTGTCAGAATATGATTGCTAGCTTAGGTGCACCAAACCTCAATGTGACATTTAATAAAAAAAGCCAAGCAGAGGGAAAGAGAAAATTGAGCCAAACAGAGACTGAGCTGAATGGCAACAGTGGGAATAGCTCTACTTCTGATTATTTCTCTGGGGGCTCTTCTCAAGGCAATCAGGGTCCTGGTGCTACAACTAATAACAGTAAATCTACAGGGCAGAGTGGGACATCGCAACCCACACAGGGAGAAACTAGCCTTTCCCCAAACTACAACATTGAAGTCACTCCTGGCAATGATGGCAAACCAGTGACTGGAGGTGGACGAGGGAGGGGTCGGAGAAAAAGAGACAGCGGACATGTAAGCCCAGGTAACTACTTTGATAAGTATTCTGCAGACAGTGGGGGCGCAGTTGTGAGCCCAGGGCAGCAGGGCCAAACTGCCAATCCAGTAGAACCTGGTGGCACTCCTCATGATAAGCCCCTGACCTCTCCATCTTGGGGGAAAGGTAATGAGCTACTTCTGAGTGACCAACCTGACCTCATGTCATCCTTGGACAGTGGAATTCAAAGTGTGACTAAATCAGATAGTAGCTCACCTCATGTTGACTTCCCTGAAGATGTCAACACCACTTATGGCAATGAAGATGAAGTTTCTTCTAGTTCAGATAATAACATATCAAAACCCAATAACTGTCCTTTGGTAACAGGGTCTCCAAAAATTCAGCGGAGCGAACACGGACTTCTTAATGGACAAAAACCCATGGGTCTAAACTTACTAAATAACACTACCTCTCTCCCGGACAGTTATGGGTTGAGCAGTACTGGGGCTGGTCACCCTGGCACCCCAGGGATGGAACAGGTCCGCACTCCTACTAGCACATCGACCCAGGATGAGATTCACCCTTTAGAGATACTCCAAGCACAGATCCAGCTTCAGAGACAGCAGTTCAGCATTTCTGAAGACCAGCCCTTGGGGATGAAAAATAAAAAAAGTGACTGTACTGCTCAAAATGTGGACAGTGAATTGAACAGTTGTTGCTCTGACAATGTCAAAAATTCTATGAGTACGATAGACCTTGACTCTCTCATGGCAGAGCATAATTCTACCTGGTACCTGCCTAATGAGAAATCATTGATGGAGGGAGAGGAAGACGACAAGTCTATCACACCTTGGGAAAAATCAAAGAGCCAACAAACCAACAAAGAAGGTATATACATTTAATTATACACTTTGTGCATACTCTGTTTCCTCCTTTGGGGATGTTACCTGTTAAAAATGCCTTTTCTGTTAAAAAAAAAAAAAAAAAAAAAAATCTATTCTCGTCAAAGGAATAGCTTCAGTAGTTGACCAGCACATAATTAAAAAAATCAAGCCACATATTCTTAAAAGCTCATTTTAATAATTTTTCTATTTGCTAAGGCAGTACAAAGAAGCGTTGCTGGAACCATTCTTTTTTTACAGCCTGATTAAGCAATACTTAAATTGATCTTTAAACCCAGAAACCATTTTTTTTTTTTTTAATCTTACAAATATCACTTCTTGGACGTTCAATTGCAAAGTGTGCATAAAAATTTACAATCCTTTATTTTTACCCATACAAAAGAGGAAGTATTCGTTCCCATTATAGTCCTGATAAAATGCTATCAGTTAATTAATAGGAGCTGCCTGCAGGGCAAGGACAGAGGCTAATCAATGTTTACTGTTCAATTTACCCTAGAAGAGATATATAACCCTTTACCTTATTATCATTAGGGGGTTAGCACGTTTCACAAGTGTACAGTAATAGCATACTGTGCATCTGTGCTGTGTATATTTATTTACACACTTCCATACACATAAAGAACACTTAATATTTCAGGTTGTACATGGGACCACGATATTAGTTTTAGGTTCATTTACCTGAGATGCCATGTGGTTTATTTTCTCTGTTAATTCTGCAATAATCTATTGTAAATTGTACAGCTTTATTGTGTGTGTGTGTGTGTGTTTGTGTACTTATATATATATATATTTATATTTATATAATATAGATTTATATATTAGTACACACACACACACGCATGCAATCATACTTATTTGGATTCTATGGGATGTTTTATTGAATGTTTTATTCATGTTGAATAGCTTTGTTATTCTAAAATCATTCAAGGTTTCTAAAAACAACAACAAAAGAAAAAAAAAAAAAAAAAACTTTTCTGTAATGTATTTATTTCTTGCATGAATCTATTTTGTATGTTTTTGAAAATGTGAAATGCAATCTAATATAACTTTATTTTCACAAATACCTCAGTTTATTGTCTTTGCTTTATTTATTTTTCTTTTATTTATTTTTTTCTTTAAAATTCCTCCACATTTTCAGATGCAGGTTAGGGTTTGTGTGTGGATTGATGCTTGCTCATTTTAGATTGATTCCCCCTGTTACAAGCGCAAGGTGAAAAGAAAAGCATCACATTTTAATCCAATCTTTTGCTCTTTCTTATTTTTAATAGGCAGCACTCCATTCAATATTGTAATACTATGGGAATCACAGTTTGGTTTCTAAATAGCTGGGAGTTTTTTTTGTTTTTTTTTGGTTGTTTTTTTTTGTTTTTTAATACTGATGTGCTCTAGTCTGACATTTGCTGGAGTAGACCATTGCAGGATCAAAAGACTTAAGATATTAGGGAATAGGTTAAAGAGAAATAAAAAGAGAGTTTGGATGGTTTAAACGTGCATCATTTAATGGCCATGGTTTTGGCTGGCTTTACAGCTTTGAGTTTTGAAGCATGAATAGAAGCCCCCGCTGTTTGCCTCTTTGTCCCTGTTTAATGCTCAGCTCAGGAGGGCCACTATTTGAGGAATGAATCTTTAGCATGCACAGCAGACTCCAGAGCACATCAGCATTCCCCATGCTATGCTCAAGCCACAGCAGAAATTGCTGTGTTTGGGGCCCTTCCTCTTGAATTGGAGATGGGATTATTTGTGTCCTATGGTGCTCTCTAAATAAAAAATAAAAAAAATAAAAATTATATATATATATATATATATATTTTTTTTTTACTTGTTTTCCACATCATAACTTATCTTATACGGTTTTTAAGTGAGCAGTGAATTCAGCCATGTCTTTTATTTATTAGCTTATTTTGCTGATAGTCTGATTTATAGTTATTTATCATGGGTTTAATTAAATTAGCTGTAGGAAAAGCCACTTTTAACGTTTATTTTTCATAAAAAAAAAGCAAATACATAGGTATATATATATATATATATATATATATATATACCTATCTATTTATCTATCTATCCATATATTTATAGATAGATAGATATATCTACCTATCTATCTATAGATATATCTATATGTAAAATATATCTATATCTATATATATATATATATATATATATATATATATATATATATATATATACAGATAGATATATATAGATATACATATATACAGATAGATATATACAGATAGATATATACAGATATATATATATATATATATATATATATCTAGATAGATAGATAGATCTATTATAGATAGATAAATAGATAGATATATTATATATATTTCACATATAGATATATCTATCTATCTATCCATCTATATATATGTATATATATATATATATATATATATATATATATATGTATATAGATAGATATATAGAGATATATCTATCTCTCTCTCTCTCTCTCTCTCTCTCTCTATATATATATATATATATATATAGAGAGAGAGAGAGAGAGAGAGATATCTATCTATATATCTTTTTATATATATATATATATATATATATATATATATATATATATATATATATATATATATATATATAAAGATACATCTATATAGATAGCTTTATATCTGTCTATATAGATATCTATATATATTTATATTTCTTTATATATATATATATATATATATATATATATATATACACACACATTGTTTTCATCATTTATGTATATATTATTGTGTTTGTGTATACCCATGCATGTGTATGAAATACATATGAAACTGTGTATGTGTATATCACACATATCTGAATGAAGTGTTTATAAATATTCCATTGACCCCATGGGTAAACACAGCCTCGGAGTTACCTATTGTTTTATTTGTGGGACATTTAGGCACCTTTTAATATTGGACATTTTTTTTTTTTTTTTTTGCTGCCTATTTCTTATTAACAATCGGTTTCTTATAGTTTGGCTATACAGTGTGTAAAGTGAATCAATATACAATTGCTCCCTGTTCTTTCTCAAAGCCATTTTCTGTTTATTATAAGTGGCCACAAGCATTTAACCTCACTGCATAACCTTTGCTCTCCAGTGACACGTTTTAATTTAAGGCAAATAATTTAGACCATTGAAACAAAAGTGAATTAGGAGATGGAAGCAGAAGGGGGGAAACAATATGTTTTTGTATTTTTTTTTTTATTCATTTTAAAATTGCATTTAGATAACAGCCCAACAGTCTTCATTAGACTTAAGCTTGTAAAGGTGTCCAAGTGATGCCAACATCTTACCTACTGGAACATTTTTTTTCTCTCTCTCTTCTTTTTTTTATAATATAATAGTCAAAGTCGGTTTAACTATACGTCATAGCGATATTTTTTCAGAATCTGAGTAACATGGTAATATGTGTTCGGGAACGATGAGCTTTTGGGGGGGAAGGATGAGCTTTGGTGATGAAGGGGTTAAGTCCATTATGTTTTTTTTTCTTCCTTTCCTTAAAATTCCTAAGGTCTCTGCAAATGCCTTCATTTGACATTTGCTCTGCAGGAACATGTAACCTAAAACCACACAGGTGTTAATCGAGCTGGATGTAAATGGATACAAGTTGCCCTGGATGTGTACTATCACATTTTTTTTTTCCCTTTATATTTAAATTTTTTATTTTTTTTATTTTTATTTTACGTCTTGATTACTACTTATTTGGCTAAAACCTGTGATACATTTAATTAATGATCATTATTGCACATTTAGTGTTTTTTTTTTTCTTTTTATACTATTTCTTTCCAGCTGACTTGGCTTTACCTATTATAAACTTAAAAAAATGTTTAAAGTGCTGTTTTTGAGACTAAAGTATTAATTAACTTTCTTATATGTCTCCAAAATAATCTGTGTAAATACATAAAAAAGAAGGGAATATTGTTCTTTGTATTAGCTAGGTAATAGCTGGTGCTATAGTTCTTTTTTATATGTAAAATAGTCATCTATGAAGGATTTGTATACAATAGACTTCATGTCTTTTAATAAATGATTTAGATGAGCTGATTGCACTGATAAAGAGCAGGTACAGATAATTCTCCCAGTGAACATTTGAAAGAGCCTGCGCTGATCCTTATGTCATACTGTATGGTGAAGGCTAAACTTTTTGTCGTAATTAGCCATCTTACCCCATGGGCAATTAAAGTATGTCTAAATTTCAATAGTGGCAGGGCATACTCACTCTGTGACAAATTATAGCCATTAGCCAAAATGCTGTTAAATGTAATTTAAATTGCTTTTTATTTATTGACTTTCAAGGCTAGAGTAGCTGAACATTTTTACATATTGTTTCATTTGAAAAGATTAAAAAAAAGACGAAAAAAAAAAAAATACTGCAGTGCCTTTTAAAGATCACCTATAAATGTTAGTAAATATCTTTCCTTCTGCTATATCTTGTATATAATTCAAATTTTTATATATATTTTTTTAATAACGCAACTCTTTAATATATGATGTGCATAAAGTTTATAATAAATAAAAAGCTGAAAAAAAGTTTTTTTTTTCTCTGCAGTAAAAATAATAAAATACATATGTATATGCCATGAAAATAGAAATATTTATGGTAAAAATCAGGTATGATAAGGGTTATAGTATAATATGTTTATGGACTTTTTATTTATAGGCTTATACAGTTGAGCCAGAGTATGGCCTTACGTAGCAAAATTCCGATATGCAGGATTTCTTTAAAAAGTAAATTCATAGGTAGGATCCCCCTCCCCGCAGTCATTATACTGCAAAAACTTTAACGCTGAGGAGCCGCTAAATTCCCAACCCTTGCTATCTCTCTGGTACATATTATTATTTTTTTATACACCTTTGCATTTTCAATGAATGGAAATACATTCTACGTATGTGAGCATGGAATTTTGTAGTTTAGCTAGTTAAACTATTTGCTATTGCACATTAAGCCTGGTAATACCGCTGGACTATGCGATAATCATTATTTCACGCATCGACTCAAGAGTCCCCTACCAGATGGATGGGAAGTTGTCATATATTTGATTATATCATTTAGACATGGCTTTTGATCTGTTATTTTTCCTGCATGAGTAAGAAAAAACAGTTTTGCCTTGATATTTTGCTGCACTTTACAATTGGATTTAAGTGAAGTGTGCCAAAACTTCAAATATTTGGCGTATTGTTGCTGTAGGTGGTCTCAACATACTGCAAAGTTATGACGTTTGCAACTAAAACAACACTGTTATCGCAATAATGATAAATAGTGTTTTAGATGATTATACTGCAGGTTTTTGAATGTTTTTTTATTATTATTTTTTATTTTGGTTGTTATAGTAGGAAAACATGCTCGTTAGCACTAATCTTTGATAGGCATCTGAGGATGAACAGTAGTAATGTTTAAATTTTGGCAAAGAACAGATCTTGTAAATGTCAAAAGTTCCTACGTGGCACATAATATATGATGGGAGATCAGCTAATAGTCTTAGGAATTGATGTTCTCGCCTTCTTTCAGATCTCCGCCCACTAATACGTCATTTAAAGCAGGGTTCAAAATTCAATATTCTGATCCTATGCTTGCTGTATAATGCTGTATAATGAGCTGTCAAGGAGGGGTGGGGAGCAGTCAAAAATGTCCTGTTAAATGACATTTTTTTTTTTTCTTATAGCCACTAACCTCCTAAGATGTAGCCGTGATGTCATAGTTTTAAAGAAATAAATCAGATAAATATGCAGGGCCTGATTTGCTAATGGAGAAAATTTCCCTCAAATTGGTTGCATGTTTCCAGTGAACACAGACTGGAATGAAAATTACTCCTCTCCTAAATTAGCCCCCTAATCGCAATTAAGAAGACAACTAAATTGGACATATCTCTATTACTAGTAGTTTTTCTTATTTCCTGACTACTATTATTTTTTATTTTTTTATATTTTTAGTTATACATTAATTCAAGTTTACAAATAGCTTGTAGGTGTATCTTTACAAAAATATAAAAAAAAATATTTGGCTGCATTATAGCTCAGTTCAATGTTTGAACAAGGCTGAGGGGCCTTGCGTGTATATATGAGCCATCAAATATGCGCAAACTGAGAATTATATATTAGGAACAGTACATTTTGTTTATTATGGACGTAGTCTGTTTTTTATATTTAGATAGCTTCGATTTATTTTCACACGTTCTATCGATCTATCGCTCTTATCTATTTCTCCTTCACGCACACCCCCCCTGTCTTTATTTATCTATCTATCAGTCTATCTGTCTATTTATCTCATGCTCCCCTTTTCTCTTATCTATCAATCTATCTTTCTCATTAACTCCCTTTTATCTATCGCTATCTCATAATCTCCATTTTTCTTTCTTTATGTATCTATCTATCTCTAGCTCATTATATCCCCTTTTATCTATCTATCTATCTATCTATCTATCTATCTATCTATCTATCTATCTCTAGCTCATTATCTCCCCTTTTGTCTATCTATCTATTTATCTATCGCTATCTCATAATCTCCATTTTTCTTTCTTGATGTATCTATCTGTCTATCTATCTATCTATCTATCTATCTATCTATCTATCTATCTATCTCCCCTTTTATCTATCTATCTATCTATCTATCTACTGTATCTATCTATCTATCTCTAGCTCATTATCTCCCCTTTTATCTATCTATCTATCTATCATTCTATCTGTCTATCTATCTATTTATCTCATGTTCCCATTTTTCTCTTATCTATCTATCTATCTACTGTATCTATCTATCTATCTCTAGCTCATTATCTCCCCTTTTATCTATCTATCTATCTATCTATCTATCTATCTATCTATATTTCTCATCAACTCTCTTTTATTTATCTATCTATCTCTATCTTATAATCTCCATTTTCTCTCTTTATGTATCTATCTATCTCTAGCTCATTATCTCCCCTTTTATCTATCTATCTATCTATCTATCTATCTATCTATCTATCTATCTATCTGTCTATCTATCTATCTTACTATCTATCTATCTATCTCTATCTCATTATCTAGTTTTTCTCTATCTATCTATCTATCTATCTATCAATCTATCTATCCTTGTCAAGATATAAAAATTAGACATTTGAACATACACTTAGGTATAATGTAAATATATTATAAAGCAAACCGGAACTATTTTTTATTTCTTTTTTTTAAACACCTTTTTTTATTCTTTTGTTAGCAAAAAAATCTATATTCCAGATCCAGAAGAGGCTCAGTTGGGGGTTACATGGTAAAAGCCGATATTACTGTAATACCTCTTAACACTATAATACATCTTTCACAGAACAGGAAAAGCAAAAAAAAAAAAAGTTTTATGCCAAGTTGATGAACTAACATTCACCTGCAGTGTTATTTTTTTTTTGTACATGTTTTATTTACATGTATGTGTATGAGCTTCTGGGATCATGCACCCTCTGGACACTGCAATCATTTGAACAGATGACTAATGTTATATAGGATTTGCCCATGCCTTGATTGATTGGATGGGGTTGTAAAGCACCCACCCATCATTTTATTAAGTACATAATAACTTGTTAAATCACACCTTTAACTTATTATTGCTGTTAGTCTATTTTATAAGCCTCTAACCCACTATTAGCAAACAAAAAAAAAAAAGAAGAAAGTTACTATACATAAAACCAACAAAAGCCAAAGTGTCAATACTGAACGCCTACATACCCCTCTGATTAGACCTTTTCAGTTTCAAGTCGTGTTCTTTCTACCCGTACCATAAATTCCAAATAACAGAGTTATGGCAGAAAAGGGATTACAAGAAAGACTTTGACCTTCGTATGGCGTGCGTACCATTTATTTTTTGAATCATCCATTTCCCACTCTTCCCCATAGCCTATATTGGTTTCCTGTAGTATAGAAATGACTATAATGTACTGGAAGGCAACCATTATCTACTCTATTCCAATCAATAGTGTAAATAGCCTCAGAGAGTGTTTGTATGAAGAGGTAATTAGTCTGGGATGTTGAACTACATTTTGACAAAATATAAAATTGCCGAGTGCTTACTTTTCCTAGTTATTATGTATCCGCTTTTCTTAGAACAATAGTTTGATGTTAATGTTTAACCCATTTTTTACCCTACCGACTTAATTCTCTTTATTTATATACTGCCATAATATATTTTGAAGACGTTTTAATCTCTTTAAAACTCCCATAAAACGCTAGCACATTGACTGAGAATTGTTTTTACTACAGTGCCGACCTTTTCATAGTAATAACCTGTCAGTGTTATTTCCTTATTCAAATGAACTCTGCGGATTTGCCATTATAATAACTGTGTACACAAGTAAATTCTGACCTGAAGTTAAAGCGCTGCTAAATATTTCCATCTTGCCGAAGTGCTAAAAATAATGTATGTAGGTTTGTGTAGCTCACTCTTAGGTAATAGAAACATAAGTCTTTCGATGTGATGCAGAAGCAATAATTCCAAACAGTTTTACTGGCTCTATAACAATGGCCCTGATTTATGGGAGTTGGAGCGGATATATAGTGGGCCCAGTGCCCACAGCCACCGGTCAGGTTTCACCTACCATGCTAGAATGGAAGATGGAATCTGATTGGTTGTCTTGAGGTGTAGCTTCACTTTTTCTTTAAGTTGATTTTGGAAAGTGAACATTGATGCTTTAGATGTTGCAAATGGAAAAGTATTGAGTAAATCAATGCAAAGTATAATAACGATGTTCAGAGATAGAATCCCATACCACATCTGAAATACATTTTGCCAGATCTGCAAATGATGAATTGTGATTGGCTACTGTGATCCTTTTCTTTGAATGTTCTTGTCCTTATAAGGAATTCAGCTATTACAACATTATCTAGATGATTAAATAAAACTTGCATTGGGGAGAGTATATAGGCTGCCAATGTTGACCCCTTCTTCTGAAAGTACTGCTTGCCTTGCTATCATGGAGATCCAATGGCTTCAATACTTTGAGCCACTGACCTGTACAAGGATGCACGCCAGGCATTCCCAAATGCACTCTCACCTATGCCACTTCATATGTGTTCCAGATCAGTGGGGTTGATATCCCACTGCATATGTGTTCCAGATCAGTAGGGTTGATATCCCACTGCATATGTGTTCCAGATCAGTTGGGTTGATATCCCACTGCATATGTGTTCCAGATCAGTTGGGTTGATATCCCACTGCATATGTGTTCCAGATCAGTTGGGTTGATATCCCACTGCATATGTGTTCCAGATCAGTGGGGTTGATATCCCACTGCATATGTGTTCCAGATCAGTGGGGTTGATATCCCACTGCATATGTGTTCCAGATCAGTGGGGTTGATATCCCACTGCATATGTGTTCCTGATCAGTTGGGTTGATATCCCACTGCATATGTGTTCCAGATCAGTTGGGTTGAAATGCCACTGCATATGTGTTCCAGATCAGTTGGGTTGATATCCCACTGCATATGTGTTCCAGATCAGTTGGGTTGATATCCCACTGCATATGTGTTCCAGATCAGTGGGGTTGATTCACTAAAGCCTGGTACACATGATTGGATTTTCTGCGGACAAAAAGCGTAGGACTTTTGTTTCGAAGGGCGTTGGCCAGGAACTTGTATTGCATACAAACGGCAAAGAATTGTCGGCCAACAAACATGAAACGATGTGGTTTTTCAGCTCTTTAGCGACACTCTTTGGGCAACTTCTGCTAATGTTGTGTTATAGTGAGCATTGCTTCTGAACATGCGCGTTTGTACTTTGGAGTTTTGTCCGACGGACTAGTATACACACGATTGGATAATCCGACAACACACAATTTTAAAGCATGCTATCTCACATTTGGCTGCGGAAAAATTCACTTTACAAAGAATACCCATTCAAATGCTATGACAAAAAAAAAAAGTATTATTCATTTTTGCATATGTTTGAATGATGGAAGTCAGCGGAGCTTCACTTCTTTCACTAAGGTCTGGGGGAAATCCTTGCAAAGTGAAAATTCCCTTGCAAAGAGAACAGCCCCTTTGCCTTTAGTAAATCAACCACAGCGACTCCAAATGTTTTGCAACTATTGGATCAACATGAAAGCCAGACAGTCAGCATTTTCACAAGAAAGTAATCAATGGCGACATACATAATTCTCTTCTTTAAGCATTTGAATTTGGAGGAATGTGTTACCAGCATGACAAAAGTGCAGCGTTTGCTGCTTTTGGTATACAGGCAGATCTATTGCCTGATATGATGAAAGCTAGAATTTGCCCATTCCCTAAAAAAATAGGTAGACTGTAATAAATTCTTCCATCTTGAATTTTTTTTGTTACATAAAACAGACCTTTTCCAGCATACTGGGATATTTCCTGATTAACGCTACATATGCCTGGACACCCAAACACTCATTTTAAATCATTTGCAGCTTGCACAAGGTCATTGTATCTTAAGTAAGGTTTGATTTATCAGTCTGTAATTGGTCAATATAGCTTTAATGCTGGCTCAGATGTATTAAAAAGGGTTTCTATGATTTTAAATCTTCCTATGTCATTATCTTAAGTGTCACTATTTACGTGGCAGGCAGGCATAAAGTATAAGATCATTTCCATTTATTCATTTATATACTATTTATAAACTATATTTATATATAAGATTCTAATACCAGTTCTATGTTTTTCTTCATGTGCTTGTACATGTAGCACGTTAAGCAGCAGAAACCTGCATTATACAAGTACAATGGGGCACACAAGTTTAGCTATTTTTGTGTTTTCTAGGTTTTTCTTTCCTAATAGAAAGGGTTTGGACACTTGCTTAGTGCACATGATCTAGCGTGTTGCAAAAAAAAAAAAAAAAAAATGTGATAGCATTGTGAGACTGTGCTAACTGTTGGGGGTACAGTGGTGTAAATTGCCCCCTTTTGGACTTCTATACATTTTAGTGGCAACCAGGCATGGATTGCAGTGCTGGAAATCCGCACTAGTGTGAATAGGCTCTTAGTTATTTCACGCAGGTTATTGGCAACTGAGCAGCTACAAAGATCTGGGGTCATAAGGAACAACGTTGTTAAAGTGGAATGGCGGGGAAGTGTACGGCTGAAATGCGACCTTGCTTATAAGGCCACATTGCCGTAGGTTTTTTTTTTCCTCCCTTCTGAAGAGCTCTATGATTTTCCAACTGGTATAAATGCAGCTGGGGTGGGTAATAAGACAGTGCAGAGAGCAGTAATGATATGCACCGTGCACTAACCCACAGCAGCTAACCAGCTTTTCATTTATTGGGGGATGAATTCTGATGATGTTTCTATAGGTGACTGCATTTTACATTTTTGTTGTGTTATAAAAGCATGAATGTTTAAATTTGCATTTCATGCAGATATGTTATACACTCAAAAGAAATGTATACCTTTTTCTTTCAGTGTTTTCCGATAAGTATAAAAAGACATTAGTTTGATGCAAATAGTCTTGGCAATAAGGCCTCATGCACACTGGACGTTAAAATAACGTTATAAAAACTTCAGTAGCTTTGTAGTGAGTTTTTCAAAGTTTTTTAACATTTTTGCAATAACGTTTATTAGGCTTTTTCCACTTTAGCATTTTTTGTTTATGGATAAAAACGCTGGTGAGTTGCGAGTTTTTTGACGTTACAGCGTTTTTACAGCTGAAAACAGACGAAAAACTCCTCTCAGAACCCACAATTTTTTTTGGTTTGTTTTTTTTTTTATGCCAAAAAAAGCCCCAGCCAAAAACTGTTGATTACAGCCTATGTGTGCCTGGACACATAGGATAAAATAATGGGGAGTTTATTGACTGTAGAAAAAAAAAAACGTCTGAAGCCAAAAACAGCTGCTGTAAAAACATCCAAAAACGTCCGTGTGCATGAGGACTAAAGCCCTGTACACACGATTGGATTTCCTATGTATTCAAATCCAATGGATTTTTCCATCGTAAATCCGATGAAGCTGACTTCCATCAGTCTTGCCTACACACCATCAGTCAAAAATCCGACCGTCCCGAACGCTGTGACGTAAAACACTCAGACGAGCCGAGAAAAATTAAGTTCAATGCGTCTGAGCATGCGTCGACTTGATTCTGAGCATGCGTGGGTTTTTTCTCCGATGGAGTTCCACACAGACGATCGGAATTTGCTATAGTTTTTTTTTCCATCGGATAAATTTAAAACATGTTCTATTTTTTCTCACCTATGGAAAAAAGACCGATGGAGCCCACACACGATCGTTTTGTCCGATGAAAAAAGTACATCGGACTGTTTTCATCGGTAAAACTGATCGTGTGTACAGGGCTTAAGTGTTAAAAGGTTAAAACATTTTTTATTTTTTTTATATATATAATTTGTAATACTATATGCACTGGCACTGCCATTTACTTTATTATTATTATTACTATTATACAGTATTTATATAGCGCCAACGGTTTGCGCAGCGCTGTACAACACGAGGGCAGACAGTAATTCAATACAGGAGGATTTAGAGGCTTTAGAGAGCTTACAATCTACAATCTTTATGGTGCTGTATAGTGGCTGTGCTGTACTGTTCCTTCTCACAAAGCATGTCTACCGTATGTGTTGGCTTACTCATTGGAAATGATAGCTTATTTTACTAGTTGAACTCCAGTCACAAACATTTGTATCCAAAAATATTCCTCAATAAACACAAATAATATAAATTTTTGAGTCTTCTGAGGAATATCTTTGGATACAAATGTTTGTGACTCGATACACATGTTTGTGACTGCAGATGCTTTTTTAACCCCAAATATTACTTCCTTAAAGTAGTGGGTATATCATCACTGATCTGTACATAGCCTGTGCAGGAAACAGAGGGGTGGGAGGGGCACAGCAGCCCCACACACTACAGGATGCCTGCAGAAAACAACAGAAGTGGGCAGAGACCAGACCAGTTACCCTGCACAAAGAGATAGAGCAGCAGTGAGCGGTCTTTATTAGAGGAAGCTCCCGCACAGAGGCTAGACTACAGCACAAATGTGGAAGAAATATACAAAGCACTCAAAAATTTGATTAGGAATATACATCCCTTTTGTATTTAGAGAGCTTGCTTATCTCAACTTTAAGAGAAGGAGAGTAATTGCACTTATTTACTGAGAGCTCCCTCTAGTGGCCAATCTTCAATTTCTATATTTATTATAACAAAAATCTGCAACCTAAACAATTAAAAAATCATATTACCTAAAATACTGTGTTCAGTTAAGCACTACAATAACTAATGTAAGCATTTACACATTTACTAAAAACCAATATCAATTCATTTTTAGAACTGAAACCGATATAATGCCAGCTGTGGTAGTCATAGACTTAATACTGACACCCTGCTGTCCTTTCTTAAGAGAAATAAATATTTTCAGCAAAAATATTATGGCTTATTTTTGCAGTGTTTATTGTAAAATACAATTGAATCTAACTTTCACACAATTACATGTTTGTACTGATTATTGTATACTTTTGTTACTGTATTTAATGTAGCTATTTGTAGGGCAGGGCTAGGGGGAGTGCTATTTCACAGCAATCATGCAGCCCCCTCAACTAATATCTATTGAGATAAGAAATCAGTTGCATAGGGAGTGCATTGTTTTCAATTAATTGGCAGACCCATAGGGGTTAATTTACTGAAAGAGGTGAAGGTCATTCAATGGTATACTGCTTTAACTGCTTGAATATTTAAAGTGAATATATCTTTATCTTATTCATACATTCTCTGCTACTTGAATTGTGTAAGCTATGTTTAGAAAAGACAAGGAAAGGGCAAAAGACTAGTCACCAATCTTGCCTATGGACTCCCTGCAGCTGATCTTTTCCCAATTACTGCCTTACTGTGCCCTGTTCTGTATCTCTGTATGGAGGTGGGCACATTGGCAGAGGAACAGGGCTTTGCTTTCTCATGTCAGAGCCACCTCCTCATTACTAGTGATGCCTGGTGGGGTAATATACAAGAAGCAGCAGGAGAGATGGAGAAAGCACAGAACCAAAGACCGAATGAAGAAGAAGCAGGGATGTCCTTGCACTGCAGGTCTTCAGGTACAGCTTCCTTTCCAGCACAGTAATGGCATCACCAAAGCTTATGAGACTAGCGATCAGAGGCAGCAGTGCATTACATCTCACATTGCAGATAAGACCTAATTTTAAGAAGGAATTATTTTCAAACTGTAATTTTTTCTGGGTGCTGCTTAGGCACAGTTTTTTAGATGTCCACTATAACAGTGTTTCTCAACCCTGTCCTCAAGTACCCCCAACAGGCCATGTTTGCAGGTTTTCCTTTATCTTGCACAGGTGCTTTAAATCAGAGTCAATGGCTTGGTATTTTGGACAGCTATTTTATCTAAGAGAAATTCCCAAAACATGGCCTGTTGGGGGTACTTGAGGACCAGGTTGAAAACCACTGCCCTAAATGATCGCAAAGCAGTTTTTGAGTTAATAAATCAGCCCCATAGACTAGTAAAACACTTTACTTAGAAACAAGATTGTTAACATCAAAACACATTGATAACACTAAGATCAAGCCGCTTTATTTTTCATGTATACCTAAAAAAACAATTGTTTAAAATCTAGCAATGAGTTGGGGCAAGAACAAAACCATGACGAAAAGCTCTAGCAGCCTATTTGAGATGTTTTCACCATAGACAGATAACATGTTGGTGATAGCATTCAATGTCAACATGTAGTGAATCTCAGCCTTTTTTGCAAAGCAAAATGCAGCAATAGCACTATTAAAATTACATGAAATGGTGTCATGTGCCTCAGTGCCATTATTAAGACGTCTTCACATCAAAACCCGCAGAGCAAATAGTATGTCAGGAAAAATAGTGACACTGGTGCTTATGTTTCTTGCAATGGCTGACAAACGCTAAGGCATATTGTAAATAATGCACTGAGTTAGCATGGGGAAACAGAAGAGTGTTCTGCACTGTCACTGACTATGTAAAACAGGACAGAATGGTAAATTCTCCAGTGTTAAAAGGTTCAAAAAGACTAAAGCTGAGGTGGATGGAGGAATGCCTACCTGTTGGGACATTGATTTCTTAAAGCGGCACCCACCACTGTCACAATACACTGATCAGTGGCTGCTCCAATGACTTTTGCCTCGTTGCAGAAGTTGATTAGACAGTTTTGATCAGTGTATAGCCAGCGTAATACAGCAAAATACGTATATTTGTTACATCTATACTGTATGTGTGTTTTACAGAGATAGATAATGGTGTCTAATCTATGAGACAATAGATGTCTGGGCCTGGGGCAATGGAGGTGCCAGGATAGCACTTTCTCATATCTAGTTTCTGTTTTTTACTCTTGTTATAAACCAAGTAGGATGTGAATTATTGCAGCTAGCTTTTTATTTAAGGATAGGCAATTGTGAAAGAATCCTTGGAGATGATGGAAGAGTAAAGCAGAACGTGATAACTTGTGTCAACACACATAGTATGTGTAAGTATATATATGTATATGTATGTATATATATATATATGTATATATATATATAATGTGTGTTGACACAAGTTATCACCTCCTGAAGAAGTATAATTCAAGCTGAGTGAGTGACTGTTCAGCCATTGAAATGCATATATGTGTAATATATATATCTATATAGATATAATCTATATCTATCTATATATAGATATATATATTACACATATATGCATTTTAATGGCTGATCAGTCACTCACTCAGCTTGAATTATACTTCTTCAGGAGGCGATAGGACAAACAATACATACAAATCCATGGGACTCCCAGTGGCAATGAATGAATGTTCATCCCACCGCTATCTTGGCAGGTGTCCCCACAAAAAAAATAAGTAAAAAAGTGACTCCGGACACCGCACAGTGCAATAAGCCAAGGCTAATGTAGGAAAAGTATTACATTTATGTAGACCATATGACATTCAAAATGTAAACAACTATAACACACTCCTGTTAGAGGTGCGCCCTTAGTTGGGGAACAATGGTGTTCTATTTTTAAGGGTTGGGGACAGGTTTGCTATTTTTTTATAAGTTTCGAATGTCATATAATCTAAATAAATGTAAAACTTTTTATACATTCAGGTTGACTCTTGACATTCTTTTCCCTCTCTTTTAATTTTGATGGGGCAACCAATGCAAAGATTTCATGTATGTTTGGCCTAGGTTGCACGGCAGCACAGTTTCTGCAAGAAACTAGATTTTTGTGCATTTTATGCACCTAAAATAATTGATATATTTATAATAATAATAATAAGGCTAGAAAGCAATTTGTTATTTAAAAGGGAATATTTTTTCCCTTTGTGCTTCTATAAAAAAAATAAGTGTTGTATTCATCAGGTGCTTTTTTTTCCCAATATGAAAACCTGTAATATATTAGCTTTTTTAATTGAGGAATAAAACTTTCAAAGTGTTAAGTAGTGCTCTCTCTTGCATCTGTAAGTGATTATTTGCGAAATTTGTGTGGAAATATACTATGAGTTAAAAAATACAAAATGATGCATCTAATTTATGCAAATAAACACTGCTAATATATACGGAACATATACGATTATTAGTTAATTATATAAGTCTTGCCAAGAGTTGAAATTGTTGACACATTTTCAGCTCACACCTTATTGAATCAAGTGCGAATGCATAACATGATGGAATTTCATCACCTTTACATATGCCTTGTACTCGGCTCGTCTGAGAAAACAGTTAAAATATGTATTCCTTATCAGACCCCTTGTGTGAAGTGACAGGATTCCGAGAATGAGGTTACTAGTATTTCATTGACATGCTAGGCCTCAAGTAGCTGTGTTCTATCCACGTACAATGCATCTACATATTTTATTCACATGCTTTATTTTTCTCCCCTAACAAAATATGTTTGTGTAAGTGTGAAAAAAAAAAAAAAAAAAAACTATCATTGTGGAAACATGACTCCGATTGTATTAGGTACTTGTGTGGTTTTGTTGCGTTTCTCTATAATATTGATGATATTTACATCTGCTCTGCAAATAATCTGGCAGATTTTTGCAGATGCCAAACATTGCCGACTCTGCCAGTCAGACATCAATCATAACACCGGGATTGTTTTTTTTTTTTTTTTGCTGCTATCTGCATATCAAAGTGGCGTTACGGTTCCAATAGAAACCAATCAAATTCAGACGTTCCTTTTCTATCTGACATTTTTCTCGTTGCTCATAGTCGTTGGTAGGAGACAGCACATATATTTCTTATACGATCTCATTGATCAAAAACTGTGTACAGGCAGTTCCCGGGTTACAAACGAGATGTAGGTTTGTTCTTACGTTGAATTTGTATGTAAGTTGGAACAGGTACATTTTGTAAGTGTAACTCCAGCCAAAAAAATAATTGTTACATTTTTTGGATAGCATAGGGAAGAGTTGACACCACTGTAATGTTTGTTTTGCTGTCTGTGGCCCTGTTCAGAAAATTTCACCTCACCTTCTCTCCCTGTGACTATTGGATTTTAAAATTTTTGGGTTGTCATGGAAACAAGGATTGGTGATAAAGCTTCAGTGGAAACACCCTTTTCCCATGATAACTCTTACAGGATTGAATTTCCCTTCATAGGGGGTAGATTTCCTCTCACTTCCTGTTATCTGCCTCCATTTGTAAGTATGAGTCGTATGTAAGTCTAATGTTTGCAACTTGGGGACTGCCTGTATTTATATAGAAAAAGGATATTTAGGTTGGCCCTTAAAGCTGCACAGCTATTGGTAGATCTAAAGAAAATTGTACAATCAGGGTGTATTGTGTATGTCCAATTACATAAGATAACTTAGTCCTGGTCTGATGACAACCCCTCGCCCTATTATGTTACTGACTGGTCTAGTTTACCAATTTTCCTGTTTGTTTTTTTTGCCATGATCACATCCCAGAGCCACGTTGCTGTTTACACACTGTATATAAGTTGAGAAAATAAAAATCTGTCTTAAAGCAAAGTGCCTCTAAGGTCCAATAAGGTGTGTTAATGCACATGCCTTAAAGCAACACATAGGGGTTAAGGGGTTGATTTACTAAAGATAAATAGACTGTTCGCTTTGCTTAGCTTAATCTGGCCATACATTATACAATTTTCTTATTCATTTACCTTTAGATTTACCCTCAACTACATAGAGCCTGCCTGATTGCATACTATTTGAAAGTGTTTAGGTTTGACCTCATATTACATGGTTTTGGTAAACCTAAAGGAAAATTGTACAACAAAAATTGTGTAAAGTATGGCCAGTGAATGTGCCTCTAAATTTACTGTAACAGCATTTTTGCTTGAACATGATTGGATGATGGAAGTCAGCAGAGCTTCACCTTTTCACTAATTTATAATGTAAACCAAGTAAGAATTTGCCTTTAGTAAATCAACCAGATAGTAAGAATGGGCCATTAAAGTATACACTGCAATAATACCTATAAATATGCACATACCGAAAATACCCTACATTTTCCTTTCAACTCAAACATTAAGGCTCTGTTCACACCTAGGCGTTTTTTGGGTAGTTTTTCTGCTGTAATGCCTTGTACACACGACCGGTTTTCCCGGCAGGAAAACTGCCATGACAGTTTTTCGCCAGGAAAAACGGGCGTGTGTATGCTAAATTGCAGTTGCATTTCCTGCCGGGAATCCAGGCGAGAAAAAAGAGAACATGTTCTTCGTTTTTTTTCGGCAGTTCTCCAATGTTAAACACTGCGAGGCAGTGCCGATGGAGCATACACACGGCCGGGATTCCCGACCAAATCTCTCAATGGCAGTTTTCCTTTCGGGAAAGCTGGCCATGTGTAGGGGGAACAAGCGACCGAGCAGGTTCTCGGTTTCCCCCTTGGTTTTCCTGGCAGACTTTTTACCACCGTGTGTACTAGGCATAAGCCTCAGCTCTAAAAACGCCCAACAAGACAAATCCCATTCATTTCAATGGCCTCTGTTCACATCTGAGCGTTTTGTCATCTGAAGCAAAACGCCTGAAGCTCAAAAAAGTACAGGAGCTTATTTTTTGTCAGATTACAGGCGTTTTCTGCTTTTTAAATTGGTAACCTTTTGACCTGTACAAAAACGTGGCAAAATCGCGATTAAAAAAGGCGCAATTTTTTGCCTGAAAAAAAAACGCCTAGGTGTGAAAAGAGCCTAAATAACTGTTAGAACACGCATACAGGTGTACCAATCTCTACCCATGTGTAAAGGCCTGTCTTCAGCCACCTGGGATGCATATGTTTGAGCAGGGGAGTACTGGCAGTTTTTGTAAATCTGCATCTTTTTGCATCATGATCCGTGCGTAGGACCTGCATGGATGTGCACTCTAGGAAGCGCATGGAGGTGCATGCTGCCGGCCGTCTGTCATTGATTTCAGCAGGCTGTCTGCATGGAACACCTGTGCATCTTGGGCATCTGAAGACGATCGATGCGCCTATGTGGATGAGGCCTCAGGGATAATATCAGCATGCTACCATACAAAAGTTTTCCATGGCCACCTTGGAGGTATTTATTTGATCCTATGTTGGTCTTTTTGTAAGGTAGAAATACTAATACAACCCAAGCTGTAAGACACAAGGGTATATGCAAGTTTAAAAAACATAAAATAAAGTTTAGTAAAGAAAGACTTTTGATTACCACATATGGTAATATGTATGCTGACATTTTGGTCAAGCTAGGAATTTTTTATTACAGATTCTAAAAAGTCTGAGAATTCTACGCATAAGTATATAATGGTAATATAAACAATTGCATTCTTTTCGTAAAGGCCTTAGTGATTTATAGAAGAGTAAAGTAGCTCTTTTTGTTGGTGCCTAAAATAAAAATTATTAATAATTAGGCACTGATATTGTAATTAACATGCTATTCCTATTGATTTTATTTTTAAGACATTTTGTCACATTAGTATATATAAAAGTGAGATATTGTATAAGACCAATTAATACTGTATAATGAGTAATTTAGTCATTTCCTGTAACGCTAAATAATTTTTTTATATAGAACATATTTTATATAATTTTTTATTTTTTTTACTCCTGGCCATATTAAAATAAAATCATGTGCAGATGGTCTTTTGCTTCTAAAACACGCTGTGTTGATATATACCTGTGCGACCTTGTGATAGCGTTATTCACTATTGTCAGGTGAAAGTTAGCTCAAGCAGCCATATAATGAATTACCTCCATTGATTGACACCGCTTGGTAGCAAAAACATAGTTACTGGCAATACTTTACCTTGTAAACACAAAGGGCTTGATTCATTAAATTTGAAAATGTAAGCATGTTGTGCAAAATTACATTTTTTCCTCGGTTCGCTTCATAATTATTGCATTATTCATCATTCACACGCAGATATTTTTTTTAATAATAATTTTCTTTAGCTGAAATCTTCCTCACTGTGGGGGAGCATAAGGAATATGAAGTGAGAGTTTATGATCTTTGTCTCTGTACCCTAGCCAGGGTTAAATAACACCAGTTTTATAAATTTATAAATTTGAGTCAATTGTATTATTATTTTTTTATGCATTTATAAGTCTTTAACCAACTGCCTACTGGGCACTTTCACCCCCTTCCTGCCCAAGCCATTTTTCAGCTTTCAGTGCTGTCACGCTTTGAATGACAATTGCGCGGCCGTGCGACGCTGTACCCAAACAAAATTTGTGTCCTTTTTTTTCCACAAATAGAGCTTTCTTTTGGTGGTATTTGATCACCTCTGCGGTTTTTATTTTTTGCGCTATAAACAAAAGAAGAGCGTCAAGTTTGAAAAAAAAACAATATTTTTTTACTTTTTGCTATAATAAATATCCATTTTTTAATTTTTTTTTTAATTTTCCTCAGTTTAGGCCAATATGTATTCTTCTACATATTTTTGGTAAAAAAAAATCACAATAAGCGTATATTGATTGGTTTGCGCAAAAGTTATAGCAGATACAAAATAGGGGATAGATTTATAGCATTTTTTTTTTTTTTACTAGTAATGGCGGCAATCAGGGATTTTTATCATGACTGCAATATTGCGGTGGACACATCGGACACTTTTGACACATTTTTAGGACCATTCACATTTATACAGCGATCAGTGCTATAAAAATGCATTGATTACTGTATAAACATGACTGGCAGGGAAGGGGTTAACACTAGGGGGCGAGGAAGGGGTTAAATGTATTCCCTGGAAGTGATTCTTACTGTGGGGGGAGGGGACTGACTGGGGGAGGTGACCGATGGTTGTCCCTATGTACAAGGGACACACCATCGGTCCCCTCTCCCTGACATGATGTGGATCTGTGTGTTTACACACACAGATCCACGGTCCTGCTCGGTTACTGGGCAATCGCGGGTGCCCGGTGGTCATCGCGGCCGCCGGGCACACGCATCGGGTCCCCAGTGACGCGGCCGGCGCGCGCGCCCCCTAGTGGTTTTTAAAGGCGCAACGTCATATGACATCCAGTCAGAACAATAGAGTCTTCCGCCCGCCGTCATTTGACGGTGGGCGTTGGACAAGTGGTTAAATTGATGTTTTGATTATTTCCTCTTATGATTATGTATTTTTTAACACTTGTTAAAGGCTATTGACACTAGTGTCACAGAGCATTATGGCTTCCCCTAAAAAAGTTGCTTTCAGACTGTCTCACCTTTATTGACTCTCTATCCAGTCTTTAGAAACAGATCAGGGAGCAAGCGTGTGAACGTCTGCACCTGTACCTGCTGGCTAAAAATGCAAACACAAAATATTCTTATTTCGCATTTCAGATTTACTTAAGCAAAATATTATACACTCCCTCCTAAATCTTGAAATTCAAGCAAGTGACTAAATACACAGTTGAAATACACATATATATAAACTGTCCTAATTGAGAGAAGATTTGTAATTTTATCCTTCTAAAGCCCCGTACACACGGTCGGACTTTTGGCCAACAAACTTCATTTTGAGCAAGTTGGACCAACAATCCGACCGTGTGTACGCTCCATCAGACAAACTTTTTTTGCTTTTTTCTTGTTTTCATCGGACAAAAGTTGGGTCTGCAAACGGACAAACTTTTGCCCAACAAAAGTCCGATGGAGCAAAGTCCGACCGTGTGTACAGAAAACCATAGGACTTTTGTCCGATGGACAAAACAACTAATGTTAAAATCAACCAACAATAGCAGAAGTTGACCAAAGGGTGGCGGTAAAGAGCAGAAAAGAGCAGAAAAACCACGTGATGTTGCAAAAAGTTTGGGGAAAGTTTGCAGAAAAGTCCGAGCGTGTGTATGCTATGGGTGTTCCCGACCAACTCCGTTCGGACAAAAATCCACGGAAAAGTCCGATGGAAGTCCGACCGTGTGTACGAGGCTTAGTCCAGGCAACACTAGCTGACAACATAGCCAGGTCCTTGTCCTCCAGTGCAGTTAAGCAGTACACTGGAACCCAACTGTAAATATTATAAATATTAATTGAACCATAAGTCATGGTGGTTAACTTATAAGGAAAATGAGCTGAAGTGTAGTAATCTATAGCAGCTGATCAAAAGGCAGCATATTATTAATATGTATTAAAATATTTGTTGCATTTATATATTTTCCTGTTTAGCTGGCATCTATAATGCCGCACACACATGCTCGGAATTTCCAACAACAAATGTTCGATAGGAGCTTGTCGTCGGAAATTCCGACCGTGTGTAGGCTCCATCGGACATTTGCTGTCGGAATTTCCGACAACAAAAATTTGAGAGCTGGTTCTCAAATTTTCCGACAACAAAACTTGTTGTCGGAAATTCCGACCATGTGTACAAAATTCCACGCATGCTCGGAATCAAGCATGAGAGCCACACTGGCTATTGAACGTCATTTTTCTCGGCTCGTCGTACGTGTTGTACTTCACCGCATTCTTGACGTTCGCAATTTCCGACAACATTTGTGTGACCGTGTGTATGCAAGACAAGTTTGAACCAACGTCCGTTGGAAAAAAAATCCACGGTTTTGTTGTCGGAATGTCCGATTGTGTGTATACCATTATGTAGGGGTGGTGTGAACGACACTTCATTCAAGTCAAGTTGTGGTATGAACAGGGCACATAAACTATTGTTTTCTATGTGCCCTTGTGTAGAGCCTGCCTTGATCTATGCAGATCAACGCAGCTCAATAGAGATAGTGTGAATGAGCCCAGAGAGTAGTGTTAAGCAGCAATTTACGAGTGCTATGTTTTGCCAGTTGTAATGCAACCACTGTTAAGGAATCAGGGCCATCTATCAGGAGGCAATATTGTTGACAGCTGCCAACCAACGCTTTTTTTCAGGCTCAAAGCGACTGAATTAAATAGCTGTCTACAGTAGTCAGTTCTGATCTGCTGATGTCAGCAAGAAGCAAGCTTTTGAGTGGACCATACTCCACTATGGAGAAAAGGGAACTCATGATTATCCGCATTTACAAATGTGGTCCAGTTCTAGTTTTTCTAGATCTCTTCACAGGTGGTGTAATTAATGTATGTATTTAGAATTTTCCTAGTTAGTATTCAGTTGAGCTGCATACAGTAGGAGAATGGAAAACATGACCTGTTAAGCCCTGTACACACAATCGTATTTCCTATGGAATAAAATCCGATGGATTTTTCCATCGGATTTCTGATGAAGCTGACTTCCATCAGTCTTGCCTACACACCATCAGTCAATAATCCGACCGTCCCAAATGCTGTGACGTAAAACACTCAGATGAGCCGAGAAAAATTAAGTTCAATGCTTCTGAGCATGCGTCGACTTGATTCTGAGCATGCGTGGGTTTTTTCTCCGATGGAGTTCCACACAGACGATCGGAATTTCCTATCGTTTTTTTTCCATCGGATAAATGTAAAACATGTTCTATTTTTAATCACCGATGGGAAAAAGACCGATGGGGCCCACACACGATCAGTTTGTCCGATGAAAAAAGTCCATCGGACTGTTTTCATCGGTAAAACCGATCATGTGTACAGGGCTTTAGTGATCCTTAAGAACTAAAGTTGAGACAGAGCCATTCAGAGAGAAGTACTTTTTGTATAATGCTTCTCCATAATGCATACACTTGCAACTAGACCAGCCTTTTTTAACCAGGGTTCCTTGAAAATAAATGCCTATAAATTGCGCAAAAATTGTACACAAGCCGCCTTTTGGTTTACACAAGGACACAGGTTTTCATCCTGCACCATTACAACCTTCTAGCCACCTGTGTCCTAACAATCAATGACATCATTCGTTGTTAGGGAGGACATCAGGCACATGCACAGCATACTTGTTTGCCCCTCCCCTGCCCTTGTTCATTAGGACCGGGGCTACATTAGCTGAGTCAGGGAGAGAAACTGAAGGAGAAGAGAAATGTTGGAATACTAGTCAGTACCAGTGTCCAAATATGTGTTTTTTTTTTTGTAAGAATAGATCACCTCTAATGTTGAGTGTCCTACGTGTGTTGATGTTGCTGCATTATGTAAAACTTGGTTTAGTTTTTTTACATTTTAGATTGGGTTGCCTTGAGACAAAAGAGATTATATATTTAATGCATTAATTCCCTAGGGTTCTTCCAGCAATTACTATTGGTTCCTTGAGCTGTGGTTGGTTAAATGCTCATCTGATGGTGCCTGCATAGTCCTGCATCCAGTACTACTTTGCCGAGCATGCAGCATAACACCATTGATCTGTTAGCTCTCTGGTATGCTGACCGTCACTGTAAGGGGGCTTTCTTACCACTGACCACCAATGTAGGTAGCATTCTTTGCATTGATTACCAATGTAGGGGGCATTTTTCCGACTGACCACCAGTTTAAGGTAGGGCATTCCTCAAACTGACCACCAACATAAGGGAGGCATTCTTCACACTGACCACCAACATAAGGGAGGCATTCTTCACACTGACCACCAACATAAGGGAGGCATGCTTCACACTGACCACCAACATAAGGGAGGCATTCTTCACACTGACCACCAACATAAGGGAGGCATTCTTCACACTGACCACCAACATAAGGGAGGCATGCTTCACACTGACCACCAACATAAGGGAGGCATTCTTCACACTGACCACCAACATAAGGGAGGTATATTTCACACTGACCACCAACATAAGGGGGGTATTCTTCACACTGACCACCAACATAAGGGAGGCATTCTTCACACTGACCACCAACATAAGGGAGGCATTCTTCACACTGATCACCAACATAAGGGAGGCATGCTTCACACTGACCACCAACATAAGGGAGGCATTCTTCACACTGACCACCAACATAAGGGAGGCATTCTTCACACTGACCACCAACATAAGGGAGGCATTCTTCACACTGACCACCAACATAAGGGAGGTATACTTCACACTGACCACCAACATAAGGGAGGTATTCTTCACACTGACCACCAACATAAGGGAGGCATTCTTCACACTGACCACCAACATAAGGGAGGCATTCTTCACACTGACCACCAACATAAGGGAGGCATGCTTCACACTGACCACCAACATAAGGGAGGCATTCTTCACACTGACCACCAACATAAGGGAGGCATTCTTCACACTGACCACCAACATAAGGGAGGCATTCTTCACACTGACCACCAACAAAAGGGAGGCATTCTTCACACTGACCACCAACATAAGGGAAGCATTCTTCACACTGACCACCAACATAAGGGAAGCATTCTTCACACTGACCACCAACATAAGGGAGGCATTCTTCACACTGACCACCAACATAAGGGAAGCATTCTTCACACTGACCACCAACATAAGGGAGGCATTCTTCACACTGACCACCAACATAAGGGAGGCATGCTTCACACTGACCACCAACATAAGGGAGGCGTTCTTCACACTGACCACCAACATAAGGGAGGCATTCTTCACACTGACCACCAACATAAGGGAGGCATTCTTCACACTGACCACCAACAAAAGGGAGGCATTCTTCACACTGACCACCAACATAAGGGAGGCATTCTTCACACTGACCACCAACATAAGGGAGGCATTCTTCACACTGACCACCAACATAAGGGAGGCATTCTTCACACTGACCACCAACAAAAGGGAGGCATTCTTCACACTGACCACCAACATAAGGGAAGCATTCTTCACACTGACCACCAACATAAGGGAGGCATTCTTCACACTGACCACCAACATAAGGGAGGCATTCTTCACACTGACCACCAACAAAAGGGAGGCATTCTTCACACTGAATATCAGTGTAAGGGGGACATTCTTCCCACTGACCAGCAATGTAAGGGGTATTGTTACAACTGACCCATGAAAAATTGATTTTAGCAGTATATCCCTGAGACCTGAACATTTTTTCCAAAGATTCCTCTTGGGTAAAGGCAAAGCTGATTTAAATGTAGGCCTTTCTGAAAGAAACTGCTATTGCTGACTTCTCTTTTTGTCTGGATGACATGCTGATCTTTATGCTTCAGTACTTTGAGTCAATAACCCAATAGAAGTATGCAGAGAAGGGCTTCTTATATTTTCTGGCTTTCATGATAACCATACTTGCTTTGGGTCAGTGCCTCAGAATGTACTGAAGCCAGTAGGTCAGCTTAATGGCCAGGCAAGGCAAGAGGAATACTTGGCCAATTCTAAGATTGTGCCACTGAGAGATCTAGCAAATTGTTTGCAACCATGCCCTTTGCAATATACTGAAATCAATGTGCTGTTAATGAGGTGATTGTCAGCAAGCGATTAAATCTCACACTAGGAAAAAGGTCTTGGGTAGTCCTAGCCTTAGGCCTATGTTACGGTGCTATAGTTATCTGCTTCATTGGGCTAATATATTACATGTTCAAGGCTTGTTCAATAGGACACTTCAAATAGTAATAATGATGGAAAAGTTAATAGGCCCCATAGCAAGCATCTGACTCCGGAAAACGGAAAAGGTAACTAAACCTAATTTGTAAAACACTGCAATGAGGCATCTGTGTATTGCAAAGGACACATTCTATATCTCTTCTGCAAAACCTCACACTTACCAGCCTGCTTGCAGTTTTCTATTGAATGTACACTGAGCTGCACATGGGCAGCTCAGCGTAGATTCCCAAAACACTCTTTCTGTGCCAGAATGACTGACTCCTGTGCGCATGCGTGGGATGATGTCACCCCCCCCCCTTCCCCATGGCCAATCATGAAGCCAAAAACCCAGCACCCCTTAGTGGCCTGAGAGAAGATGACAGCAACCGGTGAGGGATGTAACTGCTGTGTCATTGGAAGGTGGATGTGAGTATTTTTCAGTAGTTTAGTATCACTTTAAGTCGGAATGCTGGTTGCTGTGAGTTACAGCACTTTGCAGTTTCTCTGTACATGTACTGCTGTACTTAATTACCCACAAGGTAATGGGACAGGCAGGATTTTTAAATATAGGTCACATTATACATTACGAATTCTGTTTTCACATTATTGTTTACCTTTAGAATGTTGCTGAAAATGTATGTCTATATACAGGGCTTTTTTTCTCAGACAATAGGTGCAGGAACTCCCCCTTTCTGAGTCACCCCTTTTCTCCGCCCCTACCCACCTCCCAGTACCGTCCCTTTTAGACAATATAGAGCCAAGTATAATTTTGTCTTGCTAAAATTTTTTGGGGGAATTTAGTAATGAGATCAAGAAAAGCAGTAAAATAGATCCCCTGCAGCCAGCAACAATAGATCCCACTAACAACAATGGACCACCCACAACAAAATTTCCCCACCAGCAACACCAGACTCCCGGGAGCATCAACATATCTCCGCACAGCCAGCATTAATAGACTCTCTGGCTGCCATCAACAATAGACCCCTCCCCCAACAGTACATCCCTTTCAGCAACAACTGACCCCCCAGCAACATAAGACCCCCCAGCAACAATAGGTCCCCCACCAGCAACAATAGACCTCCCCAGCAACAATAGACCCCCCTGCAAAAATAGTTTCCCAGCAGTGAGCATCAATACCCTGCAGCACACCCCAGCACCCCTTGCCTTTACATACAGTCAGTCCAGGAGGTGCCGGAACTGCATTCCCCCGCGTTCCCGCTGAAAAAAAGCCCTGTCTATATACACTAACAATGAACAACTCTTAATTGCTTTCCTTTTGGTCTAGTAAATTGGACATTTGTTAAATCTGTAAGTGCAAACAAATACCTATTGATCCTTCAACACAGTGAGACCATAATTTCCTGTGCTCTCTGTCTGCTGTCTGGTATAAGTTAGCATTGCTCATAGCTGTCTCTGTGGGCTACAGAACACCTCCCCCCTCTATTATGGAGATGAGGGAAGGGTTAGGGGTCCTCTAGCCCTTTTCTAGAGTGAAGTGACAGCACTGCTCCTCCATAGATATAGTGCAGATCAGTGATTGAGCATTACCACCCAAGGACAGGAAGTATGTTAATGACAGGATCACGAGGAAAAAATTAAGTAAACAAGAGGCCTAAAAAAAAAAAAAAGTACAGGTAATGCAGCCATCACATCTATGGACTGGTGAGCTGCAAAACTGTATATTAGAATGTTGTTCTTGGGTTTAGATAACCCTAAAATAGCTCATATTTTAAATAATGCACCTAGCAGACTATAGCGTAAAGCAGGGGTCTCCAAACATTTTAAACAAAGGGCCGGTTTATTGTCCTTCAGGCTCTTGGAGGGCCGGACTTTGGCCAGCGGGAGTGAAAATTTTCCTGGCATCAGTGGGAGTAAACATCTGGTATTGGGGGGAGGAATAGTGCCCCATTGCTGGTATCATATGGAGGAATAGTGCCCCATTAGCGGTGTCAGTGGGAGAAATGGTGCTCCATTGTCGGTGTCAGATGGCAGAATAGTGTCTCGTATTATTGGGAGGGATAGTGCTCCAAGGGCCGGATAAAGGAAAGCAAAGGGCCGCATCTGGCCCTCGGCCACAGTTTGGAGACCACTGGTGTAAAGGAATGTATAAAGCATCTGGCTTTTTACAGAATTATTACAAGTCTAACATCTCAAACTAAATGAACAAATGTCAGTGGCTGGTTTTGAAATAAATTATTCCTGCTGGATATTTATGTTTTAAGAAAGAGCAAGCATGCAGCAATTATAGACAGAGCCTTCGATTAGCATACTTGTTCTGGGTCAGTAGACCATTACCATTGGCTAAGCATGCAGCTAGCATTTTCATAAAGAGATGCCTTTTTTGTCATAATACATGGTTCCTTAAAGTGGATGTAAACCCCCACATATACCCAGTGAAGTGAACAGCCTCTGATGATACACAGAGATTAAACAAATCTCCCTACATAAGTTTTACATGTATATCTGCTGTCTTCATCTTTTATATATTCTTTAGAAAGTTCTGATTGTGTTACAGATTTTCTCTTCCTGTTAAGCACTGAGTGTAAAGTCTGGGCATTCAGCTAAGACAGCTGATTGGAGGAAAGACACCCCCCCCCTCCGCAAAGGAAGGAAGGAATGTGCATAGCTGTGCTCTGACATGGCAAGCTGTCTGCTAATCTATTTATAGCAACCTCCCTCTACACAAATTTCAGCCTGGTTTTATCTCCTGTGTCGGAGAACTTGTCAGACGTTATCAGGCTGATAACAGAAGAACGGAGCACAAGAAAGCCACAGGACTTAGTGCTTTGGAGAGAGATAAGAAAACACTACAAATATATGTGCCCAGCTCAAATTTCATGAATCGGGTTTACATCCACTTTAAGTATGTACAAACAGTGCTTTAAGTGCTTACATGGCGTGTTCTTTTAGTACATATTAAATTAAGGAAGGGGGTTTATTCAATAAGAAATGGAGCAATGTGCACTCTGTAGTAATAGTATAAATGTATTAGCACCTATGGGATTTCACTTCAGTCAAGCAAATAGGGTTAATTGCAGTGGGTTGCTACTGTACTTTTTACATGCTTATGGTCCTGTTGACTAAGCCCCCCCAAAAAAACTAAATATAACTTAACATGACTGTGTATTTTTGTAAAAGGTGGCTGATGTTCTCTGGATTTTAGGATAATTCAGTAAACTTAACATCTGTACATTATTAATACAAAAAAAACAATAAGATTAAGAATTATGTACAGGAAATCATACATTGTTTTGAGTTTGTTATTGCAAAGTGGTTCCTTTATAATGCGCAGTAATTGTAATAAATTGGCAATACAGTGAACACGTACTAGAGTGACCCTGAAAAAAATGTCAATACTAATGACTATTTTATGCAAATCAATGGGAAACGTGTTGGAGACTTTGGAAAATACAATCAGAAACCAGCATTTTGCCTGGGGTGACGCAGCTATATCCCAATAGCACTAATAGTTATGAGAGGAGTAAATCATCTACAATTTTCCATTGCTAAGGATGGGAGGTGGATAATAGTAAGTTTGCGTCATGTATTAGTTTCTATTGTAATGGCCAAATAGCCCTGATCTGGTTGTGCAAATGTAAAGTTGTATGGCATTATAATAGGAGTTTTAGTGATCTGCTTTTGCTACCTATATATTCCATGGTGTTATCTTTTTACATAACATGTAAAGTGCATCTTATGGTGTGGAAAATACGGTATGTAGTAGGTGTATTGAAAATTTGTCAATACTGGAACCGTATTGTCAATACTGGAACCTAGATTAAGGCTTACCTGTAGGTGTTTGCAATATCTCCTAAACCTGCAATATCTCCTAAACCTGCAAATAGGAGATATTTGCCAAAAAAGAATGCACCGTTGTCTACGGCGCATGCGCACCATAGACAACGGCAAAAGGCACAGTGAGCATCCCATTGATAAAACCATTGATAAAACCGGCAATGACGGTTTTTACGGCTCCAGCGCACATGCGTGGTGACGTCATAGCTGTTCCGGCCAATCAGAGCGCCGGAGCGGCGATACCCGGAAGTAACCTTCCGGGTATCTGTGAAGAGATGTCTGCGGCCTGAGGAGGCGACGAGGACGGCTTTGGGGCCTCGATCTAAGGTAAGTAATGCATAATGAGCTAGTATGCTAGTCATACAAGCTCATTATGGCTTTGTCTTGCAGGTTTTTTTTGTTTTTTTTCGGGTTTACAACCACTTTAAGTAACACTAAACAATATCCTTATTCTTCAAAAAGAATCCCTACACATCCGTTACTTAAAGTAGAATTCCAGGCTAGTACTAGCTGAACTTAAAACTACTCCCACCCCCTTCTGACATTTACTAACTAATTAACTAACTACCCTGTGGAAGAACAATGCTTATATTTACTATTCTCAGGAAGCTCCAGTCTGTTTATGTGACTGCTTCAGCCAGAAGCCCCAAAGTAACCCTATGGATGACATCACCACCCATGCATTCCATCTATTGTTGCCACTCTCTCCTCTCCCCTGTAGCCAGCCGCTAGGGAGATCATGTGACCGAGGGTAGGCAAGTATAAGCATCTTCCTTTTATAGGGTTGGTATAGGAGTTGGAAGGCGGTGGGAGCAGTTTTAAGCTAAGTTGGTTAAAGGTTAAATTCCACTTTAATGCCCTGTAATCTACTTTTCATAAAATAATTTCTTACAGTGTTTTTCTACCTCCATGTAATATGCACCATCATTTCTCAACCTCTTCTGTTTCCCCCTCACTCCTGTTTGCATGGAATAAGCAGTGCATGTTAGTTTTGATCATGTGCACGTCTCTATGCTCACTTCAACTCCCATAGTTCATCTTCGTAGTGAACAAGAGGGGGTGGCTACATTCCTACATACAATGGGACCATGGAGAATGAACATAGCCACTCTCTGACAGAAATTCAGATCTCAGCAGCAAAAAAAAAGAATTTGGAGGTGGCTGAAAAAAATAGAAGGTATTTTTCTGAGTTAAGAATACATACTGTACTTTGAATAGAATTTAAACCAGAGCTTAGTGTCACTTTAAAGGACTTTTTGTGAATATTAGAAACTATCATTGGTGGAATCCATACTCCTTTCTGTCTCCACAGAACTGGTATTTCCTGTTCCGAGTTTATTTAACATGGAGAATAAACACTGAGATAAACCTGCAAATGATTAGCGTAACAATGGAAAGGATGTTTTTACTAGAACAAGCTGAAGATCATCAGTCTATAGTGAGCCTGCCTTTGGTTTGGAAAAAATGCTTGTGTTTAGCTTATATAATTTATTGCTACCTATGTACTGTTTTTTAATGTCTATGTGAATTGTCATTGATTAATAGAAATGACTGCATATAATAATAGCATACCCATAGAATTCACGTTTATGGCTCTCCTGATTAATTTGCTAACTCTACCAGAAATCTGTAGAATGCAAGTTTGGCTGGGCCACCTAATCCAAGCATAACTGGCCATCTCTTCTCTACTTTACCAACCGAATGCACAAATGTATTTCTTTTTCACTGTTATCAGCTTTTGAGCCACTAGTAACGATGTCCATAGACTAGATATACAGGTCCTTCTCAAAAAATTAGCATATTGTGATAAAGTTCATTATTTTCTGTAATGTACTGATAAACATTAGACTTTCATATATTTTAGATTCATTACACACAACTGAAGTAGTTCAAGCCTTTTCTTGTTTTAATATTGATGATTTTGGCATACAGCTCATGAAAACCCCAAATTCCTATCTCAAAAAATTAGCATATCATGAAAAGGTTCTCTAAACGAGCTATTAACCTAATCATCTGAATCAACTAATTAACTCTAAACACCTGCAAAAGATTCCTGAGGCTTTTAAAAACTCCCAGCCTGGTTCATTACTCAAAACCGCAATCATGGGTAAGACTGCCGACCTGACTGCTGTCCAGAAGGCCATCATTGACACCCTCAAGCAAGAGGGTAAGACACAGAAAGAAATTTCTGAACGAATAGGCTGTTCCCAGAGTGCTGTATCAAGGCACCTCAGTGGGAAGGAAAAAGTGTGGCAGAAAACGCTGCACAACGAGAAGAGGTGACCGGACCCTGAAGAAGATTGTGGAGAAGGACCGATTACAGACCTTGGAGGACCTGCGGAAGCAGTGGACTGAGTCTGGAGTAGAAACATCCAGAGCCACCGTGAACAGGCGTGTGCAGGAAATGGGCTACAGGTGCCGCATTCCCCAGGTCAAGCCACTTTTGAACCAGAAACAGCGGCAGAAGCGCCTGACCTGGGCTACAGAGAAGCAGCACTGGACTGTTGCTCAGTGGTCCAAAGTACTTTTTTCGGATGAAAGCAAATTTTGCATGTCATTCGGAAATCAAGGTGCCAGAGTCTGGAGGAAGACTGGGGAGAGGGAAATGCCAAAATGCCTGAAGTCCAGTGTCAAGTACCCACAGTCAGTGATGGTCTGGGGTGCCATGTCAGCTGCTGGTGTTGGTCCACTGTGTTTTATCAAGGGCAGGGTCAATGCAGCTAGCTATCAGGAGATTTTGGAGCACTTCATGCTTCCATCTGCTGAAAAGCTTTATGGAGATGAAGATTTCATTTTTCAGCACGACCTGGCACCTGCTCACAGTGCCAAAACCACTGGTAAATGGTTTACTGACCATGGTATTACTGTGCTCAATTGGCCTGCCAACTCTCCTGACCTGAACCCCATAGAGAATCTGTGGGATATTGGGAAGAGAAAGTTGAGAGACGCAAGACCCAACACTCTGGATGAGCTTAAGGCCGCTATCGAAGCATCCTGGGCCTCCATAACACCTCAGCAGTGCCACAGGCTGGTTGCCTCCATGCCACGCCGCATTGAAGCAGTCATTTCTGCAAAAGGATTCCCGACCAAGTATTGAGTGCATAACTGAACATAATTATTTGAAGGTTGACTTTTTTTGTATTAAAAACACTTTTCTTTTATTGGTCGGATGAAATATGCTAATTTTTTGAGATAGGATTTTTGGGTTTTCATGAGCTGTATGCCAAAATCATCAATATTAAAACAAGAAAAGGCTTGAACTACTTCAGTTGTGTGTAATGAATCTAAAATATATGAAAGTCTAATGTTTATCAGTACATTACAGAAAATAATGAACTTTATCACAATATGCTAATTTTTTGAGAAGGACCTGTACATCATCAATTTGGAGTATTACAGATCGTGAAAGGGAGAGAAATGAGTGGTATGTATTTAAATATGGCTTCTAGTTTTCTGTAAAATGGAAGAAATGCTCTCCTTTTTATTGAAAAGTTGGACGGGACCCTTGAAAATTTTATAAAACATTCAGGGATTGTGTACATTTTATTCATGTTTCCAGTCCAGTCCCAGTCCTTCCCCCAATGTTAGGAGATCAGGTGAGGTCCTGACCATTTTCTTAGAAGAGAAGTCCAGTCCTCCCTTTGAGTACTCAGAATTGACAAGATGAAGAATTTTGGCTGTATAAATCTCAACAGCTCTATAAAAATGTATGTTCCTAGAAAAAAATACATAAATATACTGTAGATCCCAAGCTTCTTCTGATAATGCTGCATAATGAATACTATCAGCAACTTTATTTATAGAGCGCACATACTGCCAATTATTTTAACAGATTGTAAGTTGACTATTTCTTGTAAAACTTTCGTATTTTGGCTCACTTGTAAAAACAGGTCTCGTGTTTCAGCTCTAAAGTTGCCTCTGGTAAAGCACCTGCTCTGTCAAAGAAACACAGATGACCTCCAGGCAATATAATACAAGAGCATGAGCTAGACTTCCTGTTATCTTGCTGACTTCTATAAACTTAGATGCGACATAGGTCGTATAGGGAGCAGCTCCCTTACAAATTGTTAAACTATGCCAAAGTGTATATTATGCAGTATTTATTTGACTTAATATTTACGTTTTTTTTACGTGCTGGTTGTACAATCTCTGAGCAACTGCCTATATTTCAAGTGAATGTTGACTCCTAAACACCAAGTTTAGAATGCTATTGTTATTATTGATATTGTATTATTTGGGAGTTGTAATAAAAGCCAGTATGCTATGGATGTTTTACACTAACACTCACCCTGTGGCTTTCGTAACATAAAGCACATTGTATAACATGTTTTAGATATGAATGGACTTTTATTTTTGTCTGGTATGTCTGGTGTACCATTTACTTGTGTTAAAAAGTATCCTGATCTCTTTGTATTGCTTCATCTGTGTGAAATACCTGATCACCCTGCCACTCCCCCTACTTTCCTATTTTAAAGCTTTCTGGCTGTGCTGGGAGAACAGCTTTCCTGTTCTCCAATGATGAGGCGTGTGCTGGCATGCCCTCATCTCAGCCATTAATTGGTAAGATCAATGTACTGGTGTTTCTCCACCCCACCTCTCCAAGCCCCTTACGTAGCTTATATGATCAATTTTTTTATATATATACATAAAGGTTCTGAATTGCATTTCTATTTTAAACCGAATGCATTGTTTTTCAAGGTAATGGTTCACATGTACTCTAAGCTCCATTCACCAGTTGAAACTAATCTTTAACCACTAGCCTACCGCCCATCGTCATATGACGGCGGGACGATGAGGCACTCGTTCTGGGCGGACGTCATATGACGGCGGGACGATGAGGCTCTCGTTCTGGGTGGACGCCATATGACGTGATCACCTTCCCGAGCCACTAGGAGGCATGCGTGCCCGCCGCGTCACTGGGGACCCAATGCGCGTGCCCGGCGGCCGCGATGTCCGCCGGGCACCCGCGATTGCCCAGTAACTGAGCAGGACCGTGGATCTGTGTGTGTAAACACACAGATCCATGTCCTGTCAGGGAGAGGAGATTGATGGTGTGTCCCTTGTACATAGGGACACCGATCGGTCAACTTCCCCAGTCAGTCTCCCCACCCCACAGTTAGAATCACTCCCTGGGGAACACATTTAACTCCTTGATTGCCCCCTAGTGTTAACCCCTTCCCTGCCAGTCATATTTATACAGTAATCAGTGCATTTTTATAGCACCGATGTTGCATGAGCGCGCAATTGTCATTCAAAGTGTGACAGCGCTGAAAGCTGAAAAATGGCTTGGGCAGGAAGGGGCGAAAGTGCCCTGTATTGAGGTGGTTAATGAAGGGTTGATTGAAGTGCAGTTAGGCTTTGACTTTGAATGTTCATGTGAATTACCTTCATTTATTGGGATATAGAAGGAAATTTCCATAAGTGCGATGACATTTCATCTTGGTTCTCAGAGAGGTGATGGGAGCCTGGCCTAAAGATGCCAGTTTGCGCCAAACCAATGTGGTGTACATAGCATTGTATGTCATTCTTGTCTTTGATCAGATTTCTAAATAAAGAGCCATTTATTGTCCTTCAGACTTTAGAGGAGCCCGTCTATGGCCAGTGGGATCGAACGTTTCCTGGCATTAGTGGGTGTAAACCACCACATTTGGTAATTTGGGGAGGAATCGTGCCCCATTGTTGGTATCATTGGGAGGAAGAGTGCCCCATCGCTGGTGTCAGTGAGAGGAATAGTGCCCCATCGTGGTTATCATTGATAGGAATAGTGCCCAATTGTTGTGTCAGTGGGAGAAATGGTGACCCAGTATTGATGTCAGTTGGCAGAATAGTGTCTCATATCAGTTGGAAGAATAGTGCCCCAAGGGCCAGATAGAGGCAGGCAAAGTGCCGCAGTTTGGAGACCCCTGTCTTGGATGGTAATATTGTGTACCTAAAAAAAAAAGTAAGAGATGTTTTTTTTTTTCGAATTCTAAAAGGTAAATTGCAACGTTGTTATTTGGATTAGAGAGATGAAAAACTAACAATTCTCTTCACCTGTCCATAAACTTTTAGATACATAGTTAATATATGTGTCCTGATTCTTACATAGTAGTTTTATTACTTTATCTTAGATAAGTTACATTTTTAGCACAGTTAGTGTCTGTGAAGCAGGCTGCTAGTTGGGCAAATGGGCCCTCAAGCTTAGATTGGCTACAGTGAGATGTTGTTTGGGAATGTGACATTTAATGTTAATGTTCCCAGTGGCAACAGTGAACTTAGCACCCCTTTGAAAACCAAATGTCATACACTGTTGTGAAAAACATTTGAAATGTGCATGTTTTTTAGAAATAATAATTCTAGTGGAACCATACTGCAGTTAATATATTGTATATACCGGTACCTCTTATACGGTATATATTTGAATAGTTCTATGGATTTTTTAATGATGAATCTGAAAATTCATATTGCAGTTTTGTGTGGATTCCCACAGTATCAATTATCTACCAGCTCTTTATTTTTTTAAACAGATTCACCAAGCCACTATTATCAATAAACTTTCATCTACCTTCTGGTTTATTTATACACTAGTTTGTCATAAAATGCTTTGCAAAGACATAAAATTGCCATATACGGCTAGTTCAGCAGGGATCAGCCTTTCCCACTTGAGAGCAGCTGATCTAAGGACCAAATGCTCTTCAACAAGCTTGTTGGAAAATTTTCGCTCAATCAATGCTGCAATGCTGAGTAGTGTATTCTGATGGCGGGGGAGTCCTGCTGTCAGAACACAACAGTGCAGCAGGGAGGATTCTCTCATCCTCCTTGAATGTATGAATGGGGATTTTTTTTTTTTTATCAGCTAGGTGGCTGACCAAAAAAAAAAAAAAAAATCTATGGCCAGCTTTAAACAACCATTTCTAGCTTGGTAATCTATGGATTGGTCACAGACAGCTTTTCAATTTTTATTTAATCCACATGTATTCCTCTTTAACCATAGCCATAAAAATTAAGAGTGAGATTTATCAAACCGTGACATATAATACTGGTTAAAAGTGGAATATTATGTAATGGTATCAAATGAGGAAATATTCTTTGATTTACCAAACGGAGAAAAGATTCAAACAGGGGATTGCTAATACAAGTGATTTCAGCCTGTCCCACTGGGAAAGTAAAGAAATGGGCAGTGTTTCCATGAGTTACATAGTTAGTTACATAGTTAGTCAGGTTGAAAAAAGACAAAGTCCATCCAGTTCAACCATAAAAAAATAACTAAAATAAAAAAAATATCGTGCAATCCCAATTCTATACCCACAGTTGATCCAGAGGAAGGCAAAAAACCCCAGCAGAGCATGATCCAATTTGCTACAGCAGGGGAAAAAAATTCCTTCCTGATCCCCCGAGAGGCAATCGGATTTACCCTGGATCAACTTTACCTAGAACTGTTAGTACTCAGTTATATTATGTACATTTAGGAAAGTATCCAGGCCTTTCTTAACCACTTAACAACCACCTGCCGACAAATAACGGCGGCAGGGTGGTTGCTTAACTCTGGGAGGACGTTATATAACGTCCTCCCAGAATCGCGCTCCCGCGCGCCCCCTGGGGCGCGCACACGGGAAACTCCGTGACCGCCGGGTCCAGAGGACCCGGCGGATCACGAATCGCGGTAAATCGCCGCTGATAGCGGCCGTTTACCACGTGATCGCTCCGTCAAATGACGGAGCAATCACTTGTAAACAGACCGGCGTCATTTGATGACGCCGGTTCCTCCCTCCCCTCTCTGTACCGATCGGTACAGTGTGAGAGGGGAGGGGGAGGGAGCGGATGGCAGCAGCAGCACTGTGGGCTGGATCTGTGACAATTGCAGTCACAGATCCATCCATCCATCCATCCCTGCTCAGCCATCCCTGTGCTATACCCTGCCAATACTCTGCAATACACCCTGCCAATACTCTGCAAAATACCCTGGTGCAATACTCTGCAATACCCTGGTGCAATACTCTGCAATACCCTGCGAAATACTCTGCAATACCCTGCGAAATACTCTGCAATACCCTGCGAAATACTCTGCAATACCCTGCTGCAATACTCTGCAATACCCTGCTGCAATACTCTGCAATACCCTGGTGCAATACTCTGCAATACCCTGGTGCAATACTCTGCAATACCCTGGTGCAATACTCTGCAATACCCTGCACAATACTCTGCAATACCCTGCAAAATACTCTGCAATACCCTGCAAAATACTCTGCAATACCCTGCAAAATACTCTGCAAAATACTCTGCAATACCCTGCACAATACTCTGCAATACCCTGCACAATACTCTGCAATACCCTCCACAATACTCTGCAATACCCTCCACAATACTCTGCAATACCCTCCACAATACCCTGTGCAATACCCTCCACAATACCCTGTGCAATACCCGTGCAATACCCTGCCATACACCGCAATACCCTGCCATACACCGCAATACTCCGCAATGCCCGGCAATACTCCGCAATGCCCGGCAATACTCCGCAATGCCCGGCAATACTCCGCAATGCCCGGCAATACTCTGCAATAACCACTTCCCGCCCTCCGGCCGTCATATGACGTCCTTGACTTTGTGCGGGGATATCTGAATGATGGGTGCAGCTACAGGCATCATTCAGATATCGGCTTTTTCAGCCGGCGATTCCCTACACCATAAGAACAATCATAGCGGCTGTTCCGCCGCTTGATCATTCTTACGGGAGGCAAGAGGGGATGTCCCCCCCCCCCGCCGCCCTCCGGTGCTTCTACCGACTCACCGCTACGATCAAAGCCAGGATTGTTGTTTTTTTTTTTTGTATTTTTTTCAGGCTTCCCAGCCTAGAGGTGAGATGTGGGGTCTTATTGACACCCCCCCCCCTCATATCTCACTGTAAAGAGGACCTGTCATGCCATATTCCTATTACAAGGGATGTTTACGTTCCTTGTAATAGGTATAAAAGTGATCAAAAAAATGTTTAGGGCGGAAAAACATGTCAAACTAAAATAAATAAAGTAAAATGAAGAATAAATTTTTTTTTTTTTTTAAAGCGCCCCTGTCCCCGTGAGCTCGCATACAGAAGCGAACGCATACGTAAGTCCCGCCCACATATGAAAACGGTTTTCAAACCACACATGTGAGGTATCTCTGCGAACGTTAGAGCGAGAGCAATCATTTTGGCCCTAGACCTCCTCTGTAACTCAAAACATGTAACCAGTAAAAATATTTAAAGCGTCGCCTATGGGGATTTTTTAAGTAGCGAAGTTTGGCGCCATTCCACGAGTGTGTGCAATTTTTAAGGGTGACATGTTAGGTATCTATTTACTCGGCGTAACTTCATCTTTCACATTATGCAAAAACATTGGGCTAACTTTACTGTTTTTTTTTTTTTTAAGCACAAAACATTTTTTTTCCGTAAAAAACGCGTTAAAAAAATTGCTGCGCAAATATCGTGCGAGATAAAAAGTTGCAACAACCACCATTATATTCTCTAAGGTCTTTGCTAAAAAAACATATATAATGTTTTGGGGTTCTATGTAATTTTCTAGCAAATAAATGATGATTTTTACATGTAGGAGAGAAATGTCAGAATTGGCCTTGGTGCTCCAGAACGCCTGAAGGTGCTCCCTGCATGTTGGGCCTCTGTATGTGGCCACGCTGTGTAAAAGTCTCACACATGTGGTATCGCCATACTCGGGAGTAATAGCAGAATGTGTTTTGGGGTGTAATTTGTGGAATGCATATGCTGTGTGTGAGAAATAACCTGCTAATATGACAATTTTGTGAAAAAAAAAAAAGAGAAAAAAAAAATCTTGATTTTGCAAAGAATTGTGGGAAAAAATGACAACTTCAAAAAACTCACAATGCCTCTTTCTGAATACCTTGGAATGTCTTCTTTCCAAAAAGGGGTCATTTGGGGGGTATTTGTACTTTTCTGGCATGTTAGGGTCTCAAGAATTGAGATAGGCCGTCAGTACTTCAGGTGTGATCAATTTTCAGATATTGGCACCATAGCTTGTGGACTCTATAACTTTCACAAAGACCAAATAATATACACCAATTTGTACTTATTTTTACCAAAGATATGTAGCAGTATAAATTTTGGCCAAAATTTATGAAGAAAAAATAGTAATTTGCAAAATTTTATAACAGAAACGAAAAAAAAATCATTTTTTTACAAAATTTTCAGTCTTTTTTCTCTTATAGCGCAAAAAATAAAAACCCAACAGTGATTAAATACCACCAAAAGAAAGCTCTATTTGTGTGAAAAAAAGGACAAAAATTTCATATGGGTACAGTGTTGTATGACTGAGTAATTGTCATTCAAAATGTGAGAGCACCGAAAGCTGAAAATTGGTCTGGTTATTAAGGGGGTTTAAGTGCCCAGTGGTCAAGTGGTTAAAGCAATCTACTGAGCTGGCCAGAACCACCTCTGCAGGGAGTCTGTTCCACATTTTCACAGCTCTTACTGTGAAGAAACCTTTCCGCATTTGGAGATGAAATCTTTTTTCTTCTAGACGTAAAGAGTGCCCCCTTGTTCTCTGTGTTGACCGTAAAGTGAATAACTCATCACCAAGTTCACTATATGGACCCCTTATATATTTGTACATGTTAATCATATCCCCCCTTATTCTCCTCTACTCAAGAGTGAATAAATTCAGTTCCTCTAATCTTTCTTCATAGCTGAGCTCCTCCATGCCTCTTATCAGTTTGGTTGCCCTTCTCTGCACTTTCTCCAGTTCCCCGATATGCTTTTTGAGAACTGGTGCCCAAAACTGAACTGCGTATTCCAGATGAGGCCTTACTAATGATTTGTACAGGGGCAAAATGATGTCTCTCTCTCTGGAGTCTATACCTCTCTTAATACAAGAAAGGACTTTGCTCGCTTTGGAAACCACAGCTTGGCATTGCATGCCATTATTGAGCTTATGATCTACCAAAACCCCCAGATCCTTCTCCACTACGGATCCCCCCAGTTGTGGTAGGTGAGTGGTAGGTGGTATATATGCATTCCCTCCTACCTTCTGCATGATACCAGCCCATCAGCAGTGAAACATGCTTGGAGAAGGGTCCCCAAAATAAGGGATACCTCTCCAAATGTATCCTTGACCCATGCTGGTGAGCACTAAACTCTTATGGGTCCCTTGAGTGCCAAAGAGCTTGGTGGCTATCAGTAGTAGGCAGGAATGCCTTTGGAGGCAAGTTGATTTGAGCATAGTGAGGAGGCCACCTTTTCGCAGTCTCTACTACAATCGGAATATCAGCACAATTGCCTTGGCTGCCAAGTTGCTATTTCCTCTGTGGCATAAAAAATAAAACCTGTGTGACCTGGTGATTATAGAATTATCACTATGGGCAACTCATATTACATTTACCATTCAGGGCAAACTAACAGGTTCTAAGAAATAAGAAACTCCCACCCCCTTATACCTTTGCTACTCTCCCTATTCGCTTCGTACTTCTGCCGGAGCCACTAGGAAATACACAGAATTTCCCACTTTGGGGAGGGGGGGGGGGATTCACATGGCTTCCTTCTAGGATGCACTGTTTGGATCTGAGCGAGCATTTGCCAGTCCTTTAAAATGTTATGTGAGAAAGGAGATTAAATACTGTATTTATTCTGAAAATAGGGGGCAAATCGCAGGTGCGTGTTATACGCCGATAGTGTACCTTGGAAGGGAAGAAGGGGGACGTACTCAGCTGGAATTCACGAGCCATCATCTTCTGTTCGGCTCTCACTTGGCTCTCATGTCACACACACAGTCCCGCCTCCGCCACTGGCATTGGACCAGTGTTCTGTCTATCACAGGAGCTGGTTCAATGCCGATGGCGGAGGCTGGACTGTGTGTGTGTGTGTGTGTGACTGCCGAGTGAGAGCCGAACAGGAGATGACAGCTCAGTGATTTTCTGCACTGTCCAGGCTGCATTGATGGTGAGGTTGCAGATGAACATTGAGGCTAAAAAGAGGCATTGATCAGGCTGCATTGATGAGATGGGCATTGATCAGGCTGCATTGATGAGATGGGCATTGATCAGGCTGCATTGGTGAGATGTGCTGCAGATGGGAATTGATCAGGCTGCATTGAGGCTGCAGATGGGCACTAACCAGGCTGCATTGATGGGCACTGACCCATATTTTCATTCAAAGTTGTTTATTTAAAAAATACGTTTCTTTCCTGAAACTTCCCTCTTAAAATGTAGGTGCGTGTTATACGCCGATAAATACGGTAATTGTTTGTAAGTGCCAACACCATGCAATGCAGTGTTAGGGCTCAGCAATAAAGTAGGGGATGTTCTTTCACGAAAAACTGCCACTTTGTCTTGGATGGGCAAACTGATAGTCTTTTATGCAAGTGTTTACTTAAAATGAATGCTACCTTATTCAGCATTGTATCTCACTCTGTGTATTCACAAAAAAGATTGCATAAAAATAATAAGTTGTTATAAAATATATTTTTTTTTCACATGGAATGCTGTGTTTAGAGATCTTTAGCGAATCGGTCCCCATGTTTTACATGGGAAGGGTTGTTTTTTCTGAAAATGTATCAGTCAGATCATTGATCGGTTTAGATGCAAATAGTTCTTATCTGCATTTTTAAAGAGTAACTCCACTTTCCCCTCTGTGTGGTCTATGTACATTGCAAGGATTTTTAACAAGCTTTGTTGCAGATTCCCTCCTTTTATTACTCTGAAGAAATCACTGTTTGTCTGTGTCCATGTGGAAAGCGAGTCTAATGGGAGTGGTTTCATAATTATCAATCAGCTGCTGCACTTGCAGGGCTCTAATGAGGAAAATTGCAAGGCCTGCATCCCTTTAGACGTGATTTCCTATTTGTTGCAGGGGATGCCTGAAATCAGACTTGTATCTGAGGGCAGACTTCTGGGAAAAGCAGGGAGTCAATTACACAAGCAGGAAATTATGTTTCTGGGGGGTGCTCTGTACACATTCTGTGTACAGGACACCTCCATCTAGCCATATTGCATTGCATTTTACTGAAAATGACAGAGCTGCAGATTGAAAAGGAAAGGTCATTTTTAATAACATTCAATTACAATATGACTTGTGTTGCTAGTGTATACGCTATATTATTTATTTTTTATTATTTGCTATTTTTTTTCCCATGAAAGTGTAGTTTCCCTTTAATATCTGAGTTGTAATTTTGTATCTTATATCTAACAAATTTCTCTCTAACTAAATGCATCCAAGTTTTAACTTTTAATATAAACATTTTTTCTATGAGATAGCCTAAATGCTTCCATTTTATTTAATATTCTATCACACATCCGAGCCAAGAGAACATTCATCTTTCAGATGAGATCAAGTCAGTACCATGACCACATTCTATAAAAATAGCCAAGGAATCTTTATCCGTGACCTTTTCAGAGCTTTTTGCCCATGGATTTCCGCCAAGGACCTAATGAGACTGGGCCACTGCTAGGCAATTGCAGCTAATCAGTGAGCTACAGGTGTGATTCTCACACACAGCCAATGGCGTCATCTGCTCTTTCTCCTTAGCTACAGACAGTTGCTTCATCACTCGATTTGCATTTTAAATATTACAAGCAAAAAAAGAAATAAAATATGTTCATGTAGGCGCATTCAGCACAAGCAAAGGAGCAGGACTGGATGTTGTAGATATGAATATTTTATGTTTTTTTTTTTTGTTTTTTTTTCTAGCAGTCAGCTCAATTAAATTAATATTACAGACTTCCTTCAGTAGTTTGTAATAAGTAAATCAAAAAAGAGGCACTCCAGAAAAGGGTTCAACATTTTCCATTTGCTAGCACAGTCTCTGGGTTTTCAGCATGCTGGTATAAACATTTCAGTGGGACATTTCAGGGGTTATGTCACTGTTTCCCAACCTTCTTTCAGTCAAGGCACCCTTTGAGATTATGGACAATCTCAAGGCACCCTTTGAGATTATGGACAATATCAAGGCACCCTTTGAGATTATGGACAATCTCAAGGCACCCTTTGAGATTATGGACAATCTCAAGGCACCCTTTGAGATTATGGACTATATCAAGGCACCCTTTGAGATTATGGACAATCTCAAGGCACCCTTTGAGATTATGGACAATCTCAAGGCACCCTTTGAGATTATGGACAATATCAAGGCACCCTTTGTGATTATGGACAATCTCAAGGCAATCTTTGAGATTATGGACAATCTCAAGGCACCCTTTGAGATTATGGACAATATCAAGGCACCCTTTGAGATTATGGACAATCTCAAGGCATACTTTGAGATTATGGACAATCTCAAGGCACCCTTTGAGAGGCACCCTTTGAGATTATGGACAATATCAAGGCACCCTTTGTGATTATGGACAATTTCAAGGCACCCTTTAAAATTATGGACAGTCTCAATGCACCCCGTTCTAAAATGCAAAAAACTATGCTAATAGTTTTACATAATGCGGCAGCATCAACAAACGTAGGACACCCAACATTAGAGGTGATTTATTCTTTCAAAGCAAATACACTTTTGCACACTGGTACTGACTAGTATGCCAGTGTTTCTCTTCTCCCTCAGTTTCTCTCTCTTACCCAGCTAATGTGACTCCAGTGCTGATGGAAAGGGGCAGGGGAGGGTCACACAAGGATGCTGGGCAGGCGATCAACACCCTTCTTATCAACACTGATGACATCAGGACACCAATAGCTGGAAGGCTGAAATGGTGCACAACAAAAACCTGTGGCTTTCTGCAACTAAAAGTCATGCTTGATCCACCTGCTGGCTTGTATACATTTTTGAGCAATTTTTAAGCATTTTTCCAAGGCACCCCTGAAGAAACCTCAAGGCACCCCAGGGTGCCTGGGTACCCTGGTTGAAAATGACTGAGTTATGTAAAGCCTAAGCTCCCATTTGAAATCTGCCTTCTGATAAGCACCGTTTTTTTGGGAACTTGCTGGAGTAGATACCAGTCCATTTTTTTGAGGATTTATTGCTGCAAAGGGCTTCAAAGGTTGATTTAAATAAAGGCTACAATTCACCAAGCAGACACCATGAGCAAGTGAAAAGAATTAAGCTCTTCCCTGGATAACCTTAACGAGTCACTGTCATTGGGTTTTTGAAGGTTCTCATGCATCCAGATCATGGAATAGCTAGTAGGAATCAATCACATGCTACCAGGCTTGCTCAGGTAGTTACTTGGATTAGTGGCAAAATATCAACACTACCGAACATGTCAAGATAAATGTGACTAATTACTACCAGCACTACTGTAATTGTGTTCAGAATTATTAAAATGTATTTTATAGGACTGGACTAAAGTTTAAATGACCAGTCAGTGTAATATAGTTAAACACTTGGTTAAATGCAAACAGTGGGGTGATTTATTAAAACTGAAGAGTGCAAAATCTGGCACAGCTCTGCATAGATTCCAATCAGCTTCCAGGTTTTATTGTCAAAGCTTAATTGAGCAAGATGAAGCAAGAAGCTGATTGGCTACCATACACAGCTGCACCAAATTTTGCACTCTCCAGTTTTGGTTAATCAACCCCAGTGTTTTTATTAAGAAAGTCTGATGTGATAAAATCATCAATCTCGTTGGTCATTTAACTATATCTAGTTATATCTAGTTCTTCTTTGCTCAAAACAGGGGAACCTTCGGTAGGTGGGAAAATGATTGGGTCATGTTGAACTATCATAGGGGGTGATGGTGAGCATTTGTCTCAGACAGAAGCACCCACAATTACATTTGTTGTAAAACCTATGTGCTAACTAACTAGTTGATCTTCCCCACTCATTGTGAATTGGGAAAGAAGGTGTTAACCGTGTGAGGGTTGCTTGGTCTGTGGAAAATCCCTTTAGAAGTAATATTAATTTAAAATGAACTTCAGAGAAAAGTTTTCCTGATACATTTCTGTTATTCATACTGCAGATCAACATATCACATTGATTACATTATGGTGTATGGTTCATGCAAAGGTGTAGACTACATTAACTGTACAAACACATTAGGAGCCCTGTTAACAGTCATAAGAGATTTACTATGCACTTTAGATAACACCAACATGTTAGCCTTTCTGAGCTAGCATTGAATAGTGAACAAAACTTGGCACATCTCATTTATGACACTGCAAAGCATCTGTTTATTGACAGAAATTTTAATGTGTTAGTTGCTCGTTTTCTTGGTGGTTCATGCACTAAGGTGGTTGCTTCCACTAAGAGCTCTGGCATCATAGGAAGGCAATGTCTCCCCAAAATTAATTATGTGCCCCCTCCTAGAAATCCTGCATATAGTGTCCCCTATTAATTCTTCTGTAGTATGCTCACTCATTACTATGAGTCAGTGTCTGGTGCTAGATTTGATTATTCAATTGTGATATAACTTCAATACATTCACTGCAAGATTTTTTCAAAAGCAGAAAAGTTAACAGGTTACATTGCCTAATCTCTGGAATTTGAATAAAAATACCTTTGTAGTGCCTCCTTCCCCCAAACTGCAAGGGTGAGAGCTAAGTCTAGGGGTAGAAGAATAAGCCTTATTCCTTGCAGGCTTCCACCATGTTGTGTGACTGGTGCCTTTTAATCCTCATTTCATTGGCGTGCCAACCAATGGTTGACCACTAACGTCATCGAATACGAAGTAGGAACAGCATTCCTGCAATGTACGTAAGGGTGGTGATCACCCACAAACCAAAGCATCTGAGAAAAAAAAGAGCACAAGAATCCCACCAAAACATTATGGGTTTTTAGATAGATACATGAAGGCAAGTTAAAGTAGAAGTTCATCCTAATACTAAAATCTGTAAATCTACAATCTAGGACTAACTCATCTAGCCCTGTAATAAATAAATAGCTATACTTTTTAAAGGTTCCATGCTGAGCTATCAGCGGTAGCTTCTCTGTGTAGGTGGGTACAGAGGAGGCAGCCGACAACGGAAGTGCCCATAGTAACTCTATGGGTGACGTCACTTCCCATTTATTTTCCAGCCGTTGTGGACTGTCTACTCTGAAGAGCTTCTGCCATTGGAGACCAGACCGCATCGGCTTCAGAAAAGGTATGTATAGCGATTTCTTCTTTACAGGGCCAGATAGGTTAGTCTTAGATTGTGAATTCCTGTAGATTTTGAGATTTTAGTGTTAGGGTGAACTTCTACTTTAAGTCACTGGCCAGCTTCATGAAGCTCTTTGGGGCTCTGGTGGAGACACCCCAACCACGGAATTCTTGAGCTCACTTAAGGCCCTTGTACACGATCAGAAAATCGTACAAAAAAATACCACTTTCGAAGCGATTGTATGATAATCTAATCGTTATTACACAGCTTTTGTCCGAAATTTTCCAAAGGTACAAACACGAAAATGTGTCTTGTAAGATGTCAGATGTACGATTTTGTACAGTTTTCGTCCGAAAATAAAATACAAATACAATACATTACATCACTTACAAATTTTTTATTCTGTCATACGAAAATTTTCGTACTTTAGTAACCTCTTCACTTCCTATATGGAGACTAACATGCAAAAAAAAAAAAAATTGAACGATCATTCCTCCGATAATCTATTTCTGTGTACTAGGCTGTACCTGTGTTGACTATTAAAATGTTATCTTATTTTTCTGCTGGATTTTTTTTTTTTATCATTGTCATATTTTAAATGTCTACAGATACATTACACCTTTGTTTTCTTTTTTAATTACCTTTGCACTTTCTTTGTGTCTTTTTTTTTTCACCTCTTCGCTCTCCTTGTTATCTTTTCTTTCTCCCTTACCCCTTTTTTCTCCCTCTCCCGTTTTCCTTTCTCTCCTATTCTTTGTTTTCTTCTTGGCCGTTCCCTGCAGTTGAACCAAGGTTAACCCCCCATCCTATTAAAAATTAGAAGCAGGGGAAAGCAGGGGGAATTTTTGCTTTGTTTTTCTAAAGCAACTGCAGTAATTGCTATTATTTCTTCACCAGTTGCCAGACCTCTCCTCACAATGGACAACGCAACATATGGACATTGTTGCAGCAGAGATCATGCTTTTGCCATATATTTGCATTTATGCATATGTATAACATGTCTTTGTCTGAGAGTAAACATGGAACGGAGAGGTAGCCAGACATTTGCTTTCACTGCACAAATTTGGACATGTGCTAGGCGTATTTATATATAGCATTTAAATGAACATGTAATCTCTGCATTTGTTTACAGAGGGTAGATTGCCTTTGGCTGCTTTAGGACTAAAAGTACCAGCTAGCCTTTAACCTTCAGCTGAAACTTGTAATCTAAGTACAATGGCAAAGTTAAAATTTGGTAAAGCATATTTATGTAATTTTTTTTGTTAAGAAATAGAAGATACATTGTCCCAAAAAACACATTTTGTTTGAGTCTGGCCATATGTTAGGATTAGTTGCCAGGCTGAGAAGACCTGGAGTTTGGCTAGTTTTATTGTCCAATGTATGGTGGTTGTGCATCTTAAGAGTGCATATTTATTTTTTCCAATTAGTATTTACTCTTTAGATTGAACACATATAATTAGCTTCTCAGTAAGAAGAGAGTAGAAAATAAAAACCTCTCGGAAAATACCTTATTTTGTCTTGATCTTGTTGTTTAACAGGGCTTTGATGCCAAGCAAATGATTCCCCCATAGATAATAATGATCAACCCTAGATTTGATCATTTCAAATTTTTCAGTAGAAAAATATTGTACAGCACAAGAAATGCAAGTTTGGTCAAATCTAATACATTTTTTAAAAGAATCAATTGTTTTTTCCTAAAAAAAAGAATTGTTTAATAATGGAAGGAGCTATTTGTTGTAGTTGATTATACTACTGTATCATTCTCTATCAAAATGGTCATTCTATCTTAAGATCGTATTGGTACGTGGATCACCAGTCACGACAGTATAATACTCTATACTGGCCGTTGTGCACCTCATATCTATGGATGTCACCAGACTCCCCTACCTGAAGGCACATAGGTAAAATAGTATTGGCTTCACTTTTACATTTTATATAATTTCTGCAACGTCTTCTAAGATAAGAGATTGTTTAGAAGTACATATGTGGCTGGCGTTCATTTTCCATGTGAACAAAAAAAGGCTGCCTTTCCTGCAGGAGAGATGCTCCTCAAAAGGACATGCAGCGTTCAAAGAAATGCAGCGCAAAACAAAGGAGGCTGAGGGCAGCCTCCAAACTGCCATGTGTACTGCTCCCATTTGAACAAAGCTCTGGTATAGCTATTGTGTCCATGTACATAGAAGTGTTTAGCTCTGTAATTTACACTCGCCGGCCACTTTGTTAGGTACACCTTGCTAGTACTTGGTAGGACCACCTTACGCCTTCAGAACTGCCTTAATACTGTGTGGCATAGATTCAACAAGGTGTTGGAAACATTCTTCTGAGATTTTGGTCCATTCATACATGATAGCATTATGCAGTTGCTGCAGATTCGTCGGCTGCATATCCAAGAGGCGAATCCTCCAGTCCACCACATCCCAAAGGTGCTCTATTGGATAGAGATCTGGTGACTGTGGAGGCCATGGGAGTACATTAACCTCATTGTCATGTTCAAGAAACCAGTTTGAAAAGAGTTGAGTTGTGACATTATTATTATTTAGGTACTTATATAGCACCGTCAATTTACACAGCGCTTTACATATACATTGTACATTCACATTGGTCCCTACCCTCAAGGAGCTTACAATCTAAGGTCCCTAACTCACATTCATATACTAGGGCCAATTTAGACAGAGACCAATTAACCTACCAGCATGTCTTTGGAGTGTGGGAGGAAACCGGAGTACCTGGAGGAAACCCACGCAGGCACAGGGATAACATGCAAACTCCAGGCAGTGGAGGGGATTCGAACCAGCAACCCTTTTTACTGCTAGGCAAGAGTGCTACCCACTACACCACTGTGCCGCCCGGTGCATTATCCTGCTGGAATAAAGGGATGGACATGGTCAGCAACAATAGTCAGGTAGGCCGTGGTGTTTAAATGATGCTCAGTTGGTACTGAGGGGTCCAAAGTCTGCCAAGAAAATATCCCCCACACCATTACACCACCAACTTGAACCATTGACAGGATGGATCCATGCTTTCATGCTGTTTTACTATTTGCATATGCCTGTATGCTATAGTCATTTTTGCAATAAATCCGCCATATACTTGGAATATAGCTGCACACAGCTATTCACGTCTGTGGGAGGCTGTTCATGGCACATGGGATGCCCAGGCAGGGAGAAATGCTGGAATTTCTCAGGTGCCCATGTGCAAGAGGCCTTATTCAAACACTGTGGGTAAATAACCAGTATTACACAGAGTAAAGCTGGCCATACATGGATGGAAATTCAGCCGGTTCAGCAGGGACAAGTTGAATTTTGATCCATTTTGAACACAAGTTGATCTATTTTCAGCCAGAGGTGCTTATAAATGTATCCGGTGGGGAAATAACCCCACTGTCAGAATACAATAGCACAATGGGAGGGAATCGAGTATGTGGATGGGGGAATCAAGTAATTTGCTTCTGTCCATCTCGCTGGTTGAAGGAAATAAAAGAAAATGACTCGTGTAGGGCTTTTTTAATCATTATGAACAAGAAACAATTCTATACTCAGACATCTAGTTAAAGCTTTAAATGTTTAATACATTCTAAAAACATGATGTTCTGATTGCATCTGTAGTGTTTTCGGTGTGTTAGTATTTACATCAAGAGTGCATACACGTACACCTCTTTTTGTTTATAGTAAAAACATTGCAGTTCCTTTGTGGGGCTTTACTTTTCAGTATCTGGTATTCCTGGAATGCCACAAGGTTACCAAACCTGGACCACAAAACACAAGACGGTTTAGAAAATACACCAAAAGCAACAAAAGAAGTGTATCCACTTTCACAGCTCTAGTAAACCATGTTGATCTCCGGCCTTCCCTCAAGCCCAAAGGTGTCCCGGAGTCCTGACCACAACATTTTCTAAAATGATGTGTTGGAACTAGTCTAAGAGAAATTGTTTTGTTCAGGCAAGCTTTTCTTCCTGGCTCTCTTGTCTGGGAGCTCTGTGTATATGTGTCTGCAGGAGAGAAGCAGAGTGGAAATGTCAAGGGTCACGCAGAAGGCGGAGTATCAGGTCATAGGCAGCTACTACCCCAGTGTGAGAAACCTGAAACGTGTTCTGCAGCTTAACTGTTTCCACCCCAGCTGCTTTCCCCAGCCCGGCCGAGCCAGACATCAGCTGCGCACGCTGGATAATATGCAAACTTAAATGTCCTGATGGATTTGCTTTCTGCATAATATTACCCGTTGGTTTTACAAGCAGAAGCCATTTGCCTTTTAACAACAAATATAATATCACATTATGGCTCTTTCAAGCTGTTATTAATATTCAAAAGTAATAAAATGAATGCGATAAAACCAAATGTCTGTGACCTCCGTGCAGTGATGATCTGAATAGCTAAACAGATCATCTTCCAGGAATAGATACTAAGTGATACTGGGAACATTCTTTACCGTGATAGGACACTTGTGAACCGTCTAAATTGCTTGAATCGTCCAAAAAGTCTTCAAAAGTAATCTCTGTTTACAGGCTTATCCCTGAAAAGAAAACATTACGTGATTGTTGGTTTATGATGCTAATGGATAATTATACGGAATGATAAGCATCCACACACACAGTTTTACTATGTTGAGAATACCGGCCTACAGGCTGGATTACTGCTCGTTCATACCTACCTGCATAGGTGTGCGCAGCCTATTGCATTAGGGTGTGCACCCCAAAGTTTAAACACACATGAATGCCACCTGCAGTCACAGGGAGGAGGCTCTGGTGGTGGGAGACAGTTGATTGGGACCATATTATATTACACCCTAAATACGGGTGTAATGTGTTCCTAAGGTTGAACCTAGCCTTTAATATAATGGGGGCATTTACACTGGCCACTGGCACCACCAACCACCCACCTGGTGCCGCCCCTGGATAATGCTAATGCACATGGGGTGATTAGGGTGTGGCCCGGCACACCCTGTGCGCACGCCTATGCCTACCTGCATGGGTAAGCACGATCAAAATACTGGCAAATGGAGCCAGTCAGACCTCACTATGGGCACTGCTGTCTATTTGGCTATTTTATGCATGCTGAGGTTTTGGTGTGATTAAGTATTCTAGTTCTAAAAGGTGCCCTACTTGGATAACTTTCACTTTTTCAAAAAATGTTGGGAAAACACAGGTTGTTTGGTCTATTGTGCCAAGGCACACAGTTATAGATGGAGCTTTAAACCTGCAAGTAGTATAATTTAAAGGAGAAGTACAGACAAAGCTTTTTTGGCCCTACTTTTCCTGCGGATGACACTTCGTTTTGCACTCCTGTGACCCGTATTCAGTCAAAAGCAGGCTAAACGCCACTCAGCTGGTCCAGACTCTCGAGAGATCCCGTCTTTAATTATTATTATTATTATTACACAGAATTTATATAGCGCCAAAAGTTTGCACAGCACTTTAATGTTGAGATGCACCCAGATGCCTGACCGGCAGCTGGCTTAGCCTTTTAGCGAGACGCTGAGAGGCTGAGCCAGCTGCTGCAGCCCTCTTCAGAGCCCGGTGTTCCAGTAAGCACTGGAGGGGCAGATCAGAGAGCTGGTGAATGAGAGTCACCACTCTCTACACACTGGAGACCGGAAACCAAGCGACCAGTGGTCATGTGATCACTCGGTTCTTGGTCTTAGGGCTAAGTAGGGGGGGGGGCAGGTGCAGTATTGATCTGATCTGACCTAGGTGAGTATAAATGTTGTTTTTTTTAAATTCCCATACGTCTTTTTTAATGCAAGTTAAGGCCCATACACACGATTGGAGTTTCCGACGGGAATTGTGTGATGACAGGCTGTTGTCGGAAAATCCGACCATTTGTATTCTCCATCGGACAATTGTTGTCGGAATTTCTGCCAACAAATGTGGGATAGCATGCTTTAAAATTTTCCGACAACAAATGTGCGTTGTCAGATTATCCGATCGTGTGTACACAAGTCCGTCGGAAAAAATCCAAACTACAAACACGCATGCTCAGAAGCAATGCTAACCATAACACAACATTAGCAGAAGTTGCCCAAAGGGTGGCGCTAAAGAGCTGAAAAAAACATATTTTGTGTTTATTGGCCGACAATTCTTTGCTAGACACTGCAAGACAAGTTCATGGCCAACGCCCTTCGGACAAAAGTCCTATGCTTTGTCCGATGGAAATCCGATCGTGTGTACGAGGCTTTACACTTTAAATATTTTGCGGTGTAAAGTGGACGTTTTTTTTTTTTTTGTGTCTCAATAGGGATTGACCCTGGGTCAAGTTTTTATTGAAGTTTATGTCCCAGCTGGGGGTGTTCACCCTCTTGATATTTCGTAGAGACTGTTGTCACAGAGACAGAAAGGGACAAGAACTCTGGAGCTTTAAGTTGTCACCAGAACAAGGAGTATGTTGAAATCTTCCATTGAGGACATTTGTTCCGGTGACAACTGTCATGGCCCAGGTTCACACTGGGCTGCGGGAGTGAAGCTGTGCGAGTTCAGCTGAACTCGCACGATTTCACTCCTGCCTGTCAGTCCCGATTTCAGCTTGATTACAGAGACATCTGACACAGATGTCAATGTAAATCGCGGCTGAAATCGCAAAAAGTAGTACAGAAACGACTTTTTGAAATCGGTGCAGCGCCGCAGATGCGGCATCGCACCGATTAGGACGGTGCCATTGCCCGCAATTTGCGGCAAATTTCGCCGATTTGACATGCGATTTGACATGTCAAATCGCACCAGTGTGAACCAGGGCTTAGAGAGGAATTTCCTTCACTTTTGGGTAGATTTCCTCTCATTTCCTGTTGCTTTTACGGGAAGTGAAGGTACATCTCCTCAGTGGGCCACAAACAGATGTTTCAACCCTTCTATACTCTATCCAAATCAAAAAAATAAAAATAAAATAATAATAAAAACATTAATTAACAAGGTCTGCATGATTCCACAAAGCATTTTGGTGTCCTTGAAAATCCTATGCTAATGCTGACTTTCTAAAAGTCAGCATTTGCATAGGGCTAAGCACACCCTCCCCAGGTTACAGCACTCGTAGTAATTTGTTGCTCCATCACTGAGCATTGCATGAGACTTGGTGGGCAGTTTTAAGATTCATCCCATAACTTTAAATTTGTTATTTTAAATGGGGTTCCCAGTGTGCATCCTGGAAGCCTAGAATCACTGTTACAGTAATCTAGTGCAACCTGTGGGGTAGGAAGATGGAAGAGAGCCAAGAACCTCACAGCTGTATTTGGATTTGGGAAAGCAATAGTGAATGGATGAAATTGTCTATTCACATCATTTTACTATGTACTCTTTGTCCGCCATAAGTGGTCTAAAAGTAGCCATGAAGATTGTCCTGGCCAAATAAGTAAATGTTCATGTTTGTGGTCTATGGCCATCTTTAGAGATGAACGATCTTCTTTAAATTAACAGTGAGCTGCATGAGTGTGAGTGAAGTGAACCTGTGCATGTTGCAGTCTTTTCTACCTCTTTTGCACATAATTGGATGTTCATAATGAGTATAGGTTCACTTTACATTTTAGTAAATCAGGCCATAAACATACTGCATTGGAGGATCTCTAAGGCTTCATGTACACGGGACGTTTTTACAACCTCTCCTGAACGATTTAACTTGACAAATAGTAACCTACGTTTAAAATGTCTGTTTTGCTGCGTTTACATGCCGTGTTTAGCGGGGTTTTGCCGCATTTGCGTTTAAAAGCATTTCATTTTTTTTTAAATGGGCAAAAACGAAAAACGCCTATAAACGAAACGCGTTTAGCCGTGTTTAGAAGCATTTGGCGCTTGAAATGCCTCTAAACTCAGCGTCTGAACTCATTTTTTTGCTTTCCAAAAAAGCCTCTAAACTCAACTGCCTAGAAACGACTATAAACGACCCTGTATACATGGACAGATAAGATGACATTGAATGAGTTCAGGGGCAGTTGAAAAAAGCATCCAACTGCCTCTGAACGTCCATTTAGCAGAAGCAGTGTACATGGGGCCTAAAACGTTTTTATTTCTACTTACTGTTTTTTTTTTTTTTTTTATAAGATCTGGCTGTCTTTGGTATCTGAAACATAATCGTTAGCGAATCAAAGAGACCAATTTAAGCGTAGTTCACCTTTTTTGCTAGCCTCTTTAATCCTCTGCACAGACTAGGAAAAGATGGGGGAGCAATGTAAGGCAGTCAGGCTGTTCTACTTTGCATAGTGCTGCCATTGTACTGTAGAGAGCCTACTGATAGGTGTAGAGAGATGACCTCATCCCTAAGCAACTGCTTTTTTGCTATCCAATCAAACACATGACCAAGTCTTTGACCAAGCAGTATTGCTTTTAAGTATATGCAAACCCAAAGACAAAAATCGAATATATTGCTAACCTGTCCTTAAATGGGGTGGCTGCATTCATTTTTATTTTTTAGCTAAGAACATTTTCAGCAAGTGCACAAAAAATCTGCTGATTTTGCAAAAAATGCCCCATTCATATGTGCATACTGTTACAGACTGTGTTCTGAGTCATACATCAGTTCTGCATGGTTGTACACTTGGGGATGCACTTGGAGATCTGTGCAGCCGTCCACCTACCATTGATTTGAACAGGCTGCCTGCATGCAACTGCATGGAATACCTGTGCTTCCTGTGTGGGTAAAGATGGCCCTTTGTACGAGTGTATGGAACAGTACACCCATGTGAATGAGTTCAAATGCATTGGCCTTGTCACTTCCTGTGAGCTGAAGTGAAAGCACAAACAATGTTATCTTTCTTCAGTAAACTACTAATCTCCCCCAATTTCCCACCATGTAATGAAGATAATATACAAAGAAAAAGAGCCGCTGCTCCAGGTGTATGATGATAACCTGAGGTGGAATGTCTCGTAGAGTGCCAGCCCCGGCCCGCCTCCGTGGGAAACTAACTTGTAAGAAAAGAAATGGCTGCACATCCAGGAATTCCGATTGCCTTTTATTGTTCAAAGTGATAACACCAAAGACACCAACACGAGGTCACGTAGACGCTTTTCACACAAACATCTTGTGCTTAATCATTACCATGGTTTGTGTGAAGCGCGTCTACGTGACCTCGTGTTGGTGTCTTTGGTGTTATCACTTTGAACAATAAAAGGCAATCGGAATTCCTGGATGTGCAGCCATTTCTTTTCTTACATGTAATGAAGATAAAGAGGGGAAGACATGTTCAAGTCCAGCCTGGGTGACCACCATGGTTCCCTCCATAGATACAGTGAAGTCAGGGAGTGTTGGAACCCAGGGGCAGGAAGAATCCCCAGGTGAAAATAAAGGGGAAAAAAACCAAGAAAACGAATGTAGCCACCACATCTAAGGACTGGTATGCTACAATATATTACATTTCTTTAAACTTATTAGAGAAATGTAGGGTCAGGAACGTGACTGGGGCCTGGCAGGAGTGAGGGAATCTCAGGAGTGGCTGAACAGTATTACAAATCTTTGGCAGGTAAAACAATGTACACATATATATTTCAACTGTGTATTTAACCTTTTGCTTGGAGTTCTGCTTTCACTGAGTGTGGCATTGTAAGGGATATGGATCTGTTTACTTATTAATTCTGAATTTAAAAAATAAATAAAAAAATACACATTTTTTTTTACCTGGTTTGGGAAGTATCCAACTGAGTTAACCCCTAACCAAACCATAGTTTCCTTCAACAGTTTGCTGAACTTGTTTGGTTGTCTTCCTATGTGACATGTGACACTGCAGCCCAACGTCTATATTTACGCTGTATTGGCAATCTGAGAACACACCATTATTATAGATGCTGGATTGTATTGTGTTACATTCTGAAAACAAATACCAACTAGAGTGGTGACATGTATATGGTCTATAGTATTTCTCGACCTGCTGTCTTTTTTTCATAGTCACGGTTTTCAAGGTATTGACATATTTATTTATTGCACTAATATATTTTACATCATTTTTTGAGTACACTAGTCTCAAGAGAAACTTATAGTTAGTATGATATGGCAACTGCGCACTTCCGTTTGTGCATATCATCTCTGTGATGGATGAACAAGGTGACACATATGTACAGTATCTAGTAAGTTGATTTGCTCAGGAATGAAAGGTGGCCTTGCCAATTAATTACAATGTCACGGTGTTGCTTGCTTAAGTACAATTCGATTGCTACATGAATGTTTTAAATAGATGCTTTTATACATTTACTATCAATTTTAATAAATTATGACTTGACAATAATAGCACACTTGGCTATATATTGGACTATACAGTGGAACCTTGGATTATGAGCATAATCCATTCCAGGAGAATGCTTGTAATCCAAAGCACTTGCATATCAAAGCGAGTTTCCCCATAGAAGTCAATGGAAACAAAAATAATTTGTTCCATATTGACTTCTATGGCATGCAATACCGCATGTGGCCAGAGGTGGGGGGCGCCGAGAGACTCTGAAATACTCGGTGACTGTTCGGCTGCATTCGGAAAGGCTCGGGAATGGAGTATTTCCAAATGTTTGCCAGTCTTTCCGAAAAGGCTCTGAACAGCTCCGATCGGCTCCGGTGCCCCCGCACCTCTGGCTAAATGCGGTACTGCTAACCGCAGAGGCGTGAATCCTACTCGTTTTGTGAGACAACACTCGCAAACCGAGTCAGGATTTAAAAAATAATAATTACTTGTATTGCAAAACGCTCGTTAACCGTGTTACTCACAATCCGAGGTTCCACTGCATGCCCTAATATAGATTTTTGTGTTATAAAGGATAATGATACTATTGGGCATTATTGCTGTCTACTTGACTGCTGCTGGCAGATCTTTAGAACGTGTGTATGGGAGATAATGTCACTGTGCTGCCACTGAACCAGTCAACCTAGCCATACACCCTTAGATTTTATTCAGCATACAGGCTGAGCTATACAAATCTGACAAATTCCGCCATCCATGCTACATCGAGTTGATGGAATCCAGTTCATGTTGTATTTTGACAGCCGTTCCCAGCAGCAGCAAGAATACCAGACAGCAGTTGCATCTGATTGGATGCAGCTGCTGTTCTGGCTAAAATTTTCTATCCGGTTACTTCGATTTTTTTAACGATATCAAGCAGTAGAGTGGCAACGGGTCCATCCATGGAGCCAATTTTGAGCAGTTCATAAGGAACCAGGCAAAATTCTTACTGTCTTAGGTCAGCATTCCAAGCAGTTTATTGAAGCATGAAATTTGAACACTATTAATCTTGCTATGGAATAGAGGCGATATACTGAGAAATGGAATGTAAAAGTATATTCTTATCAAGTTTTATACATGATACACAGAAAAATGCAAAATGTGCCCATTAGCCAAGTGATTGATGAGCACCTTGCAAAGACTGTAGTGTGTCTGTTCTACCTTCAATGCCTAATAGTATTGCAAATAATTGAACAAACATTGTCTGGTGTCTTTTGTAACCCATGATGCAGGCCTTTGCTTCCCAAAACAGCTATGATTGTTCTCCTTGTACCTAAAGTGTTATTAAACCCACAACAGTAAAATCAGTCTGTATATGCAGTAAAGCATGCTTGGTATACTTACTGTGGAACCTAAGGGGTTAATCCTGCACATTGTGTAAAAAGGCTGTTTGATCCTGTCTTCTCTGATCCTCCCTTTTTTTATTATCCGCAATCCATCTGCTGATAGTACAGAGCACCAGGCGGCACTCTGCACATGCTCAGTTTGGTGTGTATTGCTAGAGAGTTTTTTTTTTTGGGGGAGGGTGCATGTGATCAGCACTGGGACAATCAGCACTGCTTAGACAGAGGGTCAGGGGTTATGCAGCCTCATAGGACAGCTAGAGGAGAATGAAAACTCCTCCTAAAAGCTTCAACCAGTGCTTGACAGGAGTCACAAGACTGCTATGTACTGCTGATGGGAAAAGGCATTTAGCAGTTTATATTTACTAAAATTTACATCATTTACTAAGTCCTGGAGCATTTCACCTGGCTTGTTCTAATAAAACTGAGATCAAAGAAATATGGTATCTGAAGTTTATGGGGACAAGATGGTTTAACTATATGTCCTTGAGACAGAACACAGTGTATCTGCCTTTAGTTAACCAACTCCAGTGTGGTCAGTTTTCTGGCTGTGCTGAGAACTCTCCTCCAATGATTAGACGTGTTTTGACATGCCCCCCCCCGCACAGCCATTCACTGGGAAGACGATCGTGTTGCTGCTTCTCCTCCCCCAGCTCTCTAAAATCCTTAGGCAGCTGAGATCAGAGGGTATGTGATCACGTACAAAAAAGCGAAAAAGGTATTTATATTGTTTTTATAGATATATATATTTGTTGTATATATATATATATGTATATATTTTTTTATACACACATATGTTTTGCCTGTCATTTCTTTTGTAACCGGAATAGGGTGTTTTACAAGGTGGGGGTTTACCTAAACTATAAATATACCATTTGAAAGCGTTTTGTTATATATGTTTGAGAAGTTCAAAAAATACCTGTTGATCCTACCAGAAATGTTGTCAGCTGTCACATATTCATTGTACACAATGCCACTTCTGCCACCCCACCTAAACTATTCAGTCTTGATTGTCTATGTTTATATAAAGACCACAATTTGTGTCTATGGCTAGGTTAGCCTATCATTAAAGGCTTTTTTTTTTTACCGTTGGGTTTCTCTCAACAAGTTGTATAGATGACATGTCCTATTAACTCCTGCATCCCCTGGGGGGTGGTGTGCCCATATTTCGAAGAGCAAAGACAATGTGAACTTACTGCAGCGAAGTAATTGTACAATACATTCTTACAAACTCCTTCTGCAAATGAATTCTAATATGTGATATTTATCTAGGAAGAAGTCCATGGTAGTGGGACAAGACATCATTTTAATTGTGCGATCATGCTGTGTCTGTTGTTGTTATCACTACAGTACATATGCTGTTTTTGTAGCCATTGAGCATTATATATTGCTTTATGAGACATCAGATGATAGTGTCTTTGTATCAAGGCAGAGAAAGCTGTTTTTGCAGCTGGTTCAGATGGAAGAAAATCTCTTTTTACATTTGACACAGATCATTAACCAAGGAGTTTAGGCCCATTATGAGCACAATAATACATGTGTGTTAAAGCCTCCTATTGACACTGCTTGAATTATAGTGTAATATATGCAAGGTGACACACTTACACCTATGTGGACATGGTGTAAAATGTCTATTAAGATTAATTCTGTAATAATTGCATGGCAATGCTCATTGTTTTCAGTCTCAATGCTATCAGATATTTATGTATGTCTTTCCAAATGCTTTGCTAAATATCTTTTGATGCATTTTTTAACACAGCCCTTCTCAACATTTTTACCCCAGAGGAGCACTTGAAAAAAATGTAAGCTTATGGGGAACCCCAGCTAAAATTATTCAGGGTCAGTGATAAAAATGTCATATATGCTGGTGGTCATTGGGCAGTATGTCCTCTACATTGGTGGCCATTAAAAAGAACGTATCCTACATTGGTGGTCATTAGGAAAAATGTCCTATACATAGGTGGTCAGTGGGAATAATGTGTCTTACCTTGTTAATCAGAGGGAAGAATGTCTCTTATGTTGGTGGTCAGTGGGAATAATGTGTCTTTCCTTGGTAATCAGAGGGAAGAATGTCCCTTATATTGGTGGTCAGTGGGAATAATGTGTCTTTCCTTGGTAATCAGAGGGAAGAATGTCCCTTATATTGGTGGTCAGTGGGAATAAAGTGTCTTACCTTGATAATCAGAGGGAAGAATGTCCCTTATATTGGTGGTCAGTGGGAATAATGTGTCTTACCTTGGTAATCAGAGGGAAGAATGTCCCTTATGTTGGTGGTCAGTGGGAATAATGTGTCTTACCTTGGTAATAAGAGGGAAGAATGTCCCTTATGTTGGTGGTCAGTGGGAATAACATGTCTTACCTTGGTAATAAGAGGGAAGAATGTCCCTTATGTTGGTGGTCAGTGGGAATAACGTGTCTTACCTTGGTAATAAGAGGGAAGAATGTCCCTTATGTTGGTGATCAGTGGGAATAATGTGTCTTACCTTGGTAATAAGAGGGAAGAATGTCCCTTATGTTGGTGATCAGTGGGAATAATGTGTCTTACCTTGGTAATAAGAGGGAAGAATGTCCCTTATGTTGGTGGTCAGTGGGAATAATGTGTCTTACCTTGGTAATAAGAGGGAAGAATGTCCCTTATGTTGGTGATCAGTGGGAATAATGTGTCTTACCTTGGTAATAAGAGGGAAGAATGTCCCTTATGTTGGTGATCAGTGGGAATAATGTGTCTTACCTTGGTAATAAGAGGGAAGAATGTCCCTTATGTTGGTGATCAGTGGGAATAACATGTCTTACCTTGGTAATAAGAGGGAAGAATGTCCCTTATGTTGGTGATCAGTGGGAATAACGTGTCTTACCTTGGTAATAAGAGGGAAGAATGTCCCTTATGTTGGTGATCAGTGGGAATAACGTGTCTTACCTTGGTAATAAGAGGGAAGAATGTCCCTTATGTTGGTGGTCAGTGGGAATAACGTGTCTTACCTTGGTAATAAGAGGGAAGAATGTCCCTTATGTTGGTGATCAGTGGGAATAACGTGTCTTACCTTGGTAATAAGAGGGAAGAATGTCCCTTATGTTGGTGATCAGTGGGAATAACGTGTCTTACCTTGGTAATAAGAGGGAAGAATGTCCCTTATGTTGGTGATCAGTGGGAATAACGTGTCTTACCTTGGTAATAAGAGGGAAGAATGTCCCTTATGTTGGTGGTCAGTGGGAATAACGTGTCTTACCTTGGTAATAAGAGGGAAGAATGTCCCTTATGTTGGTGGTCAGTGGGAATAACGTGTCTTACCTTGGTAATAAGAGGGAAGAATGCCCCTTATGTTGGTGGTCAGTGAGAATAATGTGTCTTATAGGGGTTGTAAACACTCATTGTTTTAGACCTTAATGCATTCTATGCATTAAGGTGAAAAAACTTTTGTGCTGCAGCACCCCCCTAGACCCCCCCCTTTTTTTTTTACCTGAACCCGATTGTTCCAGCGACAGAGACGAGCACAGCAGCTTCAGACACTGTCTCGGGTCCTCATTGGATAGTTTTATAGCAGCAGGAGCCATTGGCTCCCATTGCTGTCAATTAAATTGAGTGACACAGGAGCCAGTCCTGCTGTCTGTGTCAATGGACGCAGCAGCAGGACTCGGGAGCGCGCCCGCATGAGTGCCCCCATGGAATAGAAAAATTGGATTGCTCAGGAGGAGCAAAGCAGAGGTCGGACTTTACAGGCAACACACAAATGGAATGAAAAAATGCGTTTGACGTTTGACGTACAAGGGACTTTAACCACATTGTCTTATATATTGTATGGTTTTTAATTCTTGTCAACATTGTATTTTTTGATATTAAAGCATTTTTTCATTCCATTTGTGTGTTGCCTGTAAAGTCCGACCTCTGCTTTGCTCCTCCTGAGCAATCCAATTTTTCTGTTCCTTAAACTATTACGGATGTGGCAATGTGAGTGCTCCCTTCCCCCTTTCTTTATTTGCCCCCATGGAATGCGGCTCTCCGTGGGGGCACTCAAGAAGAGGAGGAGCCGGGAGCACCGCGGGGGACCCCAGAAAGGGAGGATCGGGGCCACTTTGTGCAAAACCCTGGCTTAGAGGAGGTAAGTAGGACATGTTTGTTATTTAAAAAAAAAAAAACAAAGCTTTACAATAACTTTAACTTGGTAATCAGAGGGAAGAATTTCCCTTACTATGGTAGTCAGTGGGAAAAATGTGTCTTATCTTGGTAATCAGAGGGAAGTATGTCCCTTACATTGATGGTAACTGGAAAGACTATCCCTAACATTGTTGGTCAGTGGAGAATGGATGCCCCCTTTACAATGGTGATCAGAATGCCACCCTTAAGCCTGGTACACACATTCAGTTGTTTTTTATTTTTTAAACCCAGAGATTGCTGTACTAACTAAGTGATGTTAGTGCACCTATCTAACCCGTTGTGTCTTTTGTTCTGACAGGGGGACTCCCCTCGCCAACACACATCACTATTAGCCATCGGATGCTGTTTTTTTTATCTTGTCCCTTTGACAAAAAACGGTCCTTAGACTGGCTTCTGTCTGAAGGACAGCTGTACACATGGTCCCAATGCCAGACAGTTCCTGCTGACGCGGCGAATATATTCAGTCCGTGTGTACCCAGCTTTACAGACAGCTTAAAGGGTAATTGGTGTCATGCTGCTGGCTCTACCAAGTAGCATTGGACCCAGAATTATGCAGAACAAAAGGCACATCAAGTAAGAGGTCAATCAGCCACAGCTCAAGGAACCCCTGGCAACCTTTGGAGGACTTCTAGTTGAAGATGGCGGTTATTGCACATTATATGCTGGGCATCATTTCACCAAAAAATTGTAACAAAGAGATTAAGATGTGAGTAATAATTACCCTGTTTCCAATTTCATAAAGTTAGGTTTTGTTTATAATTCAGGATGTGATTGTGTGGTGCAACCTGGCCAGATCAGCGCAGTGCACTGCTTCCTTTTAAAAAAAAAAAAACTTTATTGAGATGTCACACAGATATTTCATAATGTTCAATTGCCACCTCTGTTTACCAGCACGCAGTACTTTATTTTCCACTGCACACTGCCCCCACACCACCTCAAACTAGTGGTGTGAACCAGACAGATAGGGAGACAAGGCACTTTGCCTTGTCATGCAGTGGGCCTGTGCTGAAATAGCTCCTCAACACACTCATTCAGTTCCAAGGTTGTGGGCCACAGTTTAGCATCATCTCAACTTGGTTAAAAAGTTGCAGCTGATCTAGATCTGTAGTGATTTCAGTCACAAGAGGCCAATCTCTTAAAGGGATCTTTCTATCTGTTGGTAGTCCAAGGGTGACCATAGTATGGCTGATATGAGCAAGCTGTATAAGGATTTATGTTTTTCTAGTTATACTTGGGTAATGGAAGGAAGTCCTTGTGAGTGATATTAATATCTTGACAGTGCTGCAAGTATATGTTCTTGTCTGCAGAGATTTTTAGATATTTTGTAAAATCTCTGCACTTAATGAGCAATTGCTACCTTCCCTACACAGTAAATTGTTGGCTGATTGCACACCAGTGCTTACGAGGACAAGGAGATCTGCCATGTTACCTTGTTGATGAGAGTTATGTTCCTGAATGGCCTGATTTAAACAGCATAGTTAAAGTGGTTCTACATTTATAAGGTTTTTTTTTACCTTAAAATGTAACTTTATGTGAAAAATAAAAACGGGCAAACAGGCAGGATTTTTAATGCAGAAGTGACATACTTTGTCTGTCTGCAGGTCTTCGCTCCCCTCTCCCTTCTTTCATGGGCTTGGCTGAAAGCTGTTAGTCAAATCCTGAGGAGGAAGTCGGTGGTCAAAGCGCACTGTATGTGTCTATGGTCGCACATAGCCCGGCTTAGGAGCAAGCTCACCATGGCTTCCTGTGGTGGCACACAGAGAAAAGAAGCAGCTGAGAGTGCCAACAGGGGACCTCAGAAAAGGAGGTTTGGGGCTGCTATGTACAATTCCATTGCACAGAGCAGTTAAGTATAACATGTTTTGTGATTGACATAACACAGGTCCAATGGCGGGACTGGGCATGACTGCGAGCGAAGGCGAGCTTAGCCGAGTACACAGTACACTCGGCTATGTGTATATCGGCAGCGCACGTTCCTCTCTTCCCCTCACAGACAGCGGGGATCGGCGTATAACACGCACCCATGATTTTCCCCTGATCTTAAGGGGAAAAAAGTGCGTGTTATTCGCCGATAAATACGGTAATTTACAACTGCTTTAAGCTGGGCACACACGTGTACAGTTTATAAGCAGTGGCAACAGAAGATTTGACAATTGCCCATTTTTCAAAATGGCTGTCAAGTGTCTGCCAGTGTATTTCTTGGCAATAGAATATTTGAGTGTCTTTATAGGCAATAGAATGTATTTTTGGGTGGGAAAAAAAAATTATACATAGCATAGCAAATTCCTCGGCGAATCAGTTATAGCAAGCAATGTATAGATCTGTTCTATTACACATGGCAGTCTCATGTGTGAAATCGTCTAAAGGGAGAACCAGTCAGATTTTCCGTTTCATGACTGTAGTGATAGACTTATAAAGATAACTTTCTCCGAGCTTTATACATGAAACTTGTATTGTAAAGGCACTGTAGCATTCAATTTTATACATTATGATGACGATTATTATAACGAGCTGTCTGTTGAGACAATAGAAACTTTGTATTTCAATGCCAGACTATAGTCCTTGTTTACTTTCGGTCCTCACATTAGGTTCACAGTACTTGTAAATGGATGAAGTGAGAATATATAGCTATGAACCTTTTGCTGCCCTATCTGTCATGACTGTTATTTGCTACTTCCTATTTCGAATGGGTAGACACCCACTGTACAGGCAAGAGACAGTAGCTGCCTGTAAATTACTCTGCTCCTTTTTCAGACTGAATCTGTTGTCAGGATGGCTGCTAAGGCATGTCCTTGTGTATTCAAGCTCCTCTTTGCCTAAGGCAGCTGCCTCTTCAGCCTAAACCCTCTCAAGGTCTTGGGTAGATGATGCCTATTATTGTCAGCACTCAGCGTGTTGTTCACAGTACTCACACTGTAATAAATCGAATAGAACACACAAAAATAGCTGTTTTCTCTCTCCCCTCTCTTTCTGTCTCTCCCTCTCTCTGTGTGTATATATATATATATATATATATATATATATATATATATATATATATATTAGGGCTGGGAAAAAAATCGATTTTAATCTTGAATCGAGTTTTGAGCTCAAATCGATTCAGTTTTGAAGAAAATCGATTATTTTTTTTTTAATTATTTTTTTTTCCCTTCAAAGTTTCCATAGCAGGACTGCAGGGGGCGTATCCGGAATGGCACTGGGTAGCGTTACCCCAATTACATCTACTCGCTGCAGCCGCCGTCTGCCTACCTGATCAGCGTGTCATGCAGACAGACGGCGGCCATTGCAGTGTTCAAAAGCCGCACCTCCCGAGTCCTCGTCGTCTGTGATAGGCGGAACACTCAATTTCACAGCAGGCAGTATTCAGCCTATCACGGACATCCTCTCATCCTCGTCTGTGTTATGAGGATGACCATGATAGGCGGAACACTGAATGCTGGGAAATTGAGTGTTCCGCCTATCACAGACGAGGAGGAGGCGCGGCTTTTGAATACTGGAATGGCCACCGGTGTAGCAGTAAAATCCGTATACCATGAAAATCTGCATCAGGTACGGGCACAGTGATTGAAGCATGGGCACAGTGAGACAAGGGTACAGTGAGGCATGGACACAGTTCAATTCAACTAAGAGTAACCTCAGGATTTTTTGTTGTTTTATTAGCTAAATCCAAATACAGTATTAATAATTTGGATGTTTAACAATCTTTGTTGCACACTGCAAAAAAACAACAAAAGGTCACAAGCGCTAAATTGGTGGATAAAGAAAAAAATATAATGGATGATAATAATAATAATAAGAAAAAAATCCCAAATATTTTGGGAAGTACAAAGTATCCAAAAGGGGGAAAAAACAGAATCCGTACCCAGAAGTACAAAATACACAACATGCACACAATATAATCCAGCGCTCATGGAACATACATTATTAACTATTGAAAACTCTTGAAGAATTGATAAAAAAGCTTAGTCCATTTATCACAATAAAGAGAGGGATCCAATCCCAAATGTGCAGAGGGCAAATGAATCTTAACTCTCCAGTTGCCAGTGGTGACAAACTTGTTAAACTTGCAGTGACATCCGTGGAGCAAGGAGGGGTTAAAAAAGTCAAAACAAAGCCTGTGGCATGATCTCCATGTGAGCACAGTACCTTGAATGATGGACAACAGGCAGACCAGCGTGTGGAGGGCCCTCCAACCCAAAAGGATGCAGAGCCAGGATCGCAGCAAGGCTGGGACAGAAGGAATCACACACAGAGTTTCAAGAGTTTTCAATAGTTAATAATGTATGTTCCATGAGCGCTGGAATATATTGTGTGTTTGTTGCACACTGACTTTGCAGTTAGAGAAAGGGTTTGCCTTTGCAATTTTGTTTGTTGATGCACTTTAATTAATATAATAATAAAAAAAAAAATCGAATCGTAAATCGAGTTTTTTATAAAAAAAACACAGATTTTTTTTTGGGGGAAAATCGCCCAGCCCTAATATATATATATATATATATATATATATATATATATATATAGATATATCTATAGATATATCTATCTATATAGATCTATATATCTATATAGATCTACATATATCTCTATATAGATATATATATATATATATGTGTAGCGGGGTCCTCAATTTAGTGGGATACACTTGGGGGTAGTGTGACTCAAGTGTGTAATTGTGTTAGGGTTCAGACCCCTTTTTGTTATTCGTGGAGGATTGGGTGGTGTAATATTCTCCTTGACCAGTGGGTGTCAGTGTACCTACTGGCTCAGGGTAGAATCACTATCGGAGTGCTACCCTTCTTTGTCCCTTCCTGGAGATGGTACGGCCGGGGCGGGGAACCCGCCGTGGTATCGACGGGAGGAGATAAAAGGGGGAGACGCCCTCGCCACGAGGTCTTTTTCGGGGGATCATCTCTTCACGCACCCAGGCACCTTAGGCCTGGGTGCGGGCGGTTCAAGGTTCCGGCCTAGGCGCCCTAGGCCTGGCCGGAATGAAGATGGAGTCCATCCCAGGCACCTTCAGCCTGGGGTGAGGTACTATTGAGGAGGCCTGGGACCCGGTGACTCCGACTGGGTCCCGCGAGGGTGAAGTTGCTCCAGGGCGTTCCTTGCGAGGGGGCCCGCATCTGAGGTGAGGAGGCTGGGGAGGGCACTCGTTCGAAGACCCGGTGTAGTGTCAACCCGGTGACGGATGGGCCTTCGGTAACTCCCTTGGAGGACATCTTCCCCTGATAGAGGCCGCAACGCAACGGAGGTATTCATGTCAAGACTCCTACAACCCTTGGTCATAGCACAGGGGGTGTAGGGACCCAGATCAGTATAGTGCCTCGACCTGCTCATCCCACCGTATCATGCCATCGCATTGCCTGTATGTGGAGATACGAAATAAACCAACAGTTGGACTGTGATCGGTGTATGGACTCTGTTAATGGGAGCAAAGGGTGGTTCGGTGGTTTCTGCACGACAGACTTGGTACATGCTCAGGACACACCGGCCCGAGGAAACATCAGGTATTGTCCTTCACCTCGCCCGCCGTTGTGGGGAGGACATGGGCCGTAGCGCACCTCACCCTGTCGCGTGACATACCCCTAGCTAAAGAGGACGGGGTGAGGGGGTGGCTACACGTGGGGGCTCATCCGGGATAGTGTGTGTCTTGGCGATGGAACTGAGAACGTCTGTGTTTGAACTTTGCTGCCCGGAGGAGTTCCGAACAGGTCGGCCATGTGATTGGCCAAAGTGCATCCCTGCTCGGAGTTGTGGACATGACCCTAAGTCGGGAAAGGCCCACGCAGAGGAGCGTAAAAAGGGAAAGGTCCAGCCGTGTGAAGTACTACATGTGGGGACTGTTAATGCACTGCGCCACGAGGCACCCCATGACTGTACAATTCGTGGGCGGAGGCTGGCGGAAGCCCGCGAAAACGTACAAGTTGTGGGAGGAGTCTGGCCACGTGTGGAGATACACATGGAGACTCCGGCGCGTGGTCAGCGCGTGATGGAACAGCAAGTGGTCGGGATGGCCTCAAGCTCCCCGTGGATACCGGTACCTTACCCCACGAAAATGACTGCATTTGCTGCTCCCCTGACAGACACGGGAATAAGGCTCAGGCCCCCGAGGACAGTTGGCTCTGTATTCATGCAGAGACACGGAGGCTCTCGGTGTGATCTGTCCCGGATGCTCGGGACTGGTGGTCCAACTAAAGCCATTCGGGCGATGTGAGGCATGCAAGGAGTTCCTTTTTGAGGTTGAACCATACACGGAAAGGCCCCGGGCCCTACGCCTCAACTGCATCACAGGAACCGCCACTCCAGAGGGAGAGATCCAGGCCTCTGCGGAGGTCCCCGTACGTGCTGACCAGGGCGAAGTGACTGCCCAACCAGAGATTGAGAGAGAAAAATCCGAAGACACTGCTTCGGTCACCACAGACTCCCTGCTGCCACCCCCGAAGAGGAAGATAGGCCTGGTGCAGGCATCCTGTGGTCGTGGTCGAGCTTCACCCCACCGCTTGCCTGGCCTGGATGGCGCCGGTAGAGAAGAGAGTCCCGGACATCCCAGTTCTTCAGTAGGTCCAGGTGAGCTAGGGGCTGGGACTGTGGTGTTGGTTGGAGGTGTCGGGAGTTCACAGCCGGTGGAGCCCGAAAGGGAGGGTAGCCTTCCGTCTACTAGAGACTACCTTCCCGCCGAGATGTATGACACCTCCGACCTAGAGTCGTTGTCAGACTGTGGGGATGACGGGGAAATAGACGAGCTGTTTCACCGGAAGGGCTGGGACAGACGCCCGCTACCTGTGCTGAGTAAACCACAGGATTCCCCCATGTCCATAGAAGACAGTACGCTCCGGGCGCAGGCCCCGGAGTTCCCGAGGAAATCTAACCCTCTGACCAACTTTCCTCATTCAACTACATCACCCGCTCTGATGGTGGGGACGCAGCGTGCTTCGTTGCGGGCACCAAAGACAAAGCAACCCGAGATGGTGAAGGTACCTCGGCACCCGGAGGCCATCGTACAGCCAGGAGAAGGTGAGCGAGATGTGATGCCGCCCCTAGCCAGATTGCAGAGACTTTTCTCCCAGAGAGTCGCCCGTGAATATGGGTGGGAGTACCCCTACTTGCCTCGGGACTTATTGTATGAAGTTGAGGTCCTGCGACCAAGGTGGTATGACGAGTTTGTATGGGAAAAGCTTAAAGTACCCCATGCCAGGCGATACCTGTCATGTTCGCCGCCTGTGTCTAAAAAGTTCAAGGACTGCAGAGCTGATTGGAGACTTGGGCGCCATATTCATGCTGATAAGGTGCTCATCTGTAGGAAAGAAGGAGAGGATGTTGAGTATTCAGTGGAAGTGTTTGACGGGCACCTGAAGCCTCTGTTTCTGCCGGATCCAAGGTTCTACTTATAGGAGGAGTGAGCTCCTATCTTGTTGCTGTTGAAACTTTCTGGATGAGACATTCCCAGACGCCTAGAACTGTGCCCTACTTTTGTTTTGATTTGGGCTTTTCTTTTACTCACTGGAGACTTGGGAGCTGTTGTGTTTTTTTTTCTCCCTTTTCTTCATGTGCCAAAGGCAGAGACTTTTGGGGTAGAGTCAGAGTAGGAAAGCAGGAAGAATGAAGATCTCACCAAGTGTCATTACCGCAGCTCTGTCACCAGGTGGCAGTGTTGTGCAACGGTTGTTCGAAATGCTACACATGCATTACTTACTTATTGGAGTGAGCGGGTCTCTCGGCTGACGGACCCACTCATGCCAAGTTAACACAGAGTGTTAGGATGTGTTTTCTTTTTGTTGTTTCCCTTCTGCAGGAGATTCATCGGTCAAGACTACTGAGAGTGGGGTGGTTCTTAGACAGCGATGGGAGGGATTGTACATGTGTACAGAATAGATGTCTTATACAAATGTTTATCGTTTTATATTTCCCCTTTCCCTTTTGAGCAGGTCTTGGCACATTTAGTATCCAAAAATTTGAGGGATAGCCTCTGGGGCCCACTTCATGTCACCACACTTTGGGAGACATGGGTGTGCACCTGACGCTGGGGACCAGCGTCAAATCACAGGGGGGAGTGTGTAGTGGGGTCCTCAATTTAGTGGGATACACTTGGGGGTAGTGTGACCCAAGTGTGTAATTGTGTTAGGGTTCAGACCCCTTTTTGTTATTCGTGGAGGATTGGGTGGTGTAATATTCTCCTTGACCAGTGGGTGTCAGTGTACCTACTGGCTCAGGGTAGAATCACTACCGGAGTGCTACCCTTCTTTGTCCCTTCCTGGAGATGGTACGGCCGGGGCGGGGAACCCGCCGTGGTATTGACGGGAGGAGATAAAAGGGGGAGACGCCCTCGCCACGAGGTCTTTTTCGGGGGATCATCTCTTCATGCACCCAGGCACCTTAGGCCTGGGTGCGGGCGGTTCAAGGTTCCGGCCTAGGCGCCCTAGGCCTGGCCGGAATGAAGATGGAGTCCATCCCAGGCACCTTTAGCCTGGGGTGAGGTACTATTGAGGAGGCCTGGGACCCGGTGACTCCGACTGGGTCCCGCGAGGGTGAAGTTGCTCTAGGGCGCCCCTTGTGAGGGGGCCCGCATCTGAGGTGAGGAGGCTGGGGAGGTCACTCATTCGAAGACCCGGTGTAGTGTCAACCCGGTGACGGATGGGCCTTCGGTAACTCCCTTGGAGGACATCTTCCCCTGATAGAGGCCGCAACGCAACGGAGGTATTCATGTCAAGACTCCTACAACCCTTGGTCATAGCACAGGGGGTGTAGGGACCCAGATCAGTATAGTGCCTCGACCTGCTCATCCCACCGTATCATGCCATCGCATTGCCTGTATGTGGAGATACGAAATAAACCAACAGTTGGACTGTGATCGGTGTATGGACTCTGTTAATGGGAGCAAAGGGTGGTTCGGTGGTTTCTGCACGACAGACTCGGTACATGCTCAGGACACACCGGCCCGAGGAAACATCAGGTATTGGCCTTCACCTCGCCCGCCGTTGTGGGGAGGACATGGGCCGTAGCACACCTCACCCTGTCGCGTGACATACCCCTAGCTAAAGAGGACGGGGTGAGGGGGTGGCTACACATATATATATATATATATATATATATATATTTATATAGATAGATATATAGATATATCTATCTATATAGATATATAGATCTATATAGATAGATATATAGATATATCTATCTATATAGATATATCTATATATGCATGTTGAGGGAGGTAATGATTTACATTAAAAAACACATCTAGTTGTAAAGTGCAGTACATTTGTAGTACTCATTCTTGCACACATAGTGTCAAAGACTCATCCAGACCTATTTGTGGCATGGCGTGATCGAGGTTGTCGACTCATTATTTAATTACTGACACCTATGAATTGCACAGGTTCTGTGGCTGAAATGCAGGTATGACAGTGACTAAACCTGTATAACATAGACATGGCAGTAATTAAAGGGATGAGCCGGCAAACCTGTTTACACTTCTGACCATGTTAAGGTGTAACATGCATGTGATCCAAATTGAAATGAATTATAAGATGTGCTCAGATACTTAGTTAGGCTGAATTCACACCTATGCATTTTTGGTGCTTTTTGCATTTTGCAGATTTGCACTACAGATTGTGTTCCATAGGAAACCATGTAAAATAGACTGTAGTGCAAATCTGCAAAATGCAAAAAGCACTAAAACTGCATAGGTGTGAATCCAGCCTAACATTGGAGAAAAAATGAATTAAAAAACAAAAGTTATCACATTATATATACCACTTAAGGAAGGTTTCACATGATAATTACATTTGTAGTAAGTACAACCATGTATGCATTCTTATTTTCATTGGCAGTCAATAGAAATTCTTCTTAAAGTGATACTAAACACACACTGTTTTCCTTTTTCCTAATCGATATACAGCTGTCACATGACCCAGCTCTTTCCCAGCCTGTCTGCAGGGAAACATAACCAGGAACAGCGTCTAGTCCTCTGCTGCTGGTCACATGTTCAAAAAAACAAACAGCATTTAGGCCCCTTTCACACTGAGTCGTTGAAAAAACGCTCAAAAATTATAGGATTTTGTACCTCTATTTTACCGCGATTTTACCGCGTTTTTACCGCGATCGCGGTAAAAATAGCGCTAACGCGTTTGTGTTTTTACCGCGATTTTACCGCGTTCGCGCTAAAATTAGCGCGAACGCGGTAAAAACGCATAGGCGTTAGCGCTATTTTTTAACATAACGCTTATGCCTATGCGTTTTTACCGCGTTTTTACCGCGAATCCCATTCATTTCAATGGGGATAGGCGTTTTTACAGCGCTATTTTATGCGCCCTAAAGTTGCTCTAAAAAAGCTGTTTGCAGGATTTTTTTCAACGCCCAGCCAGCAAAACGCCTCAATGTGAAAGCCCTCAGAGATTTCACATTGAGAATGCTGGGGCAGGATTATTTCAGGCGTTATTACAGCGCTATTTTTACCGCGAAAACGCGGTAAAAACGCCTCAGTGTGAAAGGGGCCTTATAATAACAAATATATAATATCAATAAACTGTTTTACATTGCCATACAAATATACCTCACAAAAATGAGTACACCCCTCACATTTTTGTAAATATTTTATTATATCTTTTCATGTGACAACACTGAAGGAATTACATTTTGTTACAATGTAAGTAGTGAGTGTACAGCTTGTAAAACAGTGTAAGTTTGCTGTCCCCTCAAAATAACGCAACACACAGCCGTCAATGTCTAAACCACTGGAAACAAAAGTGAGTACACCCCTAAGTGAAAATGTCCAAATTGGGCCCAAAGTGACAATATTTTGTGTGGCCACCATTATTTTCCTGCACTGCCTTAACCCTCTTGGGCATGGAGTTCACCAGAGCTTCACAGGTTGCCACTGGAGTCCTCTTCCACTCCACCATGATGACATAACGGAGCTGGTGGATGTTAGAGACCTTGCGCTCCTCCACCTTCTGTTTGAGAATGCCCCACAGATGCTCAATAGGGTTTAGGTCTGGAGACATGCTTGGCCAGTCCATCACCTTTACCCTCAGCTTCTTTTGCAAGGCAATAGTGGTCTTGGAGGTGTGTTTGGGGTCATTATCATGTTGGAATACTGTCCTGCGGCCCAGTCTCTGAAGGGAGGGGATCATGCTCTGCTTTAGTATGTCACAGTACATGTTGGCATTCATGGTTCCCTTAATGAACTGTAGCTCCCCAGTGCCGGCAGCACTCATGCAGCCCCAGACCATGACACTCCCACCACCATGCTTGACTGTAGGCATGACACACTTGTCTTTGTATTCCTCACCTGTTTGCCGCCACGCACGCTTGACACCATCTGAACCAAATACGTTTACCTTGGTCTCATCCAGTAATCCATGTCCTTAGTCTGCTTGTCTTCAGCAAACTGTTTGCAGGCTTTCTTGTGCATCTATGGCTGTTCCCACTCATCAGAAGTCAAACTAATTAACAGCTTTTGTTGAGTGGGATGTTGTAAATTTTTTCTCAATCAGTGGGCTGCAAATCAGTGTATTCTGACAGCAGAGGAGTCGCGGCTGTCAGAATACAATAGCTCCTCCAGGAGGATTCCTTCATCGACCTCGCTTCTGTGGACAGTGGAATCTGTTAGTTTATTTAACTCCCCTGGCTGATTGAAAAGAAAATGTTCTATCAATGGCCAGCCTTAAAGATGGACCTGAACTTCTGCCAGTAAATCCCTTATACAGCCCACTTCCTATTCCTTGTCTGGTAAAAAGCCTAGGCTTATGACATCATGCACAGCTCTCTATTTCACTATTGTGAGAGTTTGCCAGGAAGGGAGGGGGGATGAGTCATAAGAGGTCCAACAAGAGCTGCAGAGCTGGAGGTGTGCCTCTGTGTGTCTGTGTAAGTCCATGAAGTGAACAGGCAGCAGCTTCAGCTGCCCACAGTTAAAATGGTTGCAGCCAAACTCAGTGGAGGGAGATATCTGCAGCATATTTGGCAAGTACAGAATCACAGTTTATATAAAATAATATGCAAAGTGGTTGGAGGGAAGCTTCAGAATGGCAAAGATGTTTTTATTACAAATTATGTGAGCAGATTGCAGTTCCTCTTTAATTCTACAGAAAATAAATTTTAAACAATTGTGTGCTTCCAACCTTGTTGCAACAGTTTTGGGAAGATCCTTCTCTGCCCCAGCATGAATGTGCCCCTGTGCACAAAGCCAGATCCATAAAGACATGATTTGACGAGTTTGTTGTAAAGGAACTTAATTGGCTTGCAGTAAGCTCTGACCTTAACCCTATTTAATACATTTGGAATGAATTGGAACGCCGATTGCTAGGTCTGTTCATCCAACATCAGTACCTGATACATCGCATATTTCAACAGACACAATTCAAAATCCTGTAGAAAGCCTTCCCAGACAAGTGGAGGATTTTAAAAGTTCAAAAGAGGGCCAACTTCATATTAATGACCATGGCTTTCTGTTGGGATGCCCAACCAGCTTATATAGGTGTGATCATCAGGTGTTAACAAATGCTTGTTTTTATAGAATCTTTACCGGAGATCAGTGGCGGTGCGTCCATAGATGGCGCCGGAGCGCCGCCCCCTCTCGTTCCCGCACCGCCACTAAATGACAATTCACAGATTCATGCATTGCATGAATCTGTGTATTGTCGCCGCTGCCGCCCACTATTCAGATGGCCTGCCTCCTGGTGAGCGCCGGCCATCTGAATTAGAGCGGTGGCCGGCGGTGGGTGTGTTTTGGAAGTGTCTATCAGAGCCAGCGGCTCTGATAGGCTTTCCGATTACAGCCCTCAGGCCAGGGGGGTGCGTTCCTTGGTCAACACTGCGTCAACACTGGGTGCGTTCCTTGGTCAACACTGACACGCATCTCAGCCAATCAGGTTCACCGGATCTGGTTACCGGTAACCTGATTGGCTAAAGCGACATCGAGGGTGGGAGAAAACATCGAGGGATCGTGGAGGATCTGAGGATGGCTGACCGAGAAAGGTAAGTGCCAGGCGGGGGGGGGGGCAATCTGGCGGCATTTTAGGGGCAAACTGGTGGCAATTGATGAGCACAGTGATGACAATGGCATGGCACAGTGGCTGGGTTTGGCATGGCACAGTGGCGACAATTGATAGGCACAGTGGCGACAATGGCATGGCACAGTGGCTGCGTTTGGCATAACAGAGTGGCGACAATTGATAGGCACAGTGGCGAAAATGGCATGGCACAGTGGCTGAGTTTGGCATGGCACAGTGGCAACAATTTATGGGCACAGTGGCGACAATGGCATGGCACAGTGGCTGCGTTTGGCATGGCACAGTGGCAAAAATTGATGGGCACAGTGGCGACAATGGCATGGCACAGTGTCTGCGTTTGGCATGGCACAGTGGCGACAATTGATGGTACAGTGGCTGCGTTTGGCATGGCACAGTGGCGACAATTGATGGGCACAGTGGCGACAATTGATGGCATGGCACAGTGGCGACAATTGATGGCACAGTGGCTGCGTTTGATGGCATGGCACAGTGGCGACAATTGATGAGCACTGTGGCTGCGTTTGATGGCATGGCACAGTGGCGACAATTTTAGGGCACAGTGGCGACAATTTTATGGCACAGTGGCTGCGTTTAATGGGCACAGTGGCTGAGTTTGATGGGCACAGTGGCGGCAATTGATGGGCACAGTGAGGCTGCAATTGATGGGTTTTTTTTTTTCGTTTGTTTGCGCCCCCCCAAAAAAATTTGAGCACCAGCCGCCACTGCCGGAGATTGTAGGACTTGTACTCCAAGGTTGCTGATTTTCAGTTTTGCTGAGAATACAGACCAGAATATAAGAATACAGACACCTCCTCCCTTCTCTTTTGACACTATTGATCATAAATCTATAGGAGCAATCAAGCAAGTGCAAAGCTACCACTGTACTCAGATATTAGACAGCCGAGTATGCTCTGCAAACACTGTAGCATGCTTTGTAGACACTTGCCATCTATGTAAAGGATAAGAATCCATATTATCTCATTTTATAAAGCTTCATAGATATCTGCATTATGCATAAAAATGTTTACATGTGCATGATGTGAGAGTTAAGCGGCCTTTTTTATTTTATGCTATACGAAAATGAACTGTGATATAGAAATCACACATTGATATCAGTTATCTTTTGAAAAAGTGTTTTGTGATTGGCAATTACACACATCCACCTTGAGATAACCCCTACAATGTACTTGCTAAAATGAAATGACTTTAAAGAGAAAAAGCCTTTATTGAAATGCCCACAGAGTTTCCTTCAACAGACAGATTAAAATATTACAACATCTGTATCTGCATCTCGATTTTACATCAGGAAAATAACTATGTGATAAGAATCTATGTTTCTAGTAGAAGTACAGTTATATATTTCATCCTGCTGTGCTGACTGGTAAAATTGATTGAACTCCTTTTAATTTTAGGGAAGAACATTTGCTAGGTTTCTGTGTAGCTGCTAGCTGGAGTTTGCTACTTCTGGGAATACAAATTACAAGGATGCCCTAAAGAGGATTGAGAGATATTTCAAGGTAACCTAAAATAAACAGGAATGAGACGATGTCGATGATATTGCTTACAGCGTCTGAATCTCTAATTGTTCTGCTAGCTTCCCGTGTATGATAGACATTTTTGCTCATGTTTGTGTGCCTCTTCTTTGGTTTTGTAACCAAAAACCGACATCACAGTACCTCTACTGTTGTTTTATCAAGTAGTAGAACTATAGGTTAACAGAAACCTAAGGTGCACCCAACCCAAGGGCATAGAAAGCTGCAAAGTGCCCCATTTGCAGCCCATGTGCCTGCAGTTAGCCGCTGCTGCTGGGGTTTGTTGGATTTTGGTGATTAGAATTCAATTTCACCAATTTGGGATGCTGGATGGATATTGTAAGCTTACAGAGTGTATATGGAGGGCTCCATATTTCACAATTTTATAATTCTTTAAAGAGGAAGTAAACCCTTCCAAAGAAACCGAACGGACAATAAACCCTGCAAGGCAAAGGCATAATCAGCCAGTATGCATCACACACTGACTGATTATGTATTACTTACCTTAGATCGAGGCCCCCGCAGTGGTCCACGTCTCCCCCTTTGGCCGCCGACATGTTGTCCCGGGTCTCGCAGCTCCGGCACTGTGATTGGCCCGAGCCACGATGACGTTACTCCCGCGCATGCGCGCGGGAACGGCACAGTACAACTGAAGCAGCGGCACATAGTGCCATTGCTTCAGTTGGCTTAAGTGCGCATGTGCCGCATGACGTCGGCACATGCAAATATAGGGATATCTCCTAAACCGTGCAGGTTTGGGAGATATCCTTGTTAGTTACAGGTAAGCCTTAATATAGGCTTACCTGTAACATAAATTTGTAAACGAGGGTCTACAACCACTTTAAAGGGAATTGTGCCATCACACTGAATGTGGTAACGCAGTTTTTTCGAACCTTCTTTAATCAGCTGGACCCAGTACATTCCCACACCAGGATTTTGGCAATTAATGGCATACCACAGCTTATATAAAGACTCTTTGTTGTAACTGATTGTTTTGTATAAACTTCCCTCTTGTCTATACCTAGAAAACCATTGTGATTTACATAGTTACATATTTAGTCCAGTTGAAAAAAGACAAAAGTCCATCCAGTTTAACCAACAAAAGGGGGGATTTTTTTTTATAAAAAAAAAAAAAAAAAACACCATACAATCCTATATACACAATCCTATACCCACAGCTGATCCAGAGGAAGGCAAAAAACTCAGCAAAGCATGATCCAATTTGTTCCAGCAGGGGGAAAAAAATCCCTGGATCAACTATACCTATAAATGTTAGTATCCAGTTATATTATGTACATTTAGGAAAAAATCCAGGCCTTTTTTAAAGCAATCTACTGAGATGGACAGAACAAGCTCTTGAGGAAGTCTATTCCACATTTTCACAGCTCTTACTGTGAAGAAACCTTTCCGTATTTGCAGATGAAATCTTTTTTCCTCCAGATGTAAAGAGTGCCCCCTTGTCCTCTGTGATGACCTTAAAGAGAATAACTCAACACCAAGTTCACTATATGGACCACTTATGTATTTGTACGTGTTGATCATATCCCCCCTTAATCTCCTCTTCTCAAGAGGGAATACATTCAACTTAATTGAGATGAATAGACGGACACTAATGCATGCTTGTCAAATTACTTTACGTTTCACCACCAAGACCCCTTTCACACTGGGGCGGTTTTCAGGTGCTTTTAACACTCAGGAGGTGCACTAGCAGGATGTTATGAAAAGTCCTGCACGCAGCATCTTTGGGGCAGGTTGGGAGCGCTGTATTTAGCGTTCCCAAAACGCCCTGCCTATTGGAATGAATGGGCAGCACTTTCAAAGCAACCCAAAAGCGTTCCTTTTTTGGGTTTAAAAGCGCTAACACGGCCGCGGCCCCAGCGTGAAAGGGGTCTAAAGTGTCCCTATTGCTTTAGCAGTTCTTGTCCACCCCAACTGTAAACAAACGCAGCATACGGTCTCACCATCACCATTTGTTCAGATTTTACCTCCAGAATGTGCATTGACAATTTTGTCCTTGGTAATGTGCATCCAGTTTTAAAGAATGAGTGCAAGACCTGCTCATATCCTACTCACATACAAAAATAGAGATGCACCTTTGTTTATGTATTGTATATTTTATCAGCTCTAGAAAAAAAAATAACTAGCATACCCAGAATGTGAGGTAACCAAGAGGTTATTATATAAAATTGTTCTCTTGGCTGGCAGTTTGTGTGATTCAAGGCCTATCACTGATGCTTGTTGGTTTGATGAAAGTACCTCGATAAGCAGTGTGCGTCAGTATACAGAGACATATAGTGCGTCTCGCTAGTGAACGAGGAAATCGCTGTAGCCTTCTTTTTTTTTTCCTGTTAAGCCATCCTACATGATGACAATCAATAATCTATACTGTAATGTTCATTATGTAATGCTTTTACAGAGGGAATCCTGGCCATATACACTGTCAAGATTTATTTGTGATCACCAGCTTGCTTGATAGCCACATCTGCTAGAAACCTGTTACTCTACTCTTCGATAAATCATATCAGCAATGATTTTCTGTCATGTTATGGAAAATGAAAAAACTTGTGCTATATTTTTTTTTATTTTTTTTTAGAACTCAAGCGGACCTTTAGAAATCAAAGCACATGTTGCTGGATTGAATTGAATTAATCCAAGTTCTGTATTGTTTTATGTAGTGTTTTCAGCAATGCATATATCACATCTCTAAATGGTTGTAGCCTATACTGTAAAGTGCCAGACCTAGCGTCAGCTGAATTGCCTCTTTTGTATCCTAATGAATGAAATTAAGTTGAACTCCAGGCAGATAAATAGCATTTAATATAGTTATATATTCCTTTGAAATAAAATAAATTGAATCTTACATACACCTAGCATAAGTACCTGTTTCTTGATACCAATCTCATCCCCCACACAGCAACACTCAGACTGGGAGAAGAAGCTGCAGCACTAGGAGTCGATCAGACCCCATGCGTGCACATGTGCTTAAATTCAGAGATAGATGAGCAGATTCCATGCCTAGTCGGTGTTGGTGCTTCTTTATTGTCCCTAAAACAGCCGCTAGGGATAATTGAAAGAGAATCCGGCAGGCTGGTTGTACCCAAGTTGATCAATCTATCAATTTGGTACATTCAGCCTGCCCATTAACGGTTCAAATCTCAGGCGTTTCTTTCTGAATCGACCGAGATTTGAACCATGTTTGGCTGGCACTAAAGCAACCAATTTAACAGTTTCCCAAAACAGGCATGTATTAAATGATAACTATCACAGTTGCTTGTGAACTGAACTGTCAAGTCAACAAATAACTTTGGTCATAGCTGTTAAAGGTGCAATGAAGCTCAAACAGAGGCTAAGATGGCAGCTTCCTTCGCTGTAAAACATTGGGGGGGTTTAGTCCCACTTTAACTCGAACAGGGAAAGCGCTTTCACCCCAGGTGACACCTGGTGTCCAAGATGTGCAATGGTGTATGGCTCACCTAAGTGGTTGGATGTGTATTTTTTTTTACTTTTTAGCAGTTTGCCTGGAAATTCAACCTTAGGCCATATATTTGCTTTATTTTTCATTGCTTTTTTTTTTCGAATTCATCTTGATTTTCTGCCATTTTTATTTACAAACCTGCCTTGCCCACATTGATGTTTGCAAGCCGATCATTTAATGTATTTGTTTCTAACGTGGTTGATGTTGGCCTTTTTATTGGGCATGCTTGTATTTAATCTAATTATTGATGAGTTTTGACCATAAGAACAAAGGGCAGGTGGCATCTGCCTGTCCTCTGTTGCACCAGGACCTGCCAGTTTTTCACATGAGTCAGATTCAATGGATGGAAGGTGGCACCTTTGAATTCCACCTTCCTTAAGTTTTACACAGATTGTCCAGTAATTTGGAAAATATCTTCCGGTGATAAAGGGTGTCTTCCTAAATGGTTTAAATATCATCCAGATATTATATCAGGCTTTAGATTGTAGTCTGAATCAGGCTGTTTTTGTCCCCTTCACATTGTCTAAATTAGCAAGATCTATATCAGAGGTCTCAAACTGGCGGCCCTCCAGCTGTTGCAAAACTACAAGTCCCATCATGCCTCTGCCTGTGGGAGTCATGCTTGTAACTGTCAGCCTTGCAATGCCTCATGGGACTTGTAGTTTTGCAACAGCTGGAGGGCCACCAGTTTGAGACCCCTGATCTATATGTTTGGAATCCATAAACGCAACTGTGGATTGTACGAAGAGCCATGGAAGTCTCTAAACAACCGTATAACCCCTCAGGTGTGGTTATCATGCAGCTGGGTTTGATATGTGATCGTTGCTATGGCTGATTGTCAGTTTGAGGTGTTCTTTTACATAAAAATGTAACTATTAATGAAAAAAACATTGAGAATAGGGAGCATTATTCTACAGCAGCTAATCAAAATTATTGATCAATTTTCCATTAATGAAAGATGAATCCAGGTTGGTTGTTGGTATCAACAGCTCCACCTTTGTTCCCATTGTCTTATCTTCAACTGGGTCTGATTTCTAAAAACGGGAACAAAACGCGAAGCAGCTGACCAAAGCAGCTACAATAGTCCTGTTTCCTTTTTGCAGAAAAATGAAATATGCAACCTGATTGTTTGCTATTGACAAGAACCCTGTTTTGTTAGAATTTTCCTGATTTTATAAAAAAAAAAAAAAAAAAACTATAGTATGCTGCACACATGTACAGTAGAGAAGTATGCATTAACATAACACACACACTATATATATATATATATATATATATATATATATATATATATATATATATACAGTATACACACATACATGTAAATTTAGCAAAGCTTTTGCAAGCTTTCAAAGGCCTTCCTTAAAATAAAAGAAGTCTGGCTTTTTGATACGTGTAGACGGAAACGTATCTGCCGAAACCAATATGTCATGCTGTCATGTTGTAGATTTGTCAAAGAGAAAAAAAAATGTAACCTGTCCTAAGGCAATGGAAATTGTGTTACGACTGTCCTTTGATTCATTCTTGGTAATGTAAGTAAGCCTTGTAAATAAACTAAACCGAGATGCGGAGGCTAACTCTGTTAATTGTTATACGAGACAAGGTCGGTTCCCAATAAACCAGCCTGGATATATGATCCAAATAAACTGATGTTGCCTTTACAAGATCGCTAGCAGAGTGATTCACGCTTGGTTGCCTATCGGGGATGGCTGTTGCACACTGGACTCACGCTGTGTGAGGGTATGGGCAGCCAAGGAGCAGTAGCTGACGGTTTGTCAGAGCCTTTGAAGAAGTGTAAGGGACGAGCCTCCAGGCCAGTAGCCTTTCTAAGGATCCTCACCTCCTGTTTGTCACTTTAATCTCGCCAGCAAGCTGAAAGAGGGGAGCTGATTCTTCAACAGACCTTTAAAAGGCTGCACTCTTTCCATTGTCCACGCCTTTGATTGTGATAAAATGTGACAAAAACGGCACACAAAGCCTAACAAAATGTGTAGACTTTACTATTATACACTGTATGGTAACTTTAGTTATTTTATATTAGCTCTGCAATCATACAATATGTGTGTTTATATATATATATATATATATATATATATATATATATATATATATATATATTGTGAGGTCAGCATGTGATCATATCCATACGTTTTATTCGACATAACGCATTTTGTTATTTTTCCAATATTTATATATATTTTTGCTGCACAAACTGTTGCCACTATATACGTCCTGTATAATAATGATATTCTTTGTGAACACTAGAATGCTACCTGGTCATGTTTAAGTCTATTGTTGTATATTAAATAAATAATATTAGCCTGTCTATCTCCCAGAATAGAAATTCCCTTTTGTCTGCCACTTTCCCCTAGTGATCAGGCTCTGCTTCTTTTTTTTTTTCATCTTTTATCCAACATGCATGTCCACTGTTTAGAATAAGTCAGGCAAGATTCCCATAGCACTATAGACAGAGAGAACTTAGGACCTGGCCGTAAATCTTCGCCCAAGGTCCTTTTTGTGGATTTTATTTAAAGTGTATGGATAGTCCAATTATTTTTTTTTAAAGATCAGTACCCCTGTGAAGTTTTTGTTGTGTGATTTGTATCCCCACTAGGTGTCCACCCTTTCTATTTGTCCTGGTGACCAGTGTCACTGAAAAATAAAGTACTGTATATACTCGAGTATAAGCCGACCCGAATATAAGCGGAGGCACCTAATTTTACCACAAAAAAATGGGAAAATTTATTGACTCGAGTATAAGCCTAGGGTGTCCATCTGCATGCCTCACTGTGCCTCACTTTGCCTCACTGTGTCCATGTGCATGCCTCACTGTGTCCATGCCTCACTGTGTTCATGCCTCACTGTGTCCATGCCTCACTGTGTCCATGACTAGACTGACGTTTAACATGGGAGTCTATGGAAGGGGTGCCTGACTTTGAAAAATCGGTGCTCCCTGGCCGTAGGTCCCCCAGACAAAAAACTTTGCACACTTATAGAGGAGAAAGGCTACATGTGTGCAAATTTCAGGTCCAGGGGACCTACGACCGGCCGGTACCGGGTACCGAAACTCACCAGAGAAATTACCGTTTAACATGGGAGTCTATGGAAGGGGTGCCCGGTTTGAAAAAACGGTGCTCCCGGCCTTAGGTCCCCTGGACAACAAACGTTGCACACTTGTAGAGGAAGAGTGGGGCTACATGTGTACCAAGTTTGGGGTCCAGGGGACCTATGGCCGGCCGGTACCGGCTCCCCAAATTCCGGGAGATCAGGCGCAAAAAGGTGACTCGAGTATATGCCGAGGGGGGCATTTTCAGCACACAAAAAATGTGCTGAAAAACTCGGTTTATACTCGAGTATATACGGTACTTGGAAATTCAAGCACTTATATCTTGTACACACTGGGGGGCGATTTACTAAAACCTGGGAGTACAAAATCTGGTGCAGCTCTGCGGAGAAACCATCAGCTTCCAGGTTTTAGCCCAGGTTCACACTGGGGCTGCGGGAGTGAAGCCGTGCGAGTTCAGCTGAACTCGCACGATTTCACTCCTGCCTGTCAGTCCCGATTTCAGCTCGATTACAGAGACATCTGACACAGATGTCAATGTAAATCGCAAAAAGTAGTACAGAAACTACTTTTTGAAATTGGTGCAGCGCCGCAGATGCGGCGTCGCACCGATTAGGACGGTGCCATTGCCCGCAATTTGCGGCAATTTTCGCCGATTTGACATGCGATTTGACATGTCAAATCGCATGTCAAATCGCACCAGTGTGAACCAGGGCTTATTGCCAAAGCTTAATTGAACAAGCTGAAGTACGAAGCTACTATGCACAGCTGGACCAGATTCTGAGTGCTCCAGTTTTAGTAAATCTCCCCCACCATGTTTGTTTTTAGCTGCATTTTTTTGCACACCACAACACATGAATGGTGTGAACAGGACACATAGAAAACAACCCTGTTTACACCATACATGTGCGGTGGTGTGCAGAAAAAAAGCAGCTTGACGTACTTGGTCTGAACAAACCCTTATGCCGTGTACACACGATCGGTTTTACCGATGAAAACAGTCCGATGGACTTTTCTCATCGGACAAAACGATCGTGTATGGGCCCCATCGGTCTTTTTTCCATCGGTGAGAAAAAATAGAACATGTTTTAAATTTATCCGATGGAAAAAAAACGATAGCAAATTCCGATCGTCTGTGTGGAACTCCATCGGATAAAAAACCCACGCATGCTCAGAATCAAGTCGACGCATGCTCAGAAGCATTGAACTTAATTTTTCTCGGCTTGTCGGAGTGTTTTACGTCACAGTGTTTGGGACGGTCGGATTTTTGACTGATGGTGTGTAGGCAAGACTGATGGAAGTCAGCTTCATCGGTTTTCCGATGGAAAAATCCATCGGATTAGAATCCATAGGAAATCTGATCGTGTGTACAGGGCTTTAGAATTGTCACCAAAACAAGAGGTGAGGGGAAATCTTTAAATGGGTGTTGTGAAACACATCTGTAATGTGGGCTCTTTTCTACCATGGTTTTTAAATATGTCTACTACACAATAAACCTTGGAGTGCTGTATGTCATACCTGTGTGCTGTTTGAAGGGAACGTGGTGTTCATATGCATCGAGAAAAACTGCCATGGGCAGGATCTACTATATTTTGATGCCAACTACCATACGTCTAGGCAAACTGTGTGGCAGGAATATGTGCAATAGGAACCATTACTGATTGGTAATTACTGATTCCAATGATCAGACTTGTCCTGACATGCCCCCGCTGCACAGCCATTCACTGGGAAGCTCAGTGTACTGCTGCTTCTCCCCCCCCAGCTCTTATACAGCTGAGAACAGAGGGTATGTGATCACTTATAAAAAAGGGAAAAAAGGTATTTATATCTATACAAAAATTTGTTGCCTTTCATTTCTGTTTTAAATTGAATGGGTTGTTTTACAAGGTGATTGTTTACAGTCACTTTAATAGACACAACCAAAAAATGCTGAATAAGAATCTACTTCAGTACTGTATAATCAATATTTCCCAACAGGTAACAAGCATTTAACAGCTTGAGGGGATAGCCCACTGCAAAAGTAGATTTTTTGATAATTACTGGAGTTGGGCTTTAACCATACTGCTTTGTGGGAATTTATATATGTGTGTTGTTTTGATATTCTGTTATTGCTTATTGTAATGCGGGATTTCATACTTGTGTCCTCTTCTGTGTATTAACCTTACCATTTAAGGAGAAGTACAGATAAAGCTTATTTGGCTGTACTTCTTCTGTGGTTCGTTCTGCACTCCTGTGACCCATTTTCAGCCAATAGTGGACTGTGACATTACAGAGCATGTCCAGGCGGAGGAAAAATGGCGACCATGTGGTCAGGATCCACCCAGGAGCCTGGACCGCCACCTGTCGCAGCCTCAAAGTGAGCCACTGAGAGCCTGAGCCAACTGCTCCCGCCCCCTCTACAGCCCAGCACTCCAGTGAGCACAGGAGGGGCGCAGCAGAGAGCCACTGGCTGACAGTCACTAGCTTTCTGCTCACGGAGCTCTGAGAACTGGCCGATCAGCAGTGTTTGGTCGCTCGGTTCTCAGTCATAGAGTCGGTGGGGGATAGATGCAGCATCTACCTAGGTAAGTATGATTTCTAAATAAATAAAAATCCCAAACTTCTCTTTTAAGAAAAAGCAAGTAAGGGTATTGATAAATAAGCACCCACATGCACACACTACCCATGGCATCTGTCTTTTAAATAGTGAAGATAAGTCTCTTTTGCACAGTGGGGTTGATTTACTAAAGAAGCAGACCCTGTTCAGTAAGCTTAGTTACTATGGTTAAGCAGGGATCACTTGTAATACCTGATCATGTGCAAAGAATAAAAAAAAAAAAAAGATTTTGTTCATGCACATGATTGGATGATTGACACGAACACCACTCCAATTTATTTACCAAATGAACATTTACTGTACTTTGCTATGAAATCATGTTCTACTTCCTTTGATTATGGGGTAACTGTAGAACAAGAAATAATTCTACACATGGTTTTTCTCAGTGAAGGAATATTTTTGTAGCTGTGTAGATATATTATTTAGGATTATCATTTTGCAGAATAATTAATAGAACATTTGGCTTTTTGGCCTCAAATGTTTCTGAAAAAAAAACAAAGAAAAGCAAAACAACAATAGGTTAATCCTATTCCTCCAAACTTACTGTATATTTTCTCTCCAAAGAAATAAGATATTTTCCCCTTTTTTGATATGGCAGTATAATCACATAAGTTCATCTTGTTAAGCAAAATATGACTGAAGTACACTTCCCAAGCCTTTTCTGGAATCCTTATTTCACTGAGTTCAATGGAGCAGAAAAGCAGAAGTACTTATGCTATCTCTCACTGTAAACCTGTTATCTCGGGCCTCCCTTCCCTTTTGCAGTTCCATGCTACATTACATGCCATGCATATTTAAAAGATGCGGTAAAATGAATTTATCACTGCTGCCTCAGAGATAACAAATGCTTTAAACTTACATATACATTAACTGTTTAATGGCACAAAGCAGTGACCCCTTTTTTTTTCTAGGGTAATGCTTTGATTTTATTAACCTCTTTTCCTCCAGGCAGAATTTCACAATACAACAAAACAATTTCCCAATTGTTTTACTGTGTATGTTATTGTTTTTTTTTTTTTTTTTAATAGCATAGGATTGGATGTGGTTGTAGACATGTAGACATCTCCTCTCCTATCCCAGCAGTGCTCTTTTGATATAAAGCATTTTTGCATTATGTTAAAGTGGCTGTAGCCCTAAAAATGGCTTTCACTGGCAGCCTCTTTCCTTTATCTGGCAATAACTCACTATCCAAGTGTTTTTAAAAAAAAAGATGCCTCTAAATACTTTTTCCAGTTAGCTTCAGGCCGGTCATGTGAGAGTTATTGCCAGATAAAGGAGAGGGGCTGCCAGGATATTTTTAACGTTTTTTTTATTACGAATAGCGACAGGGGGGGGGGGGGGGGTAAAGACAGAGACACAGACACAGGAGCTGACAGGCAGGGAGGGAGGGGGTGAGGAGGACAGAGGAGAGAGTGTAAGGTGACCACGGTAATCAGGGCTCAGCAGCCATGATTATCGTGGTCAGCTCACAGAGGGGGACACAGGAAGTGGCAGGATCAGACAGGTTTTTTACAGTTCAGAGGGAGGCAGGTTAGACAGCACAAGCACTGTGCTGTTTATTCTGCTATAAGGGAACAGAATCTCTCTCTTTTTTTTTTGTGTTATAAGCATTTTACCCACTTAAAGACCGCCTCACGCCGATATACGTCGGCAGAATGGCACGGCTGGGCACATCAACGTACAGGTACGTTGCCCTTTAAGAGCCCAGCCGTGGGTCGCGCGCTGCTGGCGGCACGCTCGCGACCCCGTCCTGAGCTCCGTGACCCTGCCCGCGGGACCCGTGGACCCAATCGCCGCCGGTGTCCCGCGATCGGGTCACAGAGCTGAAGAACGGGGAGGGGTGAGTGTAAACAAACCTTTCCCCGTTCCTCTCCGTGGCATGTCAGTGATCGTCTGTTCCCTGTCATCGGAACAGACGATCAGTGACGTGTAATGTGTAGCCACGCCCCCTACAGTAAGAATCACTTCTTAGGGTACAATTAACCCCTACAGCGTCACCTAGTGGGTAACCCCTTCACTGCCAGTGTAATTTTCACAGTAACCAGTGCATTTTTATAGCACTGATCGCTGTATAAATTACAATGGTCCCAAAAATGTGTCAAAAGTGTCTTATGTGTCCGCCATAATGTCGCAGTCACGAAAAAAATCGCTGATCGCAGCCATAACTAGTAAAAAAAAAAAAATTATAAAAATGCCATAAAACTACCCCCTATTTTGTAAACGTATAACTTTTGCGCAAACCAATCAATAAACGCTGATTGCAATGTTTTTTTACCAAAAATATGTAGAAGAATACGTATCGGCCTAAACTGAGGAAAAAATATGTTTTTTTATATCTTTTTGGGGGATATTTATTATAGCAAAAAGTAAAAAATATTGCATTTTTTTCAAAAATGTCGCTCTATTTTCGTTTATAGCACTAAAAATAAAAACCGCAGAGGTGATCAAATACCACCAAAAGAAAGCTCTGTTTGTGGGAAAAAAAGGACCCCAATTTTGTTTGGGAGTCACGTCGCACGACCGCGCAATTGTCAGTTAAAATGACGCAGTGCCGAATCGCAAAAAGGGGCCTGGTCCTTTATCTGCTTAAGTGGTTAAAGCAGCTGAACTCGGGTCTAAAGAAATCGTTACCCTTGCAGTGGTTCCCCCTCTGTGCTGCAAGTTTTAAAGGGGTAGTAAAATTCTTGATTTTTTTTTTAGCCCCCCCTGCAGCTTTATGCCATAATGTGCTAGTATGCACCACCTACTAGAACATTATCACAGACCTTATGTTAAAAGGATGCCCTCCAGTGCGGCACTGTCAATCCATTTTCACCAGGTTATCCTTCCGGGATCGCTCTGTTCAGCTGCATGAATGGTCGGGCCACAGTGATGTCACTTCTAGGCACAAGAGTCACATCGCCACAGCACAGAGCGGGTGCCATAATGTACTCTAATCTGCTCTTGCACAGCTCAAATGCACATTACCTCTGACAGGCTGGGAAAAGCATTTACGGCAGAAGAGATCAATTGGGCCTTTTCTGCCATAAAAAGCCCTGTTGTCCTATGAAAGTCATTCTAAAGCTTTCTCTACATTAAGGCATTGAGGTAAAAAATCATCTGTGCAACAGAATCCCCCCCTGTTATGCTTACCTGAGCCCATTCTCAATTTAACTATGTGCATGGGAGCCGAGGCACTCTCCCTCCTTACTGGAAAGATTGATAGCAGCGGGAGCCAAATACTGTGACAAGGAAGCTGGGGGCGGGGCCAAGCAGTCCAGTCTGGGTCAATAGACGCTTGAGAGCGAGCCGGCACAAATGCCCCCATAGGAAACTGTTTCCTATGGGGGCATTTGCAGAAGAAGAGGAGCCATGAGCGCCGGCAGGGAACACCAAAAGAAGAGGATTGAGGCTGCTCTGTGCAAAAACCATTGCACAGAGCAGGTAAGTATGACGTTTACTTTTTTTTTTTTTAAAGGAACCTTTATTATCACTTTAACTGCTTGCTTTATCTAGTGGATGATAAATAAAATGAATTACTTACCTTACCTTACTCCTTGCTTACCCGGCAGCCAGTGCTCTCCTCCAGGATAAAATGTCCCAAGATGTGGAGGGCCCTCGGCATCCTCATGTAGAATGCAGGACTGATGTTCCTGTATGTGCTAAGGTCAGGCAGCAAAGAGAAGCAGCTTTAGGGGACCAGTCTTACGAGGATAAATCCTGAAGGTGCGAGGAATGAGGTACATTTTTCACCTTATTCATCATCACTCAAAGGGGGTTCACAGTGCAGAGGGGGGGAATTGCCTTTTCTCCAGCCTGGGGTTCAGCTTTAATGTAGATATAGCAATTTAATAATACAAAGGAATCAATCAGTCTAGTAATCTTGCGTTCACTTTACTTGGGTGTAATTGGTGTATATTTCAAATTTTTTTTTTTTTTTTACAATTAATTTTGCTTTTACAACTTTTTTGGATATGTCACGATTGTTAGGAAAAATGTCTAAGCTGCAAGTAATCTGATGCTGCGTACACACGATCGAGTTTCTCGGCGGTGAAAACACTGCCGTGAAACCCGACGGGAAAAACGAGGCTTGGTCCCCTTTTCGGCCGTTTTTCACGACAGGTTTTCTCTTGGTCGGGAAAACCGGCCATGTGTAGGCTCCCTAGCAGTGTTTCCCTATGGAAAAACTGCAGAGGAAAAAAATCCCGCAATTCGCGACGAGAAACATTTAGTGCATGTTCTAAATTTTCTCGTCGTGATTCTCGGCGGTTCTCTCGTCGGGAAAACTGCTGGAGAGCCTACACACGGCCGTTTTTCTCATCCAAGAGAAAACATGACAGTTTTCCAGACGAGAAAACGGATCGTGTGTACGCGGCATAAGCGTTTGAAACATTTTGTCATTGAGATAAGCTTATAAAGTACAGAATTACTGAATGCCCTGATCAGGTTTGTGTTCCAAATGGTCTGATTTCTACTTCCTCGTGTATTTCCAGTTTAAAGTTGAATTGACTTTATGGAAAGCAAGATCACGGTGATGTTGATTAGACTGAAGTATTATATTTAGCTTTTAGGTTTTTGCTACCACAGCTGAGATACCAGCAGTGGAAAACTAGCTGTGTTACCTTTTATTTAAATCTCTTTGGAAAAAGCTGCATAGATGCTGTGTAGACACACAGCTTTAAGGCACTTAGTATACCAGTCATATTCTTTAAAGCAGAACTTTGCCTGAAAAGGGAAGTTCTGCTCACCCTCCAACTTCCCCCATCCTCTCATTGTTGCCTTTTTTTGGGGGGGGGGACTTGTATTTATTTATGACAGGTCCCCCCCCCCCCAACCTTCCTGGAAAACGCCACATGTCCCAGGAGACTGTGGGCCCATTGAGAGAGCACAGAATGTCTCATGCATATGCAGTAGGAAGCTGACTGTGAAACAGCAGGAAGTCACAACCATCTTCCCACAAGCAAGATGGGGACTTGAAGGCCAGGGAAGAACCAGCCCAGGTGAAGACAGCACTGGATCCCTGGGCTGGTAAGTGTCTGTATATTAAAAGTCAGTAGCTACAGTATTTGTAGCTGCTGACTTTTTTTTTTTTTTTATAACTGACCAGAGCTACTCTTTAATATACTGCTCATATACGTAAATGACTACCAACTGGCTGAGGATGGTTACCAGGCTCTTCTTGATGGTGGAAATGATGAAGCAACTTACTTACTCTGTTAAAATGCATGCTTTCGCTGCCCCTTGTGAACTGCTAAGGGAGGACTTTTCTGTACCCATTCTACTTTTCAGTAAAAACCAATGGTTGAAGATTTGGATACAAAAGTTTCTTTTGCCTTTACAATGTAACTTCCAACTGAATTCGTCTCAGTACAGATTTATTATGATAACTAGACCATGGGATTCCAGTAGATTTCCCCAGTTTGCTAACCATATTGTGATTCCTAATTTTTTCAGTTGTTTAATTGGAAGCATTGTGATTACAATGATTTCTTTGCAATCATACTGTGTGTTGTTGAATTAATTAGTGTGAACTGTTGCTAAATGATTTTCTAGTGAAAGTAAGGCCTCATTTAGATGGACTTTGAAGTTTAAACATCCATTAATGCATGTATTGCATTAAGACATGTTTTTCATGCGTTTATGACACGTTTTTAACGGCTTTACGCTGCACTAAATAATGCTTTCCAGACGCCTTTTCTGTGTTGATTTTCTATTGTATGGATTGCATCTCAAACTCGCTGTAAACACCACAGGAGCATTTATGATGTTTTTGAAGCACATTTACATTTACATCAATAGAAGTGTTTGGGGACCAGTAAAGCCAGGCAAATGACATGTCAGATCAATTATGTGAACAACACTGGTCACTGCAATGCACATGGTTTTGACAGGTGTTCGAAGGGCTTCTAAAAAGACCAATGAAAAGCCTGCTTTTGACACGAGTATAAACTTAAGCCTGCCATAGATGGCTCGAATCTCAGTTGGTTCAGCAGGAACTGGCCGAGATTTGAACCTTGTATGGGCAGGCTGAATGTACCCATGTTGATTGATCAATCAACTTGGGTACAACCAGCCTCCTGGATTTTACATGTGATTATTGCTAGCAGCTGTTATAGCTGCTAGCATAAATCGCTGTCTTTTCCTGGTGGTGACGGCTTATCCTACCTCCCCTCCCCTGTCAGGAGTACACGATGACTCCGTGGGAGGGATTTCCCTGTCAACTCGTGGTTGCAGGAAAGAAATTTGCTTTGTCTATGGCCGGCCTTAGCCTTAGCCTAACAATGCATCCTGATATTTATATTCAGTAATTCATGCTGCCTCCCCACTCCTTCAAGCATGTGACCCTCCTTCACATGACACCACTCAGGCCTGAGTGGCCAGTGGCCGGGCCCCAACACTACCACGTGGGTTGGAGCAATAATGTCATCAACCCAAGTAAGCTCTGACCCCAGAGCTTTCTCAGGGTGTACTCCTTAAGTGGCGTGGTACCATGGATATATCAGTATTCCTTGTTGGGGGGCCCTTTCACTTACTTACTCTTTGATCCCATAAAAAAATATACTGAGCTTGACTACTTAACAAATCAATAATTAAAATAAGGGTAGCCACGTGAACACTGGCATGTGTATAGATGGAGAAAATTTGGAAATTACAGCATCAGTTTTATTGCATCTTTTGCTGAAGATTTACATTTTCTCCGCAGAAGTGTGTAGGCTTTATAAATAAAAGGTTCAAATAAATCCAAACAAAATCCTGTTTTCTTTTGTCTAATCGCTTTATAAAAATAATTGAATGCGAAGGTCAGCAGATCCATTTATTTTGTTTGTGTGACCGCTGACAATCATTGTCTGACTAATAATATAAAGGAGGTGAAAGCAGTATATTGCAAATTGTTTTTCAAGTGCTACATATTTATCACAATGCATTGAAGAAGTTGCTAATTTTTTTGTCTCATTGTTTCCCTACAGCCCACGATCTTCCCCAGAACAAGACCTCAGCAGCGGCACAGAATGGAAGCCATTTGCAGTGCCTATCAGTTCACTGCACAGATGACATTGGGGAGTCAAAGGGTAGGACTCCTGTACCTACATGGAGATCACTTCATTCTGACATTTCCAATAGATTTGGAACTTTCGTGGCTGCCCTGACTTGAAAAATGAGACAAAATAAACTTTTTTTTTTCTTTTTTTTTGGTTCATTTTCCTAAGAGGCCGCTAATAATAGGTGGACTAATATTTTTTTTTTTTTTAGGTTGGTACCTGCTTAGTGGCTTTTGGACTCGGAAGGGTTAGTTTGAAATAAACCTCATATTTTTGAAACTTTTGCCACAGTATGATACCAGTGTTAATTCTTCATCATCCAGCACATATTATACCTTTTTCTTTAAGTCATTTCCCTGTAAAGTTGACTTCTGGTTTATCTGGGCTAGAGAAGGGCTTTTGTATGTTAAACATGTATATGTATTTTCTTTACTGCTTTTGTTCATGCTACATAAACATATTATTTCTAGTAAAAAAAAAACAAAAAAAAAAAAACATTTCTGTAAAAGAAGGTTGGTGTTTCCTATTAAAATGTCATATTGTATTTGACCATGGCTGAGTTACAAGAAAGGGAAACTGAATATTGAACTGTCTTCTGTTATCCACATTTATTCGATGAGGCTTTTATTTATTTTATTTTTTTTCATTTGATTGATGACCTAAAATGGATATTTACAGCTATTTTGCACATAGAATTGTATATCTTTTTTTTATACATCATATTGTTGGAAATTGTTTGCAAAATAAATGACGAGACAAGTAAGGTATGTCTCGATGGATATCATGGCCTATGATCTCTGACTTGTGATTGGTCAAATTGCCATGACATGTGCTGTCGTGGCAACTTGACCAATCACAAGTCAAAGATCATAGGCTGAATATTGGTGCAGGTATAATTAATAAGGCAATGGCAATGTTCAAAGAGCAGTAACCCATAGCAACAATTGAAAAATCCAGTTTTAATCTTGCCGACTTCAGTAACTGAAATGCTATGAGCATATGCACTTTGAACTTCCTCATTGTTTTTCATACTGCTTTAAGCCCGATGTGAAGGTACGTTAATGCTGACCCTATCTAGGTCTAAATTCAGGTCATAAGGTGGTTATTGCAGAAATAATACTTGGAAACTGTTAAAATAATCACATCAATTTGATTTATTTTTGTGGAATTTATTGTGCAGATCTGTACAGTGTTCTTATTTTGGGAATTTCATAAATTAAATGAGGCTACATGTTTCAGTTATTTGGTAATATGGTGAGTTTACTTCTTTCCTTGATTAGCAAACTTCACAATCTACTAGACGTTATATATACCGAATGTTTTATTTGTCACACCAGAGGTGGAAATACACGTAATAGATCTGGGCAGTTTGTCTATTTGTCCTGATTTAATGGAACAGTCCTAGTTTGTGGTCCAGAGAGGCTCAAATCCTTTAAAAGTACATATGACCATGGTTGGGTGTATCTGGCAGGGTTTACTTAAATAAAAAATTGTGTATCCATTTATTTAATTTTAAGACATTAAAATGTTGGAAGGTATGAACTAGGCTATTTTCAAGGGCAGCTTTAAATTATACTTTGCGCTCATTATTAAAAATTCAGTTTATAAACCTTGTACTCTACTCAAAAAAGATTGTTTAGAGAGAACATTAGACTAATCTTGTGTCTCTACCCAGATTGTGGTAGACATCCCTTGGGAACCCTCAGTTGGTTTGCCAAATTGGATTTTCCCTGCCAATTGCTATGGTTTTTCCCCAAGATGGGCCGGCACCAGGGATATCTGCAAAGAGCTCTTTCTCCCATAACAACAAACATCACATTTGCTAATTTGCTACTTAATATGAAAGATTGTTCAATGGCTGGATCCAACATGTACCGCATGCATTACTGTCATATGCCAATCATGGCAATAATATTTTCTACTTTCATTAAACATCCCAGTACAAAAAAAGCATGTTCCAGGTTGTTTTCACATTTTTTCAGTTTACATTGTTGACTGTCCAAAAATTTTCACTCTATAAATGGAATACTTTTCAGACTATTCTCCTTTCCACCTCCTATGCATCTTTAGCCATGCACAAGTATGTTATTTCTTGGGCATAGAGAATAATTAACATACATCATATGTTATTTCAATTTCCATGAACATTTTACATTGTAGGTTTGTCTGCTCAAAAGTGAAATTCTGGTTCAGACCTCCCCATGTGGCATAACCTAGACCAGTGATGGCGAACCTTGGCACCCCAGATGTTTTGGAACTACATTTCCCATGATGCTCAACTACACTGCAGAGTGCATAAGCATCATGGGAAATGTAGTTCTAAAACATCTGGGGTGCCAAGGTTCGCCATCACTGACCTAGACCATCACAAGCACTTGACTCCCAACACACACAGCTACTATTTGAGAAAAGAATGAATAGAAAACTTGGCAAGGTGGCTGGCCAATGGCAATGCATTGCTGCTGTCAGCTAAATTATTTCACAGAGGGTTTTGGATCAAAATTTAACTTTTTTGTGGCTCAGTTATACTGAAAAACATGTAAAGTGGCCACCTTAATAAATGTAATTATTAATATAAATTATACAAATAATCTAAAATGAACTGGTTGCAAGATTTCTTTTGATGGTGCTCCAAATAGCACCCGTGTGGCCATGTTTTAGAATTAAATCCAGAGATTTTAACCAAAGAATTTAGAAATATATTTACAAAATATTTGATCACACTGTTGGGACTGGTAAAAAAAAAATCAGTTACCTCTTGAATCCTCTATTTTTCATGGTAACATTTTAAGATAAAACAAAAGGAACACGTTTGCTGCAATATCATCTCCAATCTCTAAAATTGGAGGGTTATGCCATGCGTGAATAACGTAATAATGATAATAAACTGTGTAAAGGAAAAAACACTGCAATCAGTTATTCGGCATCTATTTTTTTTTGTGATTATACTAAGAGTATGATAGTGTGAGATAGTGTGAGAAGATATAGAAGCTCAAATAAGTCAGATGAATAATAATAATTGTGTGATAGTTTACTATAAAGATAAAACATTTTTGCTTCATCTGTATGGTAGCGATCTGGGTTTGGTTCAGCATCAAATGTTTTTTGCAGCTCTTGATGTTGGTGGGGAGATCTGACTCCGCCATGTAACTCTGCCCTGTGTGTTATTTTTTCCATGTATTTCTATGATGTTGCTCTCCAGAAGGAGGTACCAGTACATTCAGCTGTCTGCAGGGTCTTGGCTATCATAGTAGGTGCGGTGAGGTGTTGGTGTAACAAAGGCAAATCTGAATTAGAATAAAAGGAAAGTTTTGAGTACATTTGCACTTTTCCTATATATTCGGGTTATTATGTATGCCAAGAATGAATAAAAGGACATTTTAAAATCTTTTGCATTTAATATCTTGGTAAATCGGTGTACATGGGCCAGTTCAATTCAGTTCAATTCATTCATTTTTTTTCTGGGGTTCCACATGGTAATAGACATGAAGCTTAATCTATTCAATAGCATTTTGGTAGAACATGTTAAGTTATTATGCTGCATATTAGGCACATGGACCTTATACTAATAATATAGTATAAGAAATATGCTGAAAATGGAAGCATCGGTAGAATTTATGACATCACTGGCCATTGGGCGAGTTTTAGATTGGTGTTTCAGTGACTCTATTATTTTAAAAAAAAAAAGTGCTGCTAGCAAATATAAAGTGCAGACAACTGCACGTACTTGCAGCACCAATCATACTTCTAACAGGTAAAGCTTGGATTTTTCCAGGTGGTGTGAGAACTTGCCCTTTCCCTTCTGCCCCCATATTTCTATTTGCACATTACTCTCCAGTAGTACTGGAACTTTGCAGTTCAGGATGGCTGGCATTGGGTCAGGTAACTAGAGGTGGAATGAGAGCTGAACTTGTAGGTACCTGCAAGTTATCCCTACTACCATCTCTCCTCTCTTTAAAGTGACGGAGTCACGTTAGGAAATTAGATAAAATCTGGTAGTTACTACCACAAGTTTTGAAACCTTAGTTACATGCAGATTTAAACATTTGTTGACATAGTTTACTCCTATATTTGTTGAAGGTGGCATTGTGCAACTTCACTATGACTGTTGTACTCAACCCAGAAATTAGAGCGTTGAGGTTCAGCTGTAAGGCAGACCATTTTGTGTGCTAGTTAGAATGAAAGGCTGCCTCAACATACTGTTCTATGAGAGTTTGAAATTTAGTCTAATACTAGATACGCTGAGATAGCAGGGAAAGGATTTCCCAGTGTATTGCCAGCATTTAAATATACAAATAAATGGACAGATATATTCCTGTTAATGAAGGCCAGGGGGATAACTGCCCACACTTTCACAGCTTTCACAAGTGTCAGGACCCAACATGACTCTCATCTAGCGGTGACAACACATGCATTACTTCTTCTTCACTCTTCTACATAGAAAAGTGAAGGGTCGGGATCACTCACAGGAAGCTCATTATCGCCCTTTAGCAGTTACAGTAGGAAATGGCATAATAAGTGATGCTCCAGGCTAGGAACATTCCTTGTTTTAGTTGAGATGCCTAAGGTGGCCGTACACTAAATGATCTTTTGTTACTTGCTGTGATTTACAGTTGTAATTATGTAAATGCTTGATTGAGATTATTTAATTGGATCTGTTGAATAATTTTTATGATACATGTATGGGGTGCAATCTGGGGTTCCAGATTGCTTTGTCAGTTCACATAAAATCTAAGAGGGATACCAATAATATTATGAGTAAATTGCGCTAACATAGAGCAGCCAGTCAGATTACACTTTTCTTCCGCTTAGTGTATTTAGTAAAAGATGGCTGGTGCATGTCTGTTGTGGGTTACTTCACCTTGCACACCACATTTTGAATGATAAAATAAACCCCATATCATGTATTTCTAGCCATTCCATCATTAGCGTTATATAAAAGTAAAGGAATCAGGTTGAAAATGCTAACAAAGTACAGATTTTTCTATGTGCTAGCATATAATGAAATGCCTGTAGGGCACTCAGTACTGTGCACTTAATTCACCTTGTGCTGCATGGTGAACATTATTCCCTTTAGTCAATGCATTGTCATTACTTGCCATCATTTTCACCAGTCGATGAAACATCAAGCCGAGTTCACTGCCTGTCACTGGAAAACTGACCAATCATCTTGTGTGTGAACAAGGACAGTTCTGCCTGTGGACTCATTAGTCTATGACCGATCATTAATTTATCTGCATCCAAACTGCAATACAAGATCACCCTTAACACCATTCCATGCCACCACAGGGAATACTGGTTTAATTATTAATTTGTTTCAGGAGCTAGAACGTGGAAAGCCTAAACATTTATTCAAGGTTGTAAGCATTGGTTTCTTTTTTTAGAAAATGGATTGTATATTGTTCATAAAGGTAAATAGAATCCATTTATGAGTAAAATGACTCTATATTAGCTAACAAAACCAAAAATATACCATTAGCTAACCATTAAATCATGTTCTATTTCTATAAAAATGTATTTTTTGTATGGATGACCTAAAGTAAAGTGATTGTCTCTCATTCTCCTTACTGAAAGTATTTTACCTTATATTCGCCTCCTTAGCAGAATACATGTTATTTACACACAAGGCGCTCTTTCACTCATCAGTTCTTTTAGGCAAATAAAGGAATATGATTATTATTATATTACTATATATTTTCAACAAGTCACTCCATTGTTGTTGCCATAAGCACAAGACTATACTAGCATGAATCAAAATAAAGAATTATATGAAAAAAAAAATCAGATATTTATTTTCAAGGCATTTGCTTCCAAATAGAGCAGATGAAATATAGCTTGGATTTTCTGAAAGTACAAAAAAAAACAATTGATATAAAGTTAAACTGCACCTTTATAAATGAAATTATATACATATATACAAATATATATGGGGCACACCAAAGTTACTCTGAAATTATTTGATGATTTTGATGTGGCTGTACGATCCACTATATCAGTAATTTCTATAGTCAAGTTCATTATTTTAAATAAATGTGATCAGTTATGCTTAAATAAAAGAAAACATATCATTCTTCATGCTTTATAAGCAGCAAAGCAGGCATTTTTTATGTTAAATACGCTGTCTTTTTTTTTTTTGAATAGCAGAATAGCTTGCCATCGTTAAGTGAAAATTTCACTCCGCAAAGTTAGGAACTTTGACCATTAGATTTAAAGCTGTGTAATCTCCATGATCGCATGGTTTATACTGTTTGCTTTGTTGTTTGGAAATCTCATCTCTTTCACCATACACTTCATCCCAGATAAGTATTGCATTTTTAGCTAGCCATGGCTGTAATTGTAGCAAAGATGTGAAAGAGCCCATGGACATGGGGTGACCTTTGCAAAATCCAATAAAGGCCAGGCTGGGAAATGACTGTATTTCTGCTAGACCCTTGATGACCTCTGCCTGACCAATCTTGAGGTTGAATTTAGCCAGCTGGTCACTATTGTTCTCTTGGATTGTGGCCAGCACCAGGGCTGCATAAACCAGTTCAAAGGATGGTATAAGCATACACAATTATGCTACCATTGTTCTAGGAACGTATTCATTGGCAGTTGGATTTTCCACCCACCATATTATGTGTGTTGGCATTTTTAGTAAATATAAATTACCAGTGTATCACTTTTACGTACAACACGGTTAGATTAGGTCCATACAAGACTGTAAATATAATATTTTATTCATATGGCGCATCTGGTTTATATGTTCTGCTTAACTTTGAGTACACTAAAACGAAATAATCCAAATAAAAGCAATGTACATGGCAGTATAGCTTGTTGTTGCAGTGCACCCTCTACACCATGGGTGCTCAACCTGTGGCCCTCCGGATGTTGCCGAGCTACAATTCCCATCATGCCTCTGCCTTTGGGAGTCATGCTTATAACTATCAGCGTTGCAATGCCTAATGGGACTTGTAGTTCAGCTGGAGGGCCACAGGTTAAGCACCCATGCTCTACACCATACCCTTAATCTTTTTGTCACCTACTCGAACTTTGTTACACAGCAATGCATTATGCATCCTGGAAATACACCAACTTTGCTGTGCCAGGCTGTCTTAGAAAGAAATTCATGCTCTAACAGGAAAGTACACATTTGGAATCATGCCATAACTATAACCAATTATTGGCCTCAATTCACAAATCTTTAGCATCGTGATAGGAATCCTTATTTTTAGCCATGTGATTATAAATGTCAAATCTTTTGGCTTTAAAGTGGAACTAAACAAATCAATTTAGAGCGGAAGTAAACCCATTGATTTAACAGTTTCAAAAAACAGTTACATTCCCGGCATGTGCCAGAATCTAACTGCCACATTGCTTATGCTCTCAACCAAACTGTCAAACCATCCAATGGCTGGTGTCATAACTGATCACATGTGCCACATCAGAGACCAAGATGGCAGTTTCCTTGGCTGATAAGAGGGTTTACTTCCACTTTAACTGTTTAAAAAAAACAGTTTCATTCAGGGAATGGCATGAATACTAAGGGGTTGATCTACTAGAACTGGAGAGTGCAAAATCTGGTGCAACTGTACATGGTAGCCAATCAGCTTCTAACTTCAGCTTGTTTAGTTAAGCTTTGACAAAAAAAATAAAAAATGGAAGTTGATTGATTTCTATGCACCAGATTTTGCGCTCTCCAGTTTTAGTAAATGAACCCCTTTCTGTCACATCTGCTTGTGTTCTCAACTGCAATGTCAAACCATAAAATAGCTGGTGTCCTAACTAATCACATGTGCAGACCCATGGCAAGTGCAGATCAAACAGAAACCAAGATGGCAGCTTCCTTGGCTAAAAAGATCCCTATGTTTCAAAATTAGAATTTTTAAAGTAATTCACTATCTGGACTGAAAATGTGTTCTCATGTATACTTTTTATATTGTTTATTTTGCCATGCACAAGCTGCCAGCTTGGAACCAATACAGATGGTCAATAAATACACGTGGATATAATGCAGATTTTGTTTGGTACACCTTTACAAATATTTTCTAAAGAGGGCACATTTACTTAGCATGGCCATAAACGGTGCAAATTTCTTTCCTGCAACCACGGGTTGGAAGAAATAAATTTGCACGATTCCCCCATCAACACAGACAGTGCTGACAGGTGAATCCCTCCTGCTGAGCAATTGTCTGCTCCCGGCCAGTGGGGGGGGAGGGGCTGCTGGGAGAAGACAGAGATTACTGCTAGTGGCTAGTGCTAGTGGCTCTGGCAGGCTGGTTGTACCCAAGTTTATTGATCGATCAACTTGGTATATTCAGCCTGCTCATTAATGGTTTGAATCTCAGCCGGTTCATGGTGAACCGGCCAAGATTCGTGCCGTGTATGGTCAGCCTAAGGCTGTAGAAAAGGAGAGTGGGTGTGTTTATAATTATAACATGTTTTACATTTTATCTAGACAATTGAGAACTAGAATTGGATTGGTTGCTATAGACAATGCCTAAACATACCACTTCTTGGAATTTTTAACATGAAGAGCATTGTGTTCTCAAAATGCACACTTGCATAATCAATTCCATAGTATGCATTTATAAAAGCCTCTTGCACAGTCCTTTGGGATATAAGTAATGAAAATGTTTGTATAATTTAGAGAAGAAATGGGTGTTACACATCTGACTCCTAAACACTTATTTTAAGTTGTATCTGGAATATTTTCTAAATCTCTGGCTGTCAACTCTATCGTGTATATCATGAAATGATTGTGCATGTTTATGTTGCCATCATAATACAAATAATTGCACTATCTGTCAACCACCATATTATTTCTAATAGTGCATGTTCTGAAGTTTGTTAAACTTAAAGGGAGCCATTTATTAAAGAACTCCAAGCGTTAATTTTTGGACAAATATAATGTGTTCAGGCAGGGTAGTCAAATTGGGACATATGGAAATGTTTAATTTATTGTAAGGGAGATTCCGTAGACATATCTACAGCTGTCTACCATTGTCTATAGAATGCTGACACGGACAACATATTTTCTGTCTTTTGATTATACATTTCATTGAGCAAGATTTGAACATTTCCAAGAGGGCTGTGTTGATGCCCATACATACATAAGGAAATAAAATGGGTAATAAATATATATATATATATCACAGGCTAAAAATGATAAGAGTAACAACAGCACTCCTTGAACAATGCATAGAAAAGGCTGCTATGAGTGGACAATTCTCCTTAAGGCCATGCTTAAGCCTACCTACTGTTTACTTAGCCTGTATTTTTCTAGCCAGCGGCCCAAAAGTTTCCTATAAGTTACCTTTGATGGTCCTGCAATGATTCACACCATTTAGAGAGAGGCAACAACGTTATGGATATTTGTTGAACTAATGAATACGGAGGGAGGGGGGAGATTTACTAAAACTGGAATACTCAGAATCTGGCGCAGCTGTGCATGGTAGCCAATCAGCATCTAACTTTAGCTTGTTCATTTAAGCTTTGACAATAAAACCTGGAAGCTGATTGCTTTCTATGCAGAGCTGCACCAGACTATGCATGCTTCAGTTTTAGTAACCCCCCCCCCCCACTGTGTTTTTTAGCTCTAGGTGATATTTTATTTTGTACCCATTGCATTTGACTAAAATGTATAAAATGTACAGCTTGTCACATTTCTCTAGAAGCTACAACTGTATTTTTCCCTTTTATACATAAATCGTAGCTCAAATCTTTTCATAAAACAAAATTTAAGGTGCCAAAAAAATGTGTTTTTTTTTAAATAATATATCATATATCGTTTTCATATTCACTTTTGTCAGACTGAACTGTCAATGAGCAGTCATTACATGTACTGTGAGTCACATATAGTACAGCTTTAAATCATATGTGATAGCAATTTATTTTCCATAGGATTTGGTTAATAGGATGGGGAAAAACACTGGTAATCATTACTGCATAGCAAACTCTTCTTCAAATGTTATTGCACATGTAAAATATGGAAATGTTAATTTTGCTGTGTGTTTAGCAATCTGTAATCTTTTATTGACTATTGTTAAATTCATTTTTAAATGCTTGTTTGGAAGACTGTGACAATAGCTCATAAAACCGAGTGTTATTTTTCTTTTTTTAACAAAAATATGTAAAGTGCAGTCTTCTGTATTCATGCATATTGTATATATCTGTATATGTTTTACCAAACAGCTAAATAACAATAAATATGATGTTAATGGTGATACGTGTCTTTGTCTTGCTAGTAAAGCTGGAACTTAACATTTAATATAGACCAACGGGTCAATACACAGTTGAACTACATGTATGGGAGCTGTTTCATTTGTCAGAATTTGTAGTTCTGTCCAATCAGTCCTGAGAGTAAAGCCCTGTACACACGGCCGGTTTTCCCGGCAAGAAAACTGCTGGGAGAGCTTTTTGCCGTGAAAACCGGGCATGTGTATGCTCCCTCGCCGGGAAAACTGCCGGCAATCCCGGCGGGGAAAATAGAGAACCTGCCCTCTATTTTCCCGTCGGGATTCCCAGCGTTTTTTTCCCGCCGGATTTACTACACTTGCCACTGGCAAACACTGTGGGGCAGTGCAGAGGGAGCATAAGCCCTGTACACACGTCCAGGATTCCCGGCCAAAGCTCTCCCTGCAGTTTTCCCATCGGGATTCCCAGTGGACTTTATACCGCCGGGAATCCCGGCCGTGTGTACAGGGCTTAAGACCCCATACACACTATTAGATTTTCTGGAGATTTTTGTCTTCAGATTTACCAAAACCATATATAGGCATACCCCACTTTTAAGTACACAATGGGGTTTATTTACTAAAGCTGGAAAGTGCAAAATCAGGCTCACTTCTGCATAGAAACCAATGAGCTTCCAGGTTTTATTACCAGGCTTAATTGAACAAACTGGGTTTAGAAGCTCATTAGTTTTTATGCAGAAGTGAGCCTGATTTTGCACTTTCCAGCTTTAGTAAATAAACCCCATTCTGTACTTAAATGTGGGGTATGCCTGTAGTGCAATTATGGCCTGCCTGATTGCATACAAATTGAAACTCTTATGCCACGTACACACGATCGGACATTCTGACAACAAAACCGTGGATTTTTTTCCGACGGAATGTTGGCTCAACTTGTGTTGCATACACACGGTCACACAAATGTTGTCGGAAATTCCGAACGTCAAGAACGCTGTGACATACAACACGTTCGATGAGCCGAGAAAATGAAGTTCAATAGCCAGTGCGGCTCTTCTGCTTGATTACGAGTATGTGTGGACTTTTGTGCATCGAAATTGTGTACACACGGTCTGAATTTCCGACAACAAGTTTTGTTGTCGGAAAATTTGAGAACCAGCTCTCAAATTTTTGTTGTCGGAAATTCCGACAGCAAATGTCCAATGGAGCCTACACACAGTCGGAATTTCCGACAACAAGTTCCCATCGAACATTTGTTGTCGGAAATTCCGAGCGTGTGTACGCGGCATTAAGGTTTGACCTCATATTATATGGTTTTGGTAAATCTGAAGACAAAAATCTGCAGAAAATCGAATAGTGTGTTATGGGGCTTTAGTGAGGTTGTGCTCACTTTTATTTACGGTAATAAAAGCCCGGTCACCTACTCGCCCTCAGCCTGTGATTGGACATTGAAGGAAAAGTAGCAGAACATAAACCTCATCCTTCTGCTCACTCTTGAGATGTTTTTTTGACATTGCATATGCATTCAACACCTAATTGACCCCTATTTGGACTGAAAATGTACTCTTGTGTATAGTTTTTAAATTATTTATCTTGCCATACTCCAAATTGCTAGTTTGGAACCAAAATGGAAAGTCTTTCGTGCACATGGAGTTATTGCACATTTTGTTTGGTACGTCTCTACAAATGTTCTTTAAAAAGGGTCTTTTTACTAAGTCTAGAGAAAAAGAGCGTGCGTGTTGATAACCATCACATGTTGTTTTAAGTTTATCTAGGCAAATAAGAACTGGAAGTTGGTTAATATAGGCAATGTCTACATTTTCCTTTCTTTCAACTTTCAACATGATGACCATTGTGATCTCAAAATACATTCCTGCATAATCAATTCCATTGTATGCACTTGTAGCAGCCTGTGATTGGACAGTGAATAAGTAGCAAACCAAAGACTGCATCCTTCTGCTCGTCCTGCTCTCTCTTCTTGTCAGATTTTTTTTTTGTGCATGCAGTACTTGATTGACACCTAAAGCTAACACTAAATCTCTCAGTCAAATTACAAATCTTTGCAGGTAAAATAGTTCACATGCAAGCATTGCAACCGTACATTTAACTGTGTGCCCTGAGTTTCAAGAGCCCCCTTATCCTGCTGATTTCTTCAGGAGTAGGATAGGTTTACCAAATGGTTTTGGGCACCTTAGGAATAGAGATTGCAGTGGAGCACTGGAGGGCAGGTTACATTCAGGCATGGAAACAGAGGTGAGGACAAAATGGTATAGAAACCCAGGTCATTATGTCATGCGTTTGGTTATCCACGTCATCCCTGGCAGTTTATTTACATGAGAACTATTGCCTGGCCATGTTGAGTTGTTAAAGAGGAAGTAAACACTGATGGGTTTTACTTCCTCTTTATTCCCCTGCAAAGCAAAAGCATAATGGGCTAGTATGCATTGCATACTAGCCCATTTTGTTGCACTTACCTGAAAACGAAGCCTGCGATGTCCCCGCTGGTGGCCATGTCCATCTTCACCCCTCTTCCTTCTGGGTCCATGGACTCCGGCTCTGTGACTGGCCAGAGTAAAGTGACGGTGCCCTTTCTTTTGTGCGCATGCGCCGATGACGTCGGCGCAAGCGTATATGGTAAATATTAGACTTACCTGTAGGTAAAAGTGGTGTGTAAGGGTTTATTTTCTATTTTTTCCTTTAGAATTATGCCAGCACTGGAGTGTTTAGGCACCATCCCCTCTTTCTCCTTCAAAGACATTGACATGCCTACTTAGCATTCAATGTGTACACAATGATCTATAGCTATTCTGGAAAACAGTTCTATGGTCACAACATACACATTTATTTTATTACATCAGTATTGTAATAACTATACAAACTGTAGTTTTATTTGTCAGTTCAATATGAGCTTACTTTAAAAATCTTCTTTCATGTTTTGAGTTTTGCCTGTCTGCTGGCCATCTCTTTCCACAATTTCCTGGATTCCCTGCATTATTTACAGCTTATCCTCTGCTGTTTACTTTCAATCTCTATGGACTACATATCCCATGGTACCTTGCTGCCAGCAAGCAGTGATTCCCGTATTGACACCGCCTCCTGAAACTCCTCCTCCCAGCACCTCTGTAGTTCAGAAAGCAGGCACAGTGAAATGTGAGACACAGCAGTGCCTACTCACAGGGCATAGTGAATTCAAGGGAGTAACAATGTGGGGCCCTACAAACTTCAATATCAAATAGGAGTAGGCTAGAAATAATAGAAATGCAATGTGGAAGTGAAAATATGATTTACATTTTTTACTATAGATAGTCTTTAAAGGGGTTGTAAAGGTTAATTTTTTATTTTCTAAATAGGTTCCTTTAAGCAAGTGCATTGTTGGTTCACTTACCTTTTCCTTAGATTTCCCTTCTAAATATTTTTTTTCTTTGTTTTCTTTGTCTGAATGTCTCACTTCCTGTTCCTCCTCAGTAAGCTGTTCTGGATGACTCCACACCACTCGGAGGATGGTGTGAAGTTTACTGAGGAGAAACAGGAAGTGAGAAATTCAGACAAAGAAAAAAAACATTTAGAAGGTAAATCAAAGGAAAAGGTAAGTGAACCAACAATGCACTAGCTTAAAGGAACCTATTTAGAAAATAAAAAAATGAACCTTTACAACCCCTTTAAAGTGGTTGTAACCCCAGATAAAAAAGAAAAAAAACCTGCAAGACAAAGGCATAATGAGCTAGTATGCATCACATACTAGCTCATTATGAAATACTTACCTTAGATCGAAGCTGTTGCAGCAGTCACCATACACCACTGTGAACAGCAAAATGTCTCCCGGAGTTATTTCTGGGTTCGTGGGCTCTGGCGCTGTGATTGGTTGGAGCGGCGATTACGTCACACATCCGGGAGCCGCCGGTCACGGCGAAAGCCCTTTAGAAATGGCAAAATCGAGCAGTTTCTTCAGTGCGCATGCGTCAATGACGTTGGCGCAAGCGTATATGGTAAATATCTCCTAAACCCTGGAGGTTTACGAGATCTTTACAGTACCCACAGGTAAGCCTTATTATAGGCTTTCCTGTAGGTACAAGTGGTGTAACAGGGTTTACAACCACTTTAAGGCACCACTAAAATAAACCTGGATAGACCATGCTGCCAAGTTGACTGTCATCCTAATCCTTACACCTCTACCTTGCAAGTTATCAGTCATCTGTAGATAGTGCATCCTTTTGTCAGCAAATCTACTTAAGGTTCCATTACAGTAATGTGCATTTTACTGTACAGCAATATTTTACAGCAATATATAGTGGTGGAGCCGGATTAAACAAATTGGCAGGGGCAGCTCCAATATTTATTTCTTCATGTTAAAGTTCATTATAGTCCAGGCAGTTAGAAAATTGTCTGTGGGAGCTCACTTTCACATACATCCTAGCTTATTATCAGCTGGAACTTGCACCCCACAATCTATTACTCCCTTGGGTGCTAGGGGTGCCATATTACCACTATCTATTGTCTATCTAGCCTAAGTAGTTCTGTAGCTTTATTCCCGTGGAATTTAGTCATGTTTGTGACTGATTCCTCTGCTAAAAATGTGTAAAATGCTTGCTTTTATGGGTCAATGATTGAAATGTGCATGTTCACTGTATGCATTCATTTAAATGTCGATGAAAACGTAGACCTGATAAAGTATAGCTTGTCCAAATGAAAGGGCTGAAAAGTTCCATAAAGAGCCTTTTTATATTAGCAGTCTTTCTTAAAGTGTATTTAAATTAATTTCCCATTTTGTACAGAGTAGGCAAGGATGAGAACCTCTGTCAAGCTTTTACTGCTGCTTGTGGTCCCACAGGGGAGATCCATCATCTTGGGTTTTCCAACCAAATGTTGCCACCAGAAAAGGAATAGAAGGAAAATCTTGTAATCAGAACATTTGTTCTGGTAACAACTGTCTATAGGAAAGGATTTACTTACTTTGGAGAAATCTCTTCTCGTTTCCTGCAGTGTCCTAAGACAGGATCATCAAGAAAAAGCTTCCCAAGGAAATAGAGACATTAAAAAAAAAACACATCAGGGGTTGTATCCCTTCCACTCTTTCCAACATGGCTTTAGATACAATTCTAGCTGGTCAGTGGCTCTATCATTTAACTTGACAGTGTTTGCACAATGTCTATTGGATTTAGAGTGGATGGAAACCTGATTCATTAAATTTGTCCTTAGAACATATATCTGTAGTGTTTTTGTATCTCTCTCCAAAGCCCTGAGTCCCATGTCTTTCTGCTGTTTCGTTCTTCTGTTATCAGCATGCTAACTTCTGACAAGTTTTCTGACAACCAAGATAAAACCTGCCTGAAATTTGTGTTGGGGTGGGTGCTATAAAAAGCTTAGCAGAGAGCAGGTCTATTCACAGCACAGCTGCACATTCCTTCCTTCATTTGTCTATGTAGAGGGGAGTGTGTGTCTTTCCTCCAATCAGCTGTCACACAGTGTATGCCAAGAATCCACACCCAGTGGTGAACAGGAAGAAAAATCTCTAACAAGATGTTCACTTTCTAAAGAATATTACAAGCTGAAGACAGCAGATATGCATGTTAAACTTATGTAGGGAGATTTGTTTCATCTCTATGTGTCATCTGAGGCTGTTCACTTCACTGGGTATATGTGAGGGTTTACATTCACTTTAACCTACAAATGTGACGTATACCGTATATACTCGAGTATAAGCCGAGATTTTCAGCCCTTTTTTTTGGGCTGAAAGTGCCCCCCTCGGCTTATACTCGAGTCAGTGTACCTGAAAATATTAAGAGGCTGCGGGCGTCCATCGTTTAAATCTCGCGGTCTCCTCCTGGTCCCTTCCGTGATAGGCGGAACTGTCTGCTGAGAATTGCCTATCACGAACGTTCTCTCATCCTCACCCATCCCAGCAGACACTGTGTTCAGTGTTCCGCCAATCACGGACGCCTTTTCATCCTCGGACAAGAGGACGCCCGTGATTGGCGGAACACTGAACACAGTGTCTGCTGGGAAACTGAGGATGAGAGAACGTTCGTGATAGGCGGAACTGTGTCTGCTTAGAAACGCCTATCACGAAAGGGACCAGGAAGAGACCGCGAGTTTTAAACAATGAATGGACGCCTGCAGCCTCTCAATTTTAGGTACACTGACAACGGCACAGTGAGGATAGGCACAGTGAGGATGGGCAAAGTGAGGATTGGCACAGTAAGTATGGGCACAGTAAGATGGCAATGGGCAGAGTCGGGTTGGGCACAGTGACAATTGGCTTAGTGATGTTGCAATGGGCACAGTGAGGCGTGCAAATGGGCATTGTTGACCCTCTTCCACTTACAGTAGCTGCTGCATTCTCACCCTCGGCTTATACTCGAGTCAGTAAGTTTTCCCAGTTTTTTGTGGTAAAATTAGGTACCTCGGCTTATACTCGAGTATAGACGGTAAGTCAATTTATACCAATCAAACTCCATAATTGTTGGTAAATCTAAAGTGTGGCCTGCTGAACCACTTGCCGACTGCCTTCCACATATATACTGCAGCAAGGCGGCTCGGCTGCGAAAACCGACGTACCTATACGGCGGTCTGTGCATGAGATACAGTGGGAGACAGGGAGGCAGAACAGGGCTCTGCCTATGTAAACAAGGCGGATCCTCGTTCTGGCAGGGCACAGCACTGAGATCTGCTGTTCCTAGTGATAAGGAACAGCGATCTCTGTGTTGTCCCAGTAAGCCCATCCCCCACACATTTAGAACACACCCAGGGAACACAGTTAACCCCTTGATCGCCCCCTAGTTTTAACCCCTTCCCTGCCAGTGTAATTTATACAGTGATCAGTGCATTTTTTAAGCACTGATCACTGTGATAATGTCACTGGTCTCCAAATAGTGTCAGTTGGGGTCAGATTTGTCCACCGCAATGTTGCAGTCCCGTTAAAAATCGCAGATCGCCACCATTACCAGTACAAACAATAAAAGTCCATAAATGTATCCCATAGTTTGTAGACGCTATAACTTTTGGGCAAACCAATCAATATACGCTTATTGAGATTCATTTTTACCAAAAATATGTAGAAGAATATGTATTGGCCTAAACTGATGAATAAATTAGTTTTTTTATATATTTTTTTGTATACGTATTATAGCAGAAATTAAAAAAAAAATTATTTTTTTTTCTAAATTGTCAGTCTTTTTTTGTTTATTGCGCAAAAATTCAAACCGCAGAGGTGATCAAATACCACCAACAGAAAGTTCTATTTGTGGGAAAAAAGGACATCAATTTTGTTTGGGTACAACGTCGCACGACCGCGCAATTGTCAGTTAAAGCGACACAGTGCCGTATCACAAAAAGTGGCCCGGTCATTAAGGGGACAGGTTTTTCTGGGGCTGAAGTGGTTAAAGTGGCTCTGTCACTGGGATAAAATCCTGCATAAAGGTCCTTATTCTGGAAATGTTGGTATCCTTTGATCTATGACACATCAGTGACATAGGTGTCAGTGGGAGGAACCACTAAATGCAGCAGGTGACAGAGGAGATCGACAGTTCCAAAAGTGTGGTTAGTGAACATTCATCCCAAAATTGCCTGTGTACTTTGTTTAAGGTCTAACATCCATTCATCTTTCTGGCCCTTATACTTAACAAGCTACAAGATACATTGGACCAGAGAGAGCAGCCCAACTGGAACTCCATAATGCTGGCTTTGTGCAGAAAGCAAAAAGTAATTCCCAGCTGTATAATTTGTTTCCTCAGAGCAATTTATTTCCTTATATCTATGTGATACAATATTGGGTCCCCTCTGGGTTTTTTTTCTCAGAAAAACAGGTCACATTTCCTTGGGTTAGGGCTTTATAATTAAAAGATAATAATGAAATAGTAATAATGTAGTTATATGTAAACAAAAGAGGGATTAGAACCTCTGGCAAGCTTTATTGCAATTATGTTCTCATTGCATAAATTTCCCCTCACTTCCTGTGTGCTAACTGGGGCAGGAAGTGAAGTGGAATTTCCACAATGGAGACAAGGACAGCAGTGCAAAGTAAAAGTTGGAGATTCCACTGTAAATATTGAAGCCAGAAAGTCAAAGATCTTTAAGAGGATCAAAGATATTTATCTGCAGTTCTAATGTACCCCTCCCTGTATACATTTTGGGGTGTGGATTAACCTCCAAAGTACCATGAAGACACCTTAAAGTGTTTGTTACCCCAGTATTTCCTATTCCTGATATGTGCCTGTTGTACCATGTACATGTATGGAAAACTATCCTGTTCTCTTTGTATTGCTTCGCTTGTGTGAAATCCCTGGTGTTCCTGGCAGTCTCCTTGCTTTCCTATCAAAAACTGACCAGGAGAGCATGTCGTGGTCAGTTCTCTAGCTATGCTGGAAGCCTACTTTCCTCCAATGATCAGACTTGTCCTGACACGCCTCACCTCCACAGCTCAGTGTAATGTTGCTTCTCCTCCCTCCAGCACTTATGCAGCTGAGAACAGAGGGAATGTGATCACTTTTCATAAAAAATGTATTTTATAAAAAAAATGTATATCTATACACAAATGTATTGCCTTTCATTTCAGTTTTAGACTGAATGTCTTGTTTTACAAGGTGATCATTTACAATCAATTTAATGTTTATTTCTTATTGCTCAGTTTTATAGCTTATTTGCTAAACATTTTGCACTTATCTCCGTAATTTTGTCAAAATTTTATTTTCCTCTATCTACCCTAAAAGTTTTCAACTAAGCTGCTATGTTTATTATCAGAAAAGGCGTAATAATATTGCCCTTTAAAAAAACACAAAAAAAAACTGGCATATGCAATTGCCTATTATTAGTCACGAACACTGTGATTTAATCTTACGTTTAATAAACTACCTGGCCTATAAAGTAGTATTATAAAAACTGTGTGGATTTTTTTTCCTGCTAGCTTTCGAAATACTTCAAATGTACTAACATTAGTGTTTCATTAGTAAATGGCTGCTAATTGTATTTAAAATTAGCATAGCCCAATACCATCAAAACTGCATTTCTATCACCTGAAGGTATTGTTCATGTGCTAATGGTGGATACAAAGAGCTGCAAACTCACATTTAATGAAGTAATTACTCTAATTACTGGCACAAAGTTTAGAGATGCTTCCACATTACAACTCATTAACATAAAGACCAAATGTATGGCTAATGAAGAAAGAAAACACTACTAACAATTTATAAAATTTCTCCTTAATGTATATATTTCTCTACAGTGAGAACTCTTTGTGTGGATTGTTGGGCAATATTCTTCCCTAATATAGTACATTCAACAAATGTGCTGTAATAGGAGCAAAATCTGTGTGGTGGGTACATGCTTATGTTCCCATTGACTACTTTGGTTTACATGCTTAAAGGTATCCATTAACAAGATATAATTGTCACCCAATCACATGCCAATCCTCTTATATATGGGTGCAGGCAGACCACTACAGACATCCCCTTCTGGTTTATTTGGGGGATCTAGTAACCGGATATGTTAAATAGTTTCTGTGAATCATTGTTGCTAGTCTGTGATTCAGCTAGTGCTGAAGATGTCTGCTGCTTCTCTCAGCTTTGTCTTAAATGTATAGGCTCTGCATCGGGACATGCATATTTTTGATGGAATTAAAAAAGAAAATCATCTATCCAGCTTATAATTGCTGGGGCTTTTTGTGGAGATTACACATACTGACGCTTGCTCGGTTATACAGTACCTCCTCTTGTTGAGCCTTAAAGTGATTGTAAAGGTTAGTTTTTTTTGTTTTGTTTTTTAATTAACAAACTTGTTATACTTACTTGCTCTGTGCAAGGGTTTTGCACAGAGAAGCTCTGATGCTCTTCTTCTGGGGTCCCCCGGCAGCACTCCTGGCTCTCCTCTTCATCGGGTGCCCACACGGAGAGCCGCTTTCCATGGGGGGCCCTCGTGCTGGCACTGCTTCCATTAACACAGACAGCAGGACTTGGCCCCGCCCCCCCACGCACGTGTCACTGGATTTAATTAACAGCAGCAGGAGCCAATAGCTCCTGCTGATATCAATCTATCGAATGAGGACGGAGACAGTGAAAAATGGTGAAAAACCTTGAGGGTTTACAACCCCTTTAAGCCTAAAACACACAGGCAGAATGTCGGCCATCATTGGTCGGTTCAATAGAAACCGGTCGTCATTCAGCCCGTGTGTATGAGAGCCGATCCGACAAAAGCCGGCCGTTCAGCCAGCTTCTTTCGAAGACTCATGACCCAAAAACGTCTGCAGACCGACTCCCGACCAGCGCTCTCAGCCAATGGCTAAGAGCTCTGACCGGAGTGTGCTGGTGGGGGGGGGGGGCGCACCCCTGTCAGAACACAATAAAACAGCCTGGGAGATTGCTGTACTAACATCGGATTGTTAGTACATCAGTTCCGACCTGCACCAGCAGTTTTTTTTTGGGGTTGCATGCTAGCATGTTCACTTGCATAGCAAAGTAGAATTACCACTGAAATGCACTCTAATGTTTGAACAGCCAGACCAATTATTATGGCATCTCTTATGGCCTGTTTATGGCTGAACTGTGGTGACTTCTGATTGCCATCTAGTAATGCAACATTTCTTGGATGGGGAATAGGACAAATGCCTGGATAAGTGAACCCTATTAGGTGCCTCAGGAGAGTGAATAATGTAAATAGATCATTGTACTAAAGTACTTTAGAGTTGGAGTATGACGGTCTATGAGTTTCCAGGTCCATGTGGCTATTATGTCCTAAAGTGTTATCTCTATTTCTGTACTAAAGGACTCTTCCAGTCGCCACCACTGTGGTTTGGAATTATTTAAATTCTATACAGGGAGGTGCCACTATAGAAGCTTCTATACACTGTAATGACATCAGCATTGTGGGCATACACTCAATTATGGAATTTTCCAGTGTTGTGTAAACTAATAAAATTAGTTAATACATTTGAGACCTTCTGGCAAAATTTGTAGCTGAAAATGCAAGCAGTGATTTAATAATCATTGAATATTCCCATGGAATTTCAATTAAATGCATTAAATTGTCAATAACAGCATGAAAGCCTTCATGCAGTGCATCCCATTTACTAAAATGATTCAAAACATTAACTAAAGGGGAGCTAAAGAAAAGAGGGACTTCAGACTAGTCTGTAGCAGATATTTTTTGTGTGTGAAAGTCTGTTTTTTCCATGTGGGGAGGCCTCTGCTTGTCCTCACGAAATAACTAAACACTCCAATATGTTTGGGTTAGCCCGCAGGGGGTTAATGAAAAGCCCAGCCCCATGGACTTCCACCTTATCTGAAATCATGAATTTATTGAAGAATGTGTTAATGTGGTTGATTTTATTCATCCGAGGTCAAGGCTTTTCAAATTCCTTCTATGTCTCCTCCCTCCCCCCTTTTTCCTTTCACAGCAAACTTACAATGATGTTTAAACAAAGGTTTCCCAACACAAAGAACAAATTTACACAGTAAAGTTTTTTTTTTTTTTTTTTTTTTTTTTACTGCAACTCAAAGCTCTGTCTGGAATGATTCCAGATTTATAAAGAAAGAGAAGAGAAGAGGGGATTGTATTTTCTACAGAGCAGCAAAAAATTCCCACCTTCTGGGGAGCAAAGATCAGAAGATCCCCCACAATTTCGTTGATAGAACAAGGGAAAATTCAAATACGTTTTTTATCGCATCTTATGTTATTTATCTTTTACATATGGCAAACCTCAAGGTGAATCACTGTCTTAATGAAAGAAAAAAAATACATTTTTTGTCAGTAATTGTTTAAAATCTTTTTTATATAACTTGAAACAATGTTGAGCTTCATGTTTCAATAGAGGTTTATTTGAATTAATTGCTGTGTATTTTTTATTAGCTCTACATAATAGTGGACAGTAATAGGCAGATCTATGTTAAAAATTGTATATTTGAATGAACTTAAAATCGCTTGCGCCCAATTCATGTACACGGGTCCACTTCCAAGCACAAAAGAACTGAAGCCGCTCTTCATTAAAAAACGTGTGTATATTTATTGAAGTATTCCATGCACAGCCAATTCACTTGTCCCACAAGACCCAATGGGGTTGATTTAATACAACTGGAGAGTGCAAAATCTGGTGCAGCTGTGCATGATAGCCAATCAGCTTCTAACTTCAGATTGTTCAATTAAGCTTTGACAATACAACCTGAAAGCTGATTGATTTTCATGCACAATTGCACCAGATTTTGCACTCTCTAGTTATAGTAAATTACCCCAATGTGTTGCACTCCATCCATTTGTAGCCTACAAATAAGCTCCAGATAGAATGATATACCTGAGGGCTTGTGGGACAGGTGGATGGGCTTTTGCATGGAAAACTTCAATAAATATACACAGGATTTTTGATGGAGGGCGGCTTTCCTTCTTTTGTGCATGGAAGTGGACTTTAAAGAATGTCCAGAATCTATTAAAATCTGGCACTGAGGTTGGAGTATTCATTACTGGACACTCCTTTGATAGTGGGCTCTCCCCTTACTTCACTGCACCCTTCACACAGGTACATGGCCGAGAATTTTTGTAGTAAGAGTGGGCATAGCCTGATGTGGAACTGCAAGATTAGTTCTCCATCAGATCCCCCTTGCTGTTGATTGACAGAGCATAGCAGTGGGAGGATCCATAGCCAATATCCACCCACTGCTGTACACTGTCAATTAAAATGAACATGATGGGGAACTAGTCTCTCAGCTTACCATGGAACTTCGTCCACCCAGACACTAAAGGTAGATTTAGATATGGGTCTAAATTTATTTTGCCTCTGAAGCCTGGTCCATGTTGGATCACGCTCCGGAGGCTACTGACAGACGGTGAGGAAGCAAGGCAACACCTCCTCAACTAAGTAAAAACAAGCCACACCACTTGTTAATTCACATGCATTTAAGCATGTATACGTGACATGTTTGTGTAACGTAAGGGCATCAGTATCCACCAGCTCCGTCTGACACATTTTGTCACCAACAGATTTCCTCAGGGGCCATGGACACTGACAAATGCATAAGCACTTATGAATGCCAATCAGGTGACAAATATGAATCCTAAATATAAGAGGGTGTGTCGTGAGGGAGAGAAAACTGATTTTCATCCAATCAAAAAGAAAGATCGTCTCCCATATCTCCACACCCTATTACAATATGTATATATGCACTAAATCAAATACTATTATAAAAACAAATTATATGTTAGAATAAGCTGGTTAGTACTCTTCCTACGCACATACAGTTTGTGCTAAGCATAGATAAACATATATACATTCTCTAAATATCAATACTTTATCATATATAAATGTTGAATATAGTGCTGGGTTTATAAGGAGGCAAAAGGGGCAACTGCCCTGGGTCTCCTCACAGAAGGGGCCACCCTCTATACAAAAACAATTTAAAGTAATATAAAAAATTATATAAAATAATAAAAATAAACAATAGTAAAATACATAATAATAAAAAGTACTGTCTTTTAAATTTTTTTTATCTTGGAAGTAATATTTTGCTGGCCATCATCGGTTTAAAACTTTCTCTGGACTAGTATACAGGCATACCCCACTTTTAAGTACACAATGGGGTTTATTTACTAAAGCTGTAAAGTGCAAAATCAGGCTCACTTCTGCATATAAACCAACGAGCTTCCAGGTTTTATTACCAAGCTTAATTGAACAAGGCGGGCTTAGAATCTCATTGGTTTATATGCAGAAGTGAGCCTGATTTTGCGCTTTCCAGCTTTAGTAAATGAACCCCATTGTGTACTTAAAAGTGGGGTATGCCTGTAGTGTATCGTTTTTAAAAACAAATTTTGGCAGCTCAAGCGAACCACACATAGAGCGTCATGACTGCGTGTTTGTGCACACATAACCTCAAAATGATGTCATGCCTTTTAAAAACCTGTGACTGTCATTGGGAATGTAAACCAACTCTGTATATGAAGAGGCCCCCCAAACCTGAATTGCCCTGGGCCACTCAAGGTCTAAATCCGGCCCTAGTTGAATAAATAGATTATCCATGATAATTGTGTACACGATACAGTATATGTAAGTAATACATTATTATTAAGCTACAACACACGAATCATACATAGTTATTTATTATCTCTATAACAATTGATCTCCCAATCCACACTGAGACCAAATGGAAAAAAAATAACGCAAATCATATATCCATATATTCGAGCCTTCATTCTCAAAATCTTTCTTTCTTTATTACAACTCCTTCAATGTGGATTTAACCTGTTAATACCTACAAATCTAATGCCTGTTGGATTCTTATTGTGATACTGTAAAAAATATAAAGACAAAGTAGGTTCCTTAAATTCTGTTAATGTTGCCATCATGCTCCTGTATTCTCACTACCAACATATTGTAGACCACATGGGCACTGGAACACATATACAACAAATCTGATATGACAAATTATAAGCTTTCTGATGTACGTTATTAGTACTATTAGATGTAAGGGAAGTTTTTCCTTCTATCCCTATTTCCTCAGTCTAGAGATAATACAAGTTTTGCACAGAAAAAAAACTTTTATATCCCCCAAAAAGGAGGCTTTTAAAAGTTCGATGATGTTAAGGGCAGGGCCATTTTTATTAAAGAGTATACGAGGATTTTCTGGCAAATCAGATGGGCATTGCCATATTTGGGTAATGATATCACCAGTATCCCCAGCTTCCTTGTTTATATTTAGCTTTACAGCTAAAAAGGGACAGAGAGAGAGCCCAGTGTGGGTCACACTAGATATTCCCCACTCCGAGCACTGGCATACCTCTGTGCTCAGAGATGGTCTTTATTACCACCAGTCTCCTGATCTGTGAATTAGTAGTAATTCTAAAAGAATCTCCCACTTCCATAGCAACAGGTTTCTAAAGTGGCAGAAGTTAGAACTAACTGAATCTGTTGCCTGTGTCAGTAATGTTACCAAGCCTGACATAGATGCCTGCCTGAATTAGGCACAGGTAGCTATAAAGGGACCTACTGCCATAAAAGTGTCATTAACACTTTATTGAATTCCCCTGATTACATTGCAGTTTAGTACTCCTTAAGTGTGTTTGCTGCATTACTTTTTTTATTTTTAATACTTGCCTTGCTGCTGTAGCTGTAGCTGCTGGCTTTTAATATTTTTTTTTCCGGCGGAGCTCCGCTTTAAGCTTGCTGGCTCAGTTTCTTTTACCTGCGCAATAAGACGTAGAAAAAAAGAAAACACTTCATATTGAACAAACACAAACTCCTATGGCAAGCTTTCTAACTAGCTATTTTCTCCAGGCATTAAAAGATGGCTCTGTACTAGGGATGAGCTTGGTGTTCGAGTCGAACATAGGTTCGACTCGAACATCGGCTGAGGAGGAGGAGGAGGAGGATTGTGTCAGCATGGAGGTGGAGCCTGGCACTCAGCATCATCAGCAGCAGTCTTTTAGGGATGATTTACAGTCCCAAGAAACCAGTGGACTTGTATGTGGCTGGGAGGAGGTGGCTGCGGATCATGTCGTCCTTAGTGACCCAGAGGACTCCAGACCGAATGCCTCAGCTAACCTACGCTGCATGGCCTCCCTGATCCTGCAAAGTCTGCGGAAGGATCCTCGTATTCTTCGGATCCAGGAGAGGGACCATTACTGGCTGGCCACTCTCCTTGATCCACGGTACAAGGGTAAGGTTGCGGACCTTATCTTACCGTCGCAGAGGGAGCAGAGGATGAAACAACTCCGGGAGGCCTTGCAGAAAGGTCTGTGCAACGCGTTCCCAGAGACTGGGAGGTTACAAACTCCTGGTCCTGGACAACAAGTTGCTGAGGCTTCGGTCAGTCAAAGAAGGAGCGGTGGGGAAGGTGGCCATCTGATGATCTAGCCGGGACTAGGGTGATGACACTCACTCTCTGTACTGTATCTATGAAAGATTAACAATGTCACCCTGGGATAGAACCAAGAAAAACCTCCCCTCTCCTCTTTTCTGTATCATAGGGTATGTGTTCTGTAGTTCACAGAGAGAACTGGGAGCAATCAATTTGTCTGTGTAGATAGTATTATTTGTCGCTGATGTCATAGGACACTGTCAACTTATTTCAAATTGTTAAACATCTGTGCAAAGAAAACGTTATTATAGTTGACTGGCTCTCAAATGGTAAACTTCAAAGCTCTCAGGTTTTTCATGAATAAAAACTTTCAACGTATTGGTAGAATTCTTATGATGTATGGATTTTTCAAACTGAACAGTAATCTGTGTTTTGCTGCCTAGAATTCTGAAGAATTATGGTTAACATTGGTTAGATCTTTGAAAAATTACATTACATTGTAATGTGTCTGGTAGCAGTGTGGTAATAAGAAATAATTGCCGTTAAAGTATACATAAAACAAATAACAAAAATCTCATATACGCTTAAATATGTTAATGTAATTTTCAATATTTTTATATATTCAGCTTTCGTTAAACCATTACCTGATGATCTTGTTATGAATTTTCTTGTGCAAGCCCTTTCCTTTATAGGGTTACAACTCTCTGTCCTTACCTCTCAATTTCTCTCTTGTGTGGTCATTGTGTCACACGGGCCTCTGATGGAGTATACAAGTGGGTGTTTCAACACACATTGCTTGTGCCTGCTCCACTGTTGTCACCATCAGAAAACCTGGCCTGAGAAATGCCTTGTAGCTTTTTTCTAGTAAATGCATATATGTAGAAAGAGGCTGCAGGAGAACATCAATATTAAGACGCAGCAAAGGGTGAAAAAATGTAGAGAAAACAAATGTGTAATATTTATGATTAGGGATAAGCTCAACATTTGAGTCGAACTGTCAGCCATGTAAGCAAATAGCCAAGGATTGGAGGCCATATTTTGGCAAGAATTGCACCACTGTTCCCACCCCTTCCCTTATATTGCAGATTACAGCTCTGGGAGCGGTTATTGATGAGTGGCGGACCAGAATTAGGGTCGATAAGAGTTGTAGATTCATATTGTGTTTTTATTTACACTCAACATTTTTTTGTGAATAAGTAGGCATATTACTGTATGTACCCCATACTCAATTATATGGGAGAGCTGTATTATTGTTAAAGGTTGCTACAAGATTCCCATAAGTCCCCCACCCGCAGACCCCCACAATTGCTGGACCAGGGTTGTAGGGAAGAGACCTTTGTCATCATCAATATGGGGACAGGGTGCTTTACCAGAAGTCCCGTGTTGAGGGCATGGGGCCTGCCATGATTTAGGAAGGGGGCCACACATTATAATAATAATAATAATCTGTAATCATGCTTAAATCAGCTTTCATTAGTTTGGCAATATTAAGTTGAATTTTAGTTTCAATGTTATTACCTACTGTAGCTTTTTGTATTGTTATGACCTATTCACACCATTATGTCCCATGTATTGACATGCTGCAAAAAATGCAGCCTGCTCTGTTTTTGTATGTGTCGCTGTGTATTTTTGCCCATTCATATTGAAAGGGCTGTTTGGCGCAACACAACGTGCATCAACACTACCGAGTTGGTAATATTCCCCCCCGCTTTGTGCCCACCTCCATTACTTTTTTTTATCAAAATCAATAATGCAACCATCAGTCCCTCCCCTCACGCCAGGGTACTAGGTGTAATCCTAGACTCGGACCTGTCCATTCAGCCTCAAATCCAATCGTTGTCAAAAGCTTGTCGATTTTACCTCCGTAACATCGCTAAAATAAAACCCTTTTTAACAAATGAAACCATCAAGCTACTCATTCCCTCCCTTGTTATCTCTCACCTTGACTATTGCAACTCTCTTCTGATTGGCCTACCTCTCTATAGGCTATCCCCTCTTCAGTCTATCATGAATGCTCCTGCCAGACTCATCCATCTTACCAACTGCTCAGTGTCTGCCACCCCTCTCCGCTAATCTCTACACTGACTCCTGATCACCCAGCAAATTAAATTCAAAATGCTAACCACAACATACAAAGCCATTCCCAACTCTGCCCCAAGTTACATCACCAATCTTGTCTCCAAATATCACCCAAACCGTCCTTTCTGCTCCTCTAAAGACCTCCTACTCTCAAGCTCTCTTGTCTCCTCCTCCCATGCTCATCTCCAGGATTTCTCTGGAGCCTCTCCCAACCTCTGAAACAGGCGATCCCTGAAAACTCATCTCTTTACCAAAGCCTATTACGCCTCCAACTAATGTTTTACCATTTCGGTCAACTCATTTCCCACAGTTACAATCTTTTATACCACCTCCCCCATTAGATTGTAAGTTCTTCTGAGCAGGACCCTCTTAATCCTATTGTATTTTATTGTATTGTAACTGTATTATCTCCCTTTTATATTGTAAAGTGCTGCGTAAACTGTTGGTGCTATATAAATCCTGTAAATTAATAATAATTATAATAATAATAATAACACATGACATGTGCATTGCAGCACATAGCATTGTGTTGTGAATAGGCTCTTATCCAGCCTGTGCAAACATTAATTGAATGGTAAGAAAGAGAAACAAAAATTTGCTTGGTTGTAGCACTGCCATATCCTTGAATACGTTAAGCATTTAATATGTTAATATGTTTCCCTCTGCATAGCTATTGATTAATGTTGCTGATATAACAGATCTTAAAAAAGAAAATCTAAAGCTGGCTGCACACATTACAATCTTATTATACAATCTAGTTTGGGTTTATCATTATCTATGCTATTTGTGGCCTACCCAACTGGATTTAAATCAATTGCATTGTTAAAGTAAGTCCAGGTATTACATAGTTATTGGTAAATTTTACTGATCTAGAAGATTATATCTAAAGAAAATCTAACTTGCATGCAGCAAAATGAGCACCTAATGCCGCGTACACACGATCAGTTTTTCCATCGGTATAAAAAAATAGAACATGTTTTAAATTTTACCGATGGAAAAAAAAACGATAGCAAATTCAGATCGTCTGTGGGGAACTCCATCGGAGAAAAAACCCACACATGCTCAGAATCAAGTCGACGCATGCTCAGAAGCATTGAACTTCATTTTTCTCGGTTCTTCGGAGTGTTTTACATCACAGCGTTTGGGACGGTCGGATTTTGGACTGATGGTGTGTAGGCAAGACTGATGGAAGTCAGCTTCATCGGATTTCCGATGGAAAAATCCATCAGATTTTATTCCATCTGAAATCCGATCGTGTGTACAGGGCATTACAATTATATTTAGCAAACTGTTATTTTTTCCCTTTTGTAGAACTTTGAAAACATTATTGTGACTTGAAAATAAAGAGAAAAAGAAGTGCAATTCCTTGACTGATGTTTGAATGTTTCTCAGTTTGCAAAATGTGCAAATTATTTGCTCGCTGAAATGACTTGGGATCAATTAATTGTCTATAGAAACTCTGAAGACTATAAAGTTTCATTCGGAGCCAGTGAAAACATGCCTTTCTGGGAAAGGTTAAAGCAGTACACTTCATGGGTTTATTTTTCCAGGAGTGTTTTTTTCTTTAATAAGACAAAATAATGCTTACCCAATCCAAAAAGAATTTGTCTGTAAACTGAAGTTAAGAAAAAGTTAAGAAAAATAGAGAAATTTGGAGAGGTTGAAAACTGCACACGTTATCAATTTGATTCTACAAAAAAAATGAACACAAACAGTTATAAGGAACGTGCTGGTGCTGGAAGTCTGTTTAATCACTTTTCTTCATTTGCCAAGAAATGGTTTGAGTTTCCTGGTTGAAGACACTTTCCTTTTGTTTGGATTCTAGTGTTTCTTCATATTTGTTTCTTTGTGTCTTGTCTCCTTGGTGATATGATTTAAAAAAGGACGGCAAAGCATACTGCTTTTTGAATGGACATAGAACTCTTGCATTAAATTGTCTGAATTGAGAACATGTCTTTTGAACATATCCAATCAGCTGCTCCACTTCCATTCTGTTTGGGGAACCTTAAACAGAAAACCCAATTGGCTGCCATGGGCAAATGGATTTCTGTGCCCTAGGGTCCTGAATTTATTATCAGGTTTTCACATTTTGGGAACCTGTCAGATGCTCCCTTTTATGTTTTCTAGTAAATGCATGAGATGGAGAGTCTGATTGGTTGCAGTGGAAAAAAACTCACAGTTGTTAGTAAAAAGTAAAGCGGGGCTCCAGGCTCCTTCAGAAAAAGTACAAATACTGTAGCTGCTGACTTTTAATATTAGGACACTTACCTGTCCATGAATCCAGCAGTGCCCCCACCCGAGCTGATTTTTCAATCAGCTATCAGGTGCTGCCGCCGCCATCTCTGCTAAGGGAAGCCTTGCAGCTTCACAGCTGGTTCCCTACTGCGCATGCGCGAAGTGCGCTGCGCTCTGTGAATGGGCGGGCTGTGGGGGAAGGAGGAGGGTAGCTGGAAGTGGGAGTGGGTACCTGTCAAAACCAGGCACCCTCTTCCCCCAAAAAGGTGCCAAATGTGGTAGCGGAGGGGGGAGGCAAACAGCGGAGCTTCCCCTTTTGGGTGAAGCTCTACTTTTAGCCTCGTACACACTATTCATTTTTTTTGTTCAACCCAGCAGGGCGGAACAAAAAAACTGACAGCTCAGTAGGAGCTGCTGTACTAACAATCCAATGTCAGTACAGCAATCTCCCCTGCTATGCTCTTGTGTTCTGACAGGGGGACATCCTCCCCACTAGCAATCTCAGCCATTGACTGTGAGCGCTGATTGGTAGCTGATCGGCAGACCTTTTTTAGCCGAATGGCCAACTTCTGTCAGACTGACTCCAGTACACAGGGCCCAATGTTGGCCAGTTTCTATTGAACCGGCCGATGCTGTCCGACTTTTGGTCTGTGTGTACTAGCCTGAACTGGGGTAGAACATTTCTAAGGTAACAATATTGTTGAAGTGAAGGTACCTTGTGGTGCTTACAAGTTCATTTGTTAGTTTTTAGGCTAGTCCATTTGGCTTTGGCATGTGCCCAAGTTATGACTAAAGCCCAACTGCACCTTTTTGAATTAAATATAACATTTTATAGCCTTTAAAAATAAAAAGCAGATTTGACTGCAATGCTCATTTTTTTCTATGGCACTGTTCCCTGCAAATCCATTTTCCCGTTCCCAGCTCCTGTTCCTCTTCTGGGGCAAATGACCCCAAATGTCATTCAAACCACTTCCTGAGAATGTATATGGAGTGGTTTTTACAAAGACATGTGTGCGTGTGTGTGTTACTTTTTCCCTACTGGCACTCAACCTTGGCCCTCATTATTTACTATATCAGTCAAATGCAGGAATTTCAGTAAAAAGTAGAGTCTCTGAAAGTATATCTAAAGCCCAAACATTTTTCTATGCACTGGATAGTGTGGGTAAGGCTTATACACCTATCAGGGCAGAAGCATAAGATACATAAATAATAAATAGTGATCAGCAAACCTGTCCTGGTTCAATTTGCTGAGGGTGCAGCAAACCCCGTTTGAAATTTGGTGAACTAGAACTTAGTGGCAAATTCTATTGAAATCTATTGGGGGGGGGGGGGTAATCCATTCTGACATTTTATGGTTTTATGGGCCCTGCCAGCTTAGAGGGTGACAAAATACTCAAATCCAATTCCTCAAAGCACAGGCTGGAGCCATGGCCTAAACCTGTACATAGTGTCCTACAGACAGCATCAGGAATATCATTCTCTGGCAGCACAAATTTGGTTGTGGAACATATTTTTTTCTTTTGCAGTGAACATTACTTACATTACACAACAGCACTCCAATCTGTTTTTTTTTAAGCTTAAAATAAATTCTCAGGTAACTTTAGAAACTGGCCTGCTTTGACCAACGGATTGATATTGGCTAGTGGTTATCTGAAGTTGTCTGTCTTTTTTCTGGTGCCAAACTGTTTTGCTGCTGGACATTTTCTGTCATAAAGAATTAAGAGACCACAGAAGATACAGCAGTAAAAAGTTGTCCAATGGCAGGGCGGTGCTTTTTTTAATAAGCAAGCCTAAGCCAATATGTACTAGAGACACAGCCAGAACTTTTACTGCAAGAATTAAGAGACCACATATGATACAGCAGAGTAAAATTATCAATTAACCATACAGTTTTGATGAGCAAGACTGGGCTTAAACATCTGAAATGTACAAAAGACACAGGGCAAAGGATCGATATCTGTGTGCAGACGGCCGCCATTTTGTTAAAGTCTACTGGAGCCTGACAAGCCGATCGTGGCTGTCTTACACTAGTCTATTCACATGCTGATCCAACTGATACAGGTTTGGGGAGGCATTCAAGCTGTACTATTTTCATTATCTATGGAAAGTTACACTGGAGATATAAAAACAAAGTGTCAGCTTAACAATTGGAGTGAATTTTGCATATTCATCAGGCATGCATCTGCTCAGTCATGGTTGTGTCTTGAACCTGTCAGATAGGTTATTGCACTTCTAGCTCTGGGCCAAAGAACTTTAGTTATAGAGTGCTGGAAAAACCTCCTAATGAACTCTAGTGTCAAATTCCCAAATGAACAGAAGCACAGATATCCTACTTCTGATATTTCTTGGTTTGAAAGATCTGATTAACAGAGTTAAATAAACATTTTAAAGTCAAACAAATTGAGCATGGAAAGCCCCTATACAACAAAACTCATATTAATTGAGCATGAATTCAAAATAATGGTATACCACCCTTAGGTGAACATTTGAACATTTTTACTGTATGACTCTTGTGTTTTATTCATACTTATAGCCAGGTGCTTGGCTAAGAATGAGAGTGAGAGAAATAATGGGATGCAGATGCTCTCTATGCTTTTAATTAAATGTTCATGCTGGCCCTGGCAACATTGCCTGCCTCCAGCCAGTAGGGGATGCAGACATGCCTAAAGAATTCAAGAGACCTCAATGGAAGGTGGGAATTGAAGTTAAAGAAGGGAGCCGTGCTCCCTTATTGTAAATCGTGTAAACAGGCAAAAGGATTCCAATGAGTATGGTCGCGATGGCCTCTAAACCCAGATTATGCCTTCTAAGGGGAAACGCGTCGGACAGAGCTAGAGGTGTGACGTCAGCACGTGGGGATCAGCTCACAGCCATTGCACCCATGCTCATTGGAATCTTTTTGCCTGTTTACATAATTTACTCTGTTAATGCAATACTTTTTATTGAATAAACTCTTAAAAGCAGTATAACGCTATGAGCACTCTTCCTTGTCTTTAATGTATGGATATGTGGGAGTAACACGTTATCTAGTGACTGTTCAAGAGCATGTCACAGTCCTTCAGAGGGGAATATTCCTAAGCGCTCACAATCTCCTTTGTGAGATCTTGTGGTCTGGTAAGCAGCCTGTTTGCCCTAAGGAGCATAGTGGTGACACAGAAGCACTTTTTTTAAACACATTTTCAGCACAGAGCACTTTTTCTGCACTTGGATGGACTGTATTTGGACTTTTATTTTTTATGCATGAATTATTAGATTTTTCGTTACATTTATTCATTAGTGCATTTTTTTTTTGCACTTTGCACTCTATAAGAAATGTTTATTTTGTAATCCATGCACATGATTGGCACTATATAGTTTGTAATTTTACAAAGCAGTGCACATTTGATACTGGAGGGTATCAACTGATATTATGTGATTTTTATATTCACAATAGTTTTTTTGAGACAGCGCATTATTATTATCTTTATAGAATATCGCTGGGTTGGTGAGCTGCTGCTGTGGGGTTTTTATTATCTACTGCTACATTGAGAGACTGGGCCCTTTATGAACTGACTAATAGCCATATAGTAGCCTTATTGCTGTTTACAGGCTTGACTGGGACTGTTCTCATGTGCATCAATGGTACAACGGGGCCCTAACGCCAGCTGACTGAAAAGATGCGACCAAAGACTTTCCCTTTACAGCTGCTACACAGAGACCTTTACCTATTGCTTAGGCTAAGAGGTACCTCTCAGGGGACATTGCACCATATCCTAGCCATTCTCCTAGAATGCACTCTTGTCTAGTTATAGTATTATTATTTACATTGCAGTTAATGCTTATATGCACTGGTTATTGCAGACTTTGCTGATTTATGTGTTGATTACTGTCAGGAGTCAGGAAAGAGGCTGATTGTTGAGAGGGCGCCCCTTGCGGCTAAGTGCAGTGCTTCCCTGGAAGTGATACAGGGAGAGAAGTGCCCAAAGGTGCACGGTTTGCCAGGTTTTTGCTGGTGATGAGCCAGCCACTTGGAGAGAACTGAGAGTCGCTGGGATGATCCGTAAGGCCACTGAGCGTTCGGTTCAGATAGGTTTCTCTAGTAGGGCAAACCAGGAACAGAAGGTGAAGACAAGCTGAGGGTCGTATAAGTGAGATCAGTTTACAAGTATCAGATGCAAAGTACAGGTGAGGGAGAAGACAAGAGTGTAGTCGGTGGGGCAAGCCAGGGGTTAATCAGGAGAGGATCCGAAGCAGAATTTAGAACAAGCGATAACAGCGAATCAGAATCACGAAAACACAGGAGCTCAGGAAACACTGGGAAGCTGATGATAATCCAGCAAGGAGCGGCTCCAACAGCAGGCCTAAATAGACCTGTGTGCCGTGGCGGACATGATTGTCTTGGGTGGGATTGCCAGTCCTTCTTCGGCCATTTCCCTGACAATTACAGTCTAGTGGTACAGAACTCTATTCTAAGTTACTTCTAAGTTACTTTGGCATAGTGATTATACAGTCTAGCAGACTGTGTCTGAACCTGCCTTCTGTAGGTTCAGATACCTTCTTCTTCTTTTGCTCAAACCGCTATTCATTCTAGCCTATACCAATACATTGAGTTAAAGTGATTGTAAAGTCTTGTTTTTTTCCTTTAAAAATAACAAACATGTTATACCTACCTGCTCTGTTGCAGTGGATTTGCACAGAGCAGCCTGGATCCTCCTCTTCATGGGGGCCTCTTCTGTGATCCTGGCCCCCCCACCTGTTCAGTGCCCCCACAGCAAGCAGCTTGCTATGGGGGCAGCCAAGCCGAGTCACAGCTCCCTGTGTCCATTCAGACATGGAGCCCCGACCCCCCCCCCCGATTGGCTAGCTGGCTTTGATTGACAGCAGCGACAGCCAATGGCGCAGCTGCTATGCCTCAGCCAATCAGGAGGGAGAATCTCGGACAGCTGAGACACTCGTGGACATCACTGGACACAGAGGGACCTCAGGTAAGTGTTAGGGAGGCTGCACACAGAAGGCTTTTTATCTTAATGTATAGAATGCATTAAGACAAAAAAGACCTTCTGCCTTTACAACCCCTTTAATTTACCACTAAATGGTCTGGTGTCTATTTCCTGGTACTAATTCACAGTCAAGTTAAAGGTATCTATTCTCATGCTCTTATAAGTGCTTGCAATGATTTCAATTTAACCAGGTGTGTCAGAGGGGCTTAGGTTGTTCTTGGAGTTGAGGTGCAGAACAGAGAACCCAAATTACCAAGCGGATCCTTCATGGATAGTGCTACATGCTGTACCTTTGAAATCTATCTTATTAAGGGTATTCTAAATCTCTAAAGAGAGCTACAAACTGGTTAGATTTAGTTCTTAAAATAGAGGATACTCATGCATTTAGAATAGAAATCTTTAGTGTTGAAATACCTTGATGCAAGATCTGGTATAAATTAGTGCTGAGTAAGCTGAATACTGACCCAGTTTCATAGTTTAGATGATCATTCAGCTTTTGTGGCTAAAGGGTATGTGTACTTTCTTACAAAATACATTTAAACACTCTCCCCAGCCTTCCTGACCTAAATCGACACCAGCCGCTTATTTACCTGATAGGACAGTCTCAGTCTACTTTGATGTTCACATCTCTATGGCTGAAATCTTATTCACTACTAGCCATGCCTGTGCATTGAGCCCTCATTGGCTTGTATATGGACCATGTCTCAGTGTCTCTAGTTAAAAAAGATGTTCTGGGATTTTTTTTTATCTTATTGCTAGAACTAATTATGAGGGTCTACAAAAGTGGCTATTGGTAAGAGTAGAAAAAAAAAACTGTTTCAGGTAGAAAAAAAAATAATTCTTCATGAGATTAAATATTGAGTTAGTAGAAATAATGGCATTCACCCCTATGAGATATATGTGAAAAGTGATAGATTCTTCAGATAATGCTTATTGTAAACCAAAGTAAAACAACAGTAACTGGAGAAACAATTTTAAAAGTAATTTAAATTTAAAAGTAATTTTAAGGTAAATACATTTTGTTGACACTTAAGGAGTTTAATCAAATTATTTGCCTTCCCTGGTTCCACATTTCCCCGATCATCAACAAGGTAAAAGTAAAACCCTTTTGTTTTCAGTGCATATCCTGTTTTGGACCCAGTGGTGTGCTTCTCTATGCAATGTGGGCAGATCATTGCTGGTGGGAGAGATGGGCAGGGTGCTGTACATAGGTTCCTAAACACATCACAGCACTCTGCCTCAAAGTCCCAGTGGGCTGGCACTTGGGAGGAGTTACCCAGACATCAAAAAGACTTAGTGGGTGGATGTCAGTCTGGGGTAGTGGGCATTTATAGGCACTAGATAACTCTTAGCATCATTAATCGAAGGAACGGAAATCCAACGAATGAAAGGGGGTTAGCTGGGGTCAGTAAAATTGAGAAGAAAAGCACTAGATGATGCAGGACATCTTCAAGCCCCCCCCCCAAAAAAAGGGACCTATCTGACTTGCTGCAATTTTCCAGCTCACAGTGTGTAGTTAAATCAGAGTACCGTATATACTTGAGTATATGCCGACCCGAATATAAGCCGAGGCCCCTAATTTACCACAAAAAAATGGGAAAACTTATTGACTCAAGTATAAGCCGAGCAGCAGCTACTGTAAGTGGAAAAGAGGGTCAAAAATGCCCATCTGCAGCTGCATACCTTACTGTGTTTATTGCATACCTCCCTGTGTCCTGTACATGCCTACCTGTGCAGATCTGCCTACCTCACTGTGTCCTGAGTACCTCCCTGTATCCATTGCAGCCTACCTGTGTCCTGTGCATGCCTCCGTGTGCCGATCTGCAACCTCCGTGTGCCGTTTTGCATTCTCTGTGCCGCTCTGCATCCACCAATCAGCGTGTCATAAAAACATACGGCGGCCATTCCAGTATTCAAAAGCTGTGCCTCCTCCTCGTCTGTGATAGGCGGAACACTCAATTTCCCAGCAGTCAATGTTAGGCGGAACACTGACTGCTGGGAAATTGAGTGTTCCGCCTATCACAGACGAGGAGGCGCGGCTTTTGAACACTGGAATGGCCGCTGTCTGTCTGCATGACACGCTGATCAGGTAGGCAGACGGAGGCGACTCGAGTATAAGCCAAGGGGGGCACTTTCAGCCTAAAAAAAAGGGCTGAAAATCTCGGCTTATACTCGAGTATATACAGTAAGTTATTTTAGCACAGAAGAGAAGCATGTACAACTGTGCCAAATTGAAAGTAAGGCTAGCTTCAATCTCTTTCTCAAAACATAGCACAGTAAAGCCATTTTAGAACAGAAGGTATTCATGAGTCTCATTCCATCACATATCACCAAAACAAGAGTATTATTCCTTAATCCAAAACAGTAGGTGGAGCTATGCAAATCATACCTTTGTGCCTCACAACAGCCAGAAGAACATCCAGAACTGGTGGTGTATAGTGCAAATATAGCCTAGTATTAAACCACTTGCCAACAAACCGCCGTATAATCGCTATACGGCGGCAGGTCGGCACTCCTGCGTGAATCACCGTAGCTGCGGCAGCTCGCGCAGGCACTGCTGTACGTTGCGGGAGTGTGCCCGCGGGTCAGGCAGACTCAATGTCCGCCAGCGACCCACGATCGCCTAGTAAAGAGGCAGATGGTTTTAGCGGGGGGGGGGGGGCATCGATAGTTTCAAAACACTATTAGATAAGCACCTGAACGACCACAACATACAGGGATATACAATGTAATACTGACATATAATCACACACATAGGTTGGACTTGATGGACTTGTGTCTTTTTTCAACCTCACCTACTATGTAACTAGAGATGCACTGTTTTTTTCTCTTTACCCGATAACCCCCATGTGGAGTTGTGGCTGGTCGATTCAGCAGTTGACCTCCTGGCGATATAAGAACGTTGGGAACTTAGAGTAATGACTTTGGATTGTCTCAATATGCATTACATGACTTCTCCTGAGAAAGGGAGTCATGTAGTTCCGGTAAGCAGTTACCTTATCGTAGATTGGGTGATGGCGTTTGCTGTGACACAGTTTTGGTGTATTGAATTTTGTTTAAAGGAGCACCATATCATGGATACACTGATTTAAATGGGATTTTTGTGGACTTTGAGATGTATACAATTTTTCTCATATTTAACATATTTATAATGGTACAATTCACTTTATATTTTTTTCTTCGTTATGTCCAACACCATTTTATATATTTATATATAAGATTGATGGGAGTGAAACTTTCTCTTATGTGTTTTCAGCCTTATTTTTTCACTTTGTTATATTTTGCACAAGTGTGTGGTTATTTTTTATTTTTATTACAAGAAGAGTTGCTTGGTCTGAACCAAATATATTTCTAAGTGGTATATTCATTAGGTATCTAGAAAAGGGAGAGAGAGCAAACCATGTTTAACCCTCCGGATTAAAGATAATAGTATATAAGCAGTAACAAGAGTATTCAAGTTAACCCTTGTGGTTATGTGTTTACAAATGAACATTTTGGCCAACCTTTAAGTTAAAGATGTATAAGGAAGGAGTAGCAGCCAGCTGGCAGTTGAAGAGGTGGAGACGGCACGTGATGGGGACTTGATAGTGGGGGATAGTGTGGGGATAGTACGGTCATGGTGTACAAGGCCTTGCAGACAGAAGTATGGTGGCTTCCTTGTGTGCCCAAGGCATATCATGTCAAAACAATTGTTCAGTGAATATGTGAGACAGGCTGGTCGTAATAAAGACATACTCTGTATTTCCTATTAAAAATGCTACAGAGTCTATTGTTGGGGCAGGTAGGAACAGACCTAGCCAACAGCTAGAGAAGACATGGTCCTTTTGTCAGTGTGTGGGGATATGGATGTAAAGTGGCCTCCAGCTTGAAAGTGTTAATGCCCACACAAAGTAAGGGACAAAAGTGTACAATCTGTAATGGCTTGCAGTGTCCTCAGGGTCCCTTAAGGGCAACATTCCAACAAGCTAATGAAATGAAAAATGACATGTTTATTTGTTTGTGTGACCCTGTTACCTCATTACAACATTTTTGCATTTTTTCTATAAACTGGTTGATTGTTCTTAAGAAAAAAAATTGTAGCCGTGGGCTTCTTAATTACAGGATGTGATCCAGCAGGCTGGAAAATGTATTTGTTTGATGCCACGGATTGTAATCTCTCATGAATTTTAGAAAACCATTGCTGAATCTCCACTTTAGTAGCACTCACTGAGCTTTGAAGCCCAGGAGCTGAGTGGCCCTGTGTGGGGTCCATGGGCGAGAACACTTTTCTCTGACCCCTTGAATGATGATTATAGAGTGCTGGAAGATAACCACACATGCTCAACATTCTTATCTTAAATTATTTGTTATCAACCATTTTGTAGTGCCATTGCAAATGTTGTCTCTATTATTTTTTGTATTATTGGAACAAATAGCATAAGAATAATGTTCCATGAGAACTATGTATGATGCTGTCACCTATTATAGACTTTTTGCACACTTTAAAATGCATGCTTCAAGGAGGTATAAATCATCAGCAGGCTTTGCCATTAGTATACTTTGTATTACTAGCATAGTTAAACAGGAACACATTAGAGTCAATTTCCTCCTCTAAGCGTTTCTGAAGCCTAAAGGTTTTTTACCTGAAAGTGGAACTTCACCCTAAATTGGAAGTTCCACTTCATGCCTTCCTCCCCCTCCTCTTCTATTTTTGGCACTTTTTTTTTTGGTGGGGGTCGGCAGGTACCTGGTTTTGACAGCCTCAACCCACGGCGACATGTCACAGGTCCCAGAAGGCTGCGGAACCATTCACAAAGAGCAGTAAGACTCACGCATGCGTAGTGGGCAGCCACCTGTGAAGCCACAAGGAATCACCGCCAGCTCCCCACAGAAAACATGCCAGCGTTGGGGACCCGAAGACCGGTGAAGAATCACTTCTGGTGAGCAGGGTGGTGGACCCTTGGACAGGTAAGTGCCCTTTCAGTATTTAAAGCTGCTGACTTTTCGTTTTTTCAAAAAAGCTAAACAACTGCTTTAGTGTATTCTCTGCATTAAAGTAGAACTATGGCCTTTGGTTAGCCCCTTCCTCCCTAAATACTTACCTGAGCTCAATCTCAGTCCAGCACTGTGCATGAAAGCAGCGCTGCTGCTCTGTCTCTCCCCCCTCACTGGACTATGTGAGAACAGCATGATCCATCAGCTCCTGATGCTGTCAATGCAAAACCATTGTACAGAGCAGGTAAGTTTGATATATGGTATGCAGGAAAATACAAAACGTGACAAAACTGCAGCAAAATTGTGGTGCGTTTTGCGGTTTCCCATAGCTGCGGTAAATGATTGACATTTGTACATGAAGCCTTACACATGTTGTTTGGTTGGGTGAAAAGCCCTCAGCTGCCTTTGTGAATTTAACTGTGCTGTGTTCCCAACATAGTTTATTCATTATCTCTGTTTTGATAATTTACTGAAGAATGTTCATATTGCAAAGTGAACTTTCTTTACTCCTTTAGTAAATCAACCCCACTGTCTGCATCCCATTTTATATTATTCCCACACTTTATGGGTTTGCACCAGATTTTTAATTTTTTTGTATCATAATTAAACTTGCAGGTTAATGGACTTCTACCCAAAACAACCCAGTGGTGGGTGCATGTGTTTGTGCTAAGTACATTAGATCGTAAGTGGTTAAGTGTTTTCTCCAAATGCCATGTAGAAAAAGTGCTGGCACAGTATGAACGAGTAAAATAAATAAATACATCTAAAATTGCCTCAAAGATTTTTAATGAAATCTTCAGTAAACCTGGACCTACTGAAAGCCTTCAATGTAGCATGTGTAATTCCACTGATAAAAAAAGAAATATTTGTGGATAATGCAATTCCCTGATGTGCTTTTGACTCTTAAACCTGATACACTATTATCAGCTTTCTTGTTTCAGCTGTACCACTTACTTGAAAAAAAGCAATAAGTTCACCTGAGAGACTGTAGCTGTCTTGATACGCTTAAATATTTTATCATGGCTACAATTACAGATAATAAAACCTGAAGGGAAAAGCACAATGTCAACATGAATAACTAAAAACGATTAAATGTATACAATCTAAAAGAGTGGATAATTGTATAAAATATTTAGAGCAAAACAATTAAACATAATAATATGCAAAAATAATTCTCACTGTCCAAAAATGTGAGTATATAGTAACAAAACTTATATTAAGCAGTGACATAAAATAGGGAGACATTAAAAAAATATGTTTAGGTACGTGAATTTAAAATGTAACATCTAGAAGGAATTAGCAAAAATATTATAACATGTAATGCCAGCCCAAGAGTATGCCAAGCCCAAATTAAAAATGAATGGCATAAATAGTGTATGAGAGGATAAAAGAGCATAAACATTCACGAGTGCTTTGCAGATGGTAATAGATCAACCAGTATAACTCTCAGGTTGCAGTCGAAAAACAGGAACAGTCACCTTGGGACATTACGATTACGATATTACTTTGTGTATCTCTTTAGGTAAATATGGTGGTTCAGACTTTCTTAAGCCCCTTATTCAAATATCATCTCTATGATTTTTACTGTTCTTTTTTAAATACTACCATTAAAAATATCCATTAAAAGAATGAAACCGACGCTTGTTAGATTCTGGCAAAATCTCATGACTATCCAGCCATACTATAGTCCTAAATTACTGGTTTTCTTCCAGCTGTGGAGCTGCATTTGGATTGAGTCGAACATTTCAGACAATTTCCTCATGTTCTGTGTTGAAGGAATAAAGGTACAACTAAAATCTCAAATGTTTGTGGTCACTCAGCATGGTGTGAAATTTGTATAGTAAGTTGGAAAAAAGAGACCTTCATGTATGAAATTGTTGGGCCTTCCAGTCCAAGGTTTCACCATACATGGCTCCTTCTGGCAAGATCTGGAGCATAAAGCTTTCTATGACACTTCGATTGCCTGTGAGGGCTAAATAGGAGCTACCAGTGGAAATTGAACTGCACTTATTTAGAATTCTGTAACATCACATTACATTTTAGCTTCAAACATTTTTACACAGTCTTCCATGTTGGGGGCAGAAGGACCTCCTGCCATGACAGTCATACCATAGATCTTAAAAAAGTAACAGTTTCACATAAGGAGGGCTTATCATTCATCCAGGAATGTTCCAAAGCTATCATTTGGTGGCTCTGTAGTAATTTTTCACTTATTGGAAATTATAAACATAGAAAGAGAACATCTCACAAGATCTCATACAGAGACAAAGAACATCTACAACATATTAGTAAACTACCTGTTCTTGTAACACCCTCTTAACACCTGTATCTGGCTCACATGTTATTTCTCCCGGGAGTGATTTACTTTTGGTTTGTTTTTTCTGTGCATGGGTCAAGAAAATTTTTTTTTCATTGATCCATTCAACAAAGTAGTGCTCAGGAAAACTTTTGGATTTGAACTTGCAATGATGTACATATTAACTACAAGTTTTAGCAAGGCTAAAATATTTTGCTGCAATTGATGAAGGGTCTGATTATTTATTGCTGCCTTTTAATATACATGCACATAATATGGTGGATGAAGTCTAGTGATGGACACTTCCCCAGCAAGGACATAAATACAGTGAAGGAAAAAAGTATTTGATACCCTGCTGATTTTGTACGTTTGCCCACTGACAAAGAAATAATCAATCTATAATTTTAATGGTAGGTTTATTTTAGCAGTGAGAGACAGAATAACAACAAAGATATCCAGAAAAACGCATTTCAAAAAAGTTTGAAAATTGATTTGCATTTCCATGAGTGAAATAAGTATTTGACCTCTTCGCAAAACATGACTTAGTACTTGGTGGCAAAACCCTTGGTCAGATGTTAGTTGGTCACCAGGTTTGCACACATCTCAGGAGGGATTTTGTCCCTCTTCTCTTTGCAGATCCTCTTCAAGTCATTAATCACGCCCATACCACGGTACGTCATATGACATCCTGGGCTTTAAGTGGGGATATCTGAATGATGCCTGTAGCTGCAGGCATCATTCGGATATAATTTTTTTCTGCCGGGAAATTCCCTGCACTGCAATAACAATCAGAGCGGCTGTTCAAGGAATGTCCCCCCTCCCGCTGCCCTCCGGTTCTTTTACTGGCTCGCCTGTGCGATTGGCGAGTCGGAAAAGGAATCTGCCGGCGGCGGAAGTTCACCATAGAGAATACTGCAGACCAGATGGTCCTCAGCAGTCTCTATGAGCTTCGAAGGCCAATCGCGACGTTATGACGTCATGTCCAGCCCGGTAATTGTAAACACTGACGTGTATTTGGCTAAAAAGCCGCAATTGTTTTTTTTCTTTATCTCAGGCTTTCCAGCCCAGAGGAGAGATGTGGGGAATTATAGACCACAAATCTCTCCATAAATAGGACCTGTCATGCCCTATTCCTATTATAAGAGATGTTTACATTCCTTGTAATAGGAATAAAAGTGTTAAAAAAAATTAAAGGGAGGGTGTAAAAAATAAAAAATTAAATTAACAATAAAAAACAAAAAAATAAATGTTTTAAAGCGCCCCTGTCCCCACGTGCTTGCACGCATAAGTGAACTCATATGTACGTTGTGCCAACGTATGTAAACGACGTTCAAACCACACATGTGAGGTATTGCCATGACGATTAGAGTGAGGGCAACAATTCTATCCCAAGACCTCCTCTGTAACTCTAAACAGGTAACCTGTAAAAATGTTTAAAGCGTTGCCTATGAAGATTTTTAAGTGCTGAAGTGTGACGCCATTTCACGTGTGTGCGCAATTTTAAAGCGTGACATGTTAGGTATCTATTTACTCAGCACAACATTATCTCACACATTATACAACCAAAAAAATGGGCTAACCTTAGTGTTTTTTTTTTCTTTTAATTCAGGAAACAGTTTTTTCCCCCAAAAAAGCGATTGAAAAATTGCTGCGCAAATACCAAGTGATATAAAAAATTGCAACGGCCACCATTTTATTGCCTAGGTTCTCTGTATGGAAGTGTTTATTACCCCTTAAAATAAAAAAAGTTGGACCTGTTCCCTTTAAGCATGTATAACAGCACAGTGCTTGTGGTGTGTCATTTGGCCTCCTGTATAACCTAAAATACCTGGCTAATCCTGCCTGGTTCTGCCCTTCCCCCTGTAAACTGACCACGGTTTATCATGGCTGCAGAGCCCTGACACCGTGGTCAGTTTACGTTCCTCCGTCATCCACAGCCCTGCTCTGTCCTTCTTTGTCATTCTCTCCCCCTCACTCCCTGCCTGTCAGCTCGAGACACTGCCCGCCCCTCCCCTCCCCTCCTGCTGCTATAAATACTATAATCCATTCATCCCATCTGTTATATAACATGTGTGTCCCAGTGTCTGAGCTGTATAAAAAAAAAAGCCATTTTGTACTTTATATCAGAGCGTCTCCTGACGCTCACGGGACTCTACATTGCCCGTCCATCCTCCCAGTGAAGTTGTCCTGTCCTCTTAGCAGAAAAACACCCCAAAGCATTAAGTTTCCACCCTTGGGGTCATAGGCAGCATTCCTCCTCCTCCAAACACGTCAAGTTCAGTTGATGCCAAAGAGCTTGATTTTGGTCTCATCTGACCACAACACTTTCACCCAGTCCTCTTCTGACAGGCCTGTACACGTGCTTTCTTGAGCAGGGGGACCTTGCGGGTGCTGTAGGATTTCAGTCCTTCACGGCGTAGTGTGTTACCAATTGTTTTCTTGGTGACTATGGTCCCAGCTGCCTTGAGATCATTGACAAGATTCTCCCATGTAGTTCCGGGCTGATTCCTCACCTTTCCCATGATCATTAAAACTCCATGAGGTGAGATCTTGCATGGAGCCAGCTGTTGTCACCCTCTCACCAAGCTGCTTGGCGATGATCTTGTAGCCCATTCCAGCCTTTTGTAGGTCTACAATCTTGTCCCTGACATCCTTGGACAGCTCTTTGGTCTTGGCCATGGTGGAGAGATTGGAATCTGATTGATTAATTGCTTCTGTGGACAGGTGTTTTTTATACAGGTAACAAGCTGAGATTAGAAGCACTCCCTTTGAGAGAATGCTCCTAATCTCAGCTCATTACCTGTATAGAAGACACCTGGGAGCCAGAAATCTTGCTGATTGATAGGGGATCAAATACTTATTTCACTCAAATCAATTTATAACTTTTTTGAAATGCGTTTTTCTGGATAATTTTGTTGTTATTCTGTTTCTCACTGTTAAAATAAATCTACCATTAAAATTATAGACTGATCATTTCTTTGTCAGTGGGTAAATGTACAAAATCAGCAGGGGATCAAATACTTTTTCCCCCCACTGTAGTAATAAAGCCTGACATATGTTCATCCCTTTTTCTTAAACTAGAAGAAAAGCTTTGCCTGGAATTTTACGTTAAAGCTGAGTTCCAGTAGTTTTTGTGTTTATTAAAAGTCATCAGCTACAAAAAGTGTAGCTGCTGACTTTTAATATACACACACTCACCTGTCCCACAATCCAGCGATGCGGCCACCCGAACCCTTGGTTCTCTCCTTCTCCTCTTCCCGTCACCGGCATCACAAGTGTGGGCACCCGGCTGAGATAGCTTGCGGCTTCACAGCTGGGTGAGCACTGCACATGCGTGAGTCACGCTGCACCTCCTTAATGGCTGGGCAATCTAAGGGAGGGGGAGAGGAGAACTTCCACTCGAGTCGCCTAGGTGGCCTGAGCGGAAGTGGGAGCTGGGTTCCTGTCAAAACTAGGTACCTCCCCCACATCCAAAAAAAATGACATGCCAAATGTGGCATGTAAGGAGGTGAGGAGTTCTTAAAGCGTAACTTCCACTTTTATATAGAACTCCGCTTTATGTTGTTGGGGGTCAAGTTTACCCTGAAAGAACAAATGTTTATCCTCGTGTTTACCATGTTCTCGCATATCTGATGGTAGTTCTGTACTTTTTTACATCCTACCTGAATACACAACCTCAATATATGCAATGTCATTACACCAAATACCTATTTCTTTATTGATTAACCACTTTATTACTGCAGTTTAACTGCCCGTTTGACTCTCATATTGTCAACAAGTCGCTGGAGTGTGAAGACAACGGCAGTGTGTAATTTATGTGTATGGCCTGTCAGTTTTCATATTTTAATTATGCTGCATTCTGGAAACTTGACTTTATTTGTCCTCTGAGAATGCATAAAACCCAGCTAGCTTGCATTTTGAAAAAACTCAGTATACACTTTCATATGAAGGGCAAACATCCAAGTTCTGCACAGGCAATTCCCCTTCCACTCATTTATGAAGCAGGTTATGTTTGGGGTTATGGCCTTCACAATGCTAAGCAGCCAGCCTGGTTATACCTTGTTCCTTACTTGATCCACACAATAATCAACTGAATTATGGGCATGACCTATAGCTACAACAATGTGAAGTGTCACCATAGTGGAATTACATAGTTACATAGTTAGTCTGGTTACAAAAAGACACAAGTCCATCTAGTTTAACCAATAAAAGGGGAAAAAAATAAATATGCAATCCTATATACACAATCCTATACCCACAGTTGATCCAGAGGAAGGTAAAAAAAACAAAAAACAACAAAGAATGATCCAATTTGCTCCAACAGGGGAAAAACTCCTTCCTGACCCCCGAAAGGCAATCAGATATTTCCTTGATCAACTGTACCTTTAAATGTTAGTATCCAGTTATATTATGTACATTTAGGAAAGAATACAATCCTTTTTTAAAGCAATCTTCTGAGCTAGACAGAACCAGCTCTTGAGGGAGTCTATTCTACATTTTCACAGCTCTTACTGTGAAGAAACCTTTAAAGCGGGGTTCCACCCAAAAGTGGAACTTCCACTGATTTGTCTCCCCCTTCTCTCCGTGCCACATTTGGCACCTTTTCAGGGGGGGAGGGGTTTCCGGTTTCCTGTTTCCACTTCCAGGAGTCCGGACCAGTAGGAGAGGGGAACGGAGCCTCACACATGTGCAGTAGGGTTCTCGGCGTGAAGCCGCAAGGCTACACTGCCGGGTTCCCTTACCCGCAATGGCGGCAGCATGCACCCGACAGCTGATGGAAACATCAACTGCGGTGCCAACATCACTGCACTGGAGTAAATTGATAACCAACATGTCACGCTTCAAAATCGTGCCCGCTCGTGGAATGGCGACAAACTTTAACCCTTAAAAATCTCCACAACGTTTAAAAAATTCTACAGGTTGCATGTTTTGAGTTACAGGGGAGGTCTAGGTCTAGAATTTTGTAAACATCCCCTTTAATAGAAAAAAGCATGACAGGACCTCTTAAATATGAGATCTGGGGTCAAAAAGACCTCAGATCTCATATTTACACTAAAATGCAATAAAAAAAAAATGTTGTTTGAAAAAAATAAAAAATAAAAATGTCCTATGGGCGGAAGTGACGTTTTGACATTGCTTCTGCCCTGCAATGGTATTGAGACAGGGGGCCATCTTCCCCCCACTCGTCTTCATACACAACACCGAGAAGAATCCAATCGCCTCCGCTGCTGCCGGCAGCTCTGGTAAGTGGTGGAGGTCACAGGAGAGCAGGAGGAGGGGGCCCTCTCCCGCCGCCAATAAAAGTGATCTAGCGGCGAATTTGCCGGAGAGACCACTTTTACCGGAAACCCGACCGCTCACTGAAGAAGAGGATACCGGGGTTATGGTAGCTAGCTGCTGCCATAACAACGATATTCCTCTTCAAAATGCTGACGTAGATCAGCGTGAGCCAGTCCAGAAGTGGTTAATGCAGCCTCACTAGTTCTCATCAATGCAGCCTCACCAGTGCACCTCAATGCAGCCTCACCAATGCCCATCAGTGCAGCCTCACCAGTGCCCATTAATGCAGCCTCACCAGTGCCCATCAGTGCAGCCTTACCAGTGCCCATCAAAGCAGCCTCATCAGTGCCCATCAGCGCAGCCTCACCAGTGCCCATTAATGAAGCCTTCGCCGTGCCCATCAATGCAGCCTCACCAGTGCCCATCATGATGCACAGCCTCATCAGTGTCCATCAATGCAACCTTACCAGTGCCCATTAGTGCAGCCTGATCAATGCCCATCAATGCAGCCTCACCAGTACCCATAAATGCAGTGCCTGATCAGGGTTCATCAATGCAGCCTCCCCAGTGCCGTTTAATGAACCCTGATCAGTGCCCATCAATGTACCTCACCAGTGCCCATCAGCACAGCCTCACCAGTGTCCTTCAGTGCAGCCTCATCAGTGCCCATTAATGCAGCCTCACCAGTACCTCTCAATGCCACCTCACCAATGCCCATTAATGTAGCCTCACCAGTGCCCCTCAATGCAGCCTCACCAGTGCCCATCAGCTCAGCCTCACTAGTGCCCCTCAATGCAGCCTCACCAGTGCCCCTCAATGCAGCCTGATCAGTGCATGGGGGTTAGAGAGGGGAGCCGCCGGATCACACAGAGCGGGTATCTCCCGCTGTGACACCTGGCGGTCGCTGTCATCCAATGTCCTGCCTCCTGGACTGGCTCCTTTGATAGACGGCACACGGCATTTGACCAGTGTGACATCTATCAAAGGAGCCAGGAGGCAGGACATTGGATGACAGCGGTCGGGATCCCCGCTCTGTGTGATCTAGCGGCGCTTGCCCTCCCCCTTACCCTCCAAGGCAGCGCTGAGGCCCGGATGAGCCGAAAAGATGGTTCGCAGTCACAAGTTTTTTGTCCCTGGACCCCGGACTGACCCTGAGAGTTCCAGCAGGTGGCGCTGGTGGGCCTCCTCCAGGGGTCGGACCCTTGGACCATGGCCGAAGTGACCGACCGGTCAGTCTGCCCCTGCTTATAATTAATGAATGAATGACCCTGCACATGGTCCAAGGTTCCCAAAGGTTTTTTGAAACCTGCTTCTGTGTGCAGGATCATCCATATTTTCTTGTTTAGCTTGTGTCATGGAAACCTTTCCCAGCACCAGTGCTCTCCCCCAGAACAGAGGACAACAGAGGTAGAGAATTTATACTTTTTGTATAACCATTTATGACTGCTGTGAGGCCCAGAAACACAGAGGTCTTTGAAAAATCTGGCTACACAGTGGGTTTGCAGGTAGCAAACCACTATATAATTGTTTTGAAAGCAATTAGTATTCTGAATCACAATAAGTACTACTTTAACATGGAGATTAGAGAGACAAGAGGGGCCCTAATGGGAAGTTATGGCCCATGTGGTGAGAATTATCATTTCAGATAAGGGCCGCCCATCCAGATATGATAAATTGTTTTAGATTAAATCTTGTTGAATTAAGCAGAGTAATGCTGGCAATAAAAGGGAAATTACATTGTATGTGTTGTTTAGTGGATATACACGGGTAATGGCAATCCACCAAAAGTCTGATCAATATCTGGGAGCATGCAACAATTATTGGAAGTGGACTTTACATTAAAACCAAATAAAGATAAGATAATACTGATTACCACAATGGGGGCTAAAGAGCAGCAATAATAAATGTAAATTCTTATAAATGTATTTATTTATGCACACATACACATTGTATATTTAACCTACATATATGCACATTTCCCACAGTAAAAATTATTTACACAATAACTTTTTGCAGTAATGGCTTTTCAGCAGTGAGTTTTACAACTTGTAAATGTACTTCATGAAAAGTTTTCACTGTTCTTCTCCCCCTCCTTTACCATTACTATCTGTCTGATAGAAACGAGGTGAAAAAAGTGGAGGAAAAACTACAACCTTTAATTAATGTCTGTTGCTGATAAAAGGTTTGGCCAACAAAATTACTAGCTTGGTTTTACACGGCACAATTACAGTTTAATCATTAGTCACTGAGATAAACTTTTATTGCAATACCTTTTCAAGAATGTAACAGAATACATTATGGAAATAAAGCTAAACAATGGGGATCATTTTCTGAAAGCAAGTCTATAGGTACACTACAGCCATTAGAGAGTGTTTTCTTGATCAAGCTGCATACAGCCATTTTTCAGGGCTCTACTCTTTATGTCATGTGATTATTTTAGTAAAAAATAATGGTAGACTGCACTGTTGGAGACAGCATGCAGTCTGTTGTAGTTGAGGCTTGGTGCTGCCCTATCTATACCTACTGCCATAGGCACCATCATAGTAAAGCCCTTTCAGATTGTGGAATGCTTAATTGGCCCTGGGCCAGCCATTCTTAACCCTTTTACCCAGAGTAACTCTTGAAATAAATATTCAGGTCTTGGGGAATCCCTGCTAAAAACAATTAATTGGTGGCAAGCGTGAACAATGTTCCCCTTACAATGGTTGTCAGAATGCAACCCTTAGAAACAGCTAAAATAAATCTTTGGTGTGTGTGTCGCTTGTTCTTTCAAATGGCATTAGCCCCAGAACTATCTAGTCACCATCAAATGGTAAGTCAGTCAACCCCAGCTCAAGGAACCCATAGCAACCTCTGGGGAAAACCTAGGTTTCCATAGAACCCTGGTTAAAAATGACTGATGTAGGGGGTAAAGGTACTACCTGCCCAAGTTTTTTCAAGATGAAAGTTGCCTAGCCAGGGTTGAGTTTATGTTAGTCCATCAATATTGTTTCTCCGAGAGATGTTGGTGCAAGAGACGTTTGCTTTTCGCTTCCACTCCCCCTCTCCATAGGCTCAAGAATGCATGCTCAGTGGATGCAAGCAAGCAGATTTTTATACTAAATCCTTTTCTCAGAAAGATTTTTTTGCTGCCAAAGTCTGGAGTTATTTAAGATGATCATAGACTTTAATGGACAGTTGGACATTCAGGCATGATCCAACATCACTAAAGCCTGCAAATCTTCTGAGCAACTGTTCTATTAACATGCAAAGTTATTATATGTAAATTCAGTTGTATTTTCTTCCTGGCAGTGGTAGCCTGGGGGTGACTACAGAAGTGCAAGATTTCCTAAGGGCCACTTTAGGGCTAATGAGAGTGGCACCTAATTACTGACCAACCATCTGTAAAATGTACTATAATTTACATCATAATATCTGCAACTTACAATATTTTATCTCTGAGAAAAGGCCAGTTGTTCCTGCTGAAATCAATAACATTTGATAAAACCCATTTACTTACAATATATAAACTGCCATTCATAGCATCTTTGGTCAGGAAAACTCATTCAAATTTTACTCAAAGCCATAGATCTTTTATAATGGACTGCAATTGGGGAGTCTTGCAGTGGGAATGACATCACTGACATGTTGCCTAACACTTCCTGTATGTCTTTTTTTAGGGAGTTTTGAGTAGACCAATTTTTGTTATTTAGTAAAGTTTTTCTGTTACAATGCTTTGAAAAAGTATTCATATCCTTTGAAATTTTCCAAATTTTTTCACGTTACAACCAAAAACGTAAATGTATTTTATTAGGATTTTATGTGATAGACCAACACAGTGGCACATTAATGTGTAGTGGAAGGAAAATGATAAATGGTTTTCAATTTTTTTTTACAAATAAATATCTGAAAAGTGTGGCGTGCATTTGTATTCAGCCCCCTTTTCTCTGATACACTAAAATCTAGTGGAACCAATTGCCTTTAGAAGTCACCTAATTAGTAAATAGAGTGCACCTGTGTGTAATTTAATCTCAGTATAAATACAGCTGTTCTGTGAAGCCCTCAGAGGTTTGTTAGAGAACCTTTGTGAACAAACAGCATCATGAAGGTCATGGAACACTCCCGACAGGTCAGGGATAAAGTCGTGGAGAAGTTTAAAGCAGGGTTAGGTTATAAAAAATATCCCAAGCTTTAAACATCTCACGGAGCACTTTTCAATCCATCATCCAAAAATGGCAAGTGTATGGCACAACTGCAAACCTACCAAGACATGGCCGTCCACCTAATCTTATAGACCAGTCAAGGAGAGCAGTAATCAGAGAAGCAGCCAAGAGGCCCATGGTAACTCTGGAGGAGCTGCAGAGATCCACAGCTCAGGTGGGAGAATATATCCACAGGGCAACTATTAGTCGTGCACTCCACAAATCTGGTCTTTATGGAAGAGTGGCAAGAAGAAAGACATTGTTGAAAGAAAGCCATAGGAAGTTCTGTTTGCAGTTTGCAAGAAGCCATGTGGGGGACACAGCAAACATGTGGAAGAAGGTGCTTTAAACAGATGAGACCAAAATGTTACTTTTTGGCCTAAAAGCAAAACTCTATGTGTGGTGAAAAACTTACACTGCACATCACCCAGAACCAGGGCCGTCAGAACAGGACAGGCAAAACAAGCAATTGCTTGGGGCTCCGAGCTGGCCTGGGGCCCCAGCCTGCTGCCTGTCTCTGTCCTCGATTTCTGCCCGGATTGCGGCCATAGGAAAGGCCGCGGCTTCGGCCTAGCTCCGGAGCGGTGGCCATCTTGGTACACCCGGCGGTGACAGGCCGCCGCTATTGCTTATGGGAGTTGTAGTCCACAGCGGCGGCTACGTGCTGATGCTCCCTGCTCCTGGGAGGAGGAGTCAGTGTCAGTCACAGTCACTCAGGAGGGCAGCGCAGGCGTGCTACAACTCCCATTGCGGTCGGATCATATTTTGCCTGCCAGACAGTGCCTCTGGAAACGGTAGGTCGGTGAATGACTTTTTAATGGAGTGATAAAGTCTCTAATAGTTCCACAAATAAAATAGTAAATAAGTTTTCTTGAAAAGTAGTAAATAATCTGTCAGTCTTTCTATGGCTCCACAAGCATGTACTTGTACATGATTTCTGTTCTTCTGTCCAGTAATCCAGCCAGATCAGGATCCCTGAATATTAGTGCACGGCTGCAAACAACTTCCTGGTCACAGCAGCCTGCTTCTCCATCCCAATCCCCACGATTGGAGAAATGTCCAGTATCAGGGTTTTGTATTTTTTTATTTACTAAATAAAAAAAATAAAAAAAACCCTGATACTGGACATTTCTCCAATAGTGGGGATTGGGGTGGAGAAGCAGGCTGCTGTGACCAGGAAGTTGTTTGCAGGAGAAAAGCGCACGAATATTCAGGGATCCTAATCCTGGCCTGGATTACTGGACAGAACAGAAATCATGTACAAGTACATGCTTGTGCAGCCATAGAAAGACTGACAGATTCTTTACTACTTTTCAAGAAAACTTATTTACTATTTTATTTGTGGAACTATTAGAGACTTTATCACTCCATAATTATTTTTGAATATTTTTATTATTTTAACAGTGGACATTACAGAGGCAGATGTGGACAGTACAGGGGGAGATGTGGACATTACATGGGGGAGATCTGGATATTACAGGGGGAGATGATGTAGACATTACAGTGGGGGAGATGATGTGGATATTACAGTGCGGAGTCCCCCTGTCCATCCCACGGTCCCCCTGCCCATCCCACGGTCCCTCTGTCCATCCCACGGTCCCCCTGTCCACCCCACTGTCCATAAACAGTCCTAAGCAGCATCTTAATGTTAATGTGAGTGTGTATGTGTTTTCAGTATGTTGGATTATATGCAACAGCAGTATTTGCACTGTAAACCTTTTTTATTTATATAAAGTGTGGGTGAGCTTAAACTCTATCGCTATGCTGTGGTTCCTGTAGGCTTTGCGTGAGTGCGGGGGGGGGGGGGGGTTGGGGGGCCTCCATGTCCATTTTGCTTGGGGCCCCCAAATTCCTTCAAATGGCCCTGCCCAGAACACACCATCCCCACTGTGAAACATGGTGGTGGCAGCATCGTGTTGTGGGGATGCTTTTCTTCAGCAGGGACAGGAAAAGCTGGTCAGAGTTGATGGAAAGATGGATGGAGCCAAATACATGGCAATCTTAGAAGAAAACCTGTAAAGCCCTGTACATACGATCGGATTTCTTATGGATTCAAATTCGATGGATTTTTCCATCGGAATTCCGATGAAGCTGACTTCCATCAGTCTTGCCTACATACCATCAGTCAAAAATCCGACCGTCCCAAACGCCGTGACGTAAAACACTCCGACGAGCCGAGAAAAATTAAGTTCAATGCTTCTGAGCATGCGTCGACTTGATTCTGAGCATGCGTGGGTTTTTTCTCCGAGTTCCACACAAACGATCGGAATTTGCTATCGTTTTTTTTCCATCGGATAAATTTAAAACATGTTCTATTTTTTCTCACCGATGGAAAAAAGACCGATGGGGCCCATACATGATCGGTTTGTCCGATGAAAAAAGTCCATCGGACTGTTTTCATCTGTAAAACCGATCATGTGTACAGGGCATTAGAGTCTGCAAAAGACTTGAGACGGTTCACCTTCCAGCAGGACAATGACCCTAAACATACAGCAAGAGCTACAATGGGATGGTTTAGAGCAAAGCATATTCATGGGTTAGAACGGCCCAGTCAAAGTCCAGACCTAAATACAATTGAGAACCTGTGACAAGACTTGAAAAGTGCTGTTCACAGACGCTCTCCATCCAATCTGACAGAGATTGAGCTATTTTGCAAAGAAGAATGGGCAAAAATGTCACTCTCTAGATGTGCAAAGCTGGTAGAGACATCCCCAAAAAGACTTGCAGCTGTAATTGCAGTGAAAGGTGGTTCTACAAAGTATTGACTCCGGGGGGCTGAATACAAATGCACACCACACTTTTCAGATATTTATTTGTAAAAAATTGGGAAAGCCATTTATCATTTTCTTTCCACTTCACAATTATGTGCCACTTTGTGTTGGTCTATCACATAAAATCCCAATAAAATACATTTACGTTTTTGCTTGTAACATGACAAAATGTGGAAAATTTCAAGGGGTATGAATACTTTTTCAAGGCACTGTATGTAGTGGAACTCTTGGTGTTCTTGTTAGATTTTCTTTTTACAGTCAGTGTCTGAAGGAGTCAGGCATTTTGAAATATTCCTAAGAAACTATCCAGTACTTTCATTCATAAGTGCTCTTTTATTTCTGAATACCTTAAACGTGTCCATACTTTATTACTTTTAGAGCCCTTTCACACTGAGCCTCCCATAGTGTCAGCGGTAAAACGCCGGTATTTTTACCGCCAACGCTATGGGCGCATTTCTGCCACAAGCTTAGGCGGTTTTACCCCCCGCTAGCGTGCGAGAAAGGGTTAAAACCACCCGCAATGCGCTGCTGAAGCAGCGCATTGCGGGCAGTATAGCTGCGCTGTCCCATTGATTTCAATGGGCAGCAGCGGTGGAGGAGCGGTAAACACACCGCTCCTTCTCCGCTCCAAAGATGCGGCTAGCAGGACTTTTTTTACCGTCCTTCTAGTGCAACGCTCCAGTGTGAAAGCTCTCGGGCTTTCACGCTGGAGTGAATGTAACAGTTTTCTAAGGGCGGATTGCAGGCGCTATTTTTAACGCTATAGCGCCTGCAATACGCTCCAGTGTGAAAGGGGTCTTATGGTAGAGTTAGCTTCACCTGTTCATTAAGGTCTATAGAATTGAAAAATTTATAAATGGGCATGTTAAAAAATCTGTTAATTTGATAACCACGTTTTCCAGAATATGTTGAACTTCACCAAACCCAAACATTCAAATCTTATAACAATTATTTTATACACACCCATGCAGAGCAAAGGGACAGTGTCTTTTTAAAGGCTGCCTTCCTGCTCAGTTATGCTCACTAGTACTTCATCACAACTCCTGCCTCCACTGCAGTCGTCACTGGAGTCCAAGATGTCTGCTGATGTCAATGCTAAGGAGAGTAGTGTCATCAGAGCTAAGCACTGTCACATGGGAGGAGACCACATGGTCCATACATCAAAGCACCTGTTTTAGACACTTATTGGCTCCATGTGCTGCTTCTCTTTTCTAGTCTAAGCTGTTCTATACAGGGAAATGTAAGCAGTACTTACACTGTTTGCATTTAAAAAATAAATTTAACAGTGTCTTAAAGGATCACTAAAGAAAAAAATAAAAATAAATAACAAACATGTTTACTTATCTCCGCTGTGCATCTAGTTTTGCACAGAGTGGCCCCGATCCACGTCTTCTGGGGTCCCTCGGCGGCTGTCTCGGCTCCTCCCCGCAATCACTCACCACCTATATGCGAGCTCGCATGGTGGTGAGTGATTGGGGGCGCGTTCCAGTGATACAGCCAGCGGCTATTGCCGCTCACTGTATCACTCGGCCCTGCCCCCTGGTGCGCCGCGTCATTGGATCTGATTGACAGCAGTGCGAGGCCAATGGCTGCGCTGCTTTCAATCCATCCACTGTAACCAATCAACGGCCAGCCTGAGCGGCGAAGAGGATGTCGGGGGCAAGCGCGGGACTTTCGAGGGGTCAGGTAAGCTAAACGGGGGGCCAAGGGGAGCCGGTATTGTCGGATGTTTTTTCACCTTAATACATAGAATTACAACCCCTTTTTTTAGGAGTAATACGATTATTTTTATGTCTGGTTCCATTTTTTTTTTTTTTTCCATCGACAGGACACGCTAAGCCACAAAGCAGGATCTTGGCCCCTGTTAGAAATATATAATTTAACAACAATATGAACAGCGCTTATGTTACCTTTTATTTGCCCCAAACTTTTAATCCATGTTTATTGAAAAATCAGATGTTACTTTTGCTAAATTTGTGTGAAATTTATGAGAAGCCCTTAGATGTCTTAGGTCCATCTTATTTTATTCCAGAATTAAAAACATAATATACGATATATCACTATTATACAAAAAATGTATGTATAAAATATGTATTATTATCTACAATAAAATATTTGAAAAAGAAAAGAATTACAACCCCTTTAAGCTGCATACTTTTGTAACTTTTGTACCTCCCTGGAGTTCAGATTTCAATATATAGTATACTTAATCTACAAACTAATACTGAACAGTAAATATTCTGATATTGCAATAAGAGAAACTAGCATTATAATAAACCAACATGAACTATTTGCAATACAATTTTAAATCATACTTATTTTTATTTTAATAAAAGGATATAAAATAGTTTTTTTCTCATCCAACATTAACATGTGACTTGGTCAGTTGTCAAATGCTGGTTACAAGTTTATCGTCCAAGAAGACTGTCACTTTGTCCTGGTTCTTTGTCGTAGTGGTTAGAATACCTCTAATTTGGAGAGCCAAAGGTCATGAATCTTGTCGGATGAGCAGGGCTCAGGTGTTGTGGTTTAGCATAGACAGCAGGGGTGCTGCCAAAGGGATTATCAATAGGATTAAATTTGTGGATTAGTGTGAGAGGACTCCCTCCCACCTTCTGCCCTTTTTTCCCTACGTTTAACAGAGCCCCAAAAAGCTAAATAAGACACCCAATCAATGACATAACCAATAGCTAAAATATTAACTTAAGCAAATATTTCAGAAATATTAGGTAAATATGAACATAGTCATATATGAACTATCAGACAGCCAAGTGTCTTCTTCTGGTCCAGTGTTTTTCAAAAAGTTCAATCAAGTTCTAAGCATTAGTTTCCCCATGGAAAGCTGAGTGAATACCAGTTGCTGCTGGTGTCATTGTGGTAAATCACAGGCTTTTTGTTCTCAGCTTGAAAGGGTGGGTATTTGAAAAGTCATTAAGTAATGATAATTGGCCTAATCAGTATGTCTTAAGCACTGGGCCAGGGCAGGCGGGGAGGGGAACCCCTCATTCTTGATTTGTGACCTTAGCAGGCCTGCAGTTAACATTTTCTTTATACAAACAATCTGACTGACAGCTTAGTGAAAGTCACCTTTCTTATGAAGAGTGTGGAAAGAAAAAAAAAAAAAAAAGACCGTTTCTCTCATGTGGTTCACTGTCATTGAGCAATAAAGCATGCCTATACTTAGGTCTAGTCCCTTTACAAATAATATATGGCCTGAGGACAGGACAAGTAGCGATAGGCCTGATAATTAAGGTATTTTATCTCAATTTGAGGTGTTAAGAAGTATCCTTTTTTTGTGATTTATGGAATTAGGACCTGGCCAGAAGACTTAACCAGGGTCTAGTATAGCAGGCATGGAATGTTCCCAGTGAGACCACAGTAGGCCTATTACAGAGAACATAATACTGGCTGCCTCAGTCTTTCAGCACTTAAAGGCTGTTTGTCTTTGATTGGCTAATGCGTATCAAATGCAATACAGTTTCCCACTGGCTTCCCTGTTGGCCTCCTAAAGCTCCTCTTTGACTGATAATACCCTGCTTCAATGAAATTTCTGATTTCAAGCTTATGCTAAGAAAAAAAAATCTAGGGCTTTAAGAAAAATAAGGAAAATACACCCCTAATTCAGTAAAAACATGGAATTTACACACAATGCATTATTAAATAAACATCGCAGCATGTTGTTTTTTTTTTCCTAAATAGTTATTTTAAATGATGGCTGAAGCTTAGCAACATCCAGATATAAAATTTAATTTAACAACAATGGAAAAAAAGTAACAGCGCTTGTAAACGGTTTTCCAGAAGTGAAACGTAAGACTTTATTTCATCACAGTTGTAAGATGTTCTTTCTTTTTTATTTGTAGAGATAAAAATGCCAGGCGTCTGTTTGCAACAGTTTCACAGGCTTTGCTCGCATAATGCATATGTTTAAGTGATAGCATCTTTTCAGATGGGAGAAGCTGGGTGGGCAAAGGAGGCTCAGCATGAACAGGCTTAACCACTAGGACTCCAATTCACAAATCTGCTTTGACCTTTTGCATGCTTTTTTTTTCACTATATTCATCCTTTTTTTTTCTCACCCTCATTAGCCACTTTCAGAAGCCTAGACCTCTCAGCCAGGAGGCAAAATAACATGGAATTGAAGAGAAAAATACAACATTAATAAGCCGTTTTCCACTTTATTTCCACAATCTAAATTAGCACCAGCAATGTCTGATTGTATGTTTTTCATTGTGACCTACACTGAAACTTAAAAAAAAAAAAAGAAAAAGAATGTGTATATATATATATATATATATATATATATATATATAATATATATATATATATATATATATTTATATATATATATATATATATATATATATATATATATATATATATATTATATATATATATATTTATCAAGGATTTTATAAACATCCTTTTACTATGGGTTGCTGAAATTCTCCGAATGCAAATCTTAGAGGTAGTCTCTGCATAGAGGGTGAGATCATTAGTCAGCAGCTTTGTATTTGATAACATTGGAATTGGAACACATTGCTGAATGTAATAATTTTCCCTAAATCCAATATATTGTAAGACAGTACCTTGTAAATAAGAAGGGATTTATATTTCCTGCTTTTAATTCACTTATTTTCAGAGCTTTGTAGTGCAGATCATTAAAGCGGAGGTCCAGCTGTAAATTTTTTTTTTAAAAGTCAGCAGCTACAAACACTGTAGCTGCTGACTTTTAATAAGCACACTTACCTGTCCCATGGTGCCCGCGATGTCGGCTGCCCGAGGCCGATCCGTCCATCGGATCGGGTCCCGGCACCGCCATTCGAAGTAAGGGAAACAGGCAGGGGAGCCTTGCGGCGTCACTGCCCGTTTCTAATGCGTATGCGCGAGTCGCGCGGCGCTTTGTGAATGGGCGGTGGCCTTCTTGGACACACACAGGTCCCAGAAGACAGCGCGCCCACATGTCCCAGAAGACAACGCAAGGAGGAGAAGACTGAAGACTACCGCGGAATAGGAAGTGGTAGATTAGCACGATCTGCCTAGCAACAGCCATTTCTGGTAAGTATAAAAAAATATTATATTTTTTCACATTTTTTGGAGCATTTTTGTCTATTTTTTTTTTTTTTAGGGTGGACCTCCGCTTTAAACCCGGGTACACACAGGCCAAATGTCGGGAGACAATGGCTGGTTAAAAAAAAAAAAAAACAGCCAACACTCTGCCCGTGTGTATGTCGGCTTGACCGATAGAAGCCAGCCGTTTGGCGGGCTTCTGTCCAGCGTGCATTCTGGAAAGCCAGCATCCGACCGACTCCGGAGGATTCTGGGAGGGGGGGGGGCGTTCGCCTGTCAGAACACAATAGCTCAACTGGGGAGATTGCTAAACTAACCCCGCGTGGTTAGTACAGCGGCTCTGACCGGAGCTGTCAGTTTTGTTTTGTTCAACCTGTGGGATTGAATGAAAAAAACTAATAGTGTGTACCCAGCTTTAGGACCATGTCACACTTGAGATCTGGCAAAAATGGTGAGTATTTTTTTCTGCATTCTATAGTGATCCTGTCACTGACAAGTTGTTGGCAAGATCGTGAGCTTCCTTGCATGAACTGCTCTTCGTTCAGAATGCAACCAATCAAGATAGCTGGAACTTGAAATTACACAATTTTTGGTACTGTGGAAGAGCCAAGTGGAATGTATTGAGTCACCAGCATTCCAAAATTCTGCTTTGTTGTGAAAGCATAATGTCACAGTGGGCAATGTTTTTGGACTTTACAGTGTTCCTTTATAGGGGCAACATAGTGACATTACTGGGAAAGGGACTGATGACTTACTACCTTCTACAGCAGGGGTGTCAAATTCAATTTCATCGAGGGCCGCATCAGCATTATGATTGCCCTCAAAAGGGCCGGTTGTATCTCTAAGATTAGATGTCCAGCGCATCCCCTCCCCTTTCATTAGATGTCAAGAGCCACCCCACCATCAGAAGTTGAGTCCCCCACTCTCCCTTACATCACAGTGCACCCCCCTTTCCTTATGCTGCTGCTCAGAAGAAGCTGGATGCATTGCTTGAAAGCAGAAAGTAGGGGTCTTGAGGAGGACCAGAGGAGGGCGAGGGCCACATGAAACAGCCTAGAAGGCCGGATTAGGCCCGCGGGCCTTGTGTTTGACACCTGTGTTCTACAGGATCGCAAGCATGACATGGGCCTTACTCAAACCAGTGAATTGCACTAATTAGTAGTTTGTGTACCAAATATGATATTTTGTAAACCACAAGCATTTTCTCTTGGAGCCAAACAGGTATTGCCAGTCAGGAATATATCTCCACCATTTTGGTAACTACAGGCAGATCTTCCACCTTGCACTGTTATAGATAAGCCATTCTCCCAAGTTTCCACAGTCTGTGTCCCAGAAAAGGAGATCTCATAAGTTTGGTCATCAAGACAGGAATCATGGTGAAATCTTCCCAACAAGGACACAGACAGCAATAAAACCTGACAGGTTCTTCACGATTCTAACCAAAACCAAAAAATAAGTTTTGGCTGGAACCAAAATCACAAAAACGTCAACAATAATAACATTGATGATAAAAATAATAGTAGTAACTTATTCCAAGCCACATATGAGCTCAGTCGATGCTTTCATCCTGTCAACATCTGACCTACATTACAGAGTATACCTTCATGTGAAGCAATGTAACTTAATAAGGGTTTATGGAATTAGGACTTCATCCTGGGAAAAAGAGCATTATTATCTTTCCAAAATCTGATTTGGCCATAAAATTTTCTTGGATGAAGAATTTTCCAATTTCATTCACTTATTCATTCCCGTGTGTATATTTGCATTTGACAGAATGGTGCTTAAATAATGATTGATTAAGGAATAGCCAACAAACACAATGTACTTTTGTTTTTGTGAGTCAAATGTTTTTGGCCGGCATGACTTCATGTGTAATGTCTTAAATAATTATTGAACATAGAGGAATGCTTTTTTTTTTCTGAATATGATTTTAGTTGAGGAAAAGTGTAATGGCTCTAGCATAGAAATAACATTGCATCATTTTTTTGTGATGATGGTAAACCATCAACATTATGAAAACTGCTGAGGTATTATTTGGTATCAAAGGACAGAGGGAAAATGAATGGTTATTTTGCATTATAGGAACGTAGAAATAAAATATTTGTTTGCATCATATAAAATAATAAAAATAATACAAAAAAATAGTGTGTATATATATATATATATATATATATATATATATATATATATATATATATTAGGGCTGCGGAAATTAACGATTAATTCCTCGATAAATCGTTAATTTTTTTGATCAATCAAAATTCTTTTGATCGGTACTCACCTCTCCGCCGGCTTCCGGGTCTTCAGGGAGTTCCGTCGGAGATCCGGTGACGTCACGGACATCGACGTCACCGGACTACTCCCCCCTTCCCCAAGTGCCTCTGCTTCGCCCCCTCACGGAGGCCTCTGTACATCGCGGTGACGTGCACTTGCTCCCGCACGGCTTGGTTGTCCCAGCGGATTTCCTTACATCTCACGGCGGGGCTTGCCGTGTCCATCTGAAGGGCTCCTTTGCTGTGCCTTCATATCTGCATGCCGGCGGGACCTTACTATCTGCCACACGCAGGGGCTGTTACACTTCCCTCTATCAACCTGGGATTCTACAGCCATCCACTGGGAGTTGTGATAGTTCCCTTCACGGGACATCTACATGCCGACGGACTGATGTTAGCCCCTTCTCATCTGGATTCAGCAGTGGTATCATTGTACACAGTTTTATACCAGTATCATACTTAGCTACATGTTTTTATGACTGCTTTTGCTACCGTTTGGTATTACTCGCACCATTTTTACAGTTTATGTAGCTACATCGATTTTATCTCCAGTGCAATATTTATTTTGTTACCTACTTGAAGACTATAAAAGTTTTAATGCTATTCCCATCGAGCGCTGCCTTTGTGTGTTTTTTGTATCCTGCTATCCATTTTTCCAGTGGTTGGTAGCTGCACTGGGAATCAGCCTGCAAGGAGATCAGCTAAAAGTAGTTGGATCTGTATGTGCGTTATAATTAATCAAAATTAGTAGATTAATCGATTAAAAAAAAATCGAACACGAACATTTTAAGTCAGTAACAGCCCTAGTATATATACAGTATATATATATATATATATATTCATAAAAAGTATATATATATATATATATAGATATAGATATATATAGATATAGATATATATGTACAGTATATAACGTATATATATTTAAAATGCAGTCTAATAATAATTTCCAACATACTGGAAAATCTCTAAATCCACCAAGTCCACATAAAAAAAAAATTCAGCACTTCTGTGCTGCAGTAAAATTTAATTTTAAGTGGAAACAAAATGCTCCCTGTTAACGATGACAGATTAGCTTGTGTAAGGCCTGCTTATGCAAAGGGTTTTCAATTAGTGGTATGGTTATCATGGACATTCTCAAGGGTAACATTTAATTTATCAGATTATCAATAAATGAGTTGATGCAACTCATCTGAAATACGACTTTTACCATGCAAAAGTATAAATCTTTGCACTTGTGCTCATTAGGGAATATTAAGAATGAACACATTTACTGTTTTGAGATGACTTGTACAAGGATATAGAAAGGCTGAGAAGCCGAAATATATATATTGACATTTTCCAGCATGGTGTGTAGCTCTATCTCTCCATCTCTGCTGATGGTGAACATAGATGAGTAAACTAATTCCATGGAACTGGGATTTACCACAATGTATGCTGATTTGCTTGATGCCAATATTCCAATATTCACAAACTTTTGTCGGTACGGTACAAAGGGTTTGTGCGTTTTCTAGTTCATGGTGACCTTTGTTACAATTTCCCATGTTACCTTGCACAAATCTCCCATCCTCCCCACTGCCAATAGGCAGAAAATATTTTCTCAAGAAAACCCCCCTTAGGCTACATTCACACTGGCCTCCTGCGTTTGGTCTATTTATATGCGGGAGAAATTGTCCGCATAGTATAAACAGTCTTTATGTTTCCCAGGTCAAGTTCTTCTATGTTTAAAGCGGAACTAAAGTCTAATATTAACAAAGGTGTGATCAGTCAGGCTCTTTATTGCAGAGGAAACATGAAATGTCTCTTTTGCAATAAAATAAACGTACTCACAGTCTTCTGTAGAATGTACACTGGGCTGAACATGCGCAGTTCAGTTTACATTCCAGCACAGTGCCTGTGTACTGGGATGACTTCACTCCTGTAAATGCGCAGGCGCGATATCATCCCACACATGCACATTAAGATGGCTAAAGATGATTGGCACTGAGAAGAAGCCGAGGGCAAGAAGCCATGAAAATAAGGGAGCTTGCTGGTGTCAGACTGTTAAAGCAAAGGTTAGTATTGCAGAGTGTATTTCTCACTTTAAATATACATGTGTTTACATGGATTCACATGTTTGAATGCACAGAATCCTATTTTCTCTAAATCCAACTAAGCTGAATGCACCGGAATGCATTTAAATGCAAAGTGAACTATACCAATAATGTGAATGAGGCCTCAAAAAAGGTTATGCAGAAGAGCAGCGATTGCCATTAGGAGCTGTACACTTACCCCTTAGTACTTGCTCATTGTTTTTATCAGTCACTTTGTACAATGAAGCCTGCATTCACTCATTACAATAAAACCAAATGGAACTTTCATATTAAATCAGCTATATACATTCCGGGCGCATCAAAACAAAAGGGCTGCAAAGTCCTTACAGTCTGTTTTCCTTAGAAACAAGCCCCAACCTAAAGCCTAGTCAGGGCCGTCTTTAAGGCAGGGCAAAAGGGGCAACTGCCCTGGGCCCTGTCATTGTTGTGGGGCCCAAAGCAGCTGCATCGTACTTGCCAACTATCCCAGTTTAAATTCCCTTGTCCCTTGAAGTTTTAGTCCTTTGCTGTGTCCTGATATCTCAGTGTGAAGTGCTGCTACTAATGCTGCCCAGCTCTGCCCTATTGTTGTGTACAGATAACTCACCTGCAGACCCTGTGTTTACATGTAAATAAACGTCATTCATATGTAAATAATGGGAGCATTCATATGTAAATAAAGGTGGCATTCATATGTAAATAAAGGTGGCATTCATATGTATATCATGCCCCTCTGTAGTGAAGAGATGATGTGCTGTAACCTCTAGCAACCAATCAGTGAACAGTATTACTGTACAGTAATCTCTAGCAACCAATCAACAAGAAGAAATCATGTGCTGTAACCTCTAGCAACTAATCAGTGAGCCGTAATGTGTGCTGTAACCTCTAGCAACCAGTCAGTAAGTGGTAATGATATGCTGTAACCTCTGGCAACCAATCGCAATCACTGCCTGATCTGACACAGTAAACTGATTTTAAGTCTAGCTGATATATATTGTATGTTTTAGAGCAGGTGGAGAGCAAAATTACATGGGGGGGGGGGGGGCAAGAAAAAATTTGCCCAGGGTCCAATCAACAATAAAGATGGCCCTGAGCCTTGTACAAACGGGCCGAATGTCGGGCAACATCAGACGGTTCAATACAAAGCGGCCAAAATTTGGCCCATGTGTATGGCAGCCAGTATAACAGAAGTTCGGCTGGCTTCTGTTGAAAGGTCATGACTGAAAATTGTCTGCTGACCTGCTCCGGATCACCACTCTCAGCCAATGGCTGAGAGCGGTGACCAGAGTTTTCTAGTGGGGTGGTGGGGGGCAGAACACATAAGCAAAGCAAAGGAGATTGCTGTACTAACATCGGATTACTAGTAATGAGGCTCCGACCTGAGCTGCGAGCTTTTTTTTCTCCAAAACCCTCTGGGTTGAACAAAAAACAAACTAGTAGTGTGCACTAGGCTTAAAGCATAACTGCACTTTTGTTGAGAAAAAAACATTCCCCTCTGGGTAATCTATCGACATTGTAAGGATTATAACAACCTTTGTTGCAGATTCCTACCTTTTGTTATTCTGAAGTAATCCGTGTGTGTTTGTCTGTGCCTCTGTACCGAGTGGGTCTAATGGGAGTGGTTTCATAATTAACTGTCAGGTGTGCAGCTGCAGGGAACTAATGACGAAATCTGCAGGACTTGCATCCCTTTAGATGTGCTCCTATTGAAAGTATCTCTCCAAAAATGAAATTTTTGTTGCAGGGGATGCCTGAAATCTGACTTGTAACTTAGGCAGACTTCTGGGAAAATTGGTGAGCCAATCACACAAGCAGGAAATTATGTTTCTGGGGAGTGGTCAGTGCACACTCTGTGTACAGAACAACTCCAGGTAGCCATATTGCACTGCATTCTCAGAAAATTACAGTGGCTGCAGATTGAAAAGGAAAGGTAATTTTTAATAACATTCAATTACAATATTATTAGTGTCACAATTATATGCGCTATAATATTTTTTCTTTATTTGCTATTTTATTCCTCGTCAAAGTGGAGTTACCCTTTATGTAAAAAAGCTTTTCCTCAAGCAGCATGCTGGAGAGAAGGGCCCTTGCTCTCTGTGCAGATGCAGTAGTTTCTCGATAGAGGTCTGACATTCTCTATGCTGTTTGTTAAAAGCATAAAATGTTTAAATACTTTCAAACAAAATTCATCAAGTTATCGAATGTACTACATACCGTGTTTCCCTGAAAATAAGACCTACCCCGTAAATAAGACCTAGCTTTATTTTCCAGGAGAGCTGCAATATAAGCCCTACCCCGAAAATAAGCCCTAGTTTAACCACTTAACGACCGCCCACTGTAAATATACGTCGGCAGAATGGCACGGACAGGCACAATCACGTACCTGTACGTGCCTGCCTTCGTATGGGTGGGGGGTCCAATCGGACCCCCCTCCGGTACAGTGGGCGGCTGGGATCGCTTCAGGAGCGATCCGTGATGAGGGGGCCACCATTCGATTCTGGCCACCCCCTCGCGATCGCTCCCGGCGAATCAAATGTTTCCTCTGCCTGTGTAATGTTTACACAGGCAGGAGGAAGTGATGTCATCCCTCATGCGGCGCTCACATATACCGAGCGCCGCATGAGAGAAGACACAAAGGTTAGTGCACTAAACAGCACACTGACACCACACACATAGGCACATGATCGCCCCCCCAGGCCCCCCCCAGACACCCCCAGATCACCCCCCAGCCCCCAGTCACAGTGTCACTGATTGCAGTGACCATTTATTTACTGATCACTGCAATCAGTGACATTTGTGACTGTAAAAGTGTCACTACAGTTAGTTTTAGGTCCAGTGTAGCCCCCTAACCCCCCCTAATAAAGGTTTAACCCCTTGATCGCCCCCCAGGTAACCCTTTCACCCCCTAGCACCGCCGTCACTAAGCAATCGTTTTTCTGATCGCTGTTTTAGTGTCGGTGATGCCGATCGGTAGCCAGTTATTTTTTTTAGGTTCGCCGCAGGTTTTTATAGCGTCAGGTACCCCCATATATTACCTAATAAAGGTTTAACCCCTTGATCGCCCCCCAGGTAACCCTTTCACCCCCTAGCACCGCTGTCACTAAGCGATCGTTTTTCTGATCGCTGTTTTAGTGTCGGTGATGCCGATAGGTAGCCAGTTATTTTTTTTAGGTTCGCCGCAGGTTTTTATAGCGTCGGGTACCCCCATATATTACCTAATAAAGGTTTAACCCCTTGATCACCCCCCAGGTAACCCTTTCACCCCCTAGCACTGCTGTCACTAAGCGATCATTTTTCTGATCGCTGTTTTAGTGTCGGTGATGCCGATAGGTAGCCAGTTATTTTTTTTAGGTTCGCCGCAGGTTTTTATAGCGTCGGGTACCCCCATATATTACCTAATAAAGGTTTAACCCCTTGATCGCCCCTCCCAGGTAACCCTTTCACCCCCTAGCACCGCTGTCACTAAGCGATCATTTTTCTGATCGCTGTTTTAGTGTCGGTGATGCCGATAGGTAGCCAGTTACTTTTTTTAGGTTCGCCGCAGGTTTTTATAGCGTCGGGTACCCCCATATATTACCTAAAGGTTTAACCCCTTGATCGCCCCCCCAGGTAACCCTTTCACCCCATTTTGCCAGTGTCACTAAGCGATCGTTTTTCTGATCGCTGTCTTAGTGTCGGTGATGCCGATAGGTAGCCAGTTTTTTTTTTTTAGGTTCGCCGCAGGTTTTTATAGCGTCGGGTACCCCCACATATTACCCAATAAAGGTTTAACCCCTTGATCGCCCCCCCAGGTAACCCTTTCACCCCCTAGCACCGCTGTCACTAAGCGATCGTTTTTCTGATCGCTGTCTTAGTGTCGGTGATGCCGATAGGTAGCCAGTTATTTTTTTTAGGTTCGCCGCAGGTTTTTGTAGTGTCGGGTACCCCCATATATTACCTAATAAAGGTTTAACCCCCTGATTGACCCTAGTTAACCCTTTCACCAGTGATCACCATATAAGTGTTACGGGTGACGCTGGTTAGTTAGTTTGCTTTTTATAGTGTCAGGGCACCCGTCGAATATAACCCAATAAACGTTTAACCCCCTGATCGCCCGGCGGGTGATATCAATTAGGTTTTAGCATCAGAGAGGGTCTGCGTCACACCCCAGGCAGCATCAGGTTAGTGCCAGTAAAGCTAACACACACGCGTGAAGCATACACCTCCCTTAGTGGTATAGTATCTGAACAGATCAATATCTGATCTGATCAGATCTATACTAGCGTCCCCAGAAGTTTAGGGTTCCCAAAAACGCAGTGTTAGCGGGATCAGCCCAGATACCTGCTAGCACCTGCATTTTGCCCCTCCGTCCAGCCCAGGCCACCCAAGTGCAGTATCAATCGATCACTGTCACTTACAAAACACAACACACATAACTGCAGCATTCGCAGAGACAGGCCTGATCCCTGCGACTCCAGTGCTGTAGGAGGTGATTTCACCACCACAGTTAAAAAAAAAAAGCATATATGCCGAAGCATTGGGGCAGCAGGGGCGGAGGAGCGGAGGAGCGATTTTGCTCCTAATGCCGCGTACATACGGTCGAAATTCCGACAGAGGCATGCCCGTGGAAAAGTCTGACTATGTGTGTGCGGCATAACTTTTGCGGGAAGATGCCCCCATGCTTCGGCATATATAAATGGTGCATGTATGCCCATCATTAGAAGTGGGTGGATGAGGGGCGGTATTCTAATGGTGGGCATACCCACCGATCAATCTCTTTTTTCGTTCAGCCAACAGGCTGCATGAAAAAAAAGATTACAATACATGTCCAACAAGGACCAGCATGTTGCTGGACTTTGAATGGTTATACCAGATTGATGCCTGCGGGTTTAGGTATCATCTTGGTATCATTCTTTTCAGCCAGCGGCCGGCTTTCATGTAAAAGCAATCCTAGTGGCTAATTAGCCTCTGGACTGCTTTTACAAGCAGTGGGAGGTAATGTCCCCCCCCCGGATATAAAAAGCGCCATTGGGAAATTGGGAAAGCATTTTATCACACCGATCTTGGTGTGGTCAGATGCTTTGAGGGCAGAGGAAAGATCTAGGGTCTAATAGACCCCAGTTTTTAAAAAAAAAGAGTACCTGTCACTACCTATTGCTATCATAGGGGATATTTACATTCCCTGAGATAACAATAAAAATGATAAAAAAAAAAATATATATGGAAGGAACAGTTTAAAAATAAAATAAAAAAGCAAAATTAATAATAATAAAAAAAAAAGCACCCCTGTCCTGCCCTGCTCTTGCGCAATGGCGAACGCAAGCGTCGGTCTGGCGTCATATGTAAACAGCAATTGCACCATGCATGTGAGGTATCACCGTGAGGGTCAGATCGAGGGCAGTCATTTTAGCAGTAGACCTCCTCTGTAAATCTAACGTGGTAACCTGTAAAGGCTTTTAAAAATGTATGTAGTTTGTCGCTAATGCGCGTTTGTGCGAAATTTTAAAGCATGTCGTGTTTGGTATCTATGTACATCTTTTTTATTTCATCAAACATTTGGGCAATATAGTGTGTTTTAGTGCATTAAAATTAAAAAAAGTGTATTTTTTCCCCAAAAAATGCGTTTGAAAAATCGCTGCGCAAATACTGTGTGGAAAAAAAAATGCAACACCCACCATTTTCATCTGTAGGGCCTTTGCTTTAAAATATATATATAATGTTTGGGGGTTCAACATAATTTTCTTGCAAAAAAAAAAATATGTTTTCATGTAAACAAAAAGTGTCAGAAAGGGTTTTGTCTATAAGTGGTTAGAAGAGTGGATGTAAGCTTCCTAATGTTGTGTATAAAATGCCAGAACAGTTCAAAACCCCCCCCCAAATGACCGCATTTTGGAAAGTAGACACCCCAAGCTATATACTGAGAGGCATGTCGAGTCCATGGAATATTTTATATGTTGACACAAGTTGCGGAAAAAAAGACAATTTATTTTTTTTTTTTATTTTTTTTGCACAAAGTGCATGGGCATATGTGGAATTACACCCCAAAATACATTCTGTTGCTTCTCCTGAGTACGGGGATACCACATGTGTGAGACTTTTTGGGATCCTAGCCGTGTACGGGACCCCAAAAACCAAGCACCGCCTTCAGGCTTTCTAAGGGTGTAAATTTTTGATTTCACTCCTCACTGCCTATCACAGTTTCGGAGGCCATGGAATGCCCAGATGGCACAAACCCCCCCAAATGACCCAATTTTGGAAAGTAGACACCCCAAGCTATTTGCTGAGACGTTTGGTGAGTATCTTGCAGATCTCGCTTTTTGTCACAAAGTTTTGAAAATTGAAAAAAAAATAAATAAATAAATAATTTTCTTTCTTCATTTTCAAAAACAAATGGGAGCTGTAAAATACTCACCATGCCTCTCAGAAAATAGCTTGGGGTGTCTACTTTCCAAAATTGGGTCATTTGGGGGGGTTTTGTTCTATTTTGGCATTTTATGGCCTTCGAAACTGTTATAGGTAGTGAGGAGTGAAATCAAAAATTTGTGCCCTTAGAAATCCTGAAGGAGGTGCTTGGTTTTCGGGGTCCCGTACACGGCTAGGCTCCTAAAAAGTCCCACACATGTGGTATCCCCGTACTCAGGAGAAGCAGCAAAATGTATTTTGGGGTGCAATTTCACATATAACCATGGCATGTGTGAGCAATATATAATTTAGTGACAACTTTTTGTAATTTTTATTTTTTTGTCATTATTCAATCACTTGGGACAAAAAAAAATATTCAATGGGCTCAACATGCCTCTCAGCAATTTCCTTGGGGTGTCTACTTTCTAAAATGGGGTCATTTGGGGGGGTTTTGTGCTATTTTGGCATTTTATGGCCTTCGAAACTGTGATAGGTAGTGAGGAGTGAAATCAAAAATTTGCGCCCTTAGAAATCCTGAAGGCGGTGCTTGGTTTTCGGGGGCCCGTACGCAGCTAGGCTCCCAAAAAGTCCCACACATGTGGTATCCCCGTACTCAGGAGAAGCAGCAAAATGTATTTTGGGGTGCAATTCCACATATAACCATGGCATGTGTGAGCAATATATCATTTAGTGACAACTTTTTGTAATTTTTATTTTTTTTGTCATTATTCAATCATTTGGGACAAAAAAAAAATATTCAATGGGCTCAACATGCCTCTCAGCAATTTCCTTGGGATGTCTACTTTCCAAAATGGGGTCATTTGGGGGGGGGGGTTTGTACTGCCCTGCCATTTTAGCACCTCAAGAAATGAGATAGGCAGTCATAAATTAAAAGCTGTGTAAATTCCAGAAAATGTACCCTAGATTGTAGATGCTATAACTTTTGCGCAAACCAATAAATATACGCTTATTGACATTTTTTTTACTAAAGACATGTGGCTGAATACATTTTGGCCTAAATGTATGACTAAAATTGAGTTTATTCAATTTTTCTTATAACAAAAAGTAGAAAATATCATTTTTTTTCAAAATTTTCAGTCTTTTTCCGTTTATATCGCAAAAAATAAAAATCGAAGAGGCAATCAAATACCATTAAAAGAAAGCTCTATTTGTGGGAAGAAAAGGACGCAAATTTCGTTTTGGTACAACATTGCATGTCCGCACAATTTCCAGTTAAAGCAGCGCAGTGCAAAATTCTGAAAACACCTCTGGTCCTTTAGCTACAAAATGGTCCGGGGCTTAAGTGGTTAAAATGCTTGTAAAATCCTATAATCCACACTATTCTGCTGCGTACACACGACCGTTTTTAATGACGAGAAAAATGCCATTTTTTAAAATGGTCATTAAAAATGATCATGTGTGGGCTTCAGAGCATTTTTCACGACGTGAAAAATGGCCATGAAAAAATAAGAACATGCTCAAATTTTTCTCGTCATGAAAAACGGCCGTGTGTAGGCTTTAATGACGTGAAAAAAAATGCGCATGCTCAAAATCAAGTATGAGACGGGAGCGCTCGTTCTGGTAAAACTAGCGTTTGTAATAGAGATAGCACATTTGTCACGCTGTAACGGACTGAAGAGCACGAGGCTGAAAAGCGCGAATCGTTTCTCAACAAACTTTACTAACATGAAGGGTGGCGCCATCCGAATGGAACTTCCCCTTTATAGTGCCGTCGTACGTGTTGTACGTCACCACGCTTTACTTTTAGCATTTTTTTCAACGATAGTGTGTAGGCAAGGCAGGCTTGAGAAGAATCACGTTGAGAAAAACGTTGTTTTTTTCAATGACATTAAAAACGGTTGTGTGTACGCGGCATGACAGTAGTATATAATGTACAATGTGTGTGTTTCTGTAATATAATTACAAGAGATCTCCTTCGGGTCACAGAAGCGCAGAACGGCGATATAATGTAGGTATTTGGCACAATTATATTACAGAAACACACACATTGTACATTATATACTACTGTAATAGTGTGGATTATAGGATTTTACAAGCATTTTAAACTCTGTTCACACTGCGCATTCCTGTCACACAGGGAGAGAGAGGGGGAGAGAAGACAGCACATTACATGGTAAGACCTACCCCAAAAATAAGCCCTACTGTATCTTTTGTTGCCAAAATTAACCACTTGCCTACAGGGCACTTTCACCCCCTTCCTGTCCAAGCCATTTTCACACTTTGAATGACAATTGCGCGGTCATGCAACACTGTACCCAAATGAAATTTTTATCATTTTTTCCCCACAAATAGAGCTTTCTTTTGGTGGTATTTGATCACCTCTGCGGTTTTTATTGTTTTCGCTATAAACAAAAATAGAGTGACAATTTTGAAAAAAATGCAATATTTTTTACTTTTTGCTATAATAAATATCCCCAAAAAATCTATATAAAAAAATATGTTTTCACAGTTTAGGCCAATACGTATTCTTCTAATTATTTTTGGTAAAAAAAATCGCAATAAGCGTATATTGATTGTTTGCGCAAAAGTTATAGCAGCTACAAAAAAGGGGATAGATTTATAGCATTTTTATTATTTATTTTTTTTTACTAGTAATGGCAGCGATCAGCAATTTTTATCGTGACTGCGATATTGCGGCAGACACATCGGACACTTTTGACACATTTTTGGGACCATTCACATTTATACAGCGATCTCTGCTATAAAAGTGCATTGATTACTGTATAAATGTGACTGGCAGGGAAGGGGTTAACACTAGGGGGCGATCAAGGGGTTAAATGTGTTCCCTAGGAGTGATTCTTACTCTGGGGGGAGGGGACTGACTGGGGGAGGTGACCGATGGTTGTCCCTATGTACAAGGGACACACCATCGGTCTCCTCTCCCTGACAGGACATGGATCTGTGTGTTTACACAATCAATCTGTGTGTTTACACAATCGATATACGCTTATTGCTATTTTTTTTACCAAAAATAATTAGAAGAATACGTATTGGCCTAAACTGTGAAAATTTTTATTTTTTTTATAGATTTTTTGGGGATATTTATTATAGCAAAAAGTAAAAAATATTGCATTTTTTTCAAAATTGTCGCTCTATTTTTGTGTTTACACACACAGATCCACGGTCCTGCTCAGTTACTGGGCAATCGCGGGTGCCCGGAGGCTATCGCGGCCCCCGAGCACGCGCATCGTGTCCCCAGTGACGCGGCCACCCTAGTGGCTTGTGAAGGCGATCACGTCATATGACGTCCGCCCAGAACAAGAGGGTCTTCCGCCCGCCGTCATTTGACGGGAGGCGGTTGACAAGTGGTTAATATAAGACCCGGGCTTATTTTCGGGGAAAGACGGTACTAATATGACCAGCTTAAAGCAGAACTAAACCCTCCTATCCTTTTCAGCCAAGGAAGCTGCCATCTTAACCTCTGTTTGATATGCAACTGTCATGATGCTGCACATGTGATCAGTTATGACATCAGTCATTGGATGGTTTGACAGTGTGGTTTAGAGCACAATTGTGACAGTTACCGATACATTCCCAGCACGTGCCAAGAACGAAATTGTTTTTTGAAAAATGTGAAATCGATGGGTTTAGTTCCGCTTTAGGATTTCAGTGATGTTGTTCTCAGTGACACGTGTGAGTAGGTGAGTTGGTAGTCTATTGAAAATGAATAGACTGCCTTAATATAATAAGCTTTATTGTGCGTGTGTTACTGCACCACACAAATACCTCAGAGTTCCTCCTTTGATAGTTGTTCTTTTATCCATCACAGAAACAATCTTTATTTCGGATCTGTATTTCTCCCTTCATGCTCCACTGCTAGACCTCAGCTGAAGTATGTACCAGCCTTCATTTCATAACAACACATCTGTTCTAATGCAAAGCAAATTACTTCTCTTCAATGATTTCCAAATAGACCAATGACACAGACTAAAGTGGTTGGTTCAAGTAGTGATTATACAGCTTTTTTAGATATATATGAGAATTTGATCACTTGCTATAAAAAAATATTTTCCAGCTATTTAAAGTATATGTAAACCCAATCATTAAAATCTTATATAAGGTTTAACAAGTATGGGAAGATAGGTCAAGTATGGGAAGATGGCCTCCAAGGACTCAGCCACTCACCACTTTTTCTTTTTTCTTGCCCTTTTTTATTAAAAGAAAGTGTCGCAGAACACCAAAGAGGGTTATCCTCATAGAGGTTTTCAGTATCTCTCTTCTATAGGAACACAAATGCTTAACATACGGTAGGTCTCCTGGCTATCTCAGTTTGCTTGGAACTTTCATCTTGCTTCCACACATTATCATATTCTTGCTGCCACACAGACTCATTGGGGAGGGAGGAGCCCTCAACTATTGCAGGTACCCAACTCATAAAGGCTGTGCACACCTACACAATCAGGATGCTGGCTACTGGCATAACACAGACCCAGGATTGGAGGCTCCAAATTCCTCTCAAGTCTCTACAAAGTCTCTAGGCTCCAGGACCTAATCCAGGATTTACTAATCACCAAGCACACTGAACATTCAGTTACCTCTGTACCAAACATACATCCAGGAGGAGAACCCTGAGTTCCACTTAACCCTTCTCACACAGTATCAAGGCATTGTACTGTCACACATGTTAATGTCATTTCAAAAGTAATGTTAATTTTTTTCTGAAGCTTTCAATAAAATAATACCTGATGATCCTACCACGAGGGTCCTTGTTTAGGCTCTTTCTGTTGGGTGACAACACTGTCCATGTCTCCCAGTTGTGCTCCTGCATTTTTTTTTTATTGTTTTTTTTATTTACTTTCAAAGTATTTTATTTTCAGAAAGTGCACATAACAAATTATGGCATTATGTTTAGTCAAAAACAAAACCTGGAGGATGAAAGCTTCGGTTACAGGCATATATTATATAGTCTAATAGTGTGAGGAGAGGACATCTTCAATTATGGCATCAGCTTGTCATACAACTTGTATAGCTCCCCGAGCTGGGCCGCCCCAAAGCAACCCCCCCTGGACTAGCCGCCCAAGAGGCGGGGTCCCCCTGATCCCCGGCACCCATATAGGGATCAATCTGTGCCGGGGGGGGAACCCCCCACCTCCCCAATGGCTGCATCCCGGGGGGTTCCCGGAGCCGCCCAGTCAGAAGGGTCCAACCATGTAGTCAGGACTCAAGGCAAAATCGTCCGTCTCCTCCAAACTTAAGCGTTAGAAGAGCAGCAGTTTTCCCTAAGGTCATCTCCAGGTGCAATAGCAACAGTAAATAGAAGAGAGGGGGGAAGAGAGGAAAGAAGGGGAAGAGGGATGGGGAAGGGGAACATGCCTACCCTAAAGCTGTGGGGGGGTGAGGAGCCAATGGAACACCGGGAATAAGGGAGGTCCCTACAAAGCTAGCCCAGGGCTCCCAGATCGGGGTTGTGTCTGTCAGGATACTGGGCAGTTTTTCTTGGGTCATTATCCATGATATTTTCCGTCTGGCTTCCAAAAGGGAGGGTTTAGGTTTCTTCCACGATTTGGCTATTGTGAGCTTAGCTCCTGTGAGAATGAAGTGGATTAGTTTTTGTGTAACCTTTGGTATTTGAGGTATGTGGGCATTTAGGAGGGCTACAGATGGGGACCTGGCAATTAGTCACCTTGAAGATCATATTAAAAACTTTGCTCCAGAAGGGGCGGATCCTGAGGAACCCTCACCAGATATGGGCCATTGACCCTGATGCCTCGTACACACGACCAGGATTTCCGACGGGAAAACTGCGATGAGAGCTTTTGGCCGGGAGTCCCGGCCGTGTGTATGCTCCCTCGCAGTTTTCCCGACGGGAAAACTGCCAAAAACCACCGGAAAAAAAAGAGAACCGGCTCTCTTTTTTCCCGTCGGGATTTTCGACGTACTTTCGACTTACTTTTTCCCGAGCGTGTGTACGAGGCATTAGAGTTGGCAGCCCCTGAAACAGGTCGGGTCCGCTGCTGGATATATGGCTGCAAGTCTAGTGGGGGTTAAGTACCACCTGGTTAAGACCTTAATATTAGCTGTGCTTCTGCATTGTTATCATGTCATGTGGCTGGTTCAACACATAATACACAGACCTAATCCACTGTTGTCATGATCAGGACAATTGCCCTGAGAAATGCCACACAACCATCACATCTAAACGTTTCCAATAAATATTCAAATACTAAAGGCAAGACAGTAACAGAAATACATAATAGGGAAAGAGTTATACCCCATAGGGCCCTCCTAATTCTCTTGTATTGAATTGTCTTGTGACTGCACTTTCGCCCTCACTGTGAAAACTTTTGGCATTATATTAATCCTGTATAAAAATAATAATTACAGGAATGACACAGCATAAATAATGGTAAGTATTTTCTTGCCAAGCTGTAAAATAGTGTAAAAAAGTTTGATTCTCAGACTACAAAAAAATATATTAACAACAAATAAATGTGTTGCACATTCAGACAGTATACAGTATAACCAGATCAATTCAAATAGGATTCACATACACTATATTGTCAAAAGTTTTGGGACGTCTGCCTTTACACGCACATGGAGTTGTATGGCATCCCAGTCTTAGTCCGTAGGGTTCAATATTGAGTTGAGAATTAAAAAAAAACATCGAATCCACTCTCCTCTGGTTGAATGTATCAAACCATAGATAGTAAATTACCGATTCGTCAATAATACGGGATACCCCCCAAAAACTCAGAACCGTCAACGTAAAAAAAGTTTTGCCCGTATTGCTCTTCTGGGACATCACTTTGTTCCACCATCCAAAACTTTTTTCAATATTGAGTTGGCCCACCCTTTTCAGCCATAAAAGCTTCAACTCTTCTGGGAAGGCTGTCTACAAGGTTCAGGAGTGTGTCTATGGTAATGTTTGACCACTCTTCCAGAAGCACATTTGTGAGGTCAGGTACTGATGTTGGACGAGAAGGCCTTGCTCCCAGTCTCCGCTCTAATTCATCCAAAAGTTGTTCTGTTGGGTTGAGGTCAGGACTCTGTGAAGGCCAGTCAAGTTCTCTACCCCAAACTCACTCATCTATGTTTTTTTGGACCTTGTTGTGCACTGGTGTTCCCACAAAGTTGGGAGCATGAAATTGTCCAAAATGTCTCGGTATGCTGATGCGTTAAGAGTTCCCTGGAACTAAGGGGCCCAGCCCAACCCCTGAAAAACAACCCCATACCACAATCCCCCTTCCACCAAATGATTTGGACCAGTGCACAAAGCAAGGTCCATAAAGACATGGATGAGTGAGTTTGGGGTGGAGGAACTTGACTGGCCTGACCTCAACCGGATAGAACACCTGCGAGCCAGGCCTTCTTGTCCAACATCAGTGCCTGACCTCACAAATGCACTTCTGGAAGAATGTTCAAACATTCCCATAGACACACTCCTAAACCTTGTGGACAGCCTTCCCAGAAAAGTTGAAGTTGTTATAGCTGCAAAGGGTGGGCCAACTCAATATTGAACCCTATGGACTAAGACTGAGATGCCATTAACGTTCATGTGCGTGTAAAGGCAGGTGTCCCAATACTTTTGACAATATAGTATATGTGCATTGCGTTGCAGTAAGGCAGCCTAATAATTTAAATCACCACAAGGGACTTGCATCTTTTTTCTGTGGTTCGCTTATGTGCATTAATATAGGTCTGTTGGGAATGTGCATTGGTGTGTTGGGTATGGACATTAGGGTGGCACTGTGAAACATGCCAAGTTCACATATTACCAGTAATTTAACAAAAAAGAGGCTGCACATTGTACATTGGGGAACTGACTCCTTATATTGTAATTTAATACCTTGCAGTGATCAGTCAGTTAGTAAGGATGATGACTGAACTGTCTGACACACAGTTAGCCCCTGGAGGGTGAATCTATAAATCTATCCATAGGTAGAAATTAAATTATAAAGTAGCATAGATGTCAAAAAGTGAAAGTCAATCCAAAATATACTTTCAGATAAACAAAATGCTCCCTCCAAATAATGCATGTTGGTTTTCTCTTAATTCCCATTAGCACAACCTCATCTAGTCAAAGAAGTCACTTTGTCGCATATGCTATTTTGAAAGAAAGAAATGCCAACAAGAATGTGCAACAGATGTTATAAGCTCATCTACAATAAATAAATAAAAATGCGTGGGATGGTATAAACATAAGGCTATTCTATGTGTTTAAAATAAATGCAAAACAAACTTAAAAGAAAATGCTTTATTTATACATTTTATAAAGCGGTTGGAAAATGACATCAATTGACACAAGAAATTCTGTTTATGTTTGTAAAATTCATTAGTATTCATAAAAATAATAGCAGTATTTCACTATGATGTTTAGTGGTAAATGCTATTGTCTGACAGTCACTTGTTGCTGGAGTGCAATGAGAAAGGAAAGAAATATCTGCGTGTGTGCATATGATAAAAACATGTTTGAATAAATACATATATTCATAAATACACAAAAACACACAATGTCAGAATGCAGGTCTTTCATTCAATTAACTATATTGAAATACACTCTATTACAAAAAGTATTGGGACACCTGCCTTTACACGCACATGAACTTTATTGGCACCCCAGTTCTAGTCCGTAGGGGTCAATATTGAGTTGGCCCACCCTTTGCAGCGATAATAGCTTCAAATCTTCTGGGAAGGATGTCCACAAGGTTTAGGAGCATGTCCATAGGAATGTTTGACCGTTCTTCCATAAGCGCATTTGTGAGGTCAGGCACTAATGTTGGAAAGAAGGCCTGGCTCACAGTCTCCGCTCTAATTCATCCCAAAGGTGTTCTATAGGGTTGAGGTCAGGACTCTGTACAGGCCAGTCAAGTTCCTACGCCCCAAACTCTCACATACTTGTCTTTATGGACCTTGCTTTGTGCACTGGTCCAAATCATTTGGTGGAGGGAGGATTATGGTGTTGGGTTGTTTTTCAGGGGTTGGGCTCCTTAATTCCAGTGAAAGGAACTCTTAAGGCGTCAGCATACCAAAACATTTTGGACAATTTCATGCTCCCAACTTTGTGGGAACAGTTTGGGGGCGGCCCCTTTCTGTTCCAACATGACTGCGCACCAGTGCACAAAGCAAGGTCCATAAAGACATGGATGAGTGAGTTTGGGGTGGAGGAACTAGACTGGTCTACACAGAGTCCTGACCTCAACCCAATAGAACACCTTTGGGATAAATTAGAGTGGAGACTGTGAGCCAGGCCTTCTCGTGCAAGATCAGTGCCCGACCTCACAAATGCGCTTCTGGGAGAATGGTCAATCATTCCCTAAACCTCGTGGACGGCCTTCCCAGAAGAGTTGCAGCTGTTATAGCTGCAAAGGGTGGGCCAACTCAATATTGAACTCTACAGACTAAGACTGGGATGCCATTAAAGTTCATGTGCGTGTAAAGGCAGGATAGGGAACAGCTAATATGTTTGCCACTGGTAATGTTGGTGTTGCTCAGTCGGATGTTAAAATGCACATTTTAGGTCTGAAGATAACTTAAAGCGGAGGTCCACACAAAAATGAAACCTCCGCTTTTCGGAATCCCCCCCCCCCTCCGGTGTCACATTTGGCACCTTTCAGGGGGGAGGGGGGTACAGATACCTGTATAATACAGGTATTTGCACCCACTTCCGGGCATAGACTCTCGCGATGGTCAGGCCCTCCCCCCCCCGCTGTCTTCTGGGAAACACACAGGTCCCAGAAGACAGCAGGGACCAGTAAGGACGTGCAGCACGACTCGCGCATGCACAGTAGGGAACCGGGAATTGAAGCCGCAACGCTACACTTCCTGAGTCCCTCACCGAGGATGGCGGCGGGGGCAGCCGAGAGCCGAGCGATTGATCGGCTTCGGCTGCCGGCATCACGGGCACCCTGGACAGGTAAGTGTCCATTTATTAAAAGTCAGCAGCTGCAGTATATGTAGCTGCTGGCTTTTAATAAAAAAAATTTAGGCGGACCTCCGCTTTAAACTACCAAACTTTAAATATTTTCTGAAAGCAGAGACCTGGCGGTAGCTGCAACTTTTTATGTAACATAAAAATTGCACTTCTGCTTGTCAACGTTATGTTTTCAATAAAAAATACTCAAATTAGTTTTAGTGCACAAATCATGACATCATCTGCCTGCCTCTTTTATTCTTTGGTGAAAGTACAAGGCTTCTCTTGAATGTCTGAGAAGCATTCAAGCCAACTCAATTTAGTTCCGGCAGCAGAGAAGAAGTTGTATGTACATTTGCGGAACACAGCAGCACTTACTGTTTGTAGTTGATGCTACTACAGTATAGTACAGCTTGGCCCAAAAAACTATTTAAAGTCATAGTAAACCTGGAAATCTACTTTAACTCGGTGGTATCCCTTGTAAATAAATGAGCATGCACAGATGCCCTCAGTTTAACCTTAAGCAAATTACCCCCTGATATGTTCAGCAAATAGGATTATAGTCCCAGTAAATAAGAAAAGGCTTTAAATAGCAGTGATCTCAGCAAGTAAACTTGAAATATTCCACTTACAAGAAAATCGCTTTTCCTTGGCAGCTGCACTTCTTTTAGAGTGTCTTCTATTCAGGTGCTTATGCTGCCACCCAAATCCTTCTTTTTATGATTCGACCTCCTGTGAAGCATTGTAAAAAAAAGTCCTTTACAACCATAAGGACATTGTTTGCCACATTTCTTCTTAACACTTTCACAAAGAATAACATATTTTACCAGCATTTAGTATATAATGTTACTTAAATTTTAACTTCATGCAAGTGGTGAAATACACTGTTGAAATACGTATTTGGGAGCTGTCTTACCTGCCAAAGGGTTTTTAGTTCTGTACATTCATTCCTGAGATTTACACAAAACTTTGTCAGACTGTACAGTATAGCTGGTGACTTGACTTTTTTCTGCTCTCTCCCAGTCTCAGTGCCACAGCAGAGAATTGGAGGAGACTGATTCCAAGGCAAATTTACCTGAATTCAGCGTTTTTTTGTTTTTTTTACTGTACACATTGGTGCTTTTTTAGAAATCAGCAAACTGAGCAAACTGTGCAAAGTTCAGTTCACTGGTTGTTTGATGAACCTAGTTAAAAGTGTGTGAACCCCAAACAAGCAAGGAACCCTACCAAAGTCTATGAAAGGTGAATCATGTAATTATGTTCCCAAATTTTTCAAATTTGCAAGCTTTTTTGACAGAAGGATCGGTAACTGGGCACTGGCGTGGAGGACATGAAAAAAAGTGCGGCGTAAAGGGCAGCATTGAAAATATAAACATTTTTAGTTGAGGGAATGCTGCAAAACTCCTGGTGAAATTATGGAATAGATTTAACTCCTTAACTGTGACGTTAAAAAAATAAAAAAATAGAATGTGAATCGCCTTCAATTTAATACCAGATCCTGATCCAGACATGCAGCCCGGGTGGGCAGGAAAGGGAGGGCAGTGAGAGCATGTCCCCTCCCTTCTTTAACTATATCAGGCCACATGCCTTTTAACATTAGGGGCATACCTTGCAAGGGGGAATGGGGGCGTAGTGAAGCCTCACCCTTGTAAGGCATATTGTCCTTATGTTGAGGGAACAAATGCCTTATCCCCACATCCACCCTGCCAGCTCTTGAGTACAGGGTAAATTAGTACCCCCAGTGGCAGCCGGTGGTATATTTTCTTGGGGGGGCAGCAAATAATACACAGCCAGCCCCCTCATCATGTCATCTGCACCCCCCCCCCCCGGTTGGTCAGTCAGCCACCTGCAACACTTACCCCGGGCATCGCTTCCCACCGGGCAACGATCGGCTGGCTTTCCCTGTGTTTCCTTCTCAGCATCACGGCACTGTCCTGGCTGTGCATCTCCTCCTCTGCATCATGGCGTGTCCTCGCCATGTGCCTCCTGCCTCCTCCTCCCCGGCCAATTGGGCAGCTTCTCCTTTCGGCCAATTGTGAAACGGGACCCGCTTCCTGATTGGCCGGGAGGCAGAATCAGTGTTACAATTTCGAATATTCATTCACAAAAATGGGTGGGCTCGGAGAGCAGTGCTCGATGCCCCAAACTCATAGTTTTTTGAAGCCTATTAGAGCCTCTGGCTCTAATCACATGCTTCAAAAAAACACTCCCCCCATTGGAATCCATGCAACCGGAACAGAAGCATGGATGGGGGGTGGCGCCCGTGCACCCCTTATGGACGGGCCACCACTGAGTACCCCTTATTACTTATTGCTCCAAAAATAGAAGTGTAAATTAACACACATACTGTGACAAAGACCTTTTTTGAAAGAAATATGAACAATGCCCCACAATGCAAATTTAGTGTCATTCATGCCATTTAGTGATGTAGATCCTTTGTCAATCGCAATGATCCACCACCTCCATGACAAACTGCTACTTGACAATGTTGCCCCTTGTACTACCACTGCAAAATTACAGATCCTTAGCCATCTGCTGTTTGTAAACAAACCAGCGGGGATCACAGGTGATGTCACTGACCGTTTAAGACACCAACAGAGAATACATATTAGTTTGATGGTAACATGCAAGGGGGACGGCACTTACCAGATACAGTAGTAGGGGTCTACTTCAGGGAAAAAAATAGCAGACGTTCAAGAAAATTGGCTAGAAGCCCTTGTAGGCTTCTTTAAAAAATATACTTCAGTAAAATCCTCTGGACTTGCTTACCAGATTCAGTATGTAACATACAGTAGAAGCAATGCTTAGAAATATACAGGTGCTATGCTATACGAAAACATAATTTTCACACTAGATAGTAATAAAGAGCGCACACCACAGACTACACATGTATTTTAAAGTGCAATTCCAGGCAAAAACTAACTAACTCTAAACCTGCTCTCTGACACATTCTACACCTAATCTATCTAACCCTGTAAAGCAAACATCACTATACTTACCTATTCTGCAGCTGATCCGGTCCGATCCCAGCATCAGCTATCGGTGTGGATGCGGGTGCAGGAGAGGACCGACAACAGCTGGGAAATAGCTGGGAAGTGACGTCACCGATAGACTTACTATGGGGCTTCCGTTGTCAGCTGCCTCTCCTGCACCCGCCTCCACACTGATAGCTGATGCTGGGACCGGACCAGATCGGCTGCAGAATAGGTAAGTATAGTGATTTTTGCTTTACAGGGTTAGATAGATTAGGTTTAGAATGTGGCAGAGAGCAAGTTTTAGCGTTAGTTAGGTTTTGCCTGAACTTCCACTTTAACAAAATTTGCAATAGTATATGAAAATTCCCATAATTAAATAATCTTCAGATGGCAATATGCAGCAATAAACACAGCATGTGGCAACTGCTATGCTACTTCTGAACAAATGTTGTAACGACAAATTCCTCTGCTTTCATTGTCTTTTTTTTTTTAAGTTAACATGGTGTATATGTTTTCTGACGTTTTTCTCATATTTTGGTAAAAAATCCTAGTGATTTTTGCCTATTATTCTGACTCCGACTTATTATTTCTGACTTCAGTACTCTTTGAGTCACTGACCTGAAGAAAGGGGGCATGGTGGAATGTCAGAGTGGAGTCCAAACAACTAATCGGTATATGTAGTCTTTTATTAGAATGAGCACCAGTGACTTATATCTAAAGAGAGTTAAACAATGAAAGGGTCCATATTTTTTATGTGTTATCTAAAGAAGAACTGAACTCTGAAAGTTGTGCCCAAGAGAAGGCAGGCAGAGGGCAAAGAACTATTTGCGAGTGGTCTTGTTCGCCTCTGATCTTTTTCCTATTACTGACTTATGGGGGAGATTTACTAAAACTGGAGTGTGCTAAATCTGGTGCATTTCTGCTAAGAAACCAATCAGCTTCCAGAGTTCATTGTCAAAGCTAACAAACTGAAGTTCGAAGCTGATTGGCTACCTTGCACAGCTGCACCAGATTCTGAGTGCTCCAGTTTTAGGAAATCTCCCTCAAATGTCTTGTGTCTGCACTGTGTGTGTGTCTCTGAGTGGAGGTGGCTGTCTTGGTAGAGGCAGGGCTTTGCTTCCTCATACCAGAGGTTCCAGCAAGTAGAGCACTGTAGTGACATCACCAAATCTCAATCTAAATCTCTTGAAACTAGCAGTCCGAGGCAAGAGTGCTTTAGATAACATACTGCAGATACACAGCTATGAGGCTGTGGACACAGGAGTGCCTAGGCACCCTCACATACCAGAAAGAGCCCTGATATTTTGCAAGAGCAATTTAAAACAAAATTACACAATTAACATTTCTAGATTTTCCCTATAACATAGCAAATCTCCACTTTTTGACTTCAGTTCCACTTTAAAACCCAAACTTCAACCAAAACGTTTTTTTTTTTGCATTGGATAAAGTGAACAACAGATATAACCTATACCATTTATTTATTTATTTTTTGTAAAATATGTCTCCACTGGAGAGAAAATCTCAAATCTGATTGGTAACTGTGAGTCAAGAGAGAACAGCCAAAAAAAATAAATTTGAACCTCATTGGTAGCTGTAAGGCAATATAGAACTGCTCATAATGTGTACTTTGTTAGCACTCCAGGTGGCTTTGGAAGTAGGATTTATTTCTCCAGAATTACAGAAATGCTAATCACATCTGAGTAAATGTTATGTCCCCTGGATAATCCAGGTTTCTGACCTGAAAGCTTGATCTCCACTCAAAGCTGATAAATTTACTGATTGCGCAGAGATGGTATACTGCCATGTCCCTTTGGAAAAAGTTGATTAGTGTTGAAAAATTGCCTGTGGCACCAGCCTAGCTAGAAGTATAATCCATTCAAACACACATGGGAAGCATGAGTCTTGGTGTTTACATCATCAGGCCCACCAAAGATGTTAGGCAACACTGAACTACATCAAATACAGCAGGTCCTGTGGGTAATTCTGCAATATTTGTAAGATTTGTTTATTTTTCCATGTAGTCTTCTTTTATTGGCACACGACAAAAATGTAATGCATACCATTGGAGGTATCCATAGAACACTAATGAATTGCACAAGTGTTCCACCTGCGCGCCCGCTCAAGTCCTTCCTATATGGGAATGGGAAGTAGATCCAGATAATTGTCTGCATAACAGAAAAACTTGTGAGGTCTTAAGTAACACTTGTTTACTAATTAAACAATCATGTGCCTAAAAGCTGTGCTCTACGCAGACTCACTTAGCTACTCAAATAAATAGAAATTGTCTTTCATTTCCCCTTTTTCATCCTGATCTCATGTTTCAGCCTACAATCCTCCACCAGCTTTCAATTTTGAAGAAATATTGATGTGAAACATTTTGTTGATGGTCCTTCTAAAAATATACAACTTCTGGTCCAATTCATCAGTGATCAGTGAACCTCCGTAATTGCTATTACATTCTTTTCTCGTGAGGTTTACACTACATGGCCAAGAATGTGTTAGACTCAAGTTAAACAAAGGCTACGGGCAAACCTTTCATGTACAACAACATCAAATAGTAAATTACTCTTACTTGAAATAATAGTTTAGTATCGTTCACTTCATGACACCAAAATGTATCTTTTTTTTTTTTTTTTAAATGGCACGCATTAAAAGGCATTATCAATTATTTTAACTACAGTACTACAAAATATATAAGTGAATTTTGTATTGCTTTTTGATGCATTTTATCTAGAGATCATTTATATATTGCATGCTAGATTTTTATATAGTGAAAAAAAAAATTAAAATATTTTGTGACACCACCACTGAATTGAAGTGTATGTTCGGGGGGGGAATTCTGTACATTTCTAGAATACGTACATGCCCATACGTACATGCCCATTTTTCCATGTTGTATCCCTTTGCAAAATCTGCAGACCCAAAATATATAGACAGGTCAGGTGTTCTGACTATTTGTGGCATAATCCTTCTAGGTCAGTGATTCAGAAAGTATTAAGCCCTGTACACACGATCGGTTTTACCGATGGACTTTTTTCATCGGACAAACCGATCGTGTATGGGACCCATCGTTTTTTTCCATCGGTTTTAAAAAATAGAACATGTTTTAAATTTTTCTGATGGATCAAAAACCGATAGCAAATTCCGATCGTCTATGGGCAAGTCCATCGGATAAAAAACCCACGCATGCTCAGAATCAAATTGACGCATGCTCAGAAGCATTGAACTTAATTTTTCTCAGCTCATCAGAGTGTTTTACATCACCGCGTTTGGAACGGTCGGTTTTTTGACTGATGGTGTGTAGGCAAGACTGATGGAAGTCAGCTTCATTGGATATCCGATGGACAAAACCATCGGATCAGAATCCATAGGATATCCGATCGTGTGTACATGGCTTTAGGCCCCATTCACATTTGGCATTTGCCTAGCTCTTCTAAATGCCTTTCTCTTGACAGAAGAAAAGCAACATCAAAAACAGGCCCAAAGTTGCAATAATTGCAAATACATTTAGGTACATTTAGGTACGTTTAGGTGCTTCAAGCACTTGGGCCTTTATTTATTTAGTTGACCAGAATATAATTTTTTTCTGGCCATTGACATTAATGAATGCTCAAGCACTTGATGTGCCTAGAATTACCGCACGTTTAGACGAACTGGGCGTTTTTTTTTTAAGCAAAACACTCCTCACCTTGCTCTGTTTTTTTTTTTCTGCCTGTAAATACCTATGTGTGCAGGGACACAACATGGAGGGGCGTCTAGAGGCAGAAAAAAAATCAAATGCCCTTAAAAGTGGCATTTTTGACACCCAATGTGCAAGAGGTCTTAAAGCCATTGAAATACCATATTAGCCAAGATAATAACACTTTCAGGAATAGGTCAGTAATTACACCCCTATATATTTCTCTGTTCAGGTTTCCTTTAAAATGAACAGGACACACATACTGTATTAACCATTTAAGATACAGTGTGTAATACACAGATAAGGTGGATTAAGGAAAGGTCAAATCCATCCAAAATATTTTTTGGGGGAGATTTCCCAGCAGTAGCACATGCCTCTGTCCCATTGCACATTTAGTTTAAAGTGATTGTAAACCCCTTTAACCCACTTTAACCTTCAGGTAAGCCTAGATTAAGACTTACCTGTGGGTGCAACAAATATCTCCGAAACCTAAAAGGTTTAGGAGATATTTGCAGAAAAGACAGGCACCGATGTCTATGGCGCATGCGCCATAGACATTGGGCGCAAGCGCACTGAGCATGCCGCTTCTAACGGCGATCGTGCCGTTAGTGGCGGCACCCACGCGCATGCGTGGGAGTGACGTCATCGCTGCTCTAGCCAGTCACAGCGCCGGAGCAGCGATACCCGGAAGTCACTCCGGGTATCATGGCGGCGACAGAGGAGGTGTCCGAGAACCGCTGCGGGGGCTTCGATCTCAGGTAAATAATTCATAATGGGCTAGTATGCTATGCATATTAGCTCATTATACTAGCTCAATATGCCTTTGTCTTGCAGGGTTTTTTTTTTTTTTTTTTTTTTAGAGAGTGTTTACTTCCTCTTTAATGCCATTATCCAAAATGTGTTCTGGTAATATGACCCCCTTTTTTTGTTTGTTGTGTCCAAAGCAGTTAGGTGGAATTGGGCATTCTGTTGGAGAAATCCCACCAGAGCATACAAGGTATAGGAAGAGACAGTATGACTTAACTAGACAACAAATACACAAAACTAAATATACTATATGGCTAAATGTTAATGTGCAGATAATCTTTACATCTATTTGAGCATCTTAGTCATTCAATTTCCAAACCATAGGCATTAATATAGAGATGATACCCCAGCCCCCATTTGTGTCCCTAATATCCTCCACTTTTTTGGTTTTCTGGGGAGAATTTCCACAAAACTTTAGAATGAACCTGAAGGGTTTTTTTTTCCCATTCATCCAAAAGAGCATATGTGAGGCCAGGTACTGGTGTTGGATGAGTAGATATTGTTTATAATTAGCATTCCAGTTCATCCCAAAAGTGTTTAGTAGGATTGAGGTCAGGGCTCTGTGCAAGCAACTTCATTTGCTTTACAACAAACTCATCAAACCATGTCCTTATGGACCTGACTTTGTAGACAGGGGCACAGTTGTGTTGGAACAGAAAAGAGCCTTCCTCAAACTGTTTCCGCAAGGTTGGACATGGACAATTCTGTAAAATGCATGTTTTAAGTAGAAACTCCCAAACCCAATAATTTGGAGGGTTGCCAACATACTTTTGCCCAAATACTGTAGGCATGATGGTCAGGTGTCCTCAAACTTTTGGTCACATAGTGTATCTGGCATGGCCTATAATGACAATAACAGCTGAAGAATTATTCTATTAGCCTTCAAACCAATCCCTACACCCCAGGGAGCCCCTAAAGTTCTAGAACCAGGCTTTAACCAGACATCAACGTTTCTCCAAGTTAATATTAAGCCCTGTTAAGCCAGTTCAGGTTCACTTTAAACACATGCTATTTTTTTTTCTTTATAGCAATATGACAGAATTAAGGATTGCTTGTAGTAATCATATAGGCACATAAATGGTTACAAGTGGAACAATTTTTTTAGAAAACGTTTGATTAATTCTAGTTCAGTAGAAAAGGGAAAATACATTTTTACTGGAAAAGCATCAAAATATTCTTTGAGTCTTGTCACTAGAGTGCTTGGCTAGCATTGTGTGCTGGCACTGCTTTCATCTTAGTTGTGATTGCTCAGCTTACACGTTAAGAACTGGTGATATAATGAGTTTTTGCATTGTTGATCAAGTAAAAACCATTTATGTTACTTCCATTTCACTTAATCAAGGGCCCCACTAGAAACTGCACAGAAGCACACAGGCAACCACTTTTTAATTAGAGGTCTTAATCTGATCCAACTTGATGACAGCACATATGTGTGTAGCACTAACCCTGGAGCTGCTGGTTTAAAGTTTTGGGCCTACCGTTACCTTTCTGTTCACCACACTCGTGTCAGGGATCCCTCTTGAAGAGCTTTCATGAATGTTCACACCAACGCTTGGTTACTTTTTCTTCAAGAGCTTTATTATACCAGTTCCAACAGAGGGGTAGAGGGATAGGGGAGGTTCAGGTACCTTGCTTTGCAGATCACGGGCACAATCTTAGATCCAGAGGACAAATCAGTTCCACGCTGGATTCAGCAACCACCGGATAGGCCTACTTTCACTGACCTAGCAACCGGTGCAAAGCTTGCTCAAAGTCTCTGCCACAGACTTGATGAGTGCCGTTGCTTCGTTCCACAGTCTTCCGCCACAAGATTGTGTAACCCCACTGACACTTTGCAAAAAGTTCCTTCAAAAGTACACAGCTCACGGTGCCAGAATCTTTCAGCCAGCCAGCAGGACCGTGAGGCAAACTGGCCAGGATGCGTCCTTCAATTGAGTCACCAATTGTTCCACTTCTTCCCACAGGCAAGACCGCGCAGGACCATCCCTGGACTAGTAGGCCCCAGCAACTCCTGGGCCTACTTCTCAGTTGCAGAGCCTCGGGCCAGAAGGCCCCGAGGCCGAAAATGGCTCGCCAATCCCTGAGGCCAGGAGGGCCCTCAGGTCAGGATCCGGCAACGAACCCCGATAGAGCGGTCTCTGTCTCTTAAGTACCCCCTCCCAGAATGCACAGCGGGTTTACCACGCCACCCTGAGCCACTTCTGGGAAAGGAATACCCAATACACCTAGCCTGCTGCATTTCCAACCCTAACCTGTGGTGACAGTGACACCTACTGTCAGGTGGAAAACGCACAACCCAGCTAGACTGAAACAAAGTAAACAATTTAGCATAATCCTTCTGAGCTAAACTACAGCTCAGATAACTAAATTTAACACATAGCGCTTACCCAACTGGAGTAGGGCGCTACACACTTCCACACCGCAAAAAGACGATGTCCTCATCGTCGAGAAAAAAAATATGACTCTCACTCCTGAGAGTCAGTACCTGAAAGCCCAAAAACTTGGACGGGAAGGGAGGGGGTAAAACAGTACAAGAAAATATGGGTTTAACATACACACGCAATGAAATCACATCAATATATATATACAGTATTCCTATCTCTCTCTCTATCTAACCCACCCATTCTCACATAGTCTCAAACAAATCATCATCCCCGGATATGTCTGACAAAGAGTCTATCTCCGAATCGCCCAGCTCCTCCGCCAGCAGATAATTACATACAGTCCCCAACATATTCCCCTTAGATCTCTCACCCGTTCCTGTCGTGGACTTCTCGGAGATCAGACTTTCCTCCGGTTCCGGTTCGGGTAGTCTCTGGGGTAGGCCTTGAACATGGCCGCGGGAGGACTTCAAGTATCCCACCTTCCTTCGGGCATTTGCAGCGAGAACAGGTGCAGCGGAAGTAGATACAATTGAGGTAACAATAGCGGCACTGTCCGCTGATGACTTTCCCATAGCAGTAACAGCGCCATCCCCCTCGGGATTTCTCACGACAGCAGATGCGGCAGATGTAGGCCTAACCACTCGATCGAACTTCTTCTGTTACGTTGCCCGTGGTCCAGTCCACTCTGTAGGCATGAGGCGGCATGGTGGGTTGCTCCACAGCAAACAGGTACTCCCCGCACTGTAGACATCGAACAAATGGACAGGGGTGAATAGCCAGTCCTTCGCACCTGTTGCACAGCACTCCCAAAGCCTCTACATCACCGATTGTATAGAGCATGAAACGCCCATGCGGCTCCAGACGAATACCAGTGTCCGTCAGTACAGTCTCCGGCAGCATGACACTTGTAGAGGTACCCACAGGAAACATCCTGGGCCCCATAGCAGACTGCGTTGACAGGGTTGAAGACATGGCGGTGCTCCGTCTCTTTCTGAACGCTGGACACACACACGGCGTCTCATGCTGCAAGAAAATGAGAATTCCCCCCACTTGTTCTTTTTGGTACGTAGCTGGCGGACTTTCTTACTTTTTTGTCTCCACCCACAGCCCACGCGGCCTAGAAGTGATCGCAAAGTTCTCACCCTTCTTCTTAACGGAAAAAAAATTACACAGTCCAGAGCCCTCTGTAGCATAAGTCCAAGATGAACAGTTCACTTTAGTTGCTATAGGTAACGGCAGATATCCCGGACGAGCCCCCACGTGTAGCACTACCCCCATAGGAGCTGCTGGTTTAAAGTTTTGGGCCTACCGTTACCTTTCTGTTCACCACACTCGTGTCAGGGATCCCTCTTGAAGAGCTTTCATGAATGTTCACACCAACGCTTGGTTACTTTTTCTTCAAGAGCTTTATTATACCAGTTCCAACAGAGGGGTAGAGGGATAGGGGAGGTTCACGGATCACGGGCACAATCTTAGATCCAGAAGACAAATCAGTTCCACGCGGGCATCAGCAACTACCGGATCGGCCTTTTCTCACTGACCTAGCAACCGGTGCAAAGCTTGCTCAAACTCTCTGCCACAGACTTGATGAGTCCCGCCACGTCGTACCACAATCTTCCACCACAAGATCGTGTAACCACACTGACACTTTGCAAAAAGTTCCTTCAAAAGTACACAGCTCATGGTGTCAGAATCTTTCAGCCAGCCGGCAGCACCATGAGGCAAACTGGCCAGGATGCATCCTTCAATTGAGTCCCCAATTATTCTGCTTCTTCCCGCAGGCAAAGCCGGGGAAGACCATCCCTGGACTAGTAGGCAACCAGCAACTCCTGGGCTTACTTCTCAGTTGCAGAGCCTCGGGCCAGAAGGCACCGAGGCCGAAAATGGCTTGCACATCCCTGAGGCCAGGAGGGCCCTCAGGTCAGGATCCAGCACCAAAGCCCGATAGAGCGGTCTCTGTCTCTTAAGTACCCCCTCCCAGAATGCACAGCAGGTTGGCCACGCCCCCTGAGCCACTTCTGGGAAAGGAATACCCAATACACCTAGCCTGCTGCATTTCCAACCCTGACCTGTGGTGACAGTGACACCTACTGTCAGGTGGAAAACGCGCAACCCAGCTAGACTGAAACAAAGCCAACAATTTAGCATAATCCTTCTGAGCTAAACTACAGCTCAGATAACTAAATTTAACACATAGCGCTTACCCAACTGGAGTAGGGCGCTACATGTGTTTTAATGTATTAGATGTCTTTTTCATATAGCATGAATTCTGGCTAAGTCATGTGTAAGGGTAATGTTCAAAGAAATCACAATACACCTCCTGGCAATGCCTTCATCCTCCATTCTCCTAGGAAGGCCAGCTACATCTTTGTGCAGGGGTCATGCAGAGTCAGCATCTGCCTCCTGGTCTGAAATCATTTTCCTAGATGTCATAACCTGATGCCTGTATGGTAGCTTTTATATTATTGGCCGTGTGTACACATCTAACACAGCTCTATCACCCTGTTGCTTCCTCTGATGAGAATAGCAGTGAGGAGATGAGGAGAGAGAGTGGGTACATGACACTTGGAAGTCTGTGTTGCAGCCACTGTTATCTGGAGGAGAGCCTGCCCACCACCCCAGGTTGCAGTTCCCAGGAAACTGCTTCCTATTAAGCCAAGGATGAGACAGGACTACAAGTCCCAGTAGAATGGAGACCTGCAGCAGGAAAGGAAATGGAAGGAAGGCTGGGGCTTAGGCTAGCCTCATGGGGAGCTGAGAGGTGATCATTAAAGTAAGAAAGCTACTGTCTTGGTGAGTTGCCCACCCTATTGTTCACCAAAGATGCTAGAGAGAGAGAGAAAGACACTCTGCTGCCATGTCTACCCTGAGCTCACAGCTGTGAGAAATTGCCATTGTCAGGTCCTGAGTCACCGCTGACATCATCAGTTCCATGGGTGATCACTATTGTTGAGTCCTGAGTTGCAGCTGACGTCACCAATTCAAGACAGAGAGCAGGAGAAGGTGTAATCATTTGGTCATGGGAAGACACTGGCCGCAACTTCCTGCCCACTTTTTAAAAGGACAGTGTCACCTATCTTTAGGATACAGTTTGGGTACTTACACTTTTTATTCTGGGTTCCACTCAAATCTGAACGCTCCAACGCGAGAACTTTGGGCCCCCAAGGAATCTCAATACGCTGGCCAGAAGGAGGGCTTTGAAGAGACTGATGAATCTTTAGTTACCAATACCATCCCTTAGTTAGGACCGCGCTGGTTTTAGGGTTCAGGGGCACGGACATTTGGTCCTCCAATTATTTATGGTGTTGTAACAATTTATCAAATGTTCCAGCTTACTGGTATTGCTGCTCTGTATTTTTTGCCGATTGGAAATATTTTTTAAAATAAATCCTCCTCATCTAACTGGTGTGTCAGAGGGTGTAGCATTGCTGGGTAGGTCATTGGCATCCAGAATTAGGGGACCCAAACATCAGCGGCTTCTTTGGCTCTACACAAAATTCTTTCAAATTGCACCTCTTAGCCTAGCATCTCACCTAGAGCTTAAGGACTGCTTTTTTAAGTGGAAGTTTTTTTTCATTATATTGTCACTGTATATTGGGACATGCTGCCTAGATCCACTTTAAGATCTGAATTATTGTAGCAAAGGATTGCTGTTTTTTACTTTAATGCATTCACAGCATTAAGGTAGAAAACACGCTATTACATGTGTGACCCCCCAAATCCCCTAACACATACCTACTGTCCTTGTCACTGCTGCCACCTCAGTGATCAATCAGCATTGTTCCCTGAACTTCTTTGTTCTTGTGAAGACACTGAGGTCAGGGGAGCATTAGTTTTCTGCTGCCATAAGTAAAACTAGAGGGAGCAGGGGTGTAGCTTGCCGGGTGCTGTGGGTGTCTATGGATGTATACAGCTTGGCTCAGAAACCTGATGGGAGCACGCATGCACAGGTGTCTTCTTGGTACCCAGCCAGCAAAAGGTTACAGCTGGAAGCAGGAAGGAGGGGATATGTCAATTTTTAGAGAAAATTAATATCCAAAATGGGTAAGTCTGGACCTTCCCTGCTATGATTAAAAAAAGAGGGCTTAATATTACTTTAAAGATTGCAAGTGTTTTTTTTTTAGATATAGGTAGAGGAACAACATTTACAATAACTATGGCAGAGTGTAGCACATAGTAAAATACCTTTCTGACAAATGTAATGCTGATTTTGATATTGTTATATAGCAAAGAGCAGGGGTTCTTCTCTTTACTACATACTCCAGTATTTGCCAAGCACTCCCTGGTGTGTTTAGCCCTATTTGAGGTATTTTGTGATTCCTGTATAAATCTCTTCCTCTAACATGTTATTATGAATTTATTTAAACAGCCAGGAGTACCCCCTGAACCTGTCAGAAATCCCCCCTGGGGTACACATACCGCTTGGGGAGAACCTGTATGGTGGAGGAATTGACTTTGTAGAATTTTCTTGTCTTGTTACCTGTATTATTGACATTTTACATTGTGGGGATTTCAACATAAACCTGTCACAAACCTGGGCAGTTCAAACAGATCCTAAGATGAAACATATACACTGAAGAGGCAGTCTTCAGTGAAAATTGCATGTCACACTGGCGAGAGATATAAGCAGATAAAGATATAAGCGAATCTCCATTTCAGGTTTTAAAGTACACTTGTCATGAAAGAAATATAGAAGCTGCCATTGTTGGCTTCTTTCTGCAAATGCTAATTATCTGGCTGCCTGCAACTTCCATTATTTGCAGACCCAGAACAAGTATGCAGCAAATGGATGTCAGAAAAAAAGTAAAGAAAGCATTAAAGCCAGCAAAGAGGGTAGACTTTACACACATTGCACAAATGCATCCATGGGCAGCAGAGCTTTCTGTGCTGAAAGCCCACTCACTCATGCTCCCAACCCAGTGACTGAGCTTTCAGTCTATTCTAATGATTGGGAGTCAATGGAACTGGCCCCTGATCATGTGACCACTGTGACTGCCAAACACAGTGATCATGTGATCAGCTGATTCTTCCTGTCTCCTGGGTGTACAGACTCTAATAAAGGGATGCCAGGGGATTAAATGGTTCCAGTGTCTTGCCTTTTATTGCTTTGTCCTACGACATGTGTCTTGCACCTTTAATTTCGTGTTATTAGCATTAGCCTTTTGCTGAAATGAGGAGTTCCTCAATTACTTCCACAATGACTCCAATGAAGTTCCTGTATTGTTTGCTTTGTATGCAGGAACTTCTGATATGCAACTGCTTAAGGTGCGGGTACATGATTGTTCATGGCAAGCAGTGGACCTCTGATCTTGGAAGGAAGAGTACATAAAAATGTCAGCCAACATGGCAGCCCCAGACAAAGTGGGATAACCAGGAAATCACTGCACTGACTGAGAAAGAAGGGGCTCATTAGGAAGGAAAGAAAAGGCTGGTGAAGTTGTCAGTGTAAACTACACTGATGCTTCAGTTTTTTAAATTGTATTTTGACTGGATGTAGTTATGCTCTAATTATCGGTTTGCAATGTGGGTTTCCTGCTAGTCTATTTTGTCATCATGTGCTCAATTTGAGTTGACCAGGTTTGAGACAGGTTCAAATGAATGCCCTTATATCTACAATTTAAAATATAGCAGTGTCTAAGGAAGGTTCTCATTGTTAATGGGAATAACAGTAGTATAGATATTTTGCCTGTTGTAACAAAAGATGCACATCCTAAAAGCAAACAGATTAAACACAATGATATAGACATAAGTATTATAATTTGAAAAGCATGCTTGGCAACAGTCACGAATTGCCCAGGACATTCATGGAAATCAGACTGATGTCCCGGTCTGGGCCTGTCCCGGGCAGAATCCCAAAAATCCGACTCTGTCACAGACAGCCATGTTAGTGAGTGAGTTCGGAGCTCAGGTGCTGCTGGGCAGGGTGACAAGTGACAGAGGAGAACATTGATTGTCGGTCTATTCCTCCTCTTACCTACTCCCCTAGCAGCTCAGATCAGACACTCTCATTAAAAGTCACTTTAACCAAACACCACCCAGGAGATGGGACCTGCAAGGCTTGCAGTGTTTTATTGGCTGGGACACATGGAGGGGGTGTGGCTGGCCAGCCTCTGAGATCATGCCCAGCCTGCCTTCTGAAGATTGAGGGAGATTCCAAAAGTGTCAGCCTCTTTCCAGTCATGCAGGTAACTATTACTGGCTTTACTTATACTGTTAGATCAAGAGGCAGAATAAAACTGCTGCCATTGCTACCAATACATTATACACAACTGGGACTAAAATCCCCTCCCCCTACCATTTTTTTGGCTCTCAAGAAGCAGGGTTACAGCATTTTTTCTGCTGGCTACTCTGCTGCTTGTGTGGGTGGGATGGTGTGGCCTCCAGCCTTGGAGATCCACCCCACCTACCTGAAAGAGCTCTGAGGAAGAGGACTTGCCCTCGAAACGCGTCAGTCGGCAGTGATCTTTGTCAATCCCTCCGTGACCGATCTGAGTGGGTTCGTTTCTGGACGCATTGCTGTGACCTTGTGGCTTTTTGAAACGCATGTTTTTAACATTTGTTTGTAAGTAGGATTCTTTTATTTCATTTTAATAAATTTATCCAACGGTAATGCACGAGGCTGGTGCGCCTTTCTTTTTTCTTCTTGTTTTTTCCACCTGAAAGAGCACCTGTTGTGAGCTGTTCTGTGGAGTGTGTGCAGAGAGAGGTAAGCTGGGAGGATTTCATCAGTGATGTAATTGCAGATACTTCTATGCTATCTAGGTCTGCTGAGTTACTTTAGCTTAGCATAGAAGTGCTGTTAACCACTGACAAATGAGAAGAAGTTATCTCCTTTTTTGATGTAGTACTGAACACCTAAGACATTGGGCTCACTGAGTGTGGCCTCTGTACCAAGACTTTGTTATTAGCAGTCTGTAAGCCACTGATCCTCATTCACCCATCAATCTCAGACAGGTTATGGGTAGATTGCTTTCACTTTGCTGCATTATTGACCCCTAAGCCGGCCAATATTTAGTGTTATGCCTTGTACACACGATCAGAATTTCCGATGGAAAAAGTCAGACAGACTTTTTCCATCTGATATTCCGACCATGTGTATGCCCCATCTGACTTTTTCCATCGGAAATTCCGAGGAATTCCGTCTGAGTTAGAACATATTCTCTTTTTCTCAGACAGAAAAAAACTATATCGGAAATTCCATTCGTCTGTATGGAACTCCGACGGAGAAAAAAACACGCATGCTCAGAATCAAATCGAGGCATGCTCGGAAGCATTGAACTTAATTTTTCTCTGCTCGCCGTAGTGTTGTACATCACCGCGTTCTTCACGGTCGGAATTTGGTGTGACAGTGTGTATACAAGACAGCTTGAACGGAATTCCGTTGAAAAAATCCGTCTGAGTTTATCCCGACGGAAATTCTGATCGTGTGTACAGGGCATTATTTAAACCATGCCCACCCCCCCACATTTTTATATTAAAACACGCCCACAAATGAATACCCTGCTCCTAATTAGAGTAATGCTCCACCTTTCTGGACACACAGAAAAAAAGTGTCCCTAAAATTTTTGGGGGAAATGTTGGCAACTGTGGACATGATGTGTGGCTTGTATGAAAGGTTCAACTACATCTTCAGGACGCTAAAAGTTTACTTTGGTTGATATCACAAATTTTCATGACTCGTTCACCAACCATATAGTTAATCCTTTCACTAAGCATTTTTTTTTTGCAGATGTTGTAAAAAATCCCTTTTTTTATTCCACAAGTCTGACGAAAATTTTATTATTTATATAACATGTATTTTTAAACAAAAAAAAATAATAATTTTAATGTACTGTAAGAACATTACAGCTTTTCACTATTTAGCAGCTTGTTCATGTTGGCTCTGCGGAGTTTAGATTTAACTTTCCTACTCCTAAGTGTTGGACGCAGCTTGGAAACTCACATGAAACTCACATTACATACTTTTAAATCTTTGTGTTAAATATGTTTAAGGGGGTGTGGCAATTAACAGAAATTTCTTAGTGTCACTATGTTTTTCATCCCCTAGCAACAGCACAGTCTTAAATACAGCAGCTCTTAGCAAGTGGTCCAGCCTAGCACAGTAAATCTTTCTTTCACCACACTCAAGGGAGTGATTAACATTTTACATGTCAGTACACTCATAACCAACTACTCAGCGAGATGGCTACAGTTCAGTTATTCCCTTTGCCCTAAAGTCGATCTGGCAAGACATGGAGCTGTTGTTAATCCGATCATCAAGATTAAATAATGGAAAACTGTAGCCTAAGTAGAATGATAGAAAGTACAATCTGGTGTAAAGATGGACCCCATAATAATTTAACTGAGTGACAGGCTTCATCAGATGAGGTTGATTACATTATTTCTAAAACAGTTTATCCAAGAAATGTGTTCAAGCAAATGTGTTATAGCTGTGGCTGAAAAACCACAGTAGGCTCGTAGAACACCATCCTCTTGATCTAGGAATGGCAGACCAAAACCCATAAAGTCATTTTGATTAATGTTTTAAAATAAAGTCGTTTACCAAAGCTGTGAAGCTTAAAGTGAAAGATAAGGCTAGTACTAATTATTATTAAAAATGTTCCCTCCTCCCTTCTCCTACCTATCCTGCCTACCCTGTATCAAAAAAGATCAGTGTGCTCACCTATTTTCAATCCATTCTTGTCCAGTTACATGAACCTGCAGCTCCAGCTGTCCTGTGTCAGTTAGCGGCTGCCGCAGCGGGAGGAGGGAGCGCCGACGATGGCTGGGTCATAAGAGCCAATGGGTGACAGCACGGCTGTGGGAAATCATAACCATTGTCAAACATTTCCTTACACAGGGGAGCCAGAGCTGTAGCATCATGGGAGAAGATTAAAAGTAAGTAAGTACGCAGATCTTTTTTTAAACAGGGTATGTAGGATAGGTGGCGGCATTTAGAAAAAAAGTTAGTATTAGGTTTCAAAGTGTTATTAAACCCACAAGAGTAAAATCAGTGTGTATATTCAGTAAAGCATGCTTGTTATACTCACTGTGGAACCTAAGGGGTTGGTTAATCCTCGGCATTGTGTAAAAAGGCTGTTTGGTCCTCCCCTTCTTCCACAGTCCCCAATTTATCTGCTGATAAAACAGAGCCTTGGGGGCACTCTGCACATGCTCAGTTTGGTGTGTATTGCTAGAGAGTTTTTTTCTTTCTTGAGATAGTGGATGTGATCAGCACAGGGCCAATCGACACTATCCAGAGAGAATGTCAAGGGTCCTGCAGCCTCATAGGACACTCAGGAAAGAATAAAAACTCCTCCTACAAGCTTTAACGAGACACTGATAGAAGTCATAAGATTGCTCTAACTGCTGATGAGAAATGGTAATTGCATTTGCATGTTCTGTGTACTGTGGGAGACCAGATATAGTAAATGCAGGGTCCTGCGTTTAGTAACACTTTAATACCACTTTAAAGTAATTGTAAAGCCTTACATATACCCAGTGTATACACAGGGATAAAACAAATCCTTCTACACCAGTTGTATCTGTTTATCTGCAGCCATTTCTCCTGTAGAGCCTGCTAAAACACACAGATCAAAGGGGTTTTGTCAGTAGAAAGCAGGGGGCGGGGATCTGAGGTCACACACACTGCAGAGCTAGAGCACAGAGCTGAGTGGAGGCTATGTGTCACCTGCTGTGTGCTGCAGGGGATGGGAAGGTGGGCTGTCTCCTGGGAGGCTGTTGTATTGGCTTATGCCCTGTATACACGGTCGGTTTTTCCGATGAAAAAAGTCTGATGGACTTTTTTCATCGGAAAAAACGATCGTGTGTGGGCCCCATCAGACTTTTTTCTATCGGTGTTAAAAATTAGAACATGTTTTAAATTTTTCCGATGGAAAAAAAACCGATAGGAAATTCTGTTCGTCTGTGTGGAAATCCAACGGAGAAAAAACCCACGCATGCTCAGAATCAAGTCGACGCATGCTCAGAAGCATTGAACTTAATTTCGGAGTATTTTACGTCACAGCGTTTTGGACGGTCGGAATTTTGTCTGATGGTGTGTAGGCAAGACTGATGAAAGTCAGCTTCATCGAAATTCCGACGGAAAATTCCATCGGATTTTATTCCATTGGAAATCCGATCGTGTGTACAGGGCATTAGAGTTTTATCAGTGACTCATACAGATAGCAGATAGCAGAGGGAGGAGAGATCAGAGAGGAACCACACACACAGTGTTTTGGATTGAGGCTAGTACACACTATAGAAAAATGTGCTTTGTTTATTTTTCATGTCTGAGGTTTACAACCACTTTAACCTCTATAGTTAAGTGGTCTCCATCTAAGGTGAAATGAAGAAAAAGTGCACTTTATAGTTCAACAACAGTCAACACCTTTTGCAGGAAGGAAGGGAAATCTCCTCAACGGGAACACCGGCGGTAACAAAAAGAACAAATAATATTAGCAGACTTAGGAAGGTTTAGAAGCTCTGTTAGGATTTTATTGCTGAACAGAAATGCATCCCACACCTTCACCTTTCATGCCTTGAGCAGGGTACGAGGCTAACTGTGATACTGTAAAAATCCAGTGTAGCAGAATGGTCAGCACACCAGAGGTTTACAGTTTTTAAATCCTCACTGAGATCTTAGTTATACTAACAGTATAAAGTGTGCAGCAGAAGATATAAAACCCATTTGGTATATTATCTTGAGAAAGGGGACTATAGTGTCACAGGGACCACATCTGTGGTTTTAAATTTTTTGTTGCACAAGCTATGTTGTTATTATAACTAAGATCTCTATATAGATTTGAGATCTGTAACCATTAGTGTGCTACCCATTTCTGTAGGATTTTATTGCTGTCTGTGTTCTCACGAGGAAGATTTTTTTCTTACTTGTCAGACCACAGGTGTCAGAGAGGAAGAGAAGATTAGTCTCTACTTTGGGAACATTGAAGGCATTTAAAGGATAACTGTATTTATATTACAGCTATCCTTTAAATGCTCCTCCTCCCCATTCCAGCTGTTCCCCCATATCCTTTACTTGTCTGTTTTCATTCCTCCAAGATCTTTCCTATTGTATTTTAACTAGCCCGGGACACATATTATATGGCTCCCCATTAGAAGGAATGGAGATGAGTTGAGTTGAGAGTTGAGAGGTATCTTAATATAGCGCGGTCTTATCCCGACGGGTCCCGACGCGCATAGCAATATACATGTATGGAAGAGGTAGGGGCCAACCAGACTTCTGCAGTGGCTGCTGCGGCTTTTGGCTAGAGATAAGCAATTCAAGAAAAAATTGTGTAAGGTGATTGAAATCGCCACAATATACAGGCTTTCTGCTCCTCTAAAAACGGAAAACATAAAGACATAACTTTGAATGTACATGTAATAGCCTTAGATAATTTAATTTTTTTCCATCTAATATACTTTTTATTTATCAACTGTAAAAACCTTGCTAAGCTTTATCTCTTTTCTCTTATATTTCCATGTTAACTCCTCGGGCATAATACTTTGAGACCATTTTTGGCTACACTCTTCCTCCAGGTAGGCTCCCCTTGATAACCCAGAGGCGGTCCAAGATCAGCTCCTATATGGACAGAGACCACATTAGAGATCCTCTACTATATACAAACATTTCCCAAAATGAGGCTTGCAATTGGACAGATACTGCCATGAAGAGTATCCAATTTAGAAAAATACCATCCTGAAGAGCATTCTTTGTGGATAGAAAAAGGTTGTCCAATATAGCCTCCTATGTGGACAAAAACCACATTGGAGAGCCTCAAGTATAGACAAATACTGCCCTTGAGAGCCTTCAATGTGGACAGAGACAGCCCTGCAGAGTTTCCTATATGGAAAAATGCCATCCTGAAGAGCCTCCTTTGTGGACAGAAATCACCCTAAGAGTCTCCCATATAGACAAAATCTGTCCAAGATAGCCTCCTATATGTACTGAGACCACACAGTATAGATAAATGCTGCATTTTAAAACCCCATTTAATAACTATAGACTGCCTTGGAAAGCCTTTCATTTAGGTAATGGCTGCCATGGATAACCTACCATATGGACAGATATCCCACTGGAGAACCTCCATTCTAGACAAAGGGGCACCCATAAGGATACAGAGTTCTCAAGAGAGCCTCCTGTATTGATAGAGAATGTCCTGGAGAACTTGCTTGTCCCGTATGGACAAAGTTTGTACTGGAGAGCCTCCTATATAATTAGAGACTGTTCTAGAGAGCATCCTATATGGGCATGGATCGCCCTGGCGAGCCTCCTATATGGACACAGAATGCCCTGGATCGCCCCATATCGGCAGAGAATGCACTGGATGAAGCTGGTCCTAAAGAACCTTCCAAATAGACAGAGACTGCACTGGAGAGCCTCCTTTATGGACAGGGATGGTCCTGAAGAGCCTCCAATATATAGACAGAGTCCATTCATTCTAGAGACTGCACTGGAGAGTCTATATAAGAGCGGAGATTGCACTGGAGAGTCTCCTACTGCATTTGGACAGGGATGGTCCTGAAAGCGTTTCATATAGGCAAAAACTGCACTCGAGAGCCTCCTATATGGACAGGGATGGTCCAGAGGAGCCTCCCAAATAAACAGAGACTGCACTGGAGAGCCTCCCATAAAGACTGAGACTGCATTGGAAAGTCTCCTAAATAAATAGAGATTGCAATACAGAGCCTCCTATATTGCACTGGTGGGCCTGTTTTTAGTGCTAGTACTAGTAGATATTGTTTTAATACTTGTAGTAATAATCAGAGTTGCAACTACTAGTTTTGGTTGCTATGGGTGCCACTAACAATTCTTGACAGACCTAACATTCAGACAAGCCTTCAATGACTTATGTCGTCTAATAAAGAAATTGTGTAGAATTGTGGTTGACTGGTCATCTGGAATCAGATCAAATCTTGAGGGTGTTCATTGTGGGGCTGATTGTATTTGAATATTTATATGCCTGGTTGTTTTAGTGTTTATATAAAAATGATTATTTGTTTTCAGCCAAGCAGCAATAACATGGAATTTCACCTACGCTACCCCGAATCCCCCAGACAGCAGTGTTTCTCATGCTTTATTTACTGGAACACTAACAATTGAAGAACACACAAATCCCTTCGTCATTCGATATTTAGACAAACAAACTGGCAGCTGAAATATAGATGTGTGCAAGCGTTCATAGCAATGCACTGTGGCATGGGACCAGCCATGTCGCTAATTATTGTACAATGTGCTACGTACTATATACAAACTTTCTTACAGACTCGCATCACATGGCTGATGATTGCATAACTCCATAATGAAGTGCTGCTTTCCCAACAGCTGTCAGACTGTGGCAATGGTTTTATGGAGATGCAATCCAGATTGTTTTGAATGGAAAAGCAGTGTGACCTTGGTTTCCTGTTCAGCACTCAGGTATAGGAAGCAATTGTTGCTTGTTAAACCAAAAATAACTTGTGTTTAGGCCAGATTGTTACAAACCCATTTAGCTTTAGATGTACGTCTATGTTCTGTTACTTCAACATCTTTGAAAATCATCAGGTTTTACTCTGATTAGAGCAATTTAGATGAAAGTAAATAACGGAGCCATAAGCTGTTTGTACTGAAACTATCGTTACCCAATCAGGGTACAGATGCAGATAAAAACTTGGATCTTTAACAAAATAAATGCTGCAGAATCAGCTTTATGAGGTCAAAGCAAATACTGCAGACCATAATAAAAGTCAAAAGAAGTGAGTATCAGACAAATGTGTTCTTTTTGGCTTTTAGACGCAGACATATGTATATAATTTGTAAAGGTATGTCTGCTTGGATGCAGTCTAAACCTGAACTTTTTTAGAGGCCAACATTATATTATGTCCAGTCCAATGAAAAAAATGAACATATAATATATTCATATATAGTATGTTAAAAAAAAAAAAAAATATATATATACTGTGTATGTAAAATGGAAATGAAGAGATAGATAGATAATTAATATAGGCTTGTTGCTAAGGTTATTAATGGAAAAGAGCCTGTAAGGCCTGTATTTTCTTCCAGAAAAAAAGCAACCCTACTAATAAGTGAGTTTCAGTTTAAAACGAGTTAGATTGTTGCTGTTTTAATTTTCAAGTCTACATACACTTGGCACTTCAATATACCACCATTCTTGCCCTAGCGTAACACAATATCATTTTAGTAGTAATAATCAAATAGCAGATTGTCGGCCTCCTGAATAGTTGCAAGCAAAGAATCATACAGTATAAGAATCCAGGCTTTTATTGATTCATGAATTGTTGTCAGGAGCATGTGTGCTCCTTCTCCATCATAGCTGCTGGTTCTAGCATCCTGGTTTTAAATGTGGCATTCTCTTTGTCTGTCTGTTCACCTGCAAGGTGATCGATGTGACCAGACTCTGGGTAGAGATCAAACCTGATTTAAGCCAGCCAAGCCTGCAGTCTCATGCTTGTGTGTAATACCTGTTTGTCTATCCTGCTCTGCTAGATTGGATTACCTTGTTCGGATATAGACTATTCTCTGAACTCTGCCTGCCTTTGACTTTGTATTTTGACCCTGACTATTCTGAACCTTGCCTGTCTGTCAACTGCTAGTACCTGTTTACTTTGCTCAGTTCATGCCTGCCCTGGCATTGTAGCCAGGTACTAAAGCATTGTGTATAAGTCCTGGGGCAATCAAGTACCAGTAGGCCTGCTTGCCTTATGGGAAAGGGGGTTACTATATGTGAAGGACACAGAAGCCAGCTATAGTGTCTGACCACTTGTGTTAGGGGTAAGTATAACAATTGTATTGTTCTCTGGAGACTAAACAAATACTTATATATTCAGGCAAATCAGAATATTTACATTTTGTTGATTCATCTAGTTTGCAAACTGATTCACTGATGACCACATTTCAGGCTATTAAAGTGGTCGTGAAGGCGGAAGTTTTTTTTTATCTTAATGCATTCTATGCATTAAGACAAAAAGCCTTCTGTATGCAGCAGCCACCCCAGCACCCCTTAAAGCGGAGGTTCGGCAACTTTTTTTTTTTTTTTTAAACACACACACACGTACCCACTCATGAGTAAAGCCCCGTACACACGATCGGTTTGACTGATGAAAACCGTCCGATGGATGGTTTTCATCAGACCAACCGATCGTGTATGGTACCCATCGGTCTTTTTTCCATCGGTTGTAAAAAATAGAACTTGTTTTAAAATTTTCCGATGGATAAAAAACCGATGGGAATTTCCGATCGTCTATGGGCAAGTCCATCGGTTAAAAACCCCACGCATGCTCAGAATCAAGTCGACGCATGCTCAGAAGCATTAAACTTCATTTTTCTCGGCTCATCGGAGTGTTTTACGTCACCGCGTTTGGAACGGTCGGTTTTTTGACTGATGGTGTGTGGCCAAGACTGATGAAAAACAGTTTCATCGGATTTCCGATGGACAAATCCATAGGTTATCCGATCGTGTGTACGGGGCTTTACTCCTCACTTTTTGTGTCTTTTACTGCTGCTTCTGTTAGTTTTCGTGGCAAAGAAGATGTTATATAATTCTATCCCGGCAGTTCCCATTTTGCTTGTGGGCATGTGAAGCACACAAGCATTGATTTCCACTATGCAGTGAATGCTGTGCTCCCAGCATTCACCGCTCGTTCCCGTGCATGCCCAGTGTTTATGGCGAGCCGCGCCATAAACACTGAGGGTTACCATCACAACGGGCGGTGGCATCAAAAGTCACTGCCCCGTTGTGATGGCAACAACAGCAGTAGTAAACTTTGTTGATATAATCGCGTCACTTCCGCCTTACGAAATCCCGCGATAACTAGCAGCAAGGCTCCGCAATGAGTCCTGGGAGCAATGACAAATGCTCCCAGGGGACAGTTCGGTTACAGGAAATGACGAACTACCCGCAGACTACCCGCACATCACACAGACAGGAAGCTCAGATAAAGATGAGGAAAACAAAGGTACTGTACCAAAAAAAAAAAAAAATGTTTCGTTTTGAACTGCTTAAGAGGCTGCAGTATGATTGAGCTTATGTATTCAAATAGGGTGGAGCTCCACTTTAATACTTACCTGAGACCCATCTCTATCCAGCGATGTCCACGAGTGCCTCAGCCATCCATGACTCTCCCTCCTGATTGGCTGAGACACAGCAGCAGGGCCATTGGCTCCTGCTGCTGTCAATCAAAATCAGGAGAGAGAGGGGACGGGGCCAAACCAGGGCTCCCTGTCTTAATGGACACACAGCTGAAGCTGGGCTCGGGTGCCCCCATAGCAAGCTGCTTTCTGTGTGGGCATTTGACAGGAGGGAGGGGCCAGAAGAGCCAACGAAGGACCCAAGCAGAGGAGGATCTGGGCTGCTCTGTGCAAAACCACTACACAGGGCAGGTAAGTATAACATATTTGTTAGTTTTATAGAAAAAAAAATTGACTTTACAATCGCTTTAAGTTATTGTTTCTTTTCAATAAGGGCTTATTTAAAGCAGCTACATAGGCTGCCCAATTAGGTGCCAACGTAAAGACAAGGCAAAACGCCTATTGCTTTAGTTCATGCCAATGCAGCACAAAAAAAACAAAACAACACACAGTTCTGGAAGGAGTGAAATGCGTTTTTCTGTGAACTAGATGGAACAGGTTGTATATTGGAGAAGTAAAAAAAACTTAAAAAATATTTGCCATTTTATCCCAACATACTACTGTGCATAAAGGTAAATATGAAAAAAACAGGTACTGCAATGGGTTTAACCCCTTGCCGACCAGCCACCGTCATTATACTGCGGCATGTCGGCGCGATCCTGCGAGCCGTCGTAGCTGTACGTCGGCTCCTTTAAGTGGGACAGCAGGCGCGCACACGCCCGCTGGACTGCGGGGGTGACGATGCTCGTGGCCGCGATGACCGCTGGCCATGCGCGATCGCAGGCATGAGAGACAGAAGAGGGACGTGTGTGTGTAAACACACACATCCCAGTTCTGTGAGGAGAGGAGAGAGAGATCGTGAGTTCCTACTAGCTGGGAACCACGATCTGTCATCTCCGATAGTCAGTCCCCTCCCCCCACAGTTAAAACACACACTAGGGAACACAGTTAACTCCTTGATCTCCCCCTATTGTTAACTCCTTCCCTGCCAGTGACATTTACACAGTAATTAGTGCATTTTTACAGCACTGATCGCTGTATAATTGTCAATGGTCCCAAAAATGTGTCAAAAGTGTCCGATCTGTCTGCCATAATGTCGCAGTCCCGATAAAAATCACAGATCACCGCTAATTTCTAGTAAAAAATAAAAAAAATTCCATAAATCTATCCCCTATTTTGTAGATGCTATAGTACAAATATCATGTTTTTTCAAAATTGTCGCTCTTTTTTTGTTTATAGCGCTAAAAATTAAAGACTGCAGAGATGATCAAATACCACCAAAAGAAAGCTTTATTTGTGTGAAAAAAATTTGTTTGGGTACAGCGTCGCACGACCGCGCAATTGTCAGTTAAAGCGACAGTGCCGTATCGCAAAAAATTACCTGGTCATTGAACAGCCAAATCTTCCAGGGCTGAAGTGGTTAACAACCCATTGCAATGTGTGCATAATGCTCACCAGCGTGCAAATTTAATGTGCAGCTTGTCGCACATCCACTAGTGTGAACAGACCCTCAAGCCTCGTACACACGGCCGGTTTTCTCATCAAGAAACGACAAGAAAACTGCCGGGAGAGCTTTCTTGCCGAGAAAACCGACCGTGTGTACGAGGCTTTCAGGTTTCTCGTCAAGAAAACTGTCCAGAATCTCGATGAGAAAAATAGAGAACCTGCTCTCTATTTTCTCGTCGAGATTCTTGTCGGCCTGTTTCCCGACGAGAAACCCGAGAGTGTGTACGCTTACCTGTCGCCGTGGAAACCCCTGCATGCTCGAAATGACTTTGACGCATGTGCGGTAGCATCCTAGGCATAGGTAGGGTGTAGCAAGATGGCGGCAGCGGCATCGAATGTGACAAGCGCACGCTCGTCGTAGTCGATGAGGTCACCGTGTTCGTTCCATTCAAAAGAACAGCGGTTCTTTTGAATCGAGCGTGTGTGCACTCGGCCAGGACAAGATTCTTGTCAAGAATCTTGTCAGGAAAAACAACGTGTTTTTTCTTGACGAGATTCTCGGCCGTGTGTACGAGGCTTTATACTGGGGATTTAGAGTATGCTAACAATAGCTCACAAGAAACACTTTTGCAGCAAGAAGGGTTTAGCAGTTTGATAACTGCTGCTCGACTGTGTTGAAAACAAATGGTGCAGGTACATTTTTTCATACATTAAGATATGCAACCAGTCCTTTCAAAATGATAGGGCTTCCTTCTGGTATACTGTATGTAAACCCTAACAATGAACTTCATTTATTTGCTTCCTTTTGGTCGGTTAAATAAATTTTTTTTTTTTTCCACAAAAAATTTTTATTAGAGGAAGAAAATATGGTTGTACATACATTACATTGAACAAGACATCTGCAAATGGAATCACAGCTTAATAATTTGACAAGAACAATCTTACGAAGCAATACAACAGTAGGATGAAAAAGTAAAACAACAGGGGTTTGTATATGTTAATACAGGGCAAGGCCTATGTATTACAAATGATTGACCAGCACAGACTTCTAGCAGGGTCAGGTATCTGGGTGACAGTAAAGTACCCTGCTAATGGATGCATAGGCCTCGTAGACCACTATCAACCGGTCTAATCGCGACCAAGAAATGTATCATATACCTGATATTGCTAAGGGTGTGTAATTTACAGGGTTCCCCATTAGGGCCCTCGGTGGACATTAGGTCGGCTACGTCATTGTGATGGTAATAGGGGTTCAAGGAAAGAGGGCAGAAGGTAAGGAAAAGAAGGAAGAAGGAGAAGGGAAGTCAGGACAGAAAGGGGAGGGGGGAGGGCAGGGGGTCATGAGGGGGGGGACCACTCCATATCTCAGTACTCCCAGTCCCCATCCGGGTCTCAAGGAGCGTGTATCGGGGAGGGTCAGCATCTCAATGCTGTGACGGAAAGTGGGATTTGTACTGGTCAGTAGACTTAAAATGTAACCAGCATGCCCAGATTAGTGTAAATTTCTGAATACGGTCCTGGGAGATAAAGATTAATTCCTCCATCTCCTCTATTCTGGTTATTCTGCACAGCCACTCCCTAATGAAGGGGGTGCACGTAGAATGCCAGTGTGTGGGAATGCAGAGTCTGGCTGCATTCACCATATGCATGGCCAGCGACTTATGGTAAGAGCGTTTTGATAGAGTAGTATGATGTAAGAGATACTGTGCCGGACTAAAATCGAAGTCAAAAGTAGTAACCTGCTTTATTATGGAGTGTACCTCACTCCAAAAAGGACGGAGTAAGTCACACTCCCACCATATGTGGATCATGGATCCTTCGCCTTTGTTGCATCTCCAACATATATTCGGAATTTGAGGTGAAAATTTATGTAAACGGGCTGGGGTTCTATACCATTAAGTAATAATTTTGTATCCATTTTCTTGGATCGCTACGTTCATCGACCCTGTGTGCGCCATAGTATAGATAGATTCCCACTCTTTATCTGCGAATGACATTTGTAAATCTTTTTCCCAAGAAGAGCGCGCAATCTGTGTCACTGACATATCTGGGGACTCTTGCAGCATGGCATATAATAAATGTTTTTATTTTTATTTTGCACCGTACTGCAACGCCTAATACTTTTTTATTTTTTATTTTTATAAAATCACGTTTCTCATGTACTGTAAGAAATGAGATGCTTAACCACTTGCCGCCCACCCTATAGCGGATTGACGTCGGCAAAGTGGTTTTAAAATCCTGACTGGACGTCATATGACGTCCTCAGGATTTTAAGCCGCTGTGCGCCCCCGGGGGCGTGCATCGCGGCGATCGTTGTTGCAGGGTGTCAGTCTGACACCCCGCAACACCGATCTAGGTAAAGAGTCTCCGACGGAGACTCTTTACCACGTGATCAGCCGTGTCCAATCACGGCTGATCACATGTAAACAGGAAAAGCTGGTAATCGGCTTTTCCTCACTCGCGTCTGTCAGACGCGAGTAGAGGAGAGCCGATCGGCTGCTCCTCTGACAGGGGGGTTTGTGCTGATCAATTATCAGCACAGCCCCCCCGAGGATGCCCACACTGGACCACCAGGGATGCCACTGGACCATCAGGGATGCCACTGGACCACCAGGGATGTCCATTACCAGGTATGCCTCCCTAGACCACCAGGGATGCCAATCAGTGCCCCTAATGGATGCCAATCAGTGCCCCTAATGGATGCCAATCAGTGCCCACAATGAGCATCACTGATTGGCAGGCATTATTGTTTGGCACTGATTGTCATCCGCTAACACATTAGAGTGCCACCTATCAGTGCCCATCCATGCCACCTATCAGTGCCCATCCATGCCCATCCGTGCCATCTATAAGTGCCCATCCATGCCATCTATCAGTGCCCATCCGTGTCGCCAATTGGTGCCCATCCGTGCTGCCTATCTGTGCCCATCCGCGCCGCCTATCGGTGCCCATCCGCGCCGCCTCATCGGTGCCCATCAGTGCCGCCTTATCAGTGCCCGTCAGTGCAGCCCCATCAGTGCCCATCAGTGAAGGAGAAAACTTATTTATTTACAAAGTTTTGTAACTGAAACAAAAAAAATATGTGTTTTTTTCAAAACTTTTGGTCTTTTTTAAATTATTTTAGCAGAAAATAAAAATCGCAGAGGTGATCAAATACCACCAAAAGAAAGCTCTATGTGTGGGAACAAAATGATAAAAATTTAGTTTGGGTACAGTGTAGCACAACCGCGCAATTGTCATTCATAGTGCAACAGCGCCGAAAGCTGAAAATTGGTCTGGGCAGGAAGCTGTATAAGTGCCCAGTATGGAAGTGGTTAAAAAGTCTTTCTTGTGCAACCCTAAACTGCATTACAATCAAGCCCTAAATGAAGAATGCATTTTGAGAACAATATGCAAAGAATAGGTATACTTACAAAATTCACTCACTAGTTTTCAAATGCACCTCTTCTTGCAAATAAGACCAGCTGCACTTTAAGGCAACCAAGGGTTTAATGTCATTCCTGCTGAGAGTAGCGGAATACAATAAATGAGAATGTAAATGCTTGTCTCTTGGGACAGAATGGTAAGAGTATGGCAGTATCCCCAATTGCACAATATTAAGTTACTTTGAGCAGTGCACGTGTCCTCCTGTAAACTTCATTATTGTGCTCAAGCAAGCAAAATTAATAACCATACATTTTGTGAGATAATTTCTCGTCATTAAAGATCATTGAGTCAGTGCTTTGCTGGTTGCATTATAAGCTCAGCCTGTAGCATATGCATTTCACTGGTGTCCTGATTTACAGTTCATGGCTGGTCTTGTAACAGTATCCACTGAAGCTTAGAAGCAGTCATCCCGGACTAGAGCATTAGATTTAACTAGTGTGCCATGATGCCAGACTGAAGATGTTCCAGTAGTATACACATGTATTATGTGAAGAATTGTAACATACTGTAAGCATTCATGGTATTCTGAATACAGTGACATAAAACATAATGCATTTTATTATATTTATGCTCCTGAATGGCTACAGATGCTATTTTAAGTTTTCCTAAATTGGTTATTAACATGAACAGAAATACATAGTATAGCATCCATGACGCTCAGTAATATTCACAGCAACTGTTTGATAAAGGACCACGCAAAAAATATCCTGTATCTTGATAATGGTATGCAGTTAATTTGTAACTATATGTATTCAGTACAATACCTATTTTCTGTTACATCATGCCTTTATTGACCACTTGCCGACAAGGCCTTTCCTGGCACTTTTTGTTTATATGTTTAATTTCATAGTTTTTGCTAGAAAATCAGTTATAACTCCCAAACATTTTTTTTTTTTTTTTTTTTAGCATTGACTATAGGGAATAAAATGGCGATCGTTGCAATTTTTTATATCACACGATATTTGCGCAGCGGTTTTGTAGACTCAATTTATTGGGAAAAAATACACTTTAACCACTTGCCTACTGTGCACTTTCACCCCCTTCCTGCCCAGGTTAATTTTCAGCTTTCAGTGCTCTCTCACATTGAATGAAAATTGCGCGGTCATGCAATACTGTATCCAAATGAAAATGTTATAATTATTTTCACACACATAGAGCTTTCTTTTAGTGGTATTTAATCACTTCTGGGTTTTTTATTTTTACCAAAAAAAAAAAATGAAAAAAGATCGAAATTTTTGAAAAAAAAATGTCTTCGTTTTTGTCAGTAAACTTTGTAAATAAGTAATTTTTCTCCTTCACTGATGTGTGCTGATGAGGCTGCACTGATGGTCACTGATGAGGTGGCACTGATGAGGTGGCACTCATAGGTGGCACTGGTGGCCACTGATAGGTGGCACTGATAAGCACTGATAGGTGGCTCTGGTGGGCATGGATAGGCGGTACATATGGGCACTGATTAATGGCACTGATGGGCGGCACTGATGAGCAGGAAATGATGGGCACTGAAAGTCAGCACTGACTGTCATCACTAATGAACACTGATTGCGGTCACTGATGGGCACTGATTGGTGTCACTGATAGACACTGATTGGTGTCCCTGATGGGCACTGATTGGTGTCACTAATAGACACAGCTGGGGCTTTACTGTAATATTAGATTGTAAGCTCTTCTGAGCAGGGCCCTCTTAATCCTCTTGTATTTTATTGTATTATAACTGTTGTGACAGCAGGAAGGTAAAGTCACCTGGTTGCATCCAGGGGGGTAGGTATATTTCTCCCAGATTCAGGCTTTATGCCGACTTATACAACTAGGGAGAGAGTTGATGAAGCCCAGCTGAGGCTAGTGGGCTCATGGATGATTCATACCTCTAGGGAGAGTGCTGGGCGTCGTGCAGGCAGGGAGTTGATGAGACCAGCTGAAGCTTGTCAGCTCGTTTAAGGCCTCTATAAAAAACTCCCAGCTTCATTAGGTGTTTGCTCATGCCTGGAACCAGACCTGTGTGGACTGTCTAGGGAGAGTGAACCCCTGTGCGGTGAGACAAAGCCTGTGTGGCTATTTGTTTGGACATTTACTAAACCAGGGACTTAGGGACTAGGACAGCACCAGGCTGATCCCAGTTGTTAGTTAGGGAAACCTGCATGTTTAGTCAGAGGTCAAGCTGACCAGGATTTATTTTGTTTATGTTTCTTTTTGCTTTGCTGTGTTTTTGTCACTGTAAATAGAGAAATAAACCGCACCTTTTGATCTTGAAAACCACAACCTCCGTCTGCTGGGCCTGTTTTTGTGTGGGGAGCCCATCCAGGGGGTCACACACACCCGCTACCGAGCTAACCCCCTCACAGTTGGTGGAGAACCAGTGGCAGTTTTTTTTTAAGCCAGCATGGAGGAGATACTGAAACAGCTGGCTCTAGCAAATGCCAATCAACAGCAGACAAATGCAGGTTTGCAAAAGAGCCTTGCAGCTCAACAACAGAGCTTCGCAGCCCAGCAACAAGCCCAGCAGCAATCTGAGGCCCGCTTCATAGACCTGTTGCAGAAGCAAGAGCAGAGACTACAACAACAGATGGAAGCAGTAATGCAGCAACGTCCGCAGACCAGTGAGGAAAGCCGTCCCACTAATACCGCGTCCTTTGGGGTGAGTCGTTTATTGACAAAAATGACTGGAGAGGATGATCCAGAGGTATTTTTGACCACATTTGAAAGGACTGCTGAAAGAGAAAAGTGGCCTGAGGAGCAGTGGGCTGGACTGGTGGCTCCTCTGTTAACTGGTGAATCGCAGAAAGCTTACTATGACCTAGAGCCTGACCAAGCAAAAGACTATGTGATGCTAAAAGCTGAAATATTGGCAAGGCTGGGTGTCACCCTGGCTGTCCGGGCTCAGCGTGTGCATAACTGGACTTTCCAGCTTGGAAAACCCCCCAGGTCTCAAATGTATGATCTCATTCACCTGAGCAGGAAGTGGCTACAGCCAGAGACTTTGTCCGCACCGGAGATTGTGGAACGTGTTGTGATGGATCGTTTCTTGAGAGTTCTTCCTACCGCCATTCAAAAGTGGGTAAGCCATGGAGACCCAGAAACGGCCGGTAAACTTGTGGATCGTGTAGAGAGATACTTGGCTGCAGAGAACCTGACGGCCTCTTCCAGAGACTCTCGGACTTTCCACCCTAAGACCAGACCATCCCCAGGGGCGGATAAGATGATTCCAAGGGGTGAGGGTGGAGAGAGTGAGAGGGTGGGAGCTCTGCCCAGGGTTTGGCGAGAACAGCCTGGGAAGTCGGGGGCTCAAGAGGCAGCCAAAAGGATTGTTTGCTACCGCTGCCGGCAAGCGGGACATATTGCAGCAAATTGCCCGGTTGTGGAGGAACCCATGCAATGTGACTTTCTGACGGACAGACGTCAGTCGCTGTGTGCGACAGTCGCATGCACTGCCATTCGGGGAACTGAGAAACATTTATGCAAAATGTGTATTAATGGTAGAAATGTTGTGGTATTACTGGATTCAGGTAGCCTTGTGACCCTGATAAAGGCTGAATTAGTTAAAACAGAGGTCTCTGGGAATAGCAAGGTAGCTGTTATTTGTGTGCATGGGGACACCCGAGAGTATCCAGTGACTACAGTGTGTTTCAAGACCCCCAAAGGTACCCTCTCTCATCCAGTGGGGTTAGTATCTCAACTACCGCATGATGCCATTGTGGGAAGGGATTTTCCGAAGTTCTGGGAACTGTGGGATGATCCTGAGCCCCCCACTGGTGCCCCTATGTACCAGGAAGGTGATAGCCAGAACTCCTCTGAGAGTGGTGAGGACTCTCCAGAATTTCCCTTGTCAGTATTGGCAGGCGAGACTCAAGAAACTGGAGAGGAGCCCACCTCCTCAGACGAAAACCTACCGTCTGTGGAGTTTTCTGATCTTGAGGTTCACAGGGAAAATTTTGCCACAGAACAGTTAAAAGACCCCGCCCTAATAAAGGCACGGGAAAACGTAGTGGAAATAGATGGCGAGTTAGTGAACCCAGATAATACCTGCACTTACCCATACTTCAGCGTAGAGAAGGACCTACTGTATCGGGTGGCAAAAAGGGCAGAAGAAACCGTTGAGCAGCTTGTGGTGCCCAAACCTTACAGGAAGTTGGTGTTGGAGTTGGCCCATGGGCACATTCTTGGAGGTCATCTGGGGACAGAGAAAACCCGAGAGAGGGTATTACAGAGATTCTATTGGCCTGGGGTGATGAAGGACATAGAAAATTATTGTTCCTCCTGCCCTGTGTGTCAGAGGTCGGCCCCGATGCCACATTTCCGTAGCCCGCTGGTCCCTCTACCCATCATTGAGGTCCCGTTTGAGAGGATCGCAATGGATTTGGTAGGTCCTATAATCAAGTCCGCTAGGGGGCACCAGTACATATTAGTTATAATGGACTATGCCACCCGTTATCCAGAAGCGATCCCTCTCCGAAATACCTCGGCCAAAACCATAGCCAAAGAGCTATCTCTTGTTTTTAGCCGGGTGGGTATTTGTAAAGAACTGCTTACGGACCAAGGTACACCCTTTATGTCCCGGGTTATGAAAGAGCTGTGTAAATTGTTCAAAGTGACGCAATTGCGTACGTCTGTGTATCACCCCCAAACCGATGGGCTGGTTGAAAGATTCAACAAAACCCTAAAACAAATGTTGAAGAAAGTGGTGGATAGAGATGGAAAGGATTGGGACTGTCTACTTCCTTATTTGATGTTTGCTATTAGGGAGGTGCCCCAATCCTCTACGGGATTCTCCCCCTTTGAGTTACTGTATGGGAGACACCCAAGAGGGCTGTTGGATATTGCCAAGGAAACTTGGGAAAGTGAGAGTTCTCCCCACAGGAGTGTGATTGAGCATGTCGCCCTGATGCAAGATCGAATTGCACAGGTAATGCCCATCGTGAAGGAACATTTGGCCCAAGCGCAGTTGGCACAGCAGAGAGTGTACAACCGTGGAGCCAAGACCCGTACCTTTTCCCCGGGGGATAGGATATTGGTACTTGTCCCTACGGTTGAAAGTAAATTCCTTGCCAAATGGCAAGGCCCCTACGAGATAATGGAAAAAGTGAGCGAAGTGAATTACAAGGTCAGACAACCAGGAAGGCGAAAGCCCGAACAGATCTATCACGTTAATCTGTTGAAAGCCTGGAGGGATAGAGAGTCCCTAGTCGCAGAAACTTGGTCACCAGCTCAAACTGGTTGCGTGATTCCGGAGGTTGGAATAGCAGCCACCTTATCACAACCCCAACAACAGGAGGTTAAGGAGTTTGTGCTTCGCAACAAGGAGGTGTTCTCTGAGCTGCCGGGACAAACATCTGGGGTAGAGCATGATATTATTACCCCGCCCGGTGAAAGGGTGAAGTTAAAACCCTATCGGATCCCAGAGGCCCGACGGGAGGCAATACGGGAGGAAGTACAGAAAATGCTGAACTTAGGGGTGATAGAGGAGTCCCAAAGTGATTGGTCTAGTCCCATTGTGTTGGTGCCTAAACTGGATGGGAGCTGGCGATTTTGTAACGATTTTCGTCAGTTGAACAAAGTTACAAAATTTGACACCTACCCCATGCCACGTATAGATGAGTTGATCGACCGGCTGGGAACAGCCCGATACATGACGACTCTTGACCTCACAAAAGGGTATTGGCAAATTCCCCTGGCCAAGTCGGCCAAAGAGAAAACCGCATTTGTAACCCCAGATGGGGCGTTCCAATATAAGAAAATGCCGTTCGGGTTACAGAATGCGCCGCCACATTCCAGTGGAAAATGGACCAGATACTGAGGCCCCATCGGAAGTATGCTGCGGCTTACCTGGATGACGTAATTGTCCATAGCACAGATTGGGCCTCACATCTGCCAAAAGTGCAAGCAGTCCTAGACTCTATCCGGGAAGCGGGGTTTACGGCTAACCCCAAGAAGTGTACCATTGGGCAGGAGGAGGCCAAATATCTTGGGTACACCATTGGCAGGGGAGTAATAAAACCCCAACTCAACAAAGTCGAGGCCATCCAGAGTTGGCCACGTCCCAACAGCAAGAAGCAGGTACGAGCCTTTCTGGGAATCGCGGGTTATTATCGGCGCTTCATTCCCCACTTTGCTTCTAAGGCTGTGCCCCTAACCAACCTGACGAAAGGGAAAGGGTCAGTCATGATTAAATGGACCCCCGAGGCTGAGGCAGCATTCCAATTCTTGAAACAAGCCTTATGTAGCCAGCCAGTGTTGTACTCACCCGACTTCTCTAAAGACTTTGTCGTACAAAGTGATGCGTCAGATGTGGGGTTAGGAGCAGTATTGTCCCAGGTCTGGAACGGGGAAGAGCACCCAGTCATTTACCTCAGCAGGAAGTTGAAGTCCCATGAGGTAAATTACGCCACGGTTGAAAAGGAGTGTTTAGCGGTGAAGTGGGCTCTAGATTCCCTTCGGTACTATCTGCTAGGTAGGCACTTTGACATGGTTACGGATCATGCTCCGTTAAAGTGGATGGCTCAAAACAAGGAGACAAATAGAAGAGTAAATAGGTGGTTCCTGGCCCTACAGAAATTCAACTTCACAGTAAAGCATCGCCCTGGCGTTCAAATGGGGAATGTGGATGCTTTGTCTCGAGTACATGAATGCCTGATTGCTGGTGTTCCAACCCCAAGGTTAAAACAAGAGGGGGGGTTATGTGACAGCAGGAAGGTAAAGTCACCTGGTTGCATCCAGGGGGGTAGGTATATTTCTCCCAGATTCAGGCTTTATGCCGACTTATACAACTAGGGAGAGAGTTGATGAAGCCCAGCTGAGGCTAGTGGGCTCATGGATGATTCATACCTCTAGGGAGAGTGCTGGGCGTCGTGCAGGCAGGGAGTTGATGAGACCAGCTGAAGCTTGTCAGCTCGTTTAAGGCCTCTATAAAAAACTCCCAGCTTCATTAGGTATTTGCTCATGCCTGGAACCAGACCTGTGTGGACTGTCTAGGGAGAGTGAACCCCTGTGCGGTGAGACAAAGCCTGTGTGGCTATTTGTTTGGACATTTACTAAACCAGGGACTTAGGGACTAGGACAGCACCAGGCTGATCCCAGTTGTTAGTTAGGGAAACCTGCATGTTTAGTCAGAGGTCAAGCTGACCAGGATTTATTTTGTTTATGTTTCTTTTTGCTTTGCTGTGTTTTTGTCACTGTAAATAGAGAAATAAACCGCACCTTTTGATCTTGAAAACCACAACCTCCGTCTGCTGGGCCTGTTTTTGTGTGGGGAGCCCATCCAGGGGGTCACACACCCGCTACCGAGCTAACCCCCTCACACTGTATTGTCTCCCTTTTATATTGTAAAGTGCTGTGTAAACTGTTGGCACTATATAAATCCTGTATAATAATAATAATCAGATACCTCTGTCAGTGTGATGCGAGGAGAGACGATAAACGGTACTTCTGCATTAACATGTGACCGGCTGTGATTGGACACAGCAGATCACATGGGTAAAGAGCCACATCATCGGCTCTTTACTGAGATCGGGGTCGCGCTGTGTCCTAGGAACATGGCGCGGTCGTGATTGCTGCGCACAACCGCGGGCACATGAGAACGGTCTTTGTGGGGCACCGTCATATGACATCGTCCCAGAATGAGAACGCACCGCTCCACCGTCATTTGACGGTGAGCGGGCAGCGCTTAATGAATTAAAACAAAACACAATATTTACCACAATTTTTTTGAATAATGTGAAAGATGATGTTACGTTGAGTAAATAGATACCTAATAGGGATGGACGAACATCTCCCGGGACGGTTCGCGAACGCGATCGCTCGAACGCGGGTAAATGTTCGTGAACCGCGGGTTCGCGGCGGGCCCCATTCATTTCAATGGGAGGCGAACATTAAAAACCTCCAGGTCATATTTGCAGCCACAAAATAATTACTAGCTGTGCACACATAGTCCCACAACATGGACAATGACATAACAGAAGTATTAAGCAAATTTGAGATCGACAACGACAAGCATTCTTTTTTTATCTGAAATTTTTTGTCAATTCAGGAGCGCATGAAGGCCATGGAAGAGACGCAAGGCCAGGCTATGAAGGGGGTGCATGAGATGATCCTGCTATTGGAAAAGTTGCCATAAATGTTTTGTTTTTTTTTATAAGTTGTATAAATCGTTTATACAGTTATAACGCTTATTTCGTTTTTTGTAATATTGCTTGGTTTTATTGTAATAGCTCGGCCTAAATCAGCCGGAACTGACAGCAGCCGGTAAATACATGTCAAATACATATAGGGTCCATTCACACGTCTGTAAAATGGGTCCGCATCCGTTCCACAATTTAGCGGAATTGATTTTCAATTCCAGTCTGAAAAATTAGGCATTCACAGCCTGGATAAAGAAGTAAGTGTCGGCCAGTACAGGCCCCAAAAATTAGAGAACAGGCATTCATCTGACAGCAAAGAACTTTAAATTCTGTGGCTGGAGGTACATTAGGCATTCACAGGATAAATACGTTTCGGGCACTACAGGCCCCAAAAATTAGGCATTCAACGGACATAAAAGGCCTTTCATGCCGCTGTATTTACCCAAGAAGACAAGGACCGTGAATAATTGTTATAGGTGGTGGTGGATATTTGTGGCCTGTCATGAGGAGTTTGAATGAAACATGGTCTACTGGTCACATGTGTTGAATTCCTCAGAGATCCATACCTCATTCATTTTTATAAATGTGAGGTAGTCAACACTGTCGTGAGCTAAGCGAGTGCGCTTATCGGTCACGATCCCCCCTGCTGCGCTGAACGTCCTTTCGGACAGGACACTGGACGAGGGGCAAGCCAACAGTTCCATTGCAAATTGTGCAAGCTCTGGCCAGAGGTCAAGCCTGCCCACCCAGTAGTCCAGGGGTTCATCACTTCTCAGAGCGTCCACATCGGCCGTTAATCCGATGTAGTCGGACACCTGTCGGTCTAGGCGTTCCCTGATGCTGGATCCGGATGAGACCTGTCGATGGGTCGGCTGAAAGAATGATCTCATATCAGAAGTGACCAAGACATCTTCAAACTGCCCTCTTCTTGCAGGCGCTGTTGGATTGGTATCCACAACTGTTCCTCTGGGAGTGGAAATTCCTCTGCCAGCGCACGCAAAAGCAGAATGCAGCATTTCTCAAAGCAAGGCCTGGAAGTGCTCCATTCTGACAGCCCTCTGTGATGGTGATAACATTCCTGCCATTTTTTGTTTGTACCGGGGGTCCAAGTACGTTGCCACCCAGTAATGGTCCTTGCCCTTTATGCTATTTATACAGGGGTCCCTCTTAAAACACTGGAGCATGAAGGCCCCCATTTGCACTAAACTGGAAGCAGTGTGGTGGCCTGGCTCCTGCTCGTCATCATCCAGGATAATGTCGTCCTCGATCTCCTCCCCCCATCCACGAACAACAACAGCAGGGATCCCAGAAAGGTTTAAAGCATGCTCTTCTTGCTCCTCCTCATCCGCCCCGGAACCATCCTCCTCTGACTCCTCTTCAGATTCCTGTTGTTGACTTGTCTCAGATAGAGTAGCCCCCCCTGGGAATTCATCCAGCATTGCGACTTCCTCATCTTCCTGCTCCTGCTCCTCGACGGCTTGATCAATGACACGACGCAATGCAGGCTCCATAAAGAAGGCATAAGGTACGATGTCACTGATGGCACCATGGCTGCGACTGACCAGTTTGGTGATCTCATCAAATGGCCACAAAAGTCTGCATAAGTCACGCATTAACAGCCACTGACGCGGTGAAAAAAAAAACAAGATCCCCAGAACCTGTTCTGGCGCAGAGTTCGTACAGGCAGTCGTTAACTGCACGTTTCTGCTGGAGCAGCCTATCAAGCATATACAAGGTTGAGTTCCATCGCGTCGGGCAGTCACAAATAAGACGTCTGACCGGCAGATTGTGTCGCCGCTGAATGTCAGCACGGCGAGCCATGGCCGTGTAAGATCTTCTGAAATGGGTCGAGATTTTCCTTGCCTGCCGCAAGATGTCCTGGACCCCAGGGTATTTGACAACGAATCGCTGCACGACCAAGTTCAAGACGTGTGCCATGCATGGCACGTGTGTAATTTTGCCCTGTTTCAACGCGCTCAGCAGATTGGCACTGTTGTCGCACACCACTTTACCAACTGTCAAATTGAGCGGTGTTAGCCACTGATCTGTCTGTGAACGCAAAGCTGAAAGGAGTGCAGGGCCAGTGTGGCTCTTGGCTTCCAGGCACAACAGACGCAGCACAGCATGGCAACGTCTCACCTGGCATGTCGAAAAGGTTCTGGGGATCTTGGGCGGCGCAGCGGAAGAGACGGTAGCAGCGGAAGAGGAGGAGTCAGCCGAGGAGGAGAGGGAGGATGGAGTAGGAGGAGGAGGAGAAGAAGAGGCAGGCCTGCATGCAATCCATGGCGGTAAAACCAAATCTACACGGGTGCCACGGGTTACATGCTTGACGGCCGTCAGAAGGTTCACCCAGTGGGCAGTAAAAGTAATATACCTTCCCTGCCCGTGTTTGCTAGACCACGTGTCTGTGGTCAGATGTATCTTGGCACCGACACTGTGTGCCAGAGATACATTCACTTGCCGCTGAACATGGCCATATAGCTCTGGGATGCCCTCCTGGGAGAAATATTTCCTTCCTGGGACCTTCCATTGTGGTGTTCCAATGGCCACAAATTTTCGAAAGGCCTCCGAGTCCACCAGTTTTTATGGCAGTAGTTGGCGGGCTAGGAGCTCTGACAAGCCAGCGGTCAACCGTTGGGCAAGAGGGTTATCCGGCGTCATCATTCTTTTACGCTCGAACATTTGGCCCACGGAAGCCTGCCTTTTTCCAGATAAACTTGGGGACGGGATGATGGAAGGTGGAGTGGAGGACAACTGTGAAGAGAGAGGAGAAGTAGTAGAAGAGGCTGGATGGTGAGAGCCTGGAGTTTGGCTTTGTGGGTTCTGATGGCATTGCTCCCACTGGGCTTGGTGATGGGAGTTCATGTGCCTTCTTAAGGCGGTCGTCCCTAGGTGAGTGTTGGGCTTACCGCGACTTATGCGTTGACTGCAAAGGCTGCAGATGGCAACACTATTGTCAGCAGCGGACACGTTAAAAAAAGCCCACACTGCGGAGCCATGTGCCGGCGTCCTGGGAGCGCCAGATGTGACCGTACATGGTTGATGGCTCGCTCTGAGTCCTGATACATTAGCAGTCTTGTTTGTCACTCCTGTGCAATGTAAGTTCCGCCTGCCTCTCCTCCCTATCTGCTGGACCATCTCTCCCTCTGAACTCCCCTCCTGGTCCTCTCTTGTGGGCACCCACGTGACGTCCATAGACACATCATCATCTACGTCACCTTCCCCACCACTAACATTAGAGATCTCGGAGTAGGCAGCAACAGCTGGGACCAACATCCTTGGGCTGATCTGGGTACTGTCGTCAGACTGCTGAGTGGCGGTTGTTGCTACCTCCTCTTCCTGATCCAATGTCAAGAATGCCTGCGCATCAGAGAAGTCTTGTGATGGATCAGAAAATAATTCCTGTGACTCAAGCGGAGGGTATATGGTGGCGGTGGTGTTGGTGGTAGTGTCTTTGGGGGTGCACACAGCAGAGAGTGAAGAGGGTGCAGATAGAGAGGATGTGGAGGGTGCAGAAGAGTAAGGCTGAGTGAGCCACTCAACCAAGTCTGGTGCGTCCTTTGACGTAATCGAACGCACCTTCTGCAACTTCCCACTTTGGCTCCGGCCTGGTGCTCCTGCCCTACCCCTACCACCCCTGCGGAAGGGCCTGCCTCTTCCTCTGCCTGTCATCTTTTTAAATGACCCTGTGACAAAAGGCTGTAGAGAAGGGCAGTATATGTGGAAGAAGGTATATAACACCCCGCTTCAAACTGTCGTTTTCGGGGGCCACTGGTCTATCACAGCAGTTATAATACTTTTTTCTAATTGCGTTTGTCACTCTTTGTAGTATCGCTGCAGAACCTCTCAGCAGTCACAATGCTGCACAGTAGAAATGCACTATACTATTCTTCCTATATGTGAAAGTTTTTTATGCGTGTATTAGACCCCTATATACTGCACACCAAATAGTACACCTATACCAGTCCTTAAAATGAACTTTTGTGGAGCTTTATTGGTTAGCGATTTTAGTCGCTAGTCTGTGCCTGCGACACACAGCGGCAATTTCTACCTAAACCGAGAAAAGAGCTGCAGCAGAACCACTCAGAAGCTGCACAGTAGAAATGCTGCACAGTTGAAATGCACTATATATTATATAGTATAGTATATAGTACATATTATATAGTATGTTTGAAAGTTTTTTATGCGTGTATTAGACCCCTATATACTGCACACCAAATAGTACACCTATACCAGTCCTTAAAATAAACTTCTGTGGAGCTTTATTGGTTAGCGATTTTAGTCGCTAGTCTGTGCCTGCGACACAAAGCGGCAATTTCTACCTAAACCGAGAAAAGAGCTGCAGCAGAACCGCTCAGAAGCTGCACAGTAGAAATGCACTATACTATTCTTCCTAGAGTATTTTATGCGTGTAGTACACCCCTATTTACTGCACACAAAATAGTACACCTATACCAGTCCGTAAAAGGACTTTTGTGGACTGTACACCTATACCAGTCCTTAGAAGGACTTTTGTTTTAGTAGAGTCTGTCCCTGCTAATACACACACAGCAACCTTCCTACACTGACTAAAGACAGCTGCAGAACCGCTCAGCACTGCAATCCCAATGCTGCACAATTGAAATTAACTAAAAGTGTATTACACCCCTATACACTGCACACAAAACAATTGTACACCTATACCAGTCCTTAAAAGGACTTTTGTGGACCTAATAGCTAAGATTACAGTCTGTCCCTGCTCCACACAGCAACCTGTCCCTACGCTGACAAATAACAGAATGTAAAATGGCAGCCAGATCAGGTCTATTTATAAGGTAGGGGGTATGTCCATCTGCTGAAATGTCTCATTGGCTGTCCTGTACCACATGATGGATGGGTCATAGGTCAAAGTTCCACAATGTAAAAGATTCAGAATATGGTGGCCGCGAACCGGCCGCGAATAGCGCCATATGGCCGCCGGTTTCGTGAACCGCGAATGCGCAAAATTTGCCGCGAACCGACCGCGGGGCGAACCGCAAGGCCATCTCTAATACCTAACATATCACGCTTTAAAATTGCGAATGGTCGTGGAATGGCGACAAACCACGGTACTTAAAATTCTCCATAGGCAACACTTTAAATGCCCTTACAAATGGCCTGTTTAGAGTTACAGAGGAGGTCTAGCACTAGAATTATTGCTCTTGCTCTAACGTTTGCAGCGATATCTCTTCTTAAAATACAATTCCTCCCTCCATGCTGCCAAAACAAACCTACTTTGTCAACCTCATTAATACTTTGTCCTCCAGTCCTCGTGGTCTCTTCTCTACTTTTAACTCTAAGCTTTCTCCACCACCATTTCCACCCAGTAGCACGCTCACTGCTCACGAGATTGCCAGTCACTTCAAAAACAAGATTGATGCAATTCGTCGGGACATCTCCACTGCACAGACATCTAACCCACTTAACATACCCTGTACTAATCCACTCTCAACTACTACCGTAGAGGTCTCTAAAGCTTTCTCTGAAGCCTGCCTTACCACCTGTCCCCTGGATCCTGTTCCCTCACATCTACTACGGTCACCCTCCTCTTCTATCTTATGCTCCCTCACTCACATATTCAATCTCTCCCTCTCTACTGGCACCTTCCCTTTTCCTCTAAAACATGCTCTGATCACCCACGTACTTAAAAAGCCCTCACTGGATCCCGCCAGCCTGAACAACTTCAGACTCATTTCCTTGCTCCCGTTTGTGTCAAAACTTTTAGAACGCTTAGTCTACAACCGTCTTAGCTCCTACCTCACTGACAACAACCAGCTTGACCCCTTACAGTCTGGCTTTCGCTTGCTACACTCCACTGAAAGTAGAAAAACTCCACTCTCTTGGCCTTCAAGACCCTGTTCTTTCCTTCCTGGCTCTCCTCCTACCTATCACAGTGCTCCTTCAGTGTGACCTATAACTCTGTTTGCGCCTCTCCACTTGCTCTTTCTGTAGGGGTACATCAAAGTCTACCTTACCAACTGTTCAAAACACTAACAATAACATACAAAGCCACACACAATTTTGCCCTGTGCTACTGTTCATCACCAATCTTATCTCCAAATATCACCCAAACTGTCCTCTTCTCTCCTCCCAAGACCTTCTGCTCTCTAGCTCCCTTATCTCCTCCTCCCATGCCTCTCCCATCCTCTGGAACTCACTAATCCAATCTATCCGGCTATCTCCTTCTCTGTCCACTTTTAGGCTTTCCCTAAAAACTCATCTCTTCAGGGTGGCCTATCCTGCCTCCAGCTAACAACCAAATCTTCTACTCCCCTCATCAGCTCAACCCTCACAGTCCCTAACTTTTGTTTCACCAGCCCCTCCCTCTTAGATTGTAAGCTTGCAGGAGCAGGGCTCCTCTAACCCTCTTGTTTTGAATTGTACTGTTGATGTAGTGTCTCCCTATATTGTAAAGCGCTGTGCAAACTGTTGGCGCTATATAAATCCTCTATAATAACAATAATAATATCTCACCATTTACATATGCGTTTGCGACTTAAAGCGGAGGTTCTGCGGTGCATTTTTTTTTTTTTTTTAGAATCATTGTAATGCAAATCATTAGCAGTGTATGTACTCACGTCCGCGGCTCTTTAAAACAGTCCATGTCACTTTTCCGTCTAAAAAAGAGTTTATAAAACTCTTCCTTATTTTCCCATTTTACTTGTGGGCATCTTGAAGCCCACAAGCATATTCTTCCGGGTAGAGAACAATTCCTCTCTCCCGGCATTCAGCGCTGATCTCGCGCACGCGCAGTGTTGACGGCGAGCAGCGCCGTCAACACTTGCAGGTTGCCATGACAACCTGCATAAACATTTAAAGTTCACACCCACTACACGCCCAGATGTGATGCAAGGGAAAGAAAAATAAACAGCATGAACGGATAACAACACTCTTGAGACACAGCTGTGCAGGTAATGTTTATTCCTCCCTCTCTGGCAAAGCAATTATAAAATTGTATTATTTAATTCAGAGCATATATATAGATATTAAAAAAAGCAATGTATTTTTGTGAGTATATTTGTGTATGTGAATATATATATTGTGAGGGGGTTAGCTCGGCAGCGGGTGTGTGTGACCCCCGGGATGGGCTCCCCACACAAAACAGGCCCAGCAAACGGAGGTTGTGGTTTTCAAAATCAAAAAGGTGCGGTTTATTTTCTATTTACAGTGACAAAACACAGCAAAGCAAAAGAAACATAACCAAAATAAATCCTGGTCAAGTTGACCTCTGACTAAACATACAGGTTTCCTAACTAACAACTGGGATCAGCCTAGTGCTGTCCTAGTCCCTAAGTCCCTGGTTTAGTAAAAGTCCAAACAAATAGCCACACAGGCTTTGCCTCACCGCACAGGGGTTCACTCTCCCTAGACAGTCCACACAGGTCTGGTTCCAGGCATGAGCTAACATCTAATGAAGCTGGGAGTTCTTATAGAGGCCTAAATGAGCTGACAAGGTTCAGCTGGTCTCCTCATCTCTGTCTGCACGACGCCCCACACTCTCCCTAGAGGTATGAGTCATCCATGAGCCCACTAGCCTTAGCTGGGCCTATACAACTCTCCACCTAGTTGTATAAGTCAGCGTAAAGCCTGAATCTGGGCGAAATATATCTACCCCCCTGGATGCAACCAGGTGACTTTACCTTCCTGCTGTCACATACCCCCCCCTCTTGTTTTAACCTCGGGGTTGGAACACCAGCAATCAGGCATTCATGTACTCGAGACAAAGCATCCACATTCCCCATTTGAACGCCAGGGCGATGCTTTACTGTGAAGTTGAATTCCTGGAGGGCCAGGAACCACCTATTCACTCTTCTATTTGTTTCCTTGTTTTGAGCCATCCACTTTAACGGAGCGTGATCCGTAACCATGTCAAAGTGCCTACCTAGCAGGTAGTACCGAAGGGAATCTAGAGCCCACTTCACCGCTAAACACTCCTTTTCAACGGTGGCGTAATTTACCTCATGGGACTTCAATTTCCTGCTGAGGTAAATGACTGGGTGCTCTTCCCCGTTCCAGACCTGGGACAATACTGCTCCTAACCCCACATCTGACGCATCACTTTGTACGACAAAGTCTTTAGAGAAGTCGGGTGAGTACAACACTGGCTGGCTACATAAGGCTTGTTTCAAGAATTGGAATGCTGCCTCAGCCTCGGGGGTCCATTTAATCATGACCGACCCTTTCCCCTTCGTCAGGTTGATTAGGGGCACAGCCTTAGAAGCAAAGTGGGGAATGAATCGCCGATAATACCCAGCGATTCCCAGAAAGGCTCGTACCTGCTTCTTGCTGTTGGGACGTGGCCAACTCTGGATGGCCTCGACTTTGTTGAGTTGGGGTTTTATTACTCCCCTCCCAATGGTGTACCCAAGATATTTGGCCTCCTCCTGCCCAATGGTACACTTCTTGGGGTTAGCCGTAAACCCCGCTTCCCGAACAGAGTCCAGGACTGCTTGCACTTTTGGCAGATGTGAGGCCCAATCTGTGCTATGGACAATTACGTCATCCAGGTAAGCCGCAGCATACTTCCGATGGGGCCTCAGCATCTGGTCCATTTTCCGCTGGAATGTGGCCGGCGCATTCTGTAACCCGAACGGCATTCTTTTATATTGGAACGCCCCGTCTGGGGTTACAAATGTGGTTTTCTCTTTGGCCGACTTGGCCAGGGGGATTTGCCAATACCCTTTTGTGAGGTCAAGAGTCGTCATGTATCGGGCTGTTCCCAGCCGGTCGATCAACTCATCTATACGTGGCATGGGGTAGGTGTCAAATTTTGTAACTTTGTTCAACTGACGAAAATCGTTACAAAATCGCCAGCTCCCATCCGGTTTAGGCACCAACACGATGGGACTAGACCAATCACTTTGGGACTCCTCTATCACCCCTAAGTTCAGCATTTTCTGTACTTCCTCCCGTATTGCCTCCCGTCGAGCCTCTGGGATCCGATAGGGTTTTAACTTCACCCTTTCACCGGGCGGGGTAATGATGTCATGCTCTACCCCAGATGTTTGTCCCGGCAGCTCAGAGAATACCTCCTTGTTGCGAAGCACAAACTCCTTAACCTCCTGTTGTTGGGGTTGTGACAAGGTGGCTGCTATTCCAACCTCAGGAATCATGCAACCAGTTTGAGCTGGTGACCAAGTGTCTGCGACTAGGGACTCTCTATCCCTCCAGGCTTTCAACAGATTAACGTGATAGATCTGTTCGGGCTTTCGCCTTCCTGGTTGTCTGACCTTGTAATTCACTTCGCTCACTTTTTCCATTATCTCGTAGGGGCCTTGCCATTTGGCAAGGAATTTACTTTCAACCGTAGGGACAAGTACCAATATCCTATCCCCCGGGGAAAAGGTACGGGTCTTGGCTCCACGGTTGTACACTCTCTGCTGTGCCAACTGCGCTTGGGCCAAATGTTCCTTCACGATGGGCATTACCTGTGCAATTCGATCTTGCATCAGGGCGACATGCTCAATCACACTCCTGTGGGGAGAACTCTCACTTTCCCAAGTTTCCTTGGCAATATCCAACAGCCCTCTTGGGTGTCTCCCATACAGTAACTCAAAGGGGGAGAATCCCGTAGAGGATTGGGGCACCTCCCTAATAGCAAACATCAAATAAGGAAGTAAACAGTCCCAATCCTTTCCATCTCTATCCACCACTTTCTTCAACATTTGTTTTAGGGTTTTGTTGAATCTTTCAACCAGCCCATCGGTTTGGGGGTGATACACAGACGTACGCAATTGCGTCACTTTGAACAATTTACACAGCTCTTTCATAACCCGGGACATAAAGGGTGTACCTTGGTCCGTAAGCAGTTCTTTACAAATACCCACCCGGCTAAAAACAAGAGATAGCTCTTTGGCTATGGTTTTGGCTGAGGTATTTCGGAGAGGGATCGCTTCTGGATAACGGGTGGCATAGTCCATTATAACTAATATGTACTGGTGCCCCCTAGCGGACTTGATTATAGGACCTACCAAATCCATGGCGATCCTCTCAAACGGGACCTCAATGATGGGTAGAGGGACCAGCGGGCTACGGAAATGTGGCATCGGGGCCAACCTCTGACACACAGGGCAGGAGGAACAATAATTTTCTACGTCCTTCATCACCCCCGGCCAATAGAATCTCTGTAATACCCTCTCTCGGGTTTTCTCTGTCCCCAGATGACCTCCAAGAATGTGCCCATGGGCCAACTCCAACACCAACTTCCTGTAAGGTTTGGGCACCACAAGCTGCTCAACGGTTTCTTCTGCCCTTTTTGCCACCCGATACAGTAGGTCCTTCTCTACGCTGAAGTATGGGTAAGTGCAGGTATTATCTGGGTTCACTAACTCGCCATCTATTTTCACTACGTTTTCCCGTGCCTTTATTAGGGCGGGGTCTTTCAACTGTTCTGTGGCAAAGTTTTCCCTGTGAACCTCAAGATCAGAAAACTCCACAGACGGTAGGTTTTCGTCTGAGGAGGTGGGCTCCTCTCCAGTTTCTTGAGTCTCCCCTGCCAATACTGATAAGGGAAATTCCGGAGAGTCCTCACCACTCTCAGGGGAGTTCTGGCTATCACATTCCTGGTACATAGGGGCACCAGTGAGGGGCTCAGGATCATCCCACAGTTCCCAGAACTTCGGAAAATCCCTTCCCACAATGGCGTCATGCGGTAACTGAGATACTAAGCCCACTGGATGAGAGAGGGTACCTTTGGGGGTCTCGAAACACACTGTAGTCACTGGATACTCTCGGGTGTCCCCATGCACACAAATAACAGCTACCTTGCTATTCCCAGAGACCTCTGTTTTAACTAACTCAGCCTTTATCAGGGTCACAAGGCTACCTGAATCTAGCAATACCACAACATTTCTACCATTAACACACATTTTGCATAAATGTTTCTCAGTTCCTCGAATGGCAGTGCATGCGACTGTCGCACACAGCGACTGACGTCTGCCCGTCAGAAAGTCACACTGCATGGGTTCCTCCACAACCGGGCAATTGGCTGCAATATGTCCCGCTTGCCGGCAGCGGTAGCAAACGATCCTTCTTGCCGCCTCTTGAGCCGCTGATTTCCCAGGCTGTTCTCGCCAAACTTGGGGTAGAGCTCCCACCCTCTCACTCTCTCCACCCTCACCCCTTGGAATCCTCTTATCCGCCCCTGGGGATGGTCTGGTCTTAGGGTGGAAAGTCCGAGTGTCTCTGGAAGAGGCCGTCAGGTTCTCTGTAGCCAAGTATTTCTCCACACGATCCACAAGACCATCGGCCGTCTCTGGGTCTCCATGGCTTACCCACTTTTGGATGGCAGTAGGAAGAGCTCTCAAAAACCGATCCATTACAACACGTTCCACAATCTTTGGTGCGGACAAAGTCTCTGGCTGTAGCCACTTTCTGCTCAGGTGAATGAGATCATACATTTGAGACCTGGGGGGTTTTCCAAGCTGGAAAGTCCAGTTATGCACACGCTGAGCCCGGACAGCCTGGGTGACACCCAGCCTTGCCAATATTTCAGCTTTTAGCATCACATAGTCTTTTGCTTGGTTAGGCTCTAGGTCATAGTAAGCTTTCTGCGATTCACCAGTTAACAGAGGAGCCACCAGTCCAGCCCACTGCTCCTC